>JASDFA010000016.1:91419375-92030000 GCA_035772735.1 Datura wrightii | reverse complement strand
TTAGATACGCAATTAGATGACACACAAGCTTTTGACATCAATTCATAACTACTTATAATCATGTTCGCGGCTGGTTCGGTATGTGTTAAAAACCGACACGCAAGTGTACATGGTCAAACAAGTAATAAAGTGGCTAAGTAGCCAAGTATCGATCCAAGGAGGCTGCTCTGGATATGCAAAATTTCCTAGTTCACTATATTTCTATTCAATTTCTAACTATGCTAACAACTATCCAATCAAGAATTTAGGGAGTTTTGTTTCTAAACTAATTATATACTAAACTTAACAACTATTATTTACATTGAATTCAGACAATGGATATGCTCATGTCAAGGTTAAGAACGAGTAATGGAGTTGATAATTATGATAATTTGGTCATCCTCTTCTTCATATTGCTAGTCAAGAACGTTTGCCTAGAAATTAAAACTCTCGTATTTAATTTCACTTTAGAATCATAAACCATTCGTCTACATTTCTGTGATCAAATGAAATTTATGACCTAACACTACAATGCCGGTTCCTAAATTGACTAATACGGCTTTCAAGTATATTTCTATCAAGAAAGCACATCAAAACCCAATTTTCCCAAATCAAGTTAAGAACAATACCCTATTAATTCACAACTTTCCAATTTCATGCTCTCTCGAGTGAAATTGGACTTTTTAGATATACATTAATGGTGGCCAATCAAGAATGTACTAAGCACAAGAATTAATAGAATAATATGCAAGAAGAAGAAGAAACCATATCAATTATTACCAATAATCATTACACAAGTTCAAAACCTCAGCAAGAAAGGAATTAGCCACTCATTCTTGGATTAATCGTCCTAGAATGAGTGTAAATCATGCATACAATTGAAGGAAAGAAGAAGGGAAGAGAAGAAAACTCTTATCTTTTCTATTCTTCAACTGCCACAAAACCACGTTCCTCTCTCCACTCCTGAACTCTGCTAAAAACTAGAACTAAAAGAAGACTCTTTAAAAATAAACCTAAGTGTGCTATTTATACTAGTGGGAAATTTTTCCCGGAATAACAAGCAACGTGTCACGGAGGCCAACGCGGAGCACTGCCTCCGTGACACGGCGTGGACGCGGACCCTCTCTGGAGATTGCAGGGTCCGGATAATTGGTCTCAACGTGGCACGGAGGCCATCGCGGAGGCCTATCTCCGTGCCACGGAACTGACGCGCAGGCACACTGGAAATTGCCTAATTAATTCCTGCCCAGGCAGTGTGCTACCGCGATGGCAGCGTGGCACGGCTCCATCACGGAGCCAGTGTAAAATGTGCCATCCAAGGTCTTTTCCACGCTCGCATCCAAGTCCAACTCCGACATAGTTCCAACACGCATTTTAGCTCCTAAAAATCACATTATCCTGCAAAACAAATGCTAATCATGTTGGTTAGTATAAATTCGCATTTTATTACCAAATACATGATATTATATACACATTGCACAACAAACAAGGTAAAAATGATACGTTTGAGTATCACTTGGGCATATAAATTTGCCCAAGATCACTTACCCCACACTTAAATCCTTGTTCGTCCTCGAACAACACATACACAACTCATGCAAATTACATCCCAACCTTCGTCACTATGGTGCAACATTTTACGCTACGGTCATACCGATTATTCAATTCTTGCAAATCATCAAGAAAACATGCTTGGTCGTACAAGACAATGACCTTAATACATCGAGGCTTCCTAAACTTTTAAGAATTGATTCTTGATATCGGCAAACTCATGCAAATCAACTAATCAAGAAATCCGACACGAAAATCAATCTTTCATCAAGCATGTACCCTCACAACTCGAGAGAAACTTACCCTTTTATGTTCGTGCAACACACAAACATGCAAGTAGGGGCATATAAAAATTAATTTCACTCTCTCTCCCAAAAGAATTCGCATGCATCATGTCATGACCCATAGGCTTGCCCTTAGTGTATTACTCCACTAATATAAAGAAATGCAATGTAGGATCAAATAGGACTTTTAATGGGTTGTAACTGGGCTATGGATCTAGTATATATATATTGGATTAGCCAATAATAGTCGCTAGCATCCTTAAGCGCCTTTTCAACTCATTCCCATCGACTCATGGACATTGTTCCTCTCTTTTCTCTTTTTCTCCCATTCATGCTGGTTTACTTTCATACAGCCCATTTCATCAGGCACACTTGACACAAAACAGAGGGTTTTCATGTACCCTCACTATCATTTAATTACAACTAGTGCCTCTTCAACATCATCTTTTCTTTCCTCACTTTGCTTTTCTTTTCTTTTCACTCTTTTCACTCTTTAACACTTTGGGAAACATTTTCTGTTCTTTGTAAGCGCTTAAGAGCTTCTTATAGACTTTAAGGCTAATGAAAAGAAGGAATAAAGCTTAGTTCATACAATTCTGGACAAAAGAAAGAAATCGGCTAAAGGCTCAACGGGCTGACTAGGGTACACAACATATAAAAAGGTAGAATTTGACAAGAAAAAAATGGAAACTAACGGTTAAAACAAAGAAATGCCTACATCCTTTCCGACACTACACCTCCTTCATTTCGTTTTGTATACACACCAGGCAAGTTCTAGACAATTCACAATGACATGGAATAGCAAAACCTCACTCACACTTTATGCACATGCTCGAATCAAGATGCATTCACAGACTCTTTAATTAGTCAACTACATGAATTCAAGATTAAGCCTCAATCATAATGAACCAAATTCTCTAGCCTAGGTAACTCAACATATTTACAAAATTGCATGCTTTCAAACGAATCATTTTCACGTTTTGAACATCAATTACAACACGCAACGAAATTTTAGCAACCATAAGCAACTACAGTTTATTGATGCAATCCACCAAAGAAACTAAAAACAAAACATCTACTCCTATCGACTACATTTCCCTTAAGACGGTCGTCATCCATCCATCATAGGGAATGGTCACTAACTATGACATCAGTTCAATGGGACTATTCTCGGTAAAAGAACCGAAAACAAACTCCGAGAAACCCAAAATTAAAACTTCAAAATTTTTGCAACACATCGATCATTTCGATAGAAAATATTTGCAAACTATCTTGATAAATGCAAAATCTTTTCGCAAAAATTTTGAAAAATATCGATCATATCGATAGAGAGAAAAAAAAATATTTATAAAATTTACAAAATATTTACAAGTGCAACCATAACTTTCAAAACACACATCATTAGCCACAACACAAATATATACACATACATCACAAATCATTTCACAACAACAGGGAAAACACAGGCATACATAACGTCAACGAAGAATTATACAGCAAGTTTAGAGCCTATGACCCAGCACCTAACTACTCCCCACCCCACACTTAAATCGAACACTGTCCCCAGTGTTCACAAAAATACAAAGCACAAAATTTTGGGTGGTGGAACTCCCTGCTTAGTCGAAATATTCGACTTCCTCATCCGGTGCTGCGGCCTCGTCGCCCATATCTGAATCAGCTCCATCGCCGTCATCGGACTCTACATCAGAGTCCTCACGACATGTCTCCTCATCAGTAGGGACGTCGTCGTCAGTCGGCTCCACAAAGGCTGGCCCCACCTTGCATAAAGCTCTGGCATTCTTGCCGAAGGGGTAGTCCAGCTCCAGCTGCCATAATTCATCCTCGGTGGCTGGTCTCCCACCTATCCGTAGCTGCAGCATCTGCATGCCGAACATACGGGCCATATACTGGTCGTCACGAGCATGTCGCTCGCCCAGAGTCAGCACAGGTCCGTGTGTAGTGTCGTGGGCCTTGGTTTTTGTCACATCAAGGGCCCTCCGCTCCAACTGCGGAATGTAATCCAAGGCTTCTTCCTCGATGTCAAGGCCTCGGAGGAAGGTGGTGATGAGTCCGCCAAACCTGTATCTGTGGCCCTGGTGTAGTCTGGCTCTCTTCATGGCGGATATTATAACCGCCCCCACATTAATCTCAAGCCCTTTCATAAGGGCATACAACAGGCAGACACGGTCCCGGGTCACGTCTGTCATATGCACTCCCGGGATCAAACACGAACATACTATTTTTAGCCAGATTCTGGCCTCCCTGTTCATCTGCGAATAAGGCAGAGTCTGGTGGTAACCCCTCTCTTTGTGTCTCCTCCATCGGGCTGTGGATCGAGCCCCACACAACGTACGTCTGATGTCGGCGTACGGTGGGGTGATATTGAGCTGGCGGAGAACGTGGGCGTCTGTGTCCCGCGCTCCAACGATGGCATTCAGCTGCTGGGGTTCCAGGGTGACAATCTGCCCTCTGATTTTAATAGTATGGCTCCTGATGGCCGGGTTCCAGTTGGCGTAGAATTCCCGGACCAAGTGAAGGTTGCACTCCTTGGGCTCCTGAAAAATAAAACTGAGCCCAGCTGCCTCAATCCTCTGCACCATGCGAGGGAACTCCTGTGCAAGTGGTTCCCTTGCAATATATTCCTCCGGGAAGTATTTGCTTTCCTTGTGCTTATTATACCATTTCTTCCCTTCGTCGGTGACCCATCGTGTTCCGTATCGGCGGTGTTGACCGCGTGGAACAGCAGGTGCAGCTGGGACAGCAGTGCCCAGTCTCATTCTCTTTCTGCCGGTGCCTGAGGTTGAGGCACCCTTGCCTTTATCTTGTCGGCTAGCCATTGTACCTGTCAATTTACACAGACAAGCACAATATTAAGCTAAAAACTTGTTAGCTTCGGCTAAGGTCGGGTTAAACAAAATTTACCCCACACTTAGTCTTTAACAAAATTTACAACATTTTAGCAAGGATAACTCTATTTACACCCCCAAACACAATCAACTATAAACATGTTGCTTAGTGCGTTCACAAAATTTCGACAGCATAACGGCTAGCGAATTACTCAGACTTCATACAGCTAACCCAATCCTCCTATCGACAGCTATTCACCCACAGAACTTAGCAACAATAACCACAACAGAAATAAGAACAACAATACAAACCTATTATATACAACTAATCTAAGCAATTCAACCAATTCATATATTATGCACTTCCCCACAGAAATTTGAGAATTAGTCGTCTTTCCACAATTAAACAATAATTACCATGACTTATCTCAACTACTAAACACACCCAGGCACCAAGTTCATCAAACTATCAAGTTACCCACGTTAAAATCCAACTACCCAAGCCCTAGAACTCAATTCGACAATCAATATTGAATTATTCAATCAATCGATAAGTTCAAGCGTCAACTACAATAATCCGAACATAATCAATCACAAAATAATTCACATCATGTTTAATTTTTTTACCTAGGGTGATATATCTCACCTCATATGCTCAAAAGTGACAAAACTCGCCAGAAATTTGAGATCGAAGATGAAAACATACCTTGGATTTGAAGAACCGAAAAAAACTTGACGTTTTCCTTGCCTATCAACGTGGCACGGAGCTTGGGGGTAGGGGAATGGGTGTTTGGTCACGGAGGGTAGAAGGAATGGGGAAATTTGGGTGAAAATCGGGGGTTTATTTAAAAGAAACACGCGGGTCACCATGGAAACCCGGTGTGACCCGGCACTGGAATAAGGGCAACGTGTCACGGAGGGTAACGCGGAGCCCCTCCTCCGTGACACGGAGCCAACGCGTTGGCTTACTGGAATTTTTAAAAAAAATTCCAGATTCGCCTTCAACGTGTCACGGAGGTCAAAGCGGAGTATTGCCTCCGTGACACGGCGCCAACGCGCCAGTGCTCTGTTTCACCATCAAATTTTATTTTTCATACCTCGCCTCGTTTCCTCGATTCCAAGTATTTTTCCTCCGGTATACCTGAAAATCACCTCACTAAACAAAAATTGGTTAAATTCATAGATTCCCTACTAAAAAAAATAAATAAAATAAAAATTACTAATTAAAATGCAAATCTAAGCCTAGTCAAGAAAAAGGAAAGAAAATAGAATAAAAGAAAAACTTTGCACTAAGGAAAGAAAAAAAATATTTTTCACGGGTTGCCTCCCGTGCAGCGCCTGGTTTAACGTCGCGGCTCGACAGCCTTTATGCTCAAGTGTCTACTAGGGAGATGGACGATTTGTCTCGATCATGGTCATCTCCCCAGTAGTTCTCAACCTCGTCTGGTGGCCTACCTCGTAACTCTCGGAAATCACTCACTCCATTTGCATTCCCATGATCAATCACGTTGATCACCGAGAGTTCCTTATAGACAGTCGGGAGCTTAGGTGCCTTGTACACGTCGAACACCTCAACCTTGTCGTGTGCTCGCATTGTGAGTTGACCCGCAACTACATCGATCAATGCCTTTCCGGTTGCCAAAAATGGTCGTCCCAAAATAAATGGGACTTCTGCATCTGGTTCAAAATCCAGAACAATGAAATCTACCGGAAAAATGAGGGAGCCTACCTGCACTAGCACATCCTCGACAATGCCATCCGGCTTAGCTAAGGACCTGTCTGCTAGCTGCAAGATCACTGTTGTGGGTCTAGGACTCCCTAGCCCTAACTTTCTGAATACCGAAGATGGCATCAGATTTATACTTGCCCCCAAGTCGCATAACCCACGAGCTCGGATACTTTGCCCAATCGTCAGCTGGATAGTAAAACTTCCAGGATCCTTTAGTTTAGTGGGCAACCTGTTCTGAATACGGGATGTGCATTCCTCTGTTAAAGCCACCGTGGCATACTCAGTCAAACGACTTTTGTTGGCCACGATGTGTTTGATATACTTTGCATATTTCGGCACACCCTGCAAGACATCAACAAGAGGTAAGTTAACATGTACCTGTTTGAGTACCTCCATGAATTTCTGGAAACACGCCTCCTCCTTGTGTTTCTTAAGTCGTTGAGGGAACGGGGGTGGAGGCCTTGCTGGTTCAGCTTCTTTGGTCTTCCCCGTAGCTGAGGTTTGTTCTCCCTCAACATCTACTGCTCCTGACTTCTGAGGCGGTCTTTCAGGTTCCACCTCCTTTAATTGTAAACCACTCCTCGTGGTCACTGCATTTACCTGCTTAGGATTTGGATCCGTGTCGCTAGGTAGTCCTCCCCTGGGTCTAGTATTTTGGGCACTAGCAAATTGCCCAAACTGATATTCAAGAGCCTTGGTTGCCAATTGATTGTTCTTTACTTCGGCTGCCAGTTTGACGTAGTCAGCCTGCAATTATGCCTGGTTGGCAATCATGGTCTTGAACATTTCCTCAATAGTCGGTGATGGTGGTGGAGGAGGGGCATTGTGATTTCTGAACTGATTCTGATAGCCTTGTTGCCCTCCTTGGTTTCTGTGCATACCCTGCCCTGAACCTTGGCCTTGTTGATTGTTGCTACCCCACGAAAAATTCGGATGATTCCTCCAATTCGAGTTGTAGCTACCACCAAACTGCTGTTGATTCCTCTGTGCATTGCCCACATAGTTGACAGAATCAGGATTTGCACCACAACACTCAGCTGAATGCTCACTACTACCACACACTTCACACCACATCTGTTGGACTGCATTAACTGAGGCTGAAGGCTGGTTCAAATTCATAGTGCTGAAGTGAGTGTTTAACTGATTTTGCAAAGCAGCTATCTGTGCAGCGATAGCTGTGAATCCATCCACTTCGAACACTCCCGCTGCTTTCCTTGCTCCACCCCTTGAAGAATCTGCATTCCATTCCGGATTGCCTTGTGAGATTCGGTTGAGCAAAGTGTACAACTCTTCATAAGTCTTCTCCAGCGCTTGCCCTCCAGCTGCTGAGTCTAACAAAATTTTAGTGTGGGGTTCCAAACCCTCAATAAAAGTGTGTACCAACACCTCATTTGACTGATGATGATGAGGACAGTCCCGCAACATGGACTTGAATCTTTCCCAGGCTTGATAAAGATTTTCTCCTTCCCTCTGCTTAAAACTTAGAATCTGACTTCTAAGTTTAGCTGTTTTACCTGAAGGGAAAAATCTGATCAAGAACTTCTTTGCAAGATCATCCCACGTTGATATAGAGTTGGGTGGTTCAGCTTTTAACCACCTCTTGGCTTCACCCAATAAGGAAAATGGAAATAAGGTGAGCCGAACATAATCAGGTGACACTCCAGCGGGTATGTACGTGTCACTTATCTCCAAAAAGTTCTGGAGATGTTGTTGCGGATCTTCGTGAGGGAGACCGGTAAACTGCCCGCTCGTGTGCAAAAGTTGCACCATATTTTGCTTTAACTCAAATCTCCCCCCAGGCTCTGGTTTGCGGATGCTGGAATGTACATTATTAGCGTGTGGGATTGCCACCTCGCGAACCGGCCTGGCTGCTACTTCCTCGGGCACTAACACTGCCCGTACAACTGGTGGATTGGGTTGCTCCATCGTAGACTGTTTGAGCAACTGCAGCTTCTTCCGAAGAGCTTCTCTACGTTGACTATGCAATTCACGTTCTGGCTCTAAGTAAGATTCCACCAACTCCTTGTCCCTTGCCAGTGTTCACAGAAATAAAAATCTGCAAAATACAGGCTAAGACCAAGTTGTTAACACTTAAGAAAATAAAATACAAATACAGTAAATTTATACTAAACAAAATTTTACAAATCGCCTAGCCTTCCCCGGCAACGGCGCCAAAAACTTGTTCGCGGCTGGTTTGGTATGTGTTAAAAACCGACACGCAAGTGTACGTGGTCAAACAAGTAATAAAGTGGCTAAGTAGCCAAGTATCGATCCAAGGAGGCTGCTCTGGATATGCAAAATTTCCTAGTTCACTATATTTCTATTCAATTTCTAACTATGCTAATAACTATCCAATCAAGAATTTAGGGAGTTTTGTTTCTAAACTAATTATATACTAAACTTAACAACTATTATTTACGTTGAATTCAGACAATGGATATGCTCATGCCAAGGTTAAGACCGAGTAATGGAGTTGATAATTATTATAATTTGGTCATCCTCTTCTTCATATTGCTAGTCAAGAACGTTTGCCTAGAAATTAAAACTCTCGTATTTAATTTCACTTTAGAATCATAAACCATTCGTCTACATTTCTGTGATCAAATGAAATTTATGACCTAACACTACAATTCCGGTTCCTAAATTGACTAATACGGCTTTCAAGTATATTTCTATCAAGAAAGCACATCAAAACCCAATTTTCCCAAATCAAGTTAAGAACAATACCCTATTAATTCACAACTTTCCAATTTCATGCTCTCTCGAGTGAAATTGGACTTTTTAGATATACATTAATGGTGGCCAATCAAGAATGTACTAAGCACAAGAATTAATAGAACAATATGAAAGAAGAAGAAGAAACCATATCAATTATTACCAATAATCATTACACAAGTTCAAAACCTCAGCAAGAAAGGAATTAGCCACTCATTCTTGGATTAATCGTCCTAGAATGAGTGTAAATCATGCATACAATTGAAGGAAAGAAGAAGGGAAGAGAAGAAAACTCTTATCTTTTCTATTCTTCAACTGCCACAAAACCACGTTCCTCTCTCCACTCCTGAACTCTGCTAAAAACTAGAACTAAAAGAAGACTCTTTAAAAATAAACTTAAGTGTGCTATTTATACTAGTGGGAAATTTTTCCCGGAATAACAAGCAACGTGTCACGGAGGCCAACGCGGAGCACTACCTCCGTGACACGGCGTGGACGCGGACCCTCTCTGGAGATTGCAGGGTCCGGATAATTGGTCTCAACGTGGCACGGAGGCCATCGCGGAGGCCTATCTCCGTGCCACGGAACTGACGCTCAGGCACACTGAAAATTGCCTAATTAATTCCTGCCCAGGCAGTGTGCTACCGCGATGGTAGCGTGGCACGGCTCCATCGCGGAGCCAGTGTAAAATGTGCCATCCAAGGTCTTTTCCACGCTCGCATCCAAGTCCAACTCCGACATAGTTCCAACACGCATTTTAGCTCCTAAAAATCACATTATCCTGCAAAACAAATGCTAATCATGTTGGTTAGTATAAATTCGCATTTTATTACCAAATACATGATATTATATACACATTGCACAACAAACAAGGTAAAAATGATACGTTTGAGTATCACTTGGGCATATAAATTTGCCCAAGATCAAATCACATGCGAGTTAAGCAATTTATCACAAGAAAGAATAACTTAACATCACTAATTGTTAATCATATCATGTTTTAAACCTTTTCCACTTCTCTTATTTAGATTACGAGTACAGGATTAAAAGCTCAACTCTACCACTTAACACAATATCATTTCAAGTCGTTAAAAAGTTACGCAGACATCATAAAATAGAACAAATGGTGACATTGTCGGGTACATGTCTCCGCCATATCACCATAAACACTCTGTCATCAATATAAGTGTACACATATGCTAGATGGTTTTATTTCTACCGTTTCAGTCATGAACTGCAAGGGACTCTTGAAATTCATGTATCGTATTAGCGTGGTACCCGCTCCCACTCATATGCTCATCCGGATGCTTCCTTCGGACACGAGCCGCTCAACCAATATCGCTTGCTTGGACGCTTCCCTCAGACACAAGCTTCTCATCTTAGGGTATTATTACTATCCTATCCATTCTCAATCAACTGATATAAGAAGGTGCATTATTTAAACACACAAGAGTTCACAATCTACAAAATTCACTTGCATAATTACAAACTAGCGAACATCTCAACAACAATGTAAAATAACTTTACTTAACAACTCAACACGGTTTCATAACAATTCAAAGACCACATCATATCCACATTTCTTCAACAATTTATTCAACAGGAAAATCTCATAACAAGTAATGTCCATAGACCAATCATATATCATCATTGCACAAAATATACATGCCATTATATATCATCTAAACCCTCTAAATCATAAACTACCTCAATTTTTGGGTACAAAAAGTCAGCTAATCCGCAGAAGCCTTGCCCTTTCTCAATGCCTCGGAATGTTCAAAATCTACAATAGCAATAGAGTAATTTCATTATTTACTCTTCGGACAAGGGTCTTAGAAGTTCAAATCCTTCACTTTAGGGCACTTTCAAAAAAAAAAAGCCCAACTCCACCTAGTTTTAGGCCTCAATTCCTGCATAACCTACGTTATCTAGCAACTAAACCTTGGGGAATGATCATTATCCTTAAAACTTCTAATCACATCACCCCTTTAACTCCCGGTGATCCAGCCCTAGTCTATCAATATAGGGTTTCTCAACTTATAATTCCACCATTAAAGATTCTATATGAATCCCAAAATCAACACAATCCACCATGGAGTTAGGGATTCAAGAAACTTACCTTGGGAAAGGAATTCGTTGTTCTGGGGGAGAAATTCTCCTTCTAACCATTATCTTCGTGCTTTTGAAAATAATGGGGTATAGCCCCAGAAATCCCACTTAAACTCACTTTCTAATTCCTGTCGTCCGCTGCAGCGGTCATATTTTCGCAGTAGTGGACCCGCTACTGACGAGTTGGAAATTTATCAACTCTTTAGGCTTTAAGCATGAGTTTTTGCTTAGTTTTTGAAATAATTTATGTGGATTTTATGCTCTTTCTCTTTGATTACTTGTAGGTATGTCGCTTGAGTATAGAAAGCATGAAATCGAGTGAAACACATGAGGTTTGAGGTGAAATTTGATGAGTTAGCATATGAAGGAAAGGAGCCAAAGATAAAGAAAGATTTGAGCTAAAAAAGAGGTGTAAGGACATGCGTTGAATTAGCTAAATGCAGATCCGAAAGAGCGAAACTTAGGCAAAACGCCGAATCCACTACCCCAGACCGGATACTCACCGACATTTAGCAGTTGGGCAACAGCGAACTGCCAGCTTATCCACTGGTCGTCACTGCTAGTTCACTATTTTATTGCGGCGAACAGCCGGTGCTCCGTGGATGGCACCATTTTAACGCCGGTGCTTCACAAGTGAGGTCGTCCAACAAAGGATAAAAAGGTTCAGAAAGGTATCCAAAGCATCTAAAAGCCTCAAGGGTATTTGGAAAAAGTTGTACACAAAAAAGTACAAATATTTACATCACTCTCGTTGTACACCACTCAATTCATTCATCAATTATTCATCCTTCATACACTTTTTCACCATAGAATTTTAGAGTTAGAAAGTACTTTTATTCTTCTTTTCTTTAACCCAATTTGGGGAAATTCCACCATTGTTGTAAGAGCTTGTGAAATAAATTCGTGAAGCTAGTATGATGAATGTGAGGGGAATCCTCTTGGTATCTTATCTCTCTCTCTCTCTATTTAAATATGCATAACTAATTTGCTAGCTAGGGTTGTGCACATGGTGGGTTTGTTCAATAGAGTGAGTCTTGATAAATTGCACTTGGATTCTTATTGCAAATATAGATCTATTATCTCTTTCCAAGTTTTAATTGCTAAAATTGTTGGTTTGCAAACATGACTTGTTATTTACTTTTCTTGCTTTTGCTTGAGATAGAAAGGTGAGAATTGGGTGAGAAGATAATAGTGAGGAATTGGAGTACCGGTATGAGGGATTGATCTAGAGATACTCAAACCCCACATTTTCACTCCATTAAAGGGCAAGGCTAGAGATAGCTTAGTCCTTCATCAAGCTTTTGTGGTTTATAACTTGAATTAGCTTTGGGATTTGAGAAAATCCAAGGCATAAATATTCTTATGGTTGGAAAATATGAGAATGTGAACTACCCACTATTATCTATGCTAATTTTGAGTCTAAGGAATTGAAGAAAATTTCGACTTAGTTATGAAATCATCTATAGCATACCCCTAGCCATTTCACTTGTGATTGCAACTATTGAAATTCCCTCCACTTAGTTTTAAATTAGAAATATGCTATTTTCCTTTTCCCCCAATTTACTTTTCAAATGTTGAACAACTATGCGTTCTAGTTTGAGTTAGTTTATAACTCTTAGATTTATCAACTCAATTCTCTATGGGATTCGACTCTGACATCCGTCGGAAATATTTATTTTGATATAACGACCATTTACGCTCCTTCATAAATAAGAGTGTAGTTTGTACATTATTAAAAATAGCATCATTGCCGGGGAATTGAGTTGTGATAAGCCATTAGTTATTTATTAATTCGAACTAGTTTTGCATTTTTGTTTTACATCTTGTTCTGTTCTTATTTTTATTTTTATTTTTGTTTGTTTGAATTTTTATTATGGCATCTTGGAATAAAAGGAGGTTTGTTGGTTGTAACCCATATCCTAAATGACCCATGCCCCTATTGTGGAGGACCGCACTATTGGCAAGATTGAAAATATGCCCCTAGAAGAGAGATGAGTGCACCTTCTTTCTCCTATGATGTGTATCGATACACATTATGTGGTGGTCATGATAGACATTGGGGAGGATGTCCAAATGAGTTCGCTTCTCTTTATAGTGGCTATGATCGAAATTGTGCTCCTAAGCTTGATAAAAATGAAGCCATGGCATATGAGGGAAGAAGCAATACATGTGGGCGCATGGAATCCATGCTCCAAGACTTTTTTGAGCGGGATTCTAATGTGGAAAAAGAATGTCAATTCCTTAATGCACATGGAATCATAAACTCCTCAAGAAGAAAGCTATAGTTCTCTATAAGAAGAAGTGGAAGAGACCTTGAGGAGCATAACAACAAGAAGTGAACAATAGGGAATAACTCAACTTGACTCATGGAAGGAAGCTCGACATGATGATGAAGAAAGAGTGAAGGTGAACTTTGAAGAAGTCATAGCAGTTTGCTAACCAACAAACATTGCAAAAATGCAAGATGCCAAAGTTGAAGAAGTAACTCTAGAGTCCCCAAGTGACATCCAACAACTCATGCTCAAGTACTCTAGTGCACTTGAAAAGGAGGATGCCAAGCAAGAAGCGGGCTTGAAAGGGGAGCAACTTAAACCGCCTTTTTATCATTTTTCAAAATTAAACTTGGTTTACAACATGGATACTGAGGAGACCAAGTCGATGGAGGAAGTTGAGGAGGATGATCAAGGTGGCTTCATCTTAAAGTATGTCATGCCAACAAGATCAAAGAACATCCCTCCTTTGAGGGCCAAGAGATACAAGAGAAAAAATCCATTTCTTGGTTCCTTGACTTCTACACCACTACCCCTCATGCGAAATAGAAGAATGGAAAGGAAATTAGGGGTGCGCTTCAAAAGCTCAAAGTGGAGAGAGAAGTGGTGAAATGTGAAGTTGTCGAGCCACGACGTTAACTAAGGCGCTTCTTGGGAGAAAACCCAAGAGCTTTTACATTTTATTTTTATTTTTTATTTTATTTTATTTTACTTTACGTTTTTGTTGTCTTTGATTATGCAGGGGTGTAACAGGTGTGGGATGTGACAAACAGTGAAAGAAGAAAAAAAAAGGAGAGTACTGAAAATGTGTGTAAAACGGATACCTCCATTGTATAAAGGAGTTCTCCCACCCATTGCTTCCTCATTTTGTTTAACCTTAGGCATCAAGGACAATGCTTTGTTTTTTTAGGGGGTGAAGTTTGAGTAACCCACTTGTTAGGTGATGCATGATATGGCTCTATGATAGATCTAGTGGCATTATTCTTAATGGCAAATCGTCATTACTTGCTAGTAGTGTCGCCTTTGTGGATAGTAGTCTTTGAATAAACTCCGAGGGTTTTCTTTATGTTACAGTTCTTTCCCAAGGAGTAATTTCTTTGTCTCTTCTTTTTGTTATCGAACTGGATTGGCATTTCCCAATGATAGATTAAGAGGCGACTTTCTTAAGGGAAAATGTAAAGCCTAGAGTCTTTTCGAGTCTTTTGTGCACTTATTTGAAGAGGTACCACAAAAAATATCTTGTTTGGCATTGTGCATGAGTTTTAAAAAGAAACGAGGGGCACTTAAATTTGAAAAGGAGCACCCTCTTGTCATGGATTATACATTCATTGCTTGGCTTTTTGATCTGTAACTAGCTAGTTGAAAGTTCATTCTCTTAATGTGATGAAAGAAGTGTGTCAATCCCTTAGATTGTGATGCCTTGTGTGGTGAGGCCTTTGGCTTAATTCTTGTGTATGCATGATTATCTAGAACTTGCCCTAAGTGTGATTCAAGGAAAAATGATAGATAGGGGCTACACTTAGAACATGAGCTTAGGCCCTCTTTTGATAGTCACTTCACCCAAAATGACCTCCTTGAACATTCATCTTTGATAGCCGACGTTTGAGTCTTGGACCCTTTCTTGTATGACCATTTGTGATCCTCCTTTTTGGCACCCATCCTCCCTAATTACTAGTAATTTAAGAATGAAAAATGGGTATTTAAGCTCAAAAAATGGGGAGAAATAAGAAAATAAATGTAAAATGAGGCAAAATCCTATGTTTGGGGGTTGCAAGAGTAGGGGGAAACATGAAAGCTCCAATGTGGAATAGCACCAAAATTGTGATCAAATAAATGAAATGATGGGTTGAAAGACCTCGAATCATCACAAGAGAAAGAATGGTTAAAAGATGCTATCTCTTGTGTAGATAAGGATAAATGTGAAATTCATAGGAGTTATAAAGGTGGCTCTTGTTACACTAAAAATAAAGATGATGAACAAGGAGGAATAAGATAAAGTGATCTCGATAAGATGATGGGATGTTACAAATGTTTATAAAGGCATTAGGGAGGCTTTAGTCACTAAAACTAAACATTTTTCCTATCCTTACTCCTAGATTTCATGATACCCCACAAGTCCTAAGTGATTTTGAGCGTAGAAACTCTATATTAGTGGCGATTATATGAAGGGCAAGCCTGTGGGTCCATTTGTATGCACTTGAATTTCTTTGTGAGAGTGAGCACATTTATCCTATCTTATAATACCAATGTCTGAAAGGCTTAAAAATGTTTGGGATTCTCTCTTCTTCTTATGATTGGCATCACTTCTTTGGGGGTACATACTTAAAAATGTTTTCAAATGAGATGTATGAATGAGACAAGTGTGTAGTGAGCTTTAAGGCAAGCTTTGGATGTGAATTGTCAATGACTTGAGATGATCCTTGAACTTGTTTTGATGAACTATGCCCCTTGTTTAAATGAAAGGAATGCATGAAAGCTATGCTTAATGATTGTGGTTACCCGTTGGAGCTTGCGCAACATAGTTTGAGTCTTTTCTTTTTCGTGAGTTGGTGTAGAATGTTTGGGTTTTCTTGAGGCTCGATGGTTTTGTGTGCAACTCTCATAATGCTCTAAGATTTAGCAATGACCTCTTGTGAAAGATGTCTTCTTGATCCCTGGTACAGATACACACATATAGCATGTTGTCCATTTGCTCAACTGTAAAGAATTGTATTATTTTTGGACAAGCAATGGTTCAAGTTTGGGGATTTGATGAGTTGGAAATTTACCGACTCTTTAGGCTCCTAAGAATGAGTTTTTGCTTAGTTTTCAAATCATTTATGTGAATTTTATGCTCTTTCTCTTTGATTCTTTGTAGGTTTGTCGCTTGAGTAGCGAAAGCATAAAATCGAGCAAAATGCATGCGGTTCGAGGTGAAATTTGATGAGTTAGCATATGAAGGAAAGGAGCCAAAGATAAAGGAAGATCTGAGCTCAAAAATATGTGTAAGGACATGTGTTGAATTGGCTAAATGCGGATCAGGAAGGGAAAACGCAGGAAAAACGTCGAAGCCACTACCCCAGACTAGCTACTCACCGGCGTTTAGTAGTTGGGCAGCGGCGAACCACCGGTTCAGCCGCTGGTGGTCACTTCCAATTCACTATTTTATTGTGACGGATAGCCGGTGCTCTATGGATTGGCACTGACTAAAAGCCGGTGCTTTGCAAGTGAGGCCGTCCAATGAAGGGTAAAATGGTCCAGAAAGGTCTCCAAAGCATCTAAAAGCCTCAAGGGCATTTGGAGAAAGTTGTACACAAGAAAGTAGAAATATTTACATCACTCTCATTTTACACCACACAATTTATTCATTAATTATTCATCTTTCGCACACCTTTTAACGATAGAATTTTAGAGTTAGAAAGTGCTTTTTTGGAAAAATTCCACCATTATTGTAAGAGCTTGTGAAGAAAATTTGTGAAGCTAATATGATGAATGTAAGGGGAATCCTCTTGGTATTGTAACACCCTGAAACCTTCCTAGACCAAATTCAGGCATTTTAAGAAAATTCAAAAGAAAAACTAGAAATTTTATTGCAAGAACGACCTAGAATCCTTCTTTATTTTCTCTATCAGTTCTAGCCCTAAGACTTTCGAATGTGATGAAATTATCTGTTAGACTTCGTTTAAATCATGTGGAATATCATTTATGTTAAATGTTGATGTTTTTCCACCAGTTTGTGACTATGTTGTTGCTTGTTCCTGTAATGTGAATTGTAGCCCTAGCTCTTGAATGCAGAAGACTAGAATCTTGCAATAGTGATTAATATCAAAATTTTTCTTGATTTTATCAGTATTGGGGATTCCCAGGTTGTTAATTGTATTGAAAATCAGTTAGACTATTGTCAGCTCAGTTTCAGTCAAAATGTTAGAAATGTCAGCTGACCAGTTTGACTATAGAAATTTCCAAGGTTTCAGTAGTGCCTCCCAGTTATCAGAAATAGTCTCAGTATCAGTTTTAGTGGTTCTTTAGGCGGTCATGATACTTTCAGATAAGAATCTCTAACCAGTCTTGGGACCCCAGCTTTAGATTACAGTTTGTTCTTTAGACGGTTATGACGCTTCCAGATAAGCAACTCTGACCAGTCTCAGAACCCAGTTATAGAATCCGGTCTTATAAGACTCTCAGGGTGCTTCTAGATAAGTATTCTTGACTAGTCTTGGGCCCTAGTTTCGAGCTATAAGCTTAGTAGCTAGTCTAGAACCAGTGGGAGTAGGACTTAGCACCGAGCGGACCGGGGTTCCTGTGCACCTAGATTCCCAGAACTACGTTGCCATCATAGGTTTACAGTTTTATTGGCCTCACGACCCCAAAATCTTGTGATCACCCAGTTCATGTCTCTAAACCCTGGAAAGGTATATTGGGTCCTATCGATGGGGTGTATACATCAGAATCTAAGTCTAGCTCACGTGGTTATATATCGGTTATAGACTCTCCCACTAGTCAGTTCAATCTCAGTTTAACTCAGTTTAGCTCAGTCTCAGCTTAGCTCAGTTTAGAACAGATTCAGACTACTCAGTGTAGTTATAAGTTCAGTATAGTCTTCTAGACTAGTATCTCAGTTTTAGAGCATATCTTTGACCATCAGATAGGGTCATTTAGACCACCTCAGTTTGTTACAGTTATTTCAGCTTCAGTAGTTTCAATTGGTCATTGCATGTTTGTTTAGTACAGTTAGTTATTCCCTTGTGTTATGTTTTCTCTCACTTATTCAATACATTCAAAATACTATGCACACTTTTATGTTGTATCGTTTTATGATACAACTGCGCATCTCAGTCATAGCCTCGCTAGTGGATCACTCTTAGAAGACTTCAGCTGTCCTATTTGGTCAGTCCTCATCTTTCGAGGACAAAGAATATTTTACTAAGTTTTGCTTTCTTTTATTTAAATTTGGAGTTAATTGGGGGCTTGTCCCAGTAACTCATTAGTTGTAGTGGCTTTCAGACATAGACTTGGTTTTTAAGACTTGTAGTTTTGCTTAGATGTTGTTGAACTTATGAACCAGCTCTATTTCATAAAATGTTTTATTGTTTACTTTAAAGCTTCCGCTATATTTCATGTTTACTCAGAATGCCAGTGCATGATAGACCAGGGGTTGACTTGGGGTTACTTGTGGCTCCAAGTACCGTGTCCCGTCCAGGGTGTAAGCTCGGGGCGTGACAGACATGGCATCAGAGACTTGGGTTTAGAGTATCCTTGGATGCTTGAAAGTCGCATTGAGTGGAGTCCTCTTCATGGGTGTGCAGCACGCTACACTTTTGATGGGGAGACTACGAGATGTTATTAGGAAAACTCCCTTTTATTCATACTCTTTATCGTGCATTGAAATTCAATTCCAGAATAATTCTCCTAACTCATGCTCTAGTTTCATTTTAGTGAATCATGCCTCCGTGACATGGTAACGAAAGAAGGGACGGTAATGCTTACCGACCTGCCCCACCAGCCCTGGAAGCCCCTCAGGACGATTCAGTGTCCACCGCAGAGTTTAGGGAGGCCATTCAGCTACTGGCTCAAACTGTTACCAACCAGGTGAACCAGCAGGTGGTTCTAATCAACAACAATGGGTCCACAACAGCTGCCGCAATGCGTGACTTCACTCGGATGAACCCTCTGTATTTTCACGGATCTAAGGTGGTAGAGGACCAAAAAAGATTTGTGGATGAGATTAAAAAGATCAATCGAGTTATAGGTGTCAGTCCCTCAAAGAGTGCCGACTTGGATGCCTACCAGTAGAAAGGGGTAGCCCAGGTTTGGTGAAAACAGTGGAAGGAGAGGAGGCCAGCGGAAGCAGGATCGGTGGTATGGGAGGAGTTCACTACAGCCTTCCTGGACAGATTCTTCCCTCGGGAGCTCAGGGAGGCAAAAGTAGCGAAGTTCATGAACTGAGTCAGGGAAACTGAATAGTAGAAGAATATGCTCTGGAGTTCACCATGTTGTCCAAATACGCTCCAGAGATGGTGGCCGAGCCAAGGGCTCTCATGCTAAAGATTGTTAATACGGTTTCAAACCTGGTCCTCAAAGAGTGCAGGACATCCATGCTGATTAAGGATATTGACCTCTCCAGCCTTATTGTCTGTGCCCAACAGATTAAGAAAGAAAAACTGAGGGACATGGAGTGAAAGAAAAAGTGGGAAAAGACTGGCCAATCAGATCATGGCCACCAGAGGTCTAGTGATAGCCGCCCACAACAACAGCAACAAAGGGCTCCAACACCCAGCTCAGCCAATGCCCCTACCCTTCGGTCCCGCCAGGATCGGAGGGGTGGAGCATTTGACTCTCAGTCCCAGAGCTATGGTGTCACGCCCCGCCTTGGGGGATGACCGGCACTTGGTGCCCTAATAGGACCTAGATTGCTAACTGGTGAGCCTAAGCACATCTGGTGCCTGGCTAGCTCTAACTCAGATTTCTGGAAACAACGAGCTATATAATGACTGTAAACACAGCCTCCGGCCGACTGGGCCTATAGCCACCTATATAAAACTTCAGTTAACCAGAAACATACTCACAAAGGGGGAAACTTATGCAGGCCGACAAGGCCACCATGCTGTCTAGTTATCTGTAACTCAACAATAGGATACTGAATAACTACGTGACCGGCAAGGTCACCACTACTTATTAGACTATGGCCCCACACGGCCAACATAATCAACAATGCTAAACAGCTAAACAAAACGCACGGCCTCACACGACCAGCACAACTAACCACAGGGAGATGAATATATATAATCTGCAAGCCTTTATGAGTACTGAAGAAATGGTCGGGACAGGGCCCCGGCCTACCCATGCTGTACAATAAAAGAAAATGAACTACACCTCTGAATATCAAGCTCCGGATGACAGGAGCTGATGACTCTATGAGCTGGCTGGAATCACGAGGGATCGCCTCCTTGTCTATGAGTACCTGTAGGTAAGTAATGTAGCGCCTCAAACGGGCGTCAGTACCACTGGTACTGAGTATGCAAAGCATCTGGATACAACTGAATACAAATAACATAACTAGCAATTCTGAATAGCAGGAGATAACTGAATCTGTAAGAACTGATATGAACTGAATCAGACTTTCTGTGCTGTGATGGGACAGGAGCGTACCTGTAGACGCAGCGGCCTGCTGTCTATTAACTAATATATAGCAAGTAAATACATATATATATATATATATAGAAAATAAGAGCCAATACCAACCCCCATAAGCCGGATGGCGCCAAGTAAGAAAAAAATCTATATACCCCTACCCGGGTCAAAACCAGCCAAAAATAAGTCACTCCACTCATCTGCTAACTACGAGCACCTCTGCCAGCCCCCTGGGTCTCCGGCTCGGGCCATAGCCTCCGATATAAATAATCGTGTCTGAGTCCAGAGAACTCCTATACTGTATCTATAACTGTAACTGTATCTGAATCTATTCCCTGGGCGCTTGCGCACAACAGGGCTATCTGTACTGTAATGCTGATCAGCCTGATATGGGGAAAGCTTCATCCCATCTTCGTCCAAACAGGGGACAGCATGCCACTCCTTGGAGTGACGTAAACCCACCCGCTCAGTGGGCGACACAGTTACCAACCCAGGGGCGGTGAGGACGCTCAAAAGGGTGCCCTCACGCACAACCAAGTCTCAACAAACAATAAGCACATATATAGCAAGCATGTTTAAACTGAAAAATACTATCTGAATTCTTATCTCTTTCTGTATTATACTGATTCTCATACTACTTTATACTAAATCTGTGATTTTTATCTAACTGCATGGCTAATCTGTAGCCAAGATACTATCTAACTGTATGGCTATACTGTAGCCAAGATATCATCTGTCTGTATGGCTAATCTGTAGCCAAGATACTTTCTGACTGTCTGATTTTACTTTACTAACTCCTATTCTGAATATCTATCATATTATTCTAGAAACATGCTTGCTAATCACATACTGGGATATATTGAGTCTGGAATGCTAACTTGCCATTTTGGCGCATGCTTTACTAACTTTCGGACTGAGTACGATATAACAACGCAAACCAGATTTACTGAACTTGCACAATACTCAGTATTCAACTCCGGGAATTCTACTACGGAGTTTACTGTGCTATACAAGGCTAAAACTACTAACTCACCGAAGAAACTGGCTTTACATACCTTAACCTCGGTTTATCCGGCTAACGGACGAAGCTCGGTCAATACTCCAACTATTTCTCCCAACTGCATTTACATATATGTCAATTAGAACTAAATACACCAATATTCCGAAAGAAAACGTCACTTTTGATATATTTATAGCCTAAACTTTGGCTTATCGAAAGACGGTCAAAAACTTGCTATTTCTCGAAAGTCCAGAAGGGAGAAATATTCACTTTAAGGCTAGGAGCACATAGACACTAATCTGGAGCAATTCCACTTACCTTAGCCCGGTAGAACGATGATTTGTCGGCCGAATTTTGCGAAACTAAATCCGTAGGAATGCTCCTTGCTGCTAAATACCTCAGTATCTAAGGTTAATTTGGATTTGGACCGCGTTTGACGGCGTAATCGGATGAATATTATAAGAGATTCTCGATCCTCCCTATTTTCCCTCGATTTCTCTGGAAATTATATGAGTTATATCATTAAAAATCAAAGTGAGGGGTTTATATACTTGGGCCTGGACAAGGCCAACGTGTCACAGAGCCAACGCGGAGGCTCCACCTCCGTGACACGTTGCCATCGTGGAGGGGCTCTGCCCCGGCTCCTTCCGTGATGGTTCAACAGTTTTCTCGTCCGGTCTTTTCTTGAGCCTTTTTCTAGCATGTATGGCTTTCAAATAGTCTTAACCAACACGCGAATAGGCCATCTATGTGTTGGAAATTTTTACGGAGTGTAACATATGGTGCCGGTAATAGGTATCCAACTTGTCCTAAGTGTGGCAAGAAACACCTAGGAGAGTTTCTTCAAGGTCTAGAGGGCTTTTTTGGTTGTGTAAAGCTTGGCCATCGGCTTAAGTAATGCTCGTCAGTAGGACCGGGAAGGTCACAATCCACTACCTCAGCAGCTCCAGCAGGCCGACCAGCTCAGCAGGCTAATACATTAGGTATGGAGGAAGGTCAATGCCAAAACCATTTTTATGCATATTCTTCTTGTCAGGATCAGGAGAGCTCATCTGATGTGGTTACAGTATGTTACGACTTTTCCACCTAAATGTATATGCCCTACTTGATTCGGGGGCCACACTATCATTTGTGACTCCCTACATAGCAGTCCAGTTTGATATCAGTCCGGAGGTCCTCTCAGAACCATTTTCAGTCTCCACCCCAGTTGGTAAGTCAATTAGAGCCAGCCGGGTGTATAGAAACTACCCAGTCTTAGTCTTCAATAAAGTCATTCCAGCTGACCTTGTAGAGTTGGACATGGTCATCTTCGACCTCATTCTTGGCATGGATTGGTTACACTCCGGATATGCCTCAATCGACTACGGAATTAGGGTCGTCAGGTTTTAGTTCCCTAATGAGCCAGCTCTAGAATGGACGGGCAGTAATTCAATGCCTAAGGGTAGGTTTATTTCCTACCTATAAGGCCAGGAAGCTTATTTCTAAGGGATGTATCTACCATCTATTTCGGGTCAAAGATTCCGACTCTGAGACCCCAACTATCCAATCAGTCCCTATCGTAAGCAAATTTCCATATGTGTTTCTAGAAGATCTTTTCGAAGTTCCTCTTGAACGAGAAATTGACTTCGGTATAGACCTTCTCCACAATAATCAGCCCATCTCCATCCCTCCTTATAAAATGTCTCCGGTTGAACTTAAGGATTTGAAGGAGCACCTAAAAGATCTTCTTGATAAGGGTTTTATTTGACCCATCATCTCTCCCTAGGGTGCTCCAGTACTATTCGTGCAAAAGAAAGATGGTACCCTTAAAATGTGCATCGATTACCGTCGGTTAAACAAGGTTATAGTCAAGAACAGGTATCCCCTATCCAGAATTGATGACCTATTAGGGAAACATCAGGGAGCCAACTGTTTCTCCAAAATAAATCTCAGGTCGGGGTATCATCAGTTAAGATTCAGAGAGTGTGACATACCGAAAACAGCTTTCAGGACACGGTATGGTCACTACGAGTTTGTGGTTATGTACTTTAGACTAAAAAATGCCCTTCAAACTTTATGGACCTGATGAACAGAGTCTTCAAGCAGTATTTGAATATGTTCGTCATTATGTTTATCGACAACATTCTGGTATACTACAGAAATGAGGACGAGCATGGTAATTACCTGAGGATAGTGCTTCAGACACTCAGGGATCACCAATTGTTCGCCAAGTTCAACAAATGCGAATTCTGGCTGAAATCCATGACTTTCCTGAGTCATGTGGTCTCGGGTGAGCGTATTCAGGTTGATCCTCAGAAGATAGCAGCGGTGAAAGACTAGCCTAGACCTGCCTCTCCAACCGAAATCAGAACTTTCTTGGATCTAGCCGGGTATTACCAACATTTTTTGGAAGGTTTTTCTTCTATAGCATCTCCTATGACTAGGCTGACTAAGAAGAAGGTGAAATTTCAATGGTCAGATGCGTGTGAGAAGAGTTTTCAGGAGTTAAAAACTCAACTCACTACCGCTCCAGTGTTGACCCTACCGAAAGGATCAGATAGGTTTGTAGTATATTGTGACGCTTCCAGAGCTGGACTCGGCTGCGTTCTAATGCAGCGGGGCAAGGTGATAGCCTACGCCTCCAGATAGCTCAAAGTTTATGAGAAGAATTATCCAACTCATGACTTGAAGTTGGCAGCGGTGGTGTTTGCATTGAAAATATGGAGACATTATCTGTATGGGGCTTACGTGGATGTTTTCACCGATCACAAGAGCCTTCAGTATGCATTCAGTTAGAAGGCCCTAAATCATCATCAGATAAGGTGGTTAGAGCTCCTAAAGAATTATGACATGAACGTGCTATATCACCCGGGCAAAACCAATGTGGTGGATGATGCCCTGAGCAGAGTGTCTATGGGTAGCGTGACTCATGTTGAGGAAGGAAAAAAGGAACTGGAGAAGGATATTCACATACTAGCTCGGTTAGGGGTGCAGTTGGTAGATTCGGTTGAGGGTGAAGTGGTAATGCAAAGCGGGTTAGATTCCTCTTTGGTTGTTGAAGTTAAGTCCAAACAGGATGAAGATCCCATCTTACGTAGACTTAAGGAAGTGGTTATCAGAAAATAGGTTGAGGCTTTCTCCAAAGAGGGAAATGGTGTGCTCTGTTACCAGGGCAAATTATATGTACCGAACGTTAGTGATTAGAGACAACAGATACTGGCTGAAGCGCACAACTCGAGATACTCCATCCACTCTGGTTCTACTAAAATGTATCTCGATTTACGGGATATTTACTGGTGGAACGACATGAAGAGAGACATTGCTGAATTTGTAGCTAAGTGCCTGAACGGCCAACAGGTCAAAGTAGAGCACCAGAAATTGGAGGTATGACTTAGGATATCGGCATACCCACCTGGAAGTGGGAAGAAGTGAACATGGATTTCATTACGGGTCTACCTCAAACTCGTCGGCAACATGATTCTATCTGGGCAGTAGTAGATCGAATGACTAAGTCATCATACTTCCTCCCAGTTAAAACTACAGATTCAACTGAGGACTACGCTAGGCTTTATATCCGGGAGTTGGTCAGACTTCGTGGTTTACCATTATCCATTATATCAGACAGAGGTACCCAGTTCACCTTGCATTTTTGGAAGTCTTTACATAAAGGACTTGGTACCCAGGTCATGCTCAGCACAACTTTTCACCTGCAGAAAGATGGGCAAGCTGAGTGGACTATTCAGACCCTAGAAGATAACTTGAGAGCGCTCGTGATCGATTTCAAGGGCTGTTGGGATGAACACTTGCCTTTTATCAAGTTTGCGTACAACAACAGCTACCATTCCAGTATCCAAATGGCCCCTTTTGAGGAATCGTATGGTAAGAGGTGCAGATCTCCTATTGGGTGGTTCGAGGTTGGTGAATCTACTTTAATTGGGCTAGACTCGGTTAATGAAGCTATGCAGAAAGTACAACTCATTAGAGAAAGAATGAAACTAGCTCAGAGCCGTCAAAAATCTTATGTTGATGTGAGGAGTAGAGAATTAGAGTCTACAGTGGATGACTGGGTTTATTTAAGAATTTCACCCATGAAAGGGGTAATGAGATTTGGAAAAAAAGGAAAGCTCAGTCCGAGATATGTGGGACCCTACAAAATTCTGAAACGAATTGGTAAGGTAGCTTATGAGTTGGAATTACCTTTAGAGATGGCATCTGTGCACCCAGTATTCCATGTGTCACTATTAAAGAGGTGCATCAGTGATCCAACTTCAGTTGTGCCATAGGATAGTGTGGGAGTGAAATATAGTCTCTCGTACAAAGAGGTCCCAGTCCAGATCCTTGACCGTCAGGTTCGTAGCTGAGGAACAAGGAGGTAGCTTTAGTCAAGGTCTTATGGAGAAATCAGCATGTAGAAGGAGCTACATGGGAAGCCGAAGTAGATATGATGGCTATTTACCCACACTTGTTCCCTTCCAGTTCAGTTTCGGTGTCAGGTACTAAATTCCTCCCCATTACTCTACTAAGTTCCGTCTTCATCAGTTTTATTTAGATTTTCAATGTGCATTCTAGTTGCATTAGCTCTGTTAGTATGGTTAAGTCAGTTACTCCTTTAGAAATCACCTCATAGTCTCACTCTAGAAATCTCATCTCTTTTCCTAGTTTTACTACAGTTTAGTCTTCATTCGAGGATGAATGATTCCAAGGGGGAGATATTGTAACACCCCGAAACCTTCCTAGACAAGACTCAAGCATTTCAAGAAAATTCAAAAGAAAAACCAAAAATTTTATTGTAGAATGACCCAGACAATGGGACGTGGTAAGCTCTAACGGACAGTTGTCTGAGTCATTGTCAGTGTAGCAGTTTTCCTTAGGGGAAAACAATGAGGCATAGAACGATTCGTTGGTTGAACTAATGAGTCGTCCTGTCGTCCGTCGGATCCCATGTTCAAAATTCTACCGGACCCTTCCCTGAGGCAACGAGAGGAACCAATGGCACCTGGTTCCTACCAACGAGCCGTTGCTACCACCCGTTGTCGAGTTCCAAGCCCTAGCAGTGTAGACCACGAATCGATGCAACAACTCGTTGGTCCTACCAATGAGTCATTGTGTTGATCATTGTCTCAAGACCCAGTTTTCCTACCAGTACTAACAAGATGTACCAATGACCCGTCGGTTCATTCAAAAAGATCATGGTATCCTCCCGTGGTTCATTTTCAGTGGGCATGGTTTCTGGACCCAGAACCAACGGTGGGCTCCAATTGGTCGTGGGTCTAACTAAGGACTCGTTTTGAGGCTCGTCGTTCAGTGTCGGCCAGTTTTTAGTTCTTTCTTCCAGGGGTATGTTGGTAATTTCCCACCTTTTTAATACTGAAACCCCATCATTTTGAGCTCGTTTAGGGGGAGTTAAAAGGGTAGAATGACCTTTTCCCATTCATTTCACTCTCTTTCCCTCAAACCTAAGTGTAGAACAAACAAGAAGTTTAGAGCAGAAGCTAGGGCAGGGGTTGTCTTCTCAGAATTTTCTCAGGTATTTTCTCCAGAAATTCTCAGCCAGGTATGTGGGAATTCAACAAGGGAATAGTTCTTCCCTTGTGTCCCAAAAATCCTTCTTTATTTTCTCTATCAGCTCTAGCCTTGAGACTTTCGAATGTGATGAAATTATCTATCAGACCTCATTTAAACCATGTGGAATATCATTTGTGTTAAATGTTGATGTTTTTCCACCAGCTTGTGACCATGTTGTTGCTTGTTTCTGTAACGTGAATTCTAGCCCTAACTCTTGAATGCAGAAAACTAAAATCTTGCAATGGTGCTTAATATCGAAATTTTGCTTGATTCTATCAGTGTTGGGGATTCCCAGGTTGTTAATTGTATTGAAAATCAGTCAGACTATTGTAAGTTCGGTTTCAATCAAAATGTTAGAATATCCAGTGTTTAGTCAGAAATGTCAGCTGATCAGTTTGACTACAGAAATTCCTGAGGTGTCAGTAGTGCCTCCCAGTTATTAGAAATAGTCTCAATATCAGTTTTGGTGGTTCTTTTGGTGGTCATGACACTTTCAAATAAGAAGCACTGACCAGCTTTAGGACCCCAACTTCATATTACAGTTTTTTCTTTAGACGGTTATGACACTTCCAGATAAGCAGCTCTGACCAGTCGCAGAACCCAATTACAGAATTAGGTCCGATAAGACTCTCAGGGTGCTTACAGATAAGTATTCCTGACTAGTATTGGGCCCCGATTTTGATCTATTAGATTAGTAACCAGTCTAGAAATATCTAGTAGAAGTAGGCCTTAGCACCGAGCGGACCGGGGTTCCAGTGCACCCAGATTCTCAAAACAATATTGCCACCGTAGGTTACAGTTTTATTTGCCTCACGGCCCCAGACTCTTGTGATAACCTAGTTCATGCCTCTATACCCTGACAAGGTATATTGGGTCCTATCGATGAGGGTCCAAGTCTAGCTTACGTGGTTATCTGTCGGTTATAGACTCTCCCACTAGTCAGTTTAGTCTTAGTTTAACTCAGTTCAGCTCAGTCTCAGCTTAGCTCAGTTTAGAACAGATTCAGACTACTCAGTGTAGTTATGAGTTCAGTATAGTCTTCCAGGCCAGTATCTCAGTTTTAGAGCATGTCTTTGACCATCAGACAGGGTAATTTAGACTACCTTAGTTTGTTACAATTATTTCAGCTTCAGCAGTTTTAGTTGGTCATTGCATGTCCGTTCAGTACAATTACTTATTCCATCGTCTTATGCTTTCTCTCACTTACTCAGTACATTCAAAGTACTGACGCATACTTTTATGTTGTATTATTTTATGACACTGCTGCAGGATCTCAGTCTCAGCCTCGCTAGCCAATCACTCTCAGAAGACTTCTGCTATCCTATTTGGTGAGTCCTCATCTTTCGAGGAAGAAGAATATTTTACTCAATTTTTCTTTTTTTTATTTTTATTTGGAGTTAACCGGGGGCTTGTCCTAGTAACTCATCAGTTGTAGTGGCTTTCAGACACAGACCTGGTTTTTCAGACTTGTAGTTTTGCTCAGAGTTGTTGAACTTATGAACCATCTCTATTTCATAAATGTTTTATACTTTACTTTAAAGCTTTTTCTGTATTTCATGTTTACTCAGAATGCCAGTGCATGATTGATGGGACTTTGATGTTTTGATGATTGACAAGTTGATGAAACAGGTGCACAAAGCTAGTCCATTGAAGTGCTTAAATAGTTGTGTGATAAGATGAAAATATCCGGGAGAAAGGATGCGAAAATCTTGGAGTTGATAATCATTAAATAATTCATATCTACATGTGCTTATTTTTAAGAATTGGAGTTTGATTAAAACACAAAGGAAGCCAACAGATAGACTTGAAGAAGGATTCCTACTAGAAGGAGACTTCTAATGTGGCTGCAAAGATGTGGAAGAATTGTGTATATATAGAAGCGTGAATTCTGAGTACAGGTGTGCATTGGAAAGGAGAGAAAACAAATAATTTTCTTGGTGAGGTTGTGTCAAAAAACTTGTCTGGTAAAGAGTCAAGCTAGAGAGTTGGCCATTCTTGTACTAGAAGTTTGTAATTTTGGTCGTGATCATTGTACTCTTGTTTTAGTAAGTTATAAACTGAAGCAAAAATAATTTTGTCTTCTAGTAAGCGTTGCTAGGAAGATATTGTGGTTGTTGAATTAATGGTTAGGATTTAGAGTTTATAATTCCGTAGATTGCAAGAAGTTGTAATCAACCATTTGAAGAGGCTCTTTGAAGTTAGTGAAGTTGAAGAAAAATCCTGTGGGGGTACAGGTCGTGGTTTTTCACCTTTTGAGCTGGGTGTTTTCCACACTAAATCACTATCTCATTTACTTACTATTTTATTCATATAAGTGGAACACGTCTGGGGACTTGTTTCATTCGTAGGCAAACAGTAAAGACAAGTCCTTAGGTCGTGCAATCTAACAAGTGGTATCAGAGTAGATTTATCTTAAAAGGCTAACAGCTAAGATAGATCATGATGAATTCAGCACCACCTCTTGGACATTGTGAAGGACAGTCAACCACCCGACCACCTCTCTTCAACGACTCTCACTTCATTTGGTGGAAAGCTCGTATGTAAAACTTCATCCAGGCTGAGGATTATGAACTATGGGATAGAATTATTTCTGGACCAGTTATTCCCAAGTAGGTGATGGATGGAGTAGAATTCTAAAAGTGAGATCTGAATTTACTGCAGATGACTTGTTGGCCCTTAAGAAAAATGCTAAGGCTAAGAATATTCTTGTGTGTGGGCTAGGTCCTAACGAGTACAACCGGATTTCAAATTGCTCAACCGCAAAGCAAATATGGGATGCCCTGATCAATGCTCATGAGGGAACAAGTCAAGTCAGGAAGTTCAAATTAGCCATGTTGTTTACTGAATATGAAACTTTCAAGATGAAAGATGGCGAGACTCTGCAAGAGATGATAGCCAGACTTACTTCGCTGGTAAATGAGCTATCTTCACTAGGAAAAGTACTCACCACTGAAGAACAAGTCGATAAGGTGCTAAGGGTGCTTCCTAAGGCCAAATGGGATGTCAAAGTCACTGCTATTTGAGACGCCAAAGACATTTCTACCATGACGCTGGATGAGTTGGTAGGAAATTTGAAGACATACGAGATGAATATGGATGATTCAAGGAAACGAGAGTTAGTCAAAGAAAAATCATTGGCTCTCAAGGCTTGTGATACTGACGAATCTGATGGCGATGATGAACACATTGCCTTCCTGGCTAAGAAGTTCAAAAAATTTCTCAAGAAGGAGAAAGTGTTTGACAAAAGGGGATTCAGTAACAAACGAAGCTCTAATGAGAAGTCTTTGCCTGGTTGCTACAAGTGCAATAAGACTGATCACCTGATCAAAGATTATCCACTCTGGGAAATTTAGTGGAGAAAGGAAAGAGCTGAAAAAGAGAAGGCTGAAAAGGAAGCCAAAGAAAAAACAACGAAGGAAAGCTATGCAGTGATGGATGCTTGGGGGTCTGAATCCGATGAGTCAGATACTGAAGTTGATGAAACTGCTCTCATGGAAGTAGGAGATTCTGATTGTGAAGAAGTTGACAAGAACTCTAAGGTATTAATCTCCAATCTAAATGAAAATATTCATCATATGTATAAAAAGAAACTGATATTAATGATGAATGATGCAATGCAACAACTTCAGGAAGTCACCTCTAATAAAGATCAACTGTTTAATGCTCTTTCTAGTCTAAAATTTGAATTCATTGATCTAAAAAGAGGTAAAAAAGTTGCTGTGAAAGAAAAACATGCTTTAAAGAAACACATAGTTGAAATTGAGTCAATAAACAAGAGCTTGAAAAAAATCCTCAGATCAAAATGAGGAAATTAGTGAAAAATTGAAGAAAGTTTAGACTGAACTGATGCAGTGTAAAACTGATTTCCTTAGTGAAAAGGAAAAGGTAAGGAAGTTGAATCTGGAAGTCTCTAGTCTTAAAAGTGATCTTGAAAAGCAAACAGGTGGACTAAATCCTCTAGGATTATAAATAATCTAAGTGGAAATAGTCATAATGAAAGAGCTGGAATAGGTTTTTTTTAAGAAATCTGATGTCTATGAAGATTTGTGATACCTATGTGGTCAACATGGTCACCCTACCACTGAATGTCCACTTGCAGTAAAAAGCACAAATAGGAGCATTTTGTTGGCTAAAGGAATTAAAAGAAAAATGCTAGCTGAAACAGGTCATCTAACCTGTTGCCACACTGGGCAAGAAGAAACTTGATTCATCCTTTTTTCCATAAGAAAGGACCCAAGCTTGTCTGGGTTCTTAAAACTAACCTCTAAGCTGTTTTGCAGGTAAGGGTGAAGGGAAGCAAGAATTGGTACACGGATAGTGCTTGTTCAAGACATATGGTAGGAGATAACAAAAATTCCTTTCACTCACTCTACTAAAAGGGGGGAATGTATCCTTTGGTGATGGAAAAAAGGTTATTGTTATAGGGATTGACAGGATTGGAAGCTCAGAAAGAAGGGCATTGGAGGATGTATATCATGTTGAAGGATTGAAATATAATTTACTGAGTATATCTCAGTTGTGTGACAAAGGTAATAAAGTAACCTTTACCTCTGCAGATTGCAAAGTCAAAAAGCTGGATACAAAAGAAATTGTACTAAGTGCAAGCAAACACAAAAATGTATATAAGGCAGACATCATGGGAATGGATGAAGCAAATCTGACTTGCCTTAGTGCAATTGATTGTGATTCCCTTTGATCTTGGGCAAATTAGCATGCCCAAGTGATGCTTTATAATTTAGTTTTTGTCTTGTTTATAGGCTTAATTATATACATTCTCATGTAATTTTATGTATTTGTGAATATATATACTAACCAACATGATTAGTTCTTGTTTTGTAGGTTTAAAATGAATTTGAGGAACTAATCTACGAGTTGGTGAAGTGGAGGCATGGAATCGGAAGTAAAGCGCGAACGTCGGCAAGGAGGATGCGCGAACAAGCCCACCTGCGCATTGACAACGTGCCACGGTAGGCAGGCTGTGTGACCAGTGGCGTTTCACGGCCCCCAGCGCGCTGCACAAGCAGCGTGACATGCTACCAATGCGGAAGGGGGCTGCTTGCGGACTGTTTTGGATTTCCAGTGTGCCTACGCGATGCCTCCGTGTCTTGGAGGCAAATTGGAGTGATAACCTCCATGACATAGAGCTATTCCATGCCCGACATAATTTTGTATATTTCTCATTTACTATAAATAGGTCCCTTAGCTCCTAAAAATATTTTGTCACGTAATATTTCTGAAAAACTACCGAGGAGTGAAGGGAGAAGTGGGAGAACTCACCTAGGGTTCTTAAATTTCATCTTCTCTTTTACCAATTCTTGTAAGTAGGTTACTTTAATTATGTTTTCTTGTAATTATACGAACTTGAGTGGCTAGAACCCTTCCTCTAGGGTTGAGGCCACAAGATATGATTGTGACTATGTGAATTTGTTTTGGTTCTAAGTTATTAATTGTTGTTTTGTCTCACGTCTTAATTATGGTTGTTTTTATGATTGATCACCATGAAAACACACACGTTATACCTAGGTAAAACTTTGAGAAAGTAAACCTAGGCAAGAACAAAGAATGTAGGGAGCAAGTTTGTATATTATGATATAATTCGCGGTTAAGATAAGAAATTATACCTAATTTGCCTTGCTTGGTTACTAAAATGGGATGAGCTAGACACCAACTTAGAATTATCACATCACCACTCGTAGAAGTAGCTGTGAAGCTAAGTTGAGTTAAATGATTAGAGGTACAAAAGTCCCTAATCAAGATCATAAACCCCGTAAACCACATCCACGTAATTGAATTGCCCACGAACTAGAATGTCACATCCCTACTCAATGATGTAGTTGTGAGGCTAGTTTGTTGTGTTTAGAGGCTCGAAAGACCATGAACATGCAATTGTAATTATGTGAGACGACAATTAATAATTCCATAGTTAAACCATTACAAAGCGTAGTATCGCATAATTATCCGGCCTTAGCCCTAGTTGCTCCTTGAATGATTTCAGAGTATTTCAGTGGCCACCCCTAGATTTAATTAAACTTTATCGAAAAAGTATAAATCAACACTTTTGAAAGTTAATATCACACTTGAACTTGATAATTAGCTGAATTGGTCCAGTCCCTGTGGGTTCGACATCCGAATCTTAAAAAGGGCCACTATATTACTTGTAAGACCACGTACCCTTGCATGTGCGCTTGGGCGCAGTCGTCAACAAGTTTGCCGTTGCCGAGGATTCAGCGAAGTTCAGTAAATTTGTCTGTTTTTGTGTGATTTTTAATTTCCTTAAGTGTTGAGAAACTTGGTCTTAGTCTGACTTATTGCAGGTGACAGGTTGTCTTGCCGAGCTGGCTAGGAATAGAGAGCTTGTGGAACCATTGCTTGAACCAAAACATCAAATTCATTTGCGAAGGAGAGTAGCTCTTGAGAAAAAGCTGAAAGAATTCAAGAAAAGGTGCAACAAAAACCACCCGCAGGACAAGCACAATTGTCACCGAAAGCAATGGCAGCCAGACCAGTTCGCGAAGTGGCAATCCCACAAGCGATGAATGTGAACTCTAGTATCCGTAAACCGGAACCTGGAGAGAACTTTTAATTGAAACAGAACATGGTGCAGCTGTTACATTCTAGTGGTCAATTCACTGAGATGGCACATGAGGACCCGCAGCAGCACCTACAGAACTTTTTAGAGATTAGTGACAATTTTGTCCCCACCGGAGTGTCTATAGACTATGTCCGACTTTCCCTCTTCCCATTTTCATTGTTAGGATAGGACAAAAGGTGGTTGTAAGCTGAGCCACCAAACTCCATAACTTCTTGGGATGATTTGGCGAAGAAGTTCTTGATCAGATTCTTTCCTTCAGGAAATTGAAAAGTGAAATACTAAGTTTCAATGATGAGAATTTATATTTGGCTTGGGAAAGATTCAAGTCATTATTGAGAGACTATCCCCATCACCAGCAATCCAATGACGTGCTGGCTCATACCTTTGTAGAAAGTCTAGACCCACACACGAAAATTTTGCTAGACTCTGCATCTGGTGGGCAAGCCTTAGAGAAGACGTATGATGAGCTGTATACGCTGTTGAATAGAATTGCTCAAGGAAATCCAGAATGACACAATGAATCATCGAGAGGGGAAGGAAAAAGAGCAGGGATGATAGACGTAGATGGTATGACTGCTTTGGAGGCACAACTAGCTTCATTCCAGCATCAGATTATGACTCAGTTCAATAAACTGAGTATGAACCAACAATAGGGTCAGGTTAATGCAGTTCAGCAAGCTCCGAGTTGGTGTGAAATTTGTGGGAATAATGGGCACAATTAAGAATCTTGTGGATCCAATTCGGAATCAATCAATTTTGTTGGGAATGTACAGAGGAACACTCAGAATTTTGGGAACAACTACAACAAAAATTGGCAGAGCCACCCGAATTTTTCTTGGGGTGGAACTCAAAAGCAAAGTTATCAGCAACCTCAATAGCAGCAGTATTAGCAGAATAGGAAGAATGATGGCCAGTTTAGCAGCAACATTGAGGAAACGTTGCAGAAAATCATGGAGACCCAGACTCAATTAGTAGAAAATCAGGCGAGGATGGCATCAGACTTGAAGAATCAGTAGTTGGCCACCTGCAATCTAGAAAAGCAGATGGGTCAGATAGCAGCTACTCAAAATATGAGACCGTAGGGAGGACTACCAAGTGACACAGATCCTAACCCCCTTCAGGTCAACGCTATCAGTCTGAGGAGCGGAAAACAAGTAGCTGATGCAGTGCCAAAAGAGAAAGGAAATGAGGTGCAGTCGGAGTTGGTTAGGAAAGGACCATCCACTGACAAGGGAGAGAATCAGAGTGCTGTGCAACAAAATGCACAATCTTCATTGCAGCCAGCACAAAGGCCACCACCACTATTTCCGCAGAGATTCAGAAAGAGCAAGGAGGAGGAATGCCTCAAAAAGTTCTTCGAGATTTTCCATTTCTTTAAGCACACTCAACTTATTAGTAAGGGGTACTTAAGCAACTTTTTTCATTCATTTATTTCTTACTCCCTACCAATACTCAGGCATTTTCACACAAGTGCACCCTTGACCTTTCTCAACTTTTACAACTTCTACTTTTCCTTCTTTTTCATGCTTCTCACTCCTTCACTCTTTCAAATTTTTCCCTTAAGCGCTTAGGAGTTTTGGATCAAATTCAAGGATAATGAAAGAAAAAGGATTAAGCTTATGTTGTAGCTATCAAATAATAGCCTTAAGGCTCAATGGGACTCACTAGGATTCAATATTCAAGGTCGGTAAAGTGAGGGATAAAAATTAGGTTCATTCAAGAAATGCCTAAATCATTTCCTACAATACACATCCTTCATTCGTTTTATGTACATACCAGGCAAGTTCTAGACATTCCACAATAGCACGGAATATTCGAAAAACTTACACTCATAGCACATGCTCAATTCAAGACACATTCAGCAGACTCTTACTTAGCTAATCACAAGAATTCAAAATTAAGCTTCAATCACATCGAGTCAAATTCAAGAGCCTAAGTGTCTCAAACAAAGTTATACACTTCTTACATGCTTCAACACTAACCACACTTGTATCATAAAATCATGTATAGCACATAACAAGAACATCAAGCCATCAATTAGCTATAGGTTCAAAAACCAAAACCTATTGACTAATTTTCCTCAAGACGGTCGTCATCCATCCATCGTCGGAAACAGTCCCTAACTATGACTGGAAACACTATATACAGACAAAGAGAAAAATTTATTCTTCGGTTCAAGACCCCCCGTAGGAAAAGAACCGAAAAGAAAAACCAACGGATGGTGAAGTCATGCTCAGCACAAAAACTTTTCCAATATGTATCAAGCACTACATTCACCAAAATCATCAAGCACAAAAATTTTGAAATTTCCCTCACCCCACACTTGAATCATGTTATGTCCCCAAAGCATCTAATTAAAATTTAAAAGGGTGAGAAATACTCCCTGGCCTCTATGCTAGCTAACAACATGTTTTTCTTCATTTTTGCACAAGTGGGTATTTGACCCCACATTTTTTATGTTCCATGCTTCTTAGCTTTCTCTTCCAAGGGTACTCAGATTTCCCCTCCATCTATGCTTAAATATCCACCAAAAACAACACAAGTTGACAATAAACAAAACCAACACAAACAATAATTACAAATTGTACCTGTGGTAACCTTGGGTTGCCTCCCAAGCAACGCCTAATTTTACGTCGCGGCACGACGTGAACTATCCTTTTCAGGAAATCCTTATACCTGGGTTCCCTTTTGAGAACCATCTTCTTCTCTTTTGATTTTTAGAGGGAACAACCTCCACTCTATCCCTCTCTTCCTCCAAATTCTTCACACTCGGGATGAACACTTATCATTACCTTTGGCTGTGGACCTATGGAATCTACCACCCTACACTTATCCTCTGACAACACACTAACCTTAAAAAGGTTTCTATAGTGTGTGGGTGGATTAATTTCTCGGTATACTCGGAAGAGTTCTTCTTCATCCTCAACCCTCATTTTCAGGGTCCCTGCTCTTAAGTTAATTGCCGCTCCTCCGGTGGCCAAGAATGGCCATCCCAAAATTAAGGGTACCTGGTTATCAACATGAAAATCTAAGATAATAAAATCAGTAGGTATAATAAACTTACCCACTTTGATGAGAAGTTCCTCTATGATTCCATCCAGTGCTACTCGCGACTTATCTGCCAGCTGCAACATCAATCTTGTTGGTCACGGTTTTCCGAACCCTAGGGTGTTAAATAAAGATAGGGGCATTAGATTAACTGCTGCCCCTAGATCACATAAGGCTCGTAGCACTTCAGCTTTACCAATTTGTATGGGGAGGGTAAAACTCCCTAGGTCTTTGAGCTTCTTAGGAATCTTGCTCAATACCCTGTGACTGCACTCCTCCGTCAGTGCTACTGTTTAGATATCCACTAATCTCACTTTGTTAGCCATCACATCCTTCAAGTATTTAGCATACTTGGGCATTCCCTGCAAAACATCAAGCAAAGGCAAATATATGTGAAGTTCTTTAGAACAAGAAGAGAAAATTCAAGAGTGAAAAGAATGAGGAGGAAGTAAGAAAAGAGATGTCCTTAATGAAGGTTGAAGTTATTAAAAGCGCTTGGGGAAGATATTACCTACCCGTCCCTTGGCTTACATTACAACCCATTAAGTCCTACTTGATCTTACATTCATACATCCTTAAATTAGTGGAGTAAAACACTAAGGGCAAGCTTATGGTTCACTACATGATGCATGTGAATTCTTTGAGAGAGAGAGCATAATTTTATTCATATACCCATACATGTTGTGATTTGAAAATTTGTGAGTAAAAATGGGTAACTCCCTTGTTGTGAGGGCACAGGTTTAATGAGAGATAACATTCATGTCGGATTTCTTGATTGGTTGATTTGCATGAGTTTGCTAAGATTGAGAGTCGATTCTTAAGGTTAGGAAGTCTTAACATAGTTGTATTTCATTTCAATGATTAAATCGTGCATGCTATATTTTTAACTTGCTATGTTAAATAATCATTATAGCCGTAGCTTGAATTCTCTTGCTAAATTAGCTATGTGTGAGTTCATTTACATGAGATGTAAAAGGGTTGTTCGAGGACGAACAAGGCTTTAAGTGTAGGGTAGGTGATCTTGGGAAAAATAGCATGCCCAAGTGATGCTTTATAATTTAGTTTTGTCTTGTTTATCGGCTTAATTATATACATTCTCATGTAATTTTATGTAAATGTGAATATATATACTAACCAACATGATTAGTTCTTGTTTGGTAGATTTAAAATGAATTTGAGGAACTAATCTACGAGATGGTGAAGTGGAGGCATGGAATTAGAAGTAAAACGCGAACGTCGGCAAGGAGGATGCACGAAAAAGCCCACCTGCGCATTGGCAACGTGCCACGGCAGGCAGGCTGCATGACCAGTGGCGTGTCACGGCCCCCAGTGCACTGCAAAAGCAGCGTCACACGCTGCCAACGCGGTAGGGGGCTGCTTGCGGACTGTTTTGGATTTCCAGTGTGCCTACGCGATGCCTCCGTGTCACGGAGGCAAATTGGCGCGATAACCTCCGTGCCACGGAGCTATTCCATGCCCAGCATAATTTTGAATATTTCTCATTTACAATAAATAGGTGCCTTAGCTCCTAAAAATATTTTGTCACGTAATATTTCTGAAAACTACCAAGGAGTGAAGGGAGAAGTGGGAGAACACACCAGGGTTCTTAAATTTCATCTTCTCTTCTACCAATTCTTGTAAGTAGGTTACTTTAATTATGTTTTATTGTAATTATACGAACTTGAGTGGCTAGAACCCTTCCTCTAGGGTTGAGGCCACAAGATATGATTGTGACTATGTGAATTTGTTTTGGTTCTAAGTTATTAATTGTTGTTTTGTCTTACGTCTTAATTATGGTTGTTTTTATGATTGATCACCATGAAAACACACACGTTATACCTAGGTAAAACTTTGATAAAGTAAACCTAGGCAAGAACAAAGAATGTAGGGAGCAAGTTTGTATCTTACGATATAATTCGCGGTTAGGATAAGAAATTATACCTAATTTTCCTTGCTTGGTTACTAAAATGGGATGAGCTAGACACCAACTTAGAATTATCACATCACCACTCGTAGAAGTAGTTGTGAAGCTAAGTTGAGTTAAATGATTAGAGGTATGAAAGTCCCTAATCAAGATCATAAACCCCGTAAACCACATCCACGTAATTGAATTTCCCACGAACTAGAATGTCACATCCCCGCTCAATGATGTAGTTTTGAGGATAGTTTGTCGTGTGTAGAGGCTCGAAAGACCATGAACATGCAATTGTAATTATGTGAGATGACAATTGATAATTCCATTCTTAAACCATTACAAAGCGTAGTATCGCATGATTATCCGGCCTTAGCCCTAGTTGCTCCTTGAATGATCTCAGAGTATTTCAGTGACCACCCCTAGTCTTAATTAAAATTTATCGAAAAAGTCTAAATCAACACTTTTGAAAGTTAATACCACACTTGAACTTGATAATTAGCTGAATTGGTCCAGTCCCTGTGGGTTCGACATCCGGCTCTTAAAAAGTGCCACTATATTACTTGTAAGACCACGTACACTTGCGTGTGAGCTCGGGGAGTCGTCAACAAGTGTTTGGTGCCGCTGCTGTGCAGTCTCAACACCCTTCTCTAGCACAAAAGACTGGGGCATGCCAGTTTGAAACAAATAAATAAACTTGCTTCAAAGGACATGGTCATAGGGCTTCCTAAGACTAAGTTCAAAAATGACAAAATCTGTAGTGCCTGTGTGAGGGGGAAGCAGGTGAGGTCCTTATTCACATCAAAGAATCAAGTAAGTACAACCAAGTGCTTGGATCTGTTTCATATGGATCTGTGTGGACCTGTGAGAGTAAAAAGCAGAGGTGGAAAAAGGTACATCTTTGTTATCATTGATGAATACTCCAGGTACACTTGGACTCTGTTTTTAGCCTCTAAAGATGATGTTTTTGATGTTTTCTACGTCTTTGTAATAAGAATGGAAAATAAATTAGGATCTTCCTTAATTTCCATAAGATCTGACCATGGAACAGAATTTGAAAATGCTAAACTTTTAGAATTTTGTTCAGAAAATGGAATAGATCATAACTTCTCTTCTCCAAGAACACCTCAGCAAAATGGAGTAGTTGAAAGAAAAAACAGGACTTTAGAGGACATGGCTAGAACCATGATGATTGCAAGTAACCTTGCAAAAAATTAGTGGGCTAAAACCATAAGCACTTCTTGTTATATTTTGAATAGGTGCATGAATAGACCTTTGTTAGAAAAGACTCCCTATGAATTACTAAAGGGAAGGAGACCCAACATAGCTCATCTTAGAGTTTTTGGATGTAAATGCTTTATTCATAACAATGGGAAAGATAACTTGGGAAAATTTGATCCCCAGTGTAATAAGGGAATCTTCTTAGGTTATTCTCAGCATAGTAAAGCGTATAGAGTGTTGAACAAAAGAACAAACTATGTTGAAGAAAGTTTGCATGTTATTTTTGATGAATCTTGTGTTATGCTTCAGACTAACATGCAGGATGAAAGTGAAAATGAAGAACATACTCAGCAACAGGTTGTTGTACCTGTTTCATCTGTGGAACAAGATGGTGGCCTACAGATAGGGGGAACAACAAGGAATGAATCTGAGTCATCATCGTTGCAGCAAATCAACTAAACTACAGAAGCTGCACAAGGACTGCAGCTGAAGAGCTACAAGTATCAGGATTCCCATCCAATTGAAAATGTCATTACAGATCTCTTTTCTAGTATTACTACCAGATCAGGCTTAAAGAATCTATTTGCCTTTAATGCCTTTCTATCCAAAATGGAACCTAAAAGGTGAAGGAGGCCCTCCTTGATAAAGACTGGATTATGGCTATGCAGGAGGAACTAAATCAGTTTGAAAGAAGCAAGGTTTGGCATTTGGTACATCCACCTGAAAGAAGAATTGTAATTGGCACCAAATGGGTATTCCGGAATAAGTTAGATGAATATGGAACTATAATAAGGAACAAGGCTAGGCTGGTGGTCCAAGGGTATAGTCAAGAAGAAGGAATCGACTATGATGAGACATTTGCTCCTGTTGCAAGACTTTAAGCAATCAGATTACTCATAGCTTTTGTAGCCTTCAAGGAAATCACTCTTTATCAAATGGATGTGAAGAGTGCATTCCTCAATGGCTATTTGAAAGAGGAAGTTTATGTGAAGCAGCCCCCAGGGTTTGAAAGCTCTAAATTTCCAAACCATGTCTATAAGTTAGATAAAGCTCTATATGGACTAAAGCAAGCTCCAAGGGCCTGGTATGAAAGACTTTCAAAATTTCTTCTGAAGCATGGACATACAAGAGGAAAGATTGACAATACATTATTCTTAAGAACAACAGGTGAGGACCTGCTAATAGTGCAAGTATATGTAGATGACATCATATTTGGATCTACAAGTAGTGACATGACTCAAGAGTTTTCCATGCTCATGAATGGAGAATTTGAAATGAGCATGATGGGAGAGTTAAATTTCTTTCTTGGATTACAAATCAAGCAGACTACTACTGGAATTATGATACATCAGCAAAAGTATGTGCAGGAGTTGCTTAAGAAATTCAAGATGGAGTCTGCCAAAGAGATTGACACTCCTATTGCCATAGCACAAAATTAGACCTTGATGAAACAGGTCCATCCATACATCACACACAGTATAGAGGTATGATTGGTTTCTCTGTTATATCTCACTGCTAGTAGACCTGACATTATTTTCAATGTTGGCTTGTGTGCTATATTTCAAGGAAATCCCAAGGAGTCACATCTCAAGGCTGTCAAAAGAATTCTAAGATATTTGAAGAAGACACCTGATCTTGGATTATGGTATCCTAAAGGTAGTAACTTTTCCTTAGAAGGATATTCAAATGCTGATTATGCAGGATTTTTGGTGGATAGGAAAAGCACTACAGGAATGGTTCACTTTGTTCGACGATGTCTTATCTCGTGGTCCATAAAGAAGAAAAACTCAGTTGCCTTGTCCACTACTAAAGCTGAGTATGTAGAAGTTGGTTCATGTTCTGCTCAATTACTATGGATCAAGCAACAGCTACTGGATTTTGGTGTTGATGTGGGATGTGTTCCAATCTTATGTGACAACATTTGTTCCATCAACATAGCAAAAAATCTAGTTCAGCATAAAAGAACCAAACATATTGACATAAGACACCATTTCCTTAGAGATAATATAGAGAAAGGTCATATCTCAATTATGCTTTGTTCCACTGAAGAACAAATAGCTGATATCTTCACCAAAGCACTAGGAAGGGATCTCTTTGAAAAGAACAGGCTACAATTGGGGATGATTAAGATTGCATAGGTCACCTTCAATGATTTGCAATTTCCTTGTGTTATTGGTATCTATGTTAATTATCCTAGAATGCACATTTAATTGTGTATCTCAAGCCTATGATAAAATTTTAATTGACAAGGGTTGGATCTTAACTTGTGCAGGGTTATCAAAGTCTCTAGAGGCAGTTATTTATCAGGTATGTTCTTTTCACTTAAATGCTCAACTGCTAAATGAGAAACAACTATGGTTACATGTTTCATCCCTCCATCATTATGATAACCGTCAAATCCCTCGTCTTCCCCCATAAAAAGCTGCCACTACCATCCATTAACCATCACGTCTACCACTGACACCCTGATCAACAGTCACATCCCACGCTTCCCCGTCCTACTTTTGTCCATCTATAAGACTGAAGCTGGTGTGTGTTGTAAAGGCATCCATACCAAATTACCTTTCTCACCCCTCTCAAGAAGAAAAGGCTTTTAAAATGGCTTCATCATCTTCTTCTTCGACCAATTCTTTCACAAGTAACTCTGAGAAGACATCTTCTTCTCTAGAACTGGTGCTTCACCCTTCTGCAAACATCCCCACCCACATTCCATTCAAGATGTCTGATTTGGCAGCATGGAATGCCTTTAAATCCCAATTTTCACCCTCCACAGTATTTCCTCCATTTTCTACTGGGGCTACCCTAAATATTTGTGATGTTTCCCCTCTTCAATCCACACCAAATGAGGGAACTCCTATTGCAGACTTGATTCCATAAAGGGTATGCTCTAGGTTAAGGAAGAAGTTCAATAAACCTGTGATTATTCCTGATGATGAACCCGAAAATGAGTCTGCTCATGAAACACCTCCACCCACCAGTTCCACTCGCACCCCTCTCACTCGTACCCGTAAACGTCAGGAAGATGATCAACTTGCTCAAGATCTTCAAAAGAGTAAAAAGAATAAGTCTTTTACCTATGGTGGTGATGCAAAACAATCATCCTTCTCCAAGGATGTTTTGCTTAAATCTATTCGCAAGTCTACTGTAGTCAAGAAAACCATACCCAAACCCACGACATTTGGGTCATCACCAACTCCTCCTCAACCTCCAACATCTTAAAAGAAAAATCCCGCTGAACCTACTGCTACATCATCAAATCTACCTCGAAACCATCCTCCAAACCAACTCCTAAAACATCCTTCAAACCCACCTTATCAGCTCTTTCTTCTTCTATAAAATTCAGATCATCGAAACAGGTTAGTTGACCTGGTCCATCCATTGGTTCAGATTCAGATGACTCTGATGGGGATGTGGCTGGTGGTCTTAATACTGGTGACCTTACTGACAGCCAACTATCCCACTTGATCCATTTTAAAAAATAAGTTGTTATCAGGGGTAGAGTGATAACCGGGTTTGGTGGTCGGGAAATGGAGGCCTTGCTTGAAAAACTGAAAGACCAAAGTTTGTCATCCCTATTTCTTTGAGGCGATTGTCAAAGAAATTTTGAAAAACCAGAGGTTGTTGAGTTCTATGCGAATGGTAGTACAAATGGTTCTCGTTTCTCTTCAACTATTAGGGGAGTTTCTCTACATTTAGTTGCTGAGGATCTTGCTCACATCTTGGGAATTTCCAGTGGTGGATGGAATCATTATGTTAAATTTGAACGGCCACCACTGGAAAATCTGCCTTCTGCTAGGGACATTTGTAGGAAATTCTCAGGACAACCTGGACTTGTTCAGCATAGGCGCATTCGAAAATGAGAAATGTCTCCCCTTCATCAACTCTATTTTGATGTTGTTCACAAAATGATCATTCCTAGGAAGGAAAGGAGGACTGAGGCCAATTATCTTGATCTAACCTTAATGGAATTGCTTGATACTGAGGTCAAGATCGATTTACCCAGTCTTATGGTAAAACATATGCAACGGGTTCTTGCCAAGTATGATAAAGGACGTTCCCTTCCGTATGCCTTCTGGTTGTCTTATGTCTTTGAGGACTACTCAGTCCCTGTGCAGGTTTGGACCTTCCAAACTACAAAGGATGTCCTGGGCAAAGTGAAATATGTTGATTTACCTGCTTCAATAAGAAGGGCTGACACTCCCTTTCAAAAGATACGTAATGCCTTAGCTGAGAAGACTGCTGAGCTTGAAGCTGCTCAAGTTGCTCATGCTTTGGAAAAAGAAGCTCTTGAAGCTAAGATCACTGAGTTAGAAGGGACTCTTGCATCTGAAAGGGTTGCCAATGTTGAAACCATCAGACGTCTCTCTCAATTACTTCCCTCTGCACCTCCTTCTTAGAACCCCTGAGTTGCTTTCCTTATTTTGTTAATCCTACTGTCAAGGCTTGGCTATTTCTTATTTTTCAGTAGTGTATTCTTGTGTTAAGGACTTCCTGGATTAAATGAATTGCTTTTGTTGCTCAATTTTCACTGCCATGTTAATATTTTCTCTTGTTTTTAAAATGTTATCACGGTTGTCTTGAGATTGCCCCAGTGGCAATAGGGTCATTTAACATTTTAATGACAATAATTCATGGCTTTAGCTTTTCAATGATGCCAAAAGGGATAAGAAAAATGCAAACATATTGATCATGCTTATGCAATATTTATAACCCATTTGACTAACCTGTTTCATTCCAGAGATGTCTTCCTTGAAAGAAGAATCTGTGTAGAAATGGGATTGTGTTTGTCATCATCAAAAAGAGAGAATTTGTTGGGACTTTGAAGTTTTGATGATTGGAAAATGATGAAATAGGTGGACAAAGCTGGTCCATTGAAGTGGTTAAACAGTTGTGTGATAAGATAAAAATATCCGGGAGCAAGGATGTGAAAATCTTGGAGTTGATAAGCATTAAATCATTCATATCTATATGTGCTGATTTGTAAGAATTGGAGTTTGATTAAAACACAAAGGAAGTCAACAGATAGACTTGAAGAAGGATTCCTACTAGAAGGAGACTTCTAATGTGGCTGCAAAGATGTGAAAGAATTGTGTATATATAGAAGCGTGAATTCTGAGTACAGGTGTGCATTGAAAAGGAGAGGAAACAACAATTTGCTTGGTGAGGTTGTGTCAACAAACTTGTCTAGTAAAGAGTCAAGCTAGAGTTAGCCATTCTTGTACTAGAAGTTTGTAATTTTGGTCGTGATCATTGTACTCTTGTTTCAGTAAGTTATAAACTGAAGCAAGAACAATTTGTCTTCTAGTAAGCATTTCTAGGAAGATATTTTGGTTGTTGAATTAACAGCTAGGAGTTAGAGTTTATAATTCCGTAGATCGCAAGAAGTTGTAATCAACCGTTTGAAGAGGCTCTTTGAGGTTAGTGAAGTTGAAGAAAAATCCTGTGGAGGTACAGGTCATGGTTTTTCACCTTTTGAGCCAAGTGTTTTTCACGCTAAATCACTATCTCATTTACTTACTGTTTTACTCACATAAGTGGAACACGTCTGGCAACTTATTTCATTCATAGGCAAACAGTAAAGACAAGTCCTTAGGTCGTGCAATCTAACAATGATACACCAGGGTTGACTTGGGGTTACTTGTGGCTCCAAGTACTGTGTCCCGTCCAGGGTGTAAGCTCGGGGCGTGATGAGTATCTTCTCTCTCTCTTTAAATATGCATAACTAATTTGCTAGCTAGGATTGTGCACATGGTGGGTTTGTTCAATTTAGTCGGTCTTAATAAATTTCTCTTGGATTCTTATTGCAAGTATAGATCTATTATCTCCTCCTAAGTTTTAATTGCTAAAATTGTTGGTTTGCAAACATGAATTGTGCTTTAATTTTCTCTCTTTTGCTTGAGAGAGAAAGGTGAGAATTGGGTGAGAAGATAAAGTGAGGAATTGGAGTGTTGGAATAAGGGATTGATCTAGAGATAGTCAAAACCCACATTTTCACTCCATCAAAGGGCAAGGCTAGAGATAGCTTAGTCCTTCCTCAAGCTTTTATGGTTGATAACTTGAATTGGATTTGGGATTTGAGAAAACGCAAGGCATAAACATTCTTATGGTTGGAAGACAAGAGAATGTGAATTATCCACTACTATCTATGCTAATTTTGAGTCTACGGCATTGAAGAAAATCCCGATTTAGTCATGAACTCATCTATAGCATACCCCTAGCCATTTCACTTGTAAAATCAACAATTGGAATTCCATCCACTTAGTGTTAAATTAGAATTAGATGCTAATTTCCATTTTTCCCCAATTTACTTTTCAAATGTTGAACAATTATGCATTCTAGTTTGAGGTAGTTTATAACTCTTGGATTTATCGACTCAATTCTCTGTGGATTCAACTACGATATCTGTCGGAAATATTTATTTTGATACAACTACCATTTATGCTCCTTCATAAATTGTGTGTAGTTTGGACATTATTAGCTACAGCGGTTAGGAGACTGTTACAGCGAATTCGGTGGTTAATGCCTGGTCTATTGCGGTGAAACTATGACCGTCACCATGGTCTCGCTGCAGTGATCCCTCAAAATTGATAGCTCCCAAAAAATCATTAGTTCTACAGTTAGCTTATTTCACACCAATTTTCCTTAGATTTTTGCCTTTTTCAAGAGTCCTTAGTCCATTCCCCTCATAACGACATACGTATCATTATATCAGATACCAGTTAAACTGTCGTTCATCCCCGAACAGTCTACATAAAAGAAAGGAATAGAATATACCAGATTCCCCAAATAATTGAGGATATTTGATCTGCATATCAACTTCAGTCTCCCAAGTAGCCTCCTCTATGGGACGATTCTTCCACTGAACCTTTACCATTGCAATCTCTTTTGACTTCAACTTTTGAACCTTTCTATCCAAAATTGCCACCAGCTCCTCCTCATATGACAAATTCTCATCTAGAAGTACAGAGTCCCATTTGATAATGTAAGTTCCATCCTCGTGATTCTTCTTCAACATTGAAACATGGTACATCGGATGTACCGCAGACAAATTTGGCAGCAAAGCCAGCTCATAAGCTACTTCTCCCATATGTCAGAGTATTTCAAATGGTCCATTGTACCTCAGGCTAAGCTTGACCCGCTTACCAAATCTAATCACCCCCTTCATGGGGGATACCTTGAGCAGAACTTGGTTCCCCTCCATAAACTCCATATCTCTCACCTTTTTGTCTGCATACTATTTTTGCCTACTTGAATGGCCAGCTGTCACGATCCGAACATAGGCTCGGATTAAGAAAAGGGACAAGAAACCCCCAGAGGCTCCAAGTCGACTCATGGAATGAACATACATCTAACTCAACATAGATAAGCGGAAGATTATCATAAATAGCATGGCAGAAGTCTAAACAAACATAACATTAGAATACATACATGAATCCAACGCTGAATACATGCTATGTCAAAAAATCCTCTAAACTAATGAGTTGATGGGACAAAATCCCCAACTAACTCTCTCTAGTCAATTGATAAGAAGGTTCCTCGCAAGACGAGGACTCACCAATTGATATTAAGAATAGCTAACTCCGGAAGACTGACTAGCGGCAAGATGGAGTCTGGATATCGGAGCCTGTATCATAAAATGATACATTATAGAGTATGTAGTCAGTACGTGAAATGTACTGAGTATGCAAGGTAAGTAAAACCGCTAAGTAAATAAAATCATTAAACATGTATAATATAAAACATAATCAAGATAAGATTCCGAGAGTAGGGCTTGCATGCTATTTTCTGAAATCATGATACGAACATAACTGAACATCATAACTAAATCAAATGACCCAAAGCTGAAAATTTATAATCATAAGTAAAACTGAATATTGGGTCAAACCTACTGAAAACATAATATGATCACTGATGTACATGCATAACTGAAATCATGGGGAACAATGGGAGACTCTTCATATAATCGACATTACCATGGTGGTCCCGACTATCAAACTCAAGTGGGCAGACCCGTCCAAAGCCTTGCCAGGGCTAAGGGCACTACCATGATATCCATAACAAGCTCAACGCCCCTTGGGGGAAGGGGAAGCTCTAAGGGAGGTCCCAAAATATAAAAGAAAACCTAAGTTCTGTGTAGTTCTGAGGCACAAGGTTGACTGACCCTTAGCCTACTCAGTGATAGACACTACTCCCAAAAACATGCATATGCTCTCCATCGTTTTTCAATGAAGCTAACCATCGTCTGGTGATGAAGCTGAATAATGATATACATGCATAACCGGAAATCATAACATGATGAGCCTTGGCTCAAACCATACCACAAGCTGAAAATAATGGGAGTCTTGTCTCCTAAACCATGTGGTAAGCTAATTCATGAAATCATAAAACATACTTGATCATATGGGGTTGCCCAATACTTTAACATACTTGAAATCAACTTGATTCACTTTGAAAATATGAACATAATCATAGGTATATCGAAATCATACATTTTTCATAAACATCTCATCATACTTGAACTCATGGCTCATAGATCTCAACTTTCATGAACATTCATAGATGGGCATCATAGTTTAGAAAACTTGAAAACAGTATTTATAATTTAAAACATTGTAAAATCCTCCCATTAATCAGAATTCATCATTTAAATTATTCTTAGATCATACCCAAGATTAAAACTTAGGAATTCATGCATTAGGTAAAAATCCCACGGAATCATCAATTAAAACATCATGAATTGAGAGGGAATTAGGCATGGGTTTGGACAATTTCACCCACTCATAGCCTTACATACCTGAAGGGATCTGATTTTACTGCTTCCTTGACTGCCCAAAAAGAATTGATGAAGAACTTGGAAGAACTAGGCTTTGATTACCTCTCAAACTTCTAAACTTGAATGCCTGAATTAGGATGGGCTTAGAATGACTTAACCCTCTTAAAACTCACTATTCAGATCCTAACACAATGTAGTTTAGGCCTTAGGAATATAAGAATTATGAAAAAGCCCTTAATAAACTCACAAGGAAAAGCAGACTGTTAGTCCTAATGAGGGACTAGATGGGTTGTTACCAGTGACCACAACTCATGGTCACCAGTCATGAAAAACACTACCCATCTTCCTCAAAAGGGTCCCCACGAGGGACTTAATGATCCGTTATCGGTGACCACGACTCACGGTCACCTCTCATTGCCTTCACTGCACAAAATGCTTGATACCCAAATCTCACTTGTCCACGAATGACTTAATGGGTTGTGGTACTGACCACGACTCGTGGTCATGTCCGTGGTCACCCCAAAGTTAAGATTCCAAACCACAACCAATATTCACCTCACGATTCACTCCACGACTCGTGGCCTACCCCACGGGTTTTTTGGAAGGTTTTTCCTCTATAGGATCCCCTCTGACTTGGTTGACTCAGAAGAAGATAAAATTTTAGTGGTCAGATGAGTGTGGGAAGAGTTTTCAGGATTTGATTGACTCACTACCGCTCCAATTTTGACCTTACCAGAAGGAACAGATGGGTTTGTAGTGTATTATGATGCTTCCAGAGTTGGGATTGGTTGCTTTCTGATGCAACGGGGTAAGGTGATAGACAACACCTCCAAACAATTCAAGGTTCATGAAAGAAGTATCTGACTCATGACCTGGAGCTGGCAGCGGTGGTGTTTGCATTAAAAATATAGAGGCACTACCTTTATGGGGCTCACGTGGATGCTTTCACCAATCAGAAGAGCCTTCAGTATGTGTTCAGTCAAAAAGATCTTAATCTTCGTCAGAGAAGATGGCTGGAGCTATTGAAGGACTATGACATGAGCGTGCTGTATCACTTGGGCAAAGACAATGTGGTGGCTGATTCCCTAAGCAGGATGTTTATGTAGAGCGTGGCTCATGTTGAAGATGGCAAAAAGAACTGGAAAAGGATATCCATAGGTTAGCTCGATTGGGAGTATAGTTGGTTGATACTGCTAAGGGCGAAGTAGTGGTGCAGAGTGGATCGGATTCCTCATTGGTAGTTGAGTTAAGTCAAGGCAGGATGAAGATCCCATACTGCTTAAATTGAAGGAGACGGTTCTTAGAAAAGAAGTGGAGGCTTTCTCCCAAGGGGGAGATGGTGTACTTCGTTACCAAGGTAGATTGTGCGTACCGAATGTGGGTGAGTTGAGATAAAAGATACTGGCTGAAGCACACAGTTCAAGATATTCCATCCACCCAGGTACTACTAAGATGTACTGTGATTTACAGGATATTTACTGGTGGAACGACATGAAGAGAGATATCGCAGAATTTGTAGCTAAGTGCCCGAATTGCCAACAGGTCAAAGTAGAACACCAGAGGCGGGGAGGTATGACTCAGGATATCAGCATACCCATATGGAAGTGGGAAAAAGTAAATATGGATTTTATTATAGGTCTACCTTGGACTCGCCGGCAGCATGATTCAATCTGGGTGATAGTAGACCGGATGACTAAGTCAGCACACTTCCTCCTAGTTAAAACTACAGACTCAGTTGAGGATTATGCCAGGCTTTATATTCGGGAGATGGTCCGACTTCATGGGGTTCCATTTTTTCAGATAGAGGTACCCAGTTCGCCTCTCATTTCTGGAAGTCGTTTCAGAAGGGACTCGGTACCCAGGTCAAGCTCAGCACAGTTTTTCACCCACAGACAGATGGACAAGCTGAACGGACTATATAGACCTGGGTAGGGATATTGAGAGCGTGCGTGATTGATTTCAAAGGCTATTGGGATGACCACTTGTCTCTCATCGAGTTTGCGTACAACAACAGCTACCACTCTAGTATCTAGATGGTCTTGTTTGAGGCATTATATGGTAGGAGGTGTAGATCTCCTATCAGGTGGTGTGGGGTTGGTGAAGCTACTCTAATCGGGGCAGACTTACTTCATGAAGCTATGCAAAAAGTACAACTCATCCGAGAAAGGTTGAAAACAACTTAGAGCCATCAAGACTCATATGCAGATGTGAGGAGAAGAGAATTAGAGTTTGCAGTGGATGACTGGGTTTATCTAAAAATTTAGCCCATGAAAGGGGTGATGAAATTCGGGAAGAAAGGGAAACTCAATTTGAGATATGTGGGATCCTACAAAATTTTGAAGCGAATTGGCAGTGTGGCATATGAGTTAGAACTACCTCCTGAGTTAGCATCGATGCACCCAGTCTTCCATGTGTCACTATTGAAGAAGTGCATTGGTGATCCAGCCTCGGTTGTGCCACTAGATAGCATGGGAATAAAAGATAGTCTCTCTTATGAAGAGGTCCCAATTCAGATCCTTGACCGACAGGTTCGTAAGTTGAGAAACAAGGAAGTCACTTTGGTGAAAGTTTTTTGGAGGAAGCATCTAGTTAAGGGATCCACATGGGAAGTAGAAGCAAACATGATGGTCAGATACCCTCAATTATTCCCTTCCAGTTCAATTCCGTCATCAGGTACTAAATTTCTCCTCAATACTCTGTTCAGTTCCATACTCATCAACTAAATTTAGATTTTCTATGTGCATTCTAGTTGCATCAGCTTTGTTAGTACAGTTAAGTTAGCTTGGAGAGTTACTCCTTCAAAAACCAGCTCATAGTCTCAGTTTAGGAATTTTAGCTCTTTTCTTAGTTTTCCAGCAGCTTTAGTCTTTATTCGAGGAGGAATGATCCCAAGGGGGAGATATTGTAAAACCCCAAAACTTTTCTAGATCAGACTCAGACCTTGCAAGAAAAATCTAGAAGGAAGCCAGAATTTTGTCTCGGAACAACTGAGATAACGAGTCGTGGTCAGCCCTAACGAATCATTGTATCAATCGTGGTCAGCCTTGCATGGTCAGTCGAGAACCCACGGGACAAGGAACAAACCATTGTGAGAAACAACGAGTCGTCCTATCACTTGTTGGTTCCCCAGCTCAGAATCCCCCTTCTAGGACCCCACAACTCAACCTATGAGTCGTCGTCAGAAACAACGACTCATGGTGTGAGTTGTTAGTTGGGGTTCCCTGAAACCTCTTTTAGTAACAAGGGGTGGTAACAACGGCCCATTGTATCACACAACGAGTCGTTGTGTCAAGTCTTGAGATTTCCTTCAGTGTTTCCAGTAGACAGGATGGGAGGTGGCAATTCGTGGTCCCAACCAACGAGTCGTTGTGTCACCCATCATTAGACCCTCCAGGTTTCCTCGTACAATGGCCACGGGAGGAACCAATGACATGTTGGTTCATCCAACAAGTCATGGTAACCCCTATTGCCAAATTCAGTGTTTTCTATTCCAAGGCAGTGGGACCAATGAGAGGTCCCAACGAGTCGTGGTCACAACCAACGACTCATTGAGTGACCCGTTGGGACCCTATCGGCCAGTTTTTAGATTTAATTTTTAGGGTTATTTTTGTAATTTCCCACCTATTTAGTCCCTAAATTACATCGTTTAAGTGTAAATTAAGAGGATTTAGTGGTATCAAACGGTTATTTTCCTTCATTCCCCACTCAGATCTTCAGAAAGCAATCGTAAAATTCTCTCAGGATCTCTCAAAGCAAGAGCTAGGGAAGTCCACTTCTCCTTGGATTCTCAAGGGATTTCTTCAGATTTCTTTATTAGGTATGTATAAATTCAACCAGGGAATAGTTCTTCTCTTCTGTTCCAAAAATCTCCCCTATCTTCTCTATTAGTTATAGCCCTGTAGTTTGAAATGTGAAAAGTTTTCAAACAGATTTCTTTGTGGATTCAAAGGGAATATTTATAATGATTTTAGATTTTTTATTTATTCCCTATTCATAGAAATTGTGAAAGTTTGCAGCTAGTAGCATAATTCATCCCTAGTCATAGCTCAGTAGAAATTAGAAACTTGTGGGTTGAACTAGTTTTCCCTGTAGCGTGGTTCTATCAGTTTTAAGAAGCACATGTATTTAATTTATGTTAAAATCTCAGTCAAAATCATGTCAATCTAGTCTTAGTCATATTTTTAGCAACCTCAATGTTGTCTCGAAAAATGTCAGCTGATCAGTTTGACTATAGTTAATCCTTGAGGTGTCCGTGATACCTCCCAGTTATCAGTATTAAACTCAGTATAAAATTTTAGTGATTCTTTTGGTGGTCATGACACTTTTAGATAAGCAGCTCTGACCGGCCTTAGGACCCTAGGCTTAGATTACAGTTTGTTCTTTAAATGATTATGATGCTTCCAAATAAGTAGCTCTGACCAGTCTTAGAACCCAGTTACATAATCTGGTCTGATAAGACTCTCAAGGTGCTTCCAGGTAGGTATTTCTGACTTAGTCTTGGGTCCCAGTTTTGGCTATCAAATTAGTCAGGACTATCCAATGGGAGTAGGACTTAGCACCGAACGGACTGGGGTTCCAGTGCACTCAGGTTACCAGAACTACAATACCTCGAAGGATATATTTTATCGGCCTCATGGCCCCAGGTCTGTGATCATTTAGTTCATGCCTTTATACCCTAGCAAGGTATATTGGGTCCTATCGATGGAGTGTATATATTGGACTCCACGTCTAGCTCACATGGTTATATGTCAGTTATAGACTCTCCAACTAGTCAGCTCAGTTCAGTCTCAGATTAGTCAGTTTAGATCAGTTGAGTACAGTATTTCAGATTAGTATCTTAGATCTAGGGCATGTCTCTGACCATCAGACAGGGCATTTTGACCATCTCAATTTATCATAGTTATTCAGTTTTAGCATACAGTTGGTCATTGCTTGTCTTTCCAGTTCAGTTAATTTATTCCTTGTGTATGGTTTTTCCTACTTACTCAGTACATTCAAATTACTGACGCATACCTTTTATATTGTATCATTTTATGATACCGCTGCAGGATCTCAGTCTCAGCCTTGTTAGTAGGTCGCCTTCAGGAGTTCTCAGCTCAATCGTTGGTGAGTCCTCATTTTTCGGGGATGGGGATTATTTTCTTTCGGTTAGAATTAGAGTTAGCTTGGAGCTTGTCCCAGCACCTCATTAGATAGATGGCTTTCAGACACAGACAGAGTTTTCAGATTTTCAGTTTTGCTTCTAATTCTTTTTCATAAAATGGTTTATTTTATTATTTCAAAGCTCTCACTATGTTTTTACTCAGAATTTCGGTGTTATGATAGACCATGGGTTGACTTGGGGTTACTTGTGACTCCAAGTACCGTGTCTCATCTAGGGTATAAACTCGGGGCGTGACAAACTTGGTATTAGAGTACTAGGTTTAGAGTATCCTAGGATGTCTTAAAGCCACATCGAGTAGAGTTCTTTTCATGGGTTTGAAGCACGCCATACTTATGACGGGGAGGCTACGAGATGTTATTAGGAAAACTCCCTTTTGTTCATACTCTTTATTGTGCGTTGAAATTCAATTCCAAAAATGTTCTCCTAACTCGTGCTCTATTTTATTTCAGTGAAATCATGCCTCCACGAGTGGTAACTAAAGAAGAGCCGGTAACACTCACCGACCTGCCCCACCAGCTCCAACAGCCCCTCAGGACAACTCAGTATCCACCACAGAGTTCAGGGCGGCTATCTAGCTGCTCGCACAGATAGTTGCTAATCAGGTGAACCAGTAGGTGGTTCTGGTCAACAACAATGGGTCTGCAGCAGCTGCCCGAGTTCGGGACTTCACTCAGATGAACACTCTAGTTTTCCATGGATCTAAGGTGGTAGAGGACCCACAGGAGTTTGTGGATGAGGTTAGAAAGATCACCCGAATTATGAGTGTCAGTTCCTAGGAGAGTGCTAACTTGGCTGCCTACTAGCTGAAAGGGGTAGCCCAGATTTGGTACTAGCAGTGGAAGGAGGGGAGACCAACGGGAGTAGAACCGGTGGAATGGGAGGAGTTCACTATAGCCTTCCTAGACAGATTCTTTCCCCGAGAGCTTAGGGAGGCTAAAGTATCTGAATTCATGAATCTGAAATAAGGAAATTGGACAGTGGAAGAGTATGCACTGGAGTTCACCAGGTTGTCTAAATATGCTCCAGAGATGGTAGCCGAGCAAAGGGCTTATGTGCTAAAATTTGTTAATGGGGTGTCGAACTTGGTCCTCAAGGAGTGCATGACTGCAATGCTTATTAAGGACATCGATCTCTCCAGCCTCATAGTTCATGCTTAGCAAATTGAGGTAGAAAAATCAAAAGACTTGGAGCGGGAGAACAAATGGGCAAGAACTAGCCAGTCAGATTATGGCCACCATTGATCTGGCGGTAGTATCCACCCACTGTAGCAGTAGTAGTAGAGGGCTCCAACACCCACTTCAGTCAGTTCTCCTACTTTACGATCACATAAGGATCGGAGGGGTGGAGCATCGGGCTCACAATCCAAGAGTCATAACACTAGCAACCGCTGCAGCTAACCAGCTTGCCCAAAGTGTGTCAAGAATCATCCAGGAGAATGCCTTTAGGGTCGAGAGGGTTTTTATGGTTGTGGATAGCTTGGTCATCGACTCAAAGAATACCCGTCAGTAGGATGGGGGAGATCACAGTCCACTGCTTCAGCAGCTCCAGCAGGCCAACCATCTTAGTAGGCCAACACTTCAGTTATGGATGGCAGCCAACACCAAAACCATTTTTATGCTTTGTCCTCTAGTCAGGATCAGGAGAGCTCACCTGACGTGGTCACGGGTATGTTATGCCTTTTTCATCTAGACGTGTATGCCCTACTAGATCCAAGAGCCACCCTTTTGTTCGTGACTCCCTATGTAGCAGTTCAGTTCGACATCAGTCCAGAGGTCCTCCCAGAACCATTCTCAGTATCCACCCCAGTTGGCGAGTTAGTTAGAGCCAGCTGGGTGTATAGGAACTCCCCTGTCTCAATCTTCAATAAGGTCATTCCAGCTGATCTTGTAGAGTTAGAAATGGTTGACTTTGACATCATTTTTGGCATGGATTGGTTACACTCCGATTATGCCTCAATCGACTGCAGAACTAGGATCATCAGGTTACAGTTCCCTAATGAGCTAGCTTTATAGTGGACGGGCGGTAGTTCAGTGCCTAAGGGTCGGTTTATTTCTATTACACCCCGTGAGTTCTTAAAATTTAGTCAGCCTATTTGTACGTTAGTTAAGAGTTTTAGAGTACAATACGTACTAGAGAGGGCCCGGGGGAAGGTCGAACGAGCACGGAGTCGGGACCGCGGTGGGGGAAGGTCGGGCCAGCTTCCCAAAGGGGCAATATGGCACGGACGCTCCCTGGCACGTTGGGCTCCATGGCATGGACCAGAATTGGCGCGATAGGGTCCGTGCCATGGACCCCTGTCTACCGCCCCAAGTATATATAAGTCCCTCCCTTAGATTTCATTTCATTTCCAATGTTTGTATATGGGCAAAAGAGAGAAACCACAACGAACACAAAAAATTTCCTCCATTTACGCTATGAAACACTGCCTGAATTCAAATTAACTTTGGGTATTGAAGTTTAAGGCTGTAGGGAGCATTACCACGGAGTTATTTTCGCAATATTCGCCTGGAAAATCGTAACTTCGCTGAGCCAAAGTGGTTAGAATTACTATAGACTAATTTCTATACGATCACAAGCTTCAAGTGAGTACTTCTCCCTAATGAATTTTTGAGAAATTATATGTTTTCGATCGTGTTTTGGCAAGATGAAGTATAGTTGATATTTATATTGAAGGCTATTTTTTTTGTCGAATTTAGTACTGAAACTAGTTTCATTTTCCCAGTAATACAATTTTCAATTGAGGAAAGCTATTGAATACGAATCTGATACTCGCTAGTTAAGTAGCAATCCTCAATCTAGGTATGTTAAGGCAAATCCCTTCGGCAAGTTAGTTTCTTCAAGTATCATGACTCAGTTTGAATCCTAGTACGAATACCATAAGCATATTTGTTATGATTAGCTATGTTATTAGCTGAGACCAGTATTCCATGTCTAGTTGGGATTGACTACGCCCTGTATAGCCCTCCATAACCAACCCCAGGGTTACTAGCTGTGTCGACGCCCGCAAGGGGCTACATGACGTCACTCCGAGGAGTGGTATGCCGTACGTGAGGAATGAAGATGAGGTCCGAGGTCCTTATACAGAACATTCCACGGATGGACTACTCTTACGCCGTATCAGCACGCCCTGTCAAGTTCGGTACCCTGGGTACAGACAGCAGGAGTCCACCAGACTTAGACACAACTATAGTTCAGGGGCCGAGCGGGCGCAGTTGTAGACCCAGGGGACGGATAGGACGGTTGTAGTTATTAGATGACGTAGTATGACCTTATTAGGGGTATATAGATTAAAGTGTACCCACCAGGGCCTATTGGGGCCCCCGAGTGGGTTATTCTGTGTTGGTTGTACCTTTCGACTTATGGGGGCCAGGTAAGGTTCTTGCTTGCTTTAGTTACTGATAAATTAGATAATAGAAAGTTCAACTATTCAGGTATGATCTCTACCCCTCCATCTTAGTTATTCTCAGTTTCATTCCTTTACTTCAGTTGTTTACAATTATTGCCTTACATATTCGGTGCATATTGTACTGATGGCCTTTCTGGGGAGCTGCATTACTTGCTAGAAGGTACGGATAGATGAGGAGCAGGTCCCTCTTAGCTTCCAGCTAGGATTCTCAGCATAGTCGACTCCTTTCCTCCGGAGCTTGTAGATAGAAGGTTATCCTTTTGACTGTACAGTTTATGGGTAGGTTGGGGCCCTGTCCTGACCATCATATTACTCCTAAAGGCTTGTAGATTGTTTCTATTTCCCTGTGCTTAGCTGTTGGTGGTCGTGTGGGGCCCATATGTATTTTAGTTTATGTGTTGGCCATGTGGGGCCTTGTTAGCTCTCTGTTAGCGGCCTTTTCGGCCATAGCTTAGTTTAGCACCAGACTTTTCAGTCATAACTAGATATCATGGTGGTCTCATCGACCCGCATAGGATTCCTTGTTACTGCCTATATCTGGTTAGCTGTTTTCCTTTATAGGTGGCTATAAGGCCTTGTCGATTGAAGGTTTTATTTACAGTCGAGATATAGCCTGTTGTTTTCTTGATATGGGGAGTAGGCCCGCACCAGGAGTGCACAATCCTAGTTAAGTCAGTTTAGATCCTAGTAGGGCACCATTTGCCCGTCGTGCCTCCCAAGGTGGGTGTGATAAACATGGTATCAGAGCAGGTCGTACCCCAGGGAGTCTGCAAGTCGTGCTAAGTAGAGTCATGTCTATGGATGTGTTGTGCACCACATACTATAGGCAAGAGGCTGCGAGGCATGTTAGGATGGTTACTCTGCTTTCTCTTCCAGTCGTTCTATAAAGATATGTTGTATAGAGATGAGTCCCTAAGCTTACTATAATCTGCTTTTCTACAGAGAAATGTCGGATGCACGACGGATCGCGACTGGCAGGGAGTTAGGTACCGCAGCAGGGGAAGGAACTAGCAGGGTGCCTCAGTCAGAGTCAACCAGATTTGAGGGCGATAGGGAGACTTCATCTCAGTCTCCCCAACCTCCTCCGCCACAGCAGGAGCCATCCAGAGCGGCGGATATGTCAGCACTACCTCCAGCAGTTTCTATTCCGATGCCCTCGGACCAGGAGGTCAGGAGTGCTATTTTCATGATAGCTCAGATGATGGCTGAGCAGTGACAGCCAGTAGCGCCCGTGGTTGCTGAGTCTTCGGCAGGACCAGGTAGTTCAAGGGTCCGAGAGTTCCTCACTCTGAGTCCCCCGAATTTCACAGGGATGGATCGGGATGAGGACCCTCAGGACTTTTTGGACTAGTTGCAGTGGATTGTCAGGGTAATGCATGCCATACCTGCAGATTCGGTTGAGTTGGTGGTATTCCGGCTATGGGACATAGCAATATTAGGGTACGAGAGTTGGGAAAGTTCCCGAGGTAGGGATGTTCCCCCTCCGACTTGGTCCAGCTTTTCGGAGGCCTTCCTGGATCATTATCTGTCCCGGGAAATCCGACAGGCCCGGGTTGATCAATTCTTGCACCTGGAGCAGGCTCGATGAATGTTCGGGAGTACGTATGAGATTTGACTCCTTGGCCCGATATGCACCAGCTTTCGTTGACACCATGCCATCTAGGGTACATCGATTCATTATAGGGATGCTTCCAGAACATGTGGAGACCTGTGTTATGGCTACTATGCGAGAGGACATTGATATCGTTCGTATCCAGGAGTTTGCTCAGAAATAGAAGGGATCAGGCAGCGACAGCGAAGGATAAAAAGTGGAAGCCAGGAGCAGCACCGCAGGGCTAGACCTAGTGATGCTTAGCTAGAGTCTCAGGGCGAACCCAGGCCACGACTGTCAGATAGACCACCCAGACCCACACTTCCACAGCAGTAATAGGGTGGCAGGTCTGGTCGTAGGGGGCAGTTAGGACCAGGCAAGAGTTCGCGACCATCGGGTTCACAGCAGCAGAGGGGGTCAGAGCAGAGTAGACTCACTGTGCAACCTTGCCCTATTTGCAGTCGCTGTCATCTTGGAGCTTGTAGTTATGGTTCTATGGCATGTTATACTTGTAGGCGAGAAGGTCATATGATGAGAGACTGTCCAGCCAGGGGTCAGAGCGATCAAGACTGACAGGACAGATCTTCAGCAGGGTCACGTGCCCCGGCATCTCCAGCAGGGCGTAGACCCTCAGGTTCAGCCGGCAGAGGCCGAGGCAAACCAGGGGCATCCAGTTCAGACACTGGTCCTGATCGCACTTATGCTTTACTGAGACGACAGGAGTCGTAGTCTTCACCACATATGATGATAGGTATGTTGTACATTTTCTCTCATTCTATTTATGTTTTGATAGATCCAGGTTCCACTTTGTCTTATGTCACACCATTAGTGGCCCAGAAGTTTGGTATCACGCCAGAATTGCTTCGGCGAACTTTTTTGGTGTCTACCCCCATTGGTGATTCCATCATAGCTAAGAGGTCTACTGGGGGTGCACAGTAGAGGTTGTTGGTCACCATACTTTAGCAAATTTGGTAGAATTAGAGATGATCGACTTTGATATAATTACGGGTATGGATTGGCTAGCACCATGTTATGCCAATGTAGAATGTTGGACCAAGACTGTCCGATTCCACTTCCTAGGGGAGGTAGTACGGGAGTGAAAAGGTAGTGCAGCCATGCCAAAGGGTAGGTTTATTTTCTATCTTCGGGCGATAAAATTGATAGGGAAGGGATGTATTTATCATATTATCAGAGTTCAGGATGTTCGAGCAGAATCTCCAACTTTTCAGTCTGCCCCAGTAGTCAATGAATTTCCAAATGTATTTCCAGATGAACTTCCTGGTATTCCCCCAGAACGGGAGATTGATTTTTCAATTGATTTAGGTACTCAGCCTTATCTATTCCTCTATATCGAATGGCTCCTACTGAGCTCAGAGGATTGAAGGAACAGTTGAAAGATCTGTTAGATAACTTCATCAGGCCGAGTACTTCACCATGGGGAGCACCAGGTTTGTTTGTGAGGTAGAAGGATAGATCCCTCAGTATGTGTATAGATTACCGTCAGCTGAATAAATTCACTATCAAGAATAAGTACCCACTTTCCAAAATAGACGACTTGTTTAACCAGATACAGGGGGCAAAGTGCTTTTCAAAAATTTACTTAAGATCTGGGTATCATCAGGTTCAAGTTCGGGAGAGAGAAATTCCAAAAACCACTTTTAGGACCAAGTATGGCCACTTTGAATTCCTAGTTATGTCCTTCGGGTTGACGAATGCTCCAGCAGTGTTCATGGACTTGATGAACAACATCTTCAGCCATACCTAAACCTTTTTGTGATAGTATTTATTAATGATATTCTAGTATATTCCCGCTCAGAAGCAGAACACCGGGATCATTTGTGAACAGTACTCAAAATTCTTAGGGATCATAAAGTTTTCTAAGTGTGAGAGTTGGCTGAATTCAGTAGCCTTTCTAGGTCACGTTGTGTCAGAAGCTGGTATCCAGGTGTACTTGCAAAAGATCGAGGTTGTAAAGACATGGCCTAGACCGAAAACTACGGCTGAGGTACGTAGTTTTCGTGGGTTAGCTGAATATTATAGAAGATTTGTAGAGGGGTTTTCCACTTTATCGGCACCTTTGACTAAGTTAACTCAGAAAGCAGCCAAATTTCACTAGACTGAAGCATGTGAGCAAAGTTTTCAGGAGTTGAAAAATGGGTTGACATCAGCACTATTATTAGCTTTGCCAAATGATTCAGAGGGTTATGCAGCGTATTGTGATACTTTTGGTGTCGGATTAGGATGTGTTCTGATGCAGCATGGTAAAGTAATTGCTTACGCTTCAAGACAGTTGAGGAAGCATGAAAAGAATTATCCCACCCATGATCTAGAATTGGCAGTAGTAATTCATGCCTTGAAAATATGGAGGCACTATTTATATGGTGTCCACGTAGATGTTTTCACTGATCATAAGGATCTATAGTATATTTTCACACAGAAAGAGTTGAATTTGCGGTAGCGCCGCTGGTTAGAATTATTTAAAGAATATGATGTGAATATTTTTTGTATCATCCAGGGAAAGCCAATGTTGTAGCAGATTCCCTCAGCCGTAAATCCATGGGGAGTTTAGTACACCTGAAGACAGAACAGCGGGAACTTGCCCGAGAATTGCATTAGTTAGCCCGTTTGGTCATCCGTATAGTAGATTCAGGAGACAATGGAGCAGTAATTCAGAATACGACAGTATCATCATTGGTTGTGGAAGTGAAAGAATGGAAGCACGAAGACCCTAACCTAGTTCAGCTCAGAGATAAGGTTCAGCAAGGGGAAGTAACAGATTTCAAGGTAATCAAAGACGGAGTTTTGAGATATAGGGGTTGCCTCTATGTTCCGGACATGGCAGGACTTCGCCAACAGATTATGGGCTAGATACATTATTCTTGTTATTCTCTTCATCCAAATTCAACAAAGATGTATCATGATATAAAAGAGTTTACTAGTTGCCGGGAATGAAAAAGGAGGTAGTAGAATTTGTAGCACAATGTCCTAATTTCAAACAGGTGAAGGCTAAACATCAAAAACTCAGTGGATTGATGCAGGAAAGAGCAGTGCCTATGTGGAAATGGGAGGCAATTAATATGGACTTTGTAACAGGGTTACCTCCAACCAGGCGTAAATTTGATTCTCTCTAGGTAATTATTGATAGGTTGATGAAGTCAGCTCATTTTCTGCTAGTGAGGGCTACTTTCTCAGCTGAAGACTCTATTGAACTCTATATTAGAGAGATAGTCCGATTGCATGGTGTTCTAGTATCAATTATTTCTGACGGAGGGGCGCATTTCACAGCTAAATTTTGCCAATCCTTCCAGAAGGGTCTGGGGACACAGGTTAATTGAGTACAACCTTCCATCCTCAAACGAACGGAAAGGCAGAATGTACAATTCAGATGCTCAAGGATATATTACAGGCGTGCATGTTAGACTTTGGAGGCAACTGGGATGAACATTTGCCGCTTATTGAATTTTCTTACAACAATAGTTACCATTCAGCAATCCAGATGGCGCCTTATGAAGCCTTATATGGTCAAAAGTGCAGGTCCCCAGTTGGTTGGTTTGAGGTAGGAGAATTGGGATTAATTGGGCTAGATATTATCCATCAGTCAGAAGAGAAGGTGAAACTATCAGAGAACGCCTGCTGACAGCTCAAAGCCGTCAGAAATCCTATTGTATGTGCAGCAAAGGAACCTGGAGTTTGATGTGGGTGACTGGGTGTTTCTGAAGGTTTTGCCAATGAAGGGCATGATGAGATTTGGGAAGAAGTGCAAGCTCAGCCCGAGGTTTATTGGATCGTATCGAATCCTCCGGAGAATAGGCCAGGTGGCATACGAGCTAGACCTGCCTTCGAAATTAGAATCTGTTCATCCAGTCTTTTATGTGTCGATGCTATGGAAGCATATAGGAGATCCATCCCGAATTATTCCAGTCGAGAATGTCCAAGTCACTGAGGGATTAGCCTATGAAGAGGTTCCGATAGCTATATTAGATTGACAGGTTCACAGGTTGAGAACTAAGGATGTCGCTTCTATTAAGGTATTGTGGAGGAACATGAACAGAGAAGAGATGACTTATGAAGCTGAGGACGATATGAGATCCAGATATCCTCATTTGTTTCAGGCATAGCTCAGACCATGCAGTGAGGTACCTTTATTGATTTAGTTGTTGTTTTATGATTTGTGTCGTATATATCTGGTGTAGTTGACTATAGCCTTGTTGTGAAATGGTTGTTGTAGTACTGTGTGAAGTACCTGTTTTAGACTTTTCTGTGTTTTAGAATTTTTAGATAGTCCATATTACAGGGGAGACTCTGCCAAAGTTTTTCCAGAATGAGTACTTAAAAGGAATGAAGGTTCCGGTAAGCTAAAGTTAACATTCGTTGAAGAATGTTCCTAGGGGGGGGGAGGATGTTATACCCCGTGAGTTCTTAACATTTTTAGTCAGAGCATTCATACGTTAGTTAAGAGTTTTAGAGTACAATACGTACAAGAGAGGGCCCGGGGAAGGTCGAACGAGCACGGAGTGGGGACCACGCGAGGGAAGGCTGGGCCAGCTGCCCAAAGGGGAAACGTGGCGTGGACCCTCCCTGGCGCGTTGGGCTCCATGGCACGACCAAGAATTGGCGCGATAGGGTCCGTGCCACGGACCCCTATCCACCGCCCAAAGTATATATAAGTGCCTCCCTTAGATTTCATTTCATTTCCAAAGTTTTTATACGGGCAGAAGAGGGAAAACACAAAGAAGACAAATAAATTTCCTCCGTTTATGCTACGAAACGCTGCCCGAATTCAAATTAACTTTGGGTATTGAAGTTTAAGGTTGCAGGGAGCATTACCACAGAGTTATTTTTGAAATATTCACCTGGAAAATCGTAACTCCATCGAGCCAAAGTGGTTGGAATTTCTCCAGACTATTTTCTATACGATTACAGGCTTCAAGTGAGTACTTCTCCCTTCTGAACTTTTGAGAAATTATATGTTTTTGATCGTGTTCTGGAAAGATGAAGTATAGTTGATATTTATATTGAAACTATCATTTTTGTCGAATTTAGATTTGAAACTAGTGTCATTTTCCCAGTAGTACGATTTCAATTGAGGAAAGCTATTGAATACGAATCTGATACTCGCTAGTTAAGCAACAATCCTCAATCCGAGTATGTTAAGGAAAATCCCTTCGACAAGTTAGTTTCTTTATGTATCATGACTCAGTTTGAATCCTAGTACGAATACCATAAGCATATTTTTTATGATTAGCTGTAGTTATTAGCTAAGACCAGTATTCCATGTCTATTTGGGATTGACTACACCCTGTATATCCCTCCACAACCAACCCCAAGGTTACTAGCTGTGTCGACGCCCATGAGAGGCTAGATGACGTTGCTCCGAGGAGTAGTATGCCATCTGTGAGGGATGAAGATGAGGTCCGAGGTCCTCATATAGTCCATTCCATGGCTGGACTACTCTTATGCCATATCGGAATGCCCCATTGAGTTTGGTACCCGGGGTACAGACAGCAAGAGTCCACTGAACTTAGACACAGCTACAGTTCAGGGGCCGAGCGGGCTCAGTTGCAGACCCCGAGGAGGGGTAGGATGGCTATAGTTATTACATGAAGCAGTATGAATTTATTAGGGGTATATAGATTGAAGTGTACCCACCAGGGCCTATGGGGGGGCCCCGAATGGGTTATTTTGTGCTGGTTGTACCTTCCAGCTTATGGGGGCCAGGTAAGGTTCTTGCTTGCTTTAGTTACTGATAAATTAGATAATAGAAAGTTCAACTATTCAAGTATGATCTCTACCCCTCCATCTCAGTTATCCTCAGTTTCATTTCTTTAGTTCAGTTATTTATAATTATTGGCTTACATATTCGGTACATATTGTACTGACGCCCTTTCTGGGGCGCTGCATTACTTGCCTGCAAGTATGGATAGACGAGGAGCAGGTCCCTCTTAGCTTCTATCCAGGATTGTCAGCATAGTCGGCTCCTTTCCTTTGGAGCTTGTAGATAGAAGGTTACTCCTTTTGATTGTACAGTTTAAGGATAGGTCCGGGCCCTGTCCCGACTATCATATTACTCCTAGAGGCTTGCAGATTATTTCTATTTCCCTGTGGTTAGCTGTTGGTGGCCGTGTGTGCCCCATATATTTTTTAGTTTACATGTTGGCGGTGTGGGGCCTTGTTAGCGGCCTTGTCGGCCATAGCTTAGTTTAGCACCAGATTTACTTTTCAGTCATAACTAGATATCATGGTGGTCTCGTCGGCCCGCATAGGATTCCCTGTTACTGCCTGTTTCTGGTTAGCTATTTTCCTTTAAGGTGGCTATAAGGCCTTTTCGGTTGGAGGCTGTATTTACAGCCGAGATATAGCCCATTGTTTTCTTGATATGGGGAGTAGGCTCGCACTAGGAGTGCATAGGCCTAGTTAAGTCAGTTCAGATCCTAGTAGAGCACCAGGTGGTAGTCGTGCCTCCCAAGGTGGGGCGTGACAATTTCCTTACCTTAAGGCAATAAAGCTTATTTCCAAAGGGTGTGTTTATCATCTAGTTTGGGTCAAAGATTCTAGCTCTAAGACCCTGACTATACAGTCAGTCCCTATTGCCAACGAGTTCCCTGATGTGTTTCCCAAAGATCTTCTCGGAGTCCTTCCTGAGCGAAAAATGGACTTCGACATAGACTTTCTTCTAGACACTTAGCCCATCTCCATTCCTCCTTACAGAATGGATCTAGTTGAGCTTAAGGAGTTGAAGGAGCAGTTAAAAGACCTTGATATAGGTCTTATCAGACCCAGCATCTGTCCCTGGGGTGCTCCAATACTACTGGTATAAAAGAAAGACGGTACCCTCAAAATGTGCATCGATTATCGTCAGTTGAACAAGGTTACTGTCAAGAACAGGTATCCCTTATCCAGGATTGACGACATGTTCGATCAGCTTCAGGGAGCCAGTTGTTTCTCCAAGATAGATCTTAGGTCGGGGTATCATTATCTAAGAGTCAAAGAGTGTGACATACTGAAAAACAACTTTCAGAACTCGGTATGGTCACTACAAATTTATGGTTATGTCCTTCGAACTAACAAATTCCCCTGCAGCTTTCCTGAACCTGATGAATAGAGTCTTCAAGCAGTATCTAGATATGTTCGTCATTGTACTTATCAAAGACATTCTGGTATACTCTAGAAATGAGGAAGAACATGCAAATAACCTAAGGATAGTGCTTCAGACACTCAGAGACCGCCAGTTTTTCACAAAACTCAACAAATGGGAATTCTGGTTGAAGTCCGTGACTTTCCTTGGTCACGTGGTCGCAGGTGAGGGTATTCAGGTAGATCCTCAAATGATAGCAGCGATGAAAGACTGGCCCAGACCTACCTCCCCAATCGAAATTAGAAGTCTCTTGGGTCTAGTCGATCATTACTGACGTTTTATGGAATGTTTTTCCTCTAAAGCATCCCCTCTTACTAGGCTGACTCAGAAAAAGGTGAAATTTCAGTGGTCAGATGCGTGTGAGAAGAGTTTCCAGGAGTTGAAAACTCGACTCACTACCGCTCCAATTTTGTCCTTACCAGAAGAAACAGATGGGTTTGTTGTGTATTGTGACGCTTTCAGAGTTGGACTTGGTTGCGTTCTGATGCAGCGGCGTAAGGTGATAGCCTACGCCTCTAGATAGCTCAAGGTTCATGAAAAGAATTATCTGACTCATGACCTGGAGCTGGCAGCGGTGTTTTTTGCATTAAAAATATGGAGGCACTACCTTTATGGGGCTCATGTGGATGTTTTCTCCGATCACAAGAGCCTTCAGTATGTGTTCAGTCAGAAAGATCTTAATCTTCATTAGAGAAGATGGTTGGAGCTACTGAAGGACTATGACATGAGCGTGTTGTACCACCCAGGCAAAGCCAATGTGGTGCTTGATGCCCTAAGTAGGATGTTTATGGGTAGCGTGGCTCATTTTGAAGAAGGCAAAAATGAACTAGCAAAGGATATCCATAGGTTAGCTCGGTTGGGAGTACAGTTGGTTGATATAGCTGAGGGCGGAGTAGTGGTGCAGAGTGGATCAAATTCCTCATTGGTAGTTGAAATTAAGTCAAGGCAGGATGAATATCCCATACTACTTAAATTGAAGGAAGCAATTTACAGAAAAAAAGTGGAGGCTTTCTTACAATGGGGAGATGGTGTACTCCGTTATCAGGGTAGATTGTGCGTACCAGATAAGGTTGTGTTGAGACTGCAGATACTGGCTGAAGCACATAGTTCAAGATATTCCATCCACCCAAGTGCTACTAATATGTACCGTGATTTACGGGATATTTACTGGTGGAACGGCATGAAGAGAGACATCGCAGAATCTGTAGTTAAGTGCCCGAACTGCCAGCAGGTCAAAGTAGAACACCTGAGGTCAGGAGGTATGACTCATTATATTAGCATACCTACATGGAAGTGGGAAAGAGTAAATATGGATTTTATTATAGGTCTACTCGGACTCATCAGCAACATGATTCAATTTGGGTGATAGTAGACCGGATGACTAAATCAGCACACTTTCTCCCAATTAAAACTACAAGCTCAGCTGAGGATTATGCTAGGCTTTATATCCGGGAATTGGTCCGACTTCATGGGGTTCCATTGTCTATTATTTCAAATAGAGGTACCCAGTTCACCTCTCATTTCTGGAAGTCGTTTCAGAAGGGACTCGGTACCCAGGTCAAGCTCAGCATAGCTTTTCACCTGTGGATAGTTGGACAAGCTGAACGGACTATACAAACCTTGGATGATATGCTGAGAGCGTGCGTGATCGATTTCAAAGGCAGTTGGGATGACCACTTGTCTCTCATCGAGTTTGCGTACAACAACAGCTACCACTCCAGTATCTAAATGGCCCCGTTTGAGGCATTGTATGGTAGGAGTTGTGGATCTCCTATCGGGTGGTTTGAGGTTGGTGAAGCCACTCTAATCGGGCCAGATTCAGTCCATGAAGCTATGGAACCAAGCCTCATAGGCTGCAAAGAGCTTCCCTACTCGATGGTGGTGAACTCATCCCATCTCCTATTTCTCAAGGTACAGGGTACATACTTCTCCAGAAATATGGAGTAAAACTGAGTCGAAGTCAACGGCATGACCTTGCTGGTATGCACTCCATGAAAGCCCTCCACCAGAGCTTTGCATCACCCATCAGCTGGAAGGTGGCAAACTCTACACCATACTTCTCCACTGCCCTCATCTTATGGAGCCTCTCGTGGCAATCTATGATGAATTCATAGGCTTCTGATCACGGGCAAAAATAGCATGCCCGAGATACGCTTTATGACTTAAATTAGTCTTGTTTATCTAAGTTATTGTATACATTTTAATGTAATTTTATATGAAGTGAAGATATGTATTAACCAACATGATTAGCCTTTGTTTTGTAGGTTTTGATGACTTTTGAGTAACTAATCCATGAGTTGGTGAAGTAGAGGCTTGGAAACGGAATTAACACGCGAACGTCAGCAAAGAGGAGGCACAAAACAGCCCACCGGCGCGTCGGTAACGTGCCACGGCAGGTAGGCTGATCACAACAGCCCACCTGCACATTGGCAACGTGCCACAGCAGGTTGGCTGCGCGACCAATAGGTGCCAACATGCTTCCCAAGCAGCATGACACGCTGCCAACACGGCAGGGTGCTGCCGGGGCCAAGTTCGGGTGATTTCCAGAGAGCTTCCGCGTCCGTAGCGTGTCACGGAGGCAGTGCTCCGTGATGCACTCCGTGACACGTTGCTTGTTATTCCGGGAAAAAGTCCTACTACTATAAATAGCACACTTAGGTTCATTTTTCATTATTCTGACTTGGTGGAGCAAGGACGTGGGTTACAGGCAGTTGAGGGACGAAAATATCAGGGTTTTTTCTCTCTTTCTTTCTTCTTTAATTCAATTGCTTGTATGATTAACACTCATTTTAAGATGTTTAATCCACAAATGAGTGGCTAATTCCTCTCCTTGCTGAGGTTATGAACAATTGTGATGAAATTTGATCATTGATTCTTTGGTTTTTCATCTTTTCTTCCATGTTGTTCTATTAATTCTTGTTCTTACTGCATTAATGTGTGGCCTACGTTAATGTACATCTAAAAAGTCCGGTTTCACTCGAGAGAGTAAGAAATTGGAAAGTTGTGAATTAATAGGATATGTTCTTTACTTGGTTTGGGAAAATTGAGTCTTGATTTGCTTTCAGGATAGAAATATACCTGAAAGTCGTATTAGTCAATTTAGGAACCGGGTCTGTATGGCTAGAACATGAATTGCATTTAATCACAGAAATGTAGGTGGATGGTTCATGATTCTTAAGTGAGGTTAAATATGAGAGTTTTAATCTCTTGGAAAATGTTCTTGGCTAGCAACCGAAGGAAAAGACTAACCAAATTACATCGATAATTAATTTCATTACATGTTCGTTTAACCTCAGCATGCTCTCATTCATAGTTCAGACTCAAATTAGATAGTTGTTTTAGCTTTAGCATAAAAATTATAAAACAAAATATCAACTTTTTGGTTACACTGTTGTCTGCATTTTTAGAATCGAAATATAGTACACTTGAGCAAATTGCACTTCATCCCAGTTCATGTGGGATCGATACTTGGCTTACTTAAGCCACTTTACTACTTGTTCGACCACGTGCACTTGCGTGTCGTTTTATATACCCCACAAATCACGCGAACATGGAGTTGTTCTTCGGCAAGTTAGTAAGTATTAGCTTGGTAAATCATAGTAAACTCCGTATTTGAAGCTCTCGGAGTTGAATGTTGAGAATTAGGCAAGTCTAATAGATTCTGAGTGGTGTTGCCATATCGTATCCAGTCTGAAAGTTAGTAAAGCATGCGCCAAAGGGCGAGTTAGCATTCCAGATTCAGTATAGCTTATTGTGTGATTAGCAAGCATGTTGTAGAATAAAAAAGAGACAGATTTTCAGAATAAAAGTTAGTAAAGTAAAATCAGATAGACAGGCAGTTTTATGGCTACAGATTAGCCATTCAGACAAATAGTATCCCGACTACAGATTAGCCAAGCAGTTAAATAAAGATTTTAGAATCAGTATAATCAGTAAAGAATCAGTTTAGTATAGAAATAGATCAGAATAAGAAATCAGATCCCAGATAGTCTTTTTCAGTTATACATGCTTGCTATCTATATATGCTATTTGTTTGTTGAGACTTGATGTAGCGTGAGGGCACCTTATTGAGCGTCCTCGCCGCCCCTGGGTTGGTAATCGTGTCGCCCACTGAGCGGATGGGTTTTATGTCACTCCAAGGAGTGGCATGCCGTCCCCAGCTTGGACGAAGATGGGTTGAAGCTTTCCCCATAGCAGTCTGATCAGCATTATAGGTGCATCTCCGGTTTCAGATAGCCCTGTTGAGTTTTGTGTCCAGGGAACCAGACCTTATCTGTTATTGTCTGTACATTCAGTTATTATAGGTGTAGCTCTAGTTTCAGGTAGCCCTGTTGAGTGGTGTCCGGGGATCCAGACCCTATCTGTTACTGTCTACACAGGAGTCCTCCGGACCTAGACACGGTTGCTTATATCGGAGGCCATGGCCCGAGCCGGAGACCCAGGGGGCCGGTAGAGGAGCTCCGAAGTGAGCAGATGAGTGGAGTGACTTATTTTGGCTGGTTTTGACCCAGGTAGGGGTATATAGATTGTTTGCTTGTTTGGCGCCATCCGGCTTATGGGGGTTGGTATTGGCTATTGCTTGCTAAATGTATATGTATTTATGTGCTTTATATATATATTAGTTAATAGACAGCAGGCCGTCGTGACTACAGACACGCTCTTGCCTATCAGCACAGAAAGGTTTGATCTAGTTCCGATCAGCTCTTTAGATTCAGTTATCTTCTGCTCACAAACTTGTTAGTTATGTTATCTGTATTCAGTTGCTTCGCATACTCGGTACCAATGGTACTGACGCCCAGTGGGGCGCTGCATTACTTGCCTGCAGGTACTCATAGACGAGGAGGCGATCCCTCGTGATCCTAGCCAGCGCAGAGTCATCAGCTCCTGTCATCCGGAGCTTGATATTTCAGAGGTTTATATCATTTCCTTTTGTTGTACAGTACGGGTAGGTCGGGGCCCTGTCCCGACCATCTTATCAGTATTCCTAGAGGCTTGCAGTCTTTATATATTTCCCTGTGGTCAGTTGAGCCAGTCGTGTGAGGCCGTGCGGTTTGTTATAGCTGTTTAGCATTTCAGTTTATGTTGGCCGTGTGAGGCCTTAGTTTGACAGTAGTGGTGACCTTGCTGGTCACGTAGTCTTACAGTAGTCTTGTGTTGAGTTATAGATAACTAGAGAGCATGGTGGCTTTGTCGGCCCGTATAGGCTCCCTTATATTGAGATGTTTCTGGTTAGCTGTCATTACAGGTACAGGTGGCTATAGGCCCAGTTGGCCGGAGGCTGTGTTTACAGCCGTTATATAGCCCTTTGTTTCCAGAAATCTGAGTCAGAGCCAGCCAGGCACCAGATGTGCTCAGGCTCAGTAGTCTAGCAGTCCAGGTCCTAGTAGGGCACCAGGTGCCAGTCATACCCCCCCCCCCCCAAGGCGGGGCATGACAAACTTGGTATCAGAGCAGGTCGTGTCCCAGGGAGTCTGCAAGCCGTGCTAACTAGAGTCTTGTCTATGGATGTGTTGTGCACCACATACTATAGGCAGGAGGCTGCGAGGCATGATAGGATGGTTACTCTTCTTTCATACTCAGTCGTGCCATAGCACAGTACAGTATAGAGTTGAGTTCCTAAAATTTATCGTATTCTTTGTCTACAGATAAGAACGACAGATCAGCGACACCCTGCCACGGGCAGGAGATTAGACACAATAGCAGGAGAAGGCACCAGCAGGATGCCTCAGCTTCAGTCAGAGTCAGCCCGATCTGAGCGCGATATAGAGGCTTCGTCACAGCCCTCTCAGCAGTCCCCCTCACATCAGGAGTCGTTGGGCACTACACCGCCCCCGATAGCTCCTGTGCCTTCGCCATCAGATCAGGAGGTTCGTAGCGCCGTAGTTATGTTGGCACAGATGATGGACACACAGCGCCAGCCAGTGCCACCTGTAGCAGCAGAGTCTTCAGGTGGGTCAGGCAGTTCTAGAGTCCGGGAATTTTTGGCACTGGATCCCCCACAATTTACAGGGTCAGATCAGGCATAGGACCCCCAGGACTTTCTAGATCAGATGCAGAGGATATTCCGAGTTATGCATGTGACCCCTTCAGAGTCTGTTGAGTTGGCAGTGTTCCGGTTGCGGGACATAGCAGTACTATGGTACGAGAGTTGGGAGAGGTCCCGTGGGAGAGATGTTACCCCTCCAACCTGGACCAGCTTCTCGGAGGCCTTCCTGGACCGTTACCTGCCATGAGAGATCCGACAGGCTCTGATGGACCAGTTTCTGCATCTAGAGTAGGGGGCGAGGAGCGTACGCCAGTATGCTTTACAGTTTGACTCCTTATCCCGTTGTGCTCCAGCATTTGTTGATACCATGCCAACGAGAGTTCACAGATTTATCATGGGTCTGAATCCGGAGTATACTGAGGCTTGTATGACGGCGACGTTGCGAGAGGATATGGACATTGCCCGAGTACAGGCTTTTGCTCAGACCATAGAGGGTCTTAGACAGCGGCAGTACAGTAGTAGACAGAACAGTCGGGAACAGCACCGCAGAGACAGACCAGATGACATACAAAGGGAAGTTCAGAGAGGACCCAGGCTTCGACTATCAGATAGACCCCCTAGACCCCCATCTCAACCACAGCAGCAGCAACGAGGTAGATATGTTCGTAGAGGACAGTCAGAGCCCAGTGGCAGTTCTAGAACAGTAGAGTTCCCGCAGCAGAGAGGGGTAGAGTAGAGCAGATTTACACCCCCACCCTACCCTAATTGCGGCCGACCTCACACCGGAGCTTGTAGATATGGCTCTACTGGGTGTTATATTTGCGTACAGGAGGGGCATCGGATGAGAGATTGTCCGACTAGAGGTCAGGGGAGTAGAGACAGTCAGGATAGGGGATCCGCAGGGCCACGAGCCCCAGCAGCCTCAGCGGGGCGTGGACCTTCAGGTTTAGTAGGTAGAGGCCGAGGTAGGTCAGGAGCTTCCAGTTCAGGTACGGGTTCAAGCCGTACTTATGCACTACCAGGGAGGCATGATTCAGAGGCGTCTCCAGATGTAGTGACAGGTATGCTGACTATCTGTTCATGCCCTGCTTATGTATTGATTGATCCAGGATCCACCTTGTTGTATGTTACCCCATTTGTGGCACGAAAGTTCAATATTGCACAAGAATTATTGCAGCAGCCCTTTTCAGTATCCACGCCCGTCGGTGACTCTATTATAGCTAGTAGAATTTACCGAGGGTGTACAGTGGAGGTTGCTGACCGCCAGACTACAGTAGATCTGGTAGAGCTAGAAATGATAGACTTCGATGCCATAATGGGTATGGATTGGCTAGTGCCATGTTATGCCAATGTTGAATGTTTGACCAAGACGGTCCGATTCCACTTTCCAGGAGAGGCAGTGCGGGAGTGGAAAGGAAGCACAACTACGCCAAAAGGTAGGTTTATTTCCTACCTTCAAGCGAGGAAATTGATATCTAAGGGGTGTATTTACCATCTGGTAAGAGTTCAGGATGTTCGGGCAGAATCCCCGATACTCCAGTCTGTTCCGGTGGTGAACGAGTTCCCTGATGTGTTTCCAGATGACTTACCTGGTATTCCCCCAGAAAGGGAAATAGATTTCACTATTGATTTATTACCAGGCACTCAGCCTATATCAATTCCTCCTTATCGTATGGCTCCTGCAGAACTCAGAGAGTTGAAGGAGCAGTTGAAAGATTTGCTAGATAAAGGTTTCATCAGGCCGAGTACTTCACCATGGGGTGCGCCAGTTCTATTTGTGAGAAAGAAAGATGGCTCACTCCGTATGTGCATAGATTATCGGCAGTTGGACAAAGTGATGGTAAAGAACAAGTACCCGCTCCCCAGAATAGATGATTTATTCGATCAGTTACAGGGAGCCAGATACTTTTCCAAGATTGACTTGCGGTCCGGATATCACCAGGTTCGAGTACGTGAAAGAGATATTCCCAAAACGATGTTCAGGACCCGATATGGACACTTTGAATTTCTAGTTATGTCCTTTGGGTTGACGAATGCCCCAGCAGTATTCATGAACCTGATGAATAGTATTTTCAAACCTTTCCTGGACTTGTTCGTAATAGTGTTTATTGATGATATTCTGGTGTATTCTCGCTCTAAAGCAAATCACCGGACTCATTTGCGGACAGTGCTCCAGATCCTCAGGGACCGCCAGTTATATGCTAAATTTTCTAAGTGTGAATTCTGGATTAATTCAGTAGCCTTTCTAGGGCATATTGTGTCGGATGTTAGTATACAGGTTGATACGCAAAAGATAGAAGCAGTCAAATCATGACCTAGGTCTACCACTCCGACTGAAGTCCGTAGCTTTCTGGGATTAGCGGGATATTACAAGAGGTTTGTTGAAGGGTTCTCTACTATAGCAGCACCTCTGACCAAACTAACACAGAAAGCAGTAAAGTTTCAGTGGACAGAGGCATGCGAGCAGAGCTTCCAGGAACTAAAAGAAAGATTAACCTCCGCCCCAGTGTTAGCGTTGCCGAAAGGTACAGAAGGTTATTCGGTGTATTGCGACGCATCAGGCATTGGGTTGGGTTGTGTGTTGATGCAGCATGGTAAAGTGATTGCATATGCTTCCAGACAGCTGAGGAAACACGAAAAGAATTACCCTACCCACGACCTGGAGTTAGCCGCAGTGATCCACGCCTTGAAAATGTGGAGACATTACCTGTATGGCATCCATGTTGATATTTTTATATATCACAAGAGCCTACAGTATATCTTCACTCAGAGGGAGTTGAATCTGCTGCAACGTTGCTAGTTGGAGCTGTTAAAGGATTATGACGTGAATATTCTGTACCACCCGGGAAAAGCCAATGTTGTAGCAGATGCTCTCAGTCGAAAGTCCATGGGGAGTTTGGCGTATTTGCAGCCCGAGCAGCGGGAATTGGTCAGGGAAATACATCAGTTAGCTAGCCTAGCCATTCATGTAGCAAAAACAGAGGACGGTAGAGCGGCAATTCAGAACACTGCCGTGTCATCATTAGTTGTGGAAGTGAAAGAACGGCAGTTTGAGGATCCTGACCTAGTTCAGCTTAAAGATTATATTCCACTAGGGAAGGCACCAGGATTCCGGGTAACAGAGGATGGAGTGTTGCGTTGTAAAGACTGTTTATGTGTTCCCAATGTTTCAGGCCTCCACCGGCAGATCATGAACGAGGTACATTGCGCCCGCTATTCTCTCCACCCTGGCGCGACAAAAATGTACAATGATATCAAAGAAAACTACTGGTGGCCAGGTATGAAAAGAGAAATTGCTGAATTTGTAGCCCAGTGTCCTAACTACGAACAGGTAAAAGAAGAACATCAGAAACCCGGCGGTTTGACTCAGGACATAGCTGTGCCTATCTGGAAATGGGAAGCAGTGAATATGGATTTTGTAGCAGGATTACCCCGTACTAGACACAGACATGACTCTATATGGGTGATAGTTGACAGATTGACAAAATCAGCTCATTTCCTGCCAGTGAGAACTACTTTCTCGGCCGAAGATTAGGCGGAGTTGTATATCCGAGAAATAGTTAGGTTGCATGGAGTACCAGTATCCATTATTTCAGACAGGGGAGCACAGTTTACAGCTAGATTTTGGCAATCATTTCAGAGAGGTCTGGGAACGCAGATTAATTTGAGTACCACATTCCACCCTCAGACAGATGGACAGGCTGAGCGCACTATTCAGACGCTAGAGGACATGCTACGAGAGTGTGTGCTAGATTTTAGAGGTAGCTGGGATGAGCATTTGCCGTTAATTGAATTTTCTTATAATAACAGCTATCACTCAGTCATCCAGATGGCGCCTTTCGAGGCATTATACGGGCGAAAATGCAGATCGCCGATTGGTTGGTTTGAAATAGGAGAATCAACGTTGGTTTGGCCAGACATTATTCAGCAGTCAAAGGAAAAGGTAAAGCTTATCCGAGAACGCCTACTGACTGCACAGAGCCGCCAGAAATCATATGCAGATGTGCGGTGCAGAGACCTGGAGTTTGATGTGAATGACTGGGTATTTCTGAAAGTGTCTGCGATGAAAGGGTGATGAGATTCGGCAAGAAAGGTAAGCTCAGCCCAAGATTTGTTGGGCCTTATCAGATTCATCGAAGGATAGGCCGAGTAGCATATGAGTTGAACTTGACTCCAGAATTGGAATCAGTTCATCCGGTCTTTCATGTATCTATGCTGAGAAAATGCATAGGAGACCCATCCAGAGTAGTCCCAGTCCAGGATATTCAGGTTACGGAAGAGCTGGCCTATGAAGAGGTTCCAGTAGCCATCCTAGACAGACAGATTCATAGATTGAGAACTAAAGATATTGCGTCTGTCAAGGTATTGTGGCGTAACAAAGAACTGAGAGGAGATGACGTGGGAGGCTGAGGAAGATATGAAAGCTAGATATCCTCACTTATTCCAAGCCTAGTCAGGCGACAGGTATGTCCGTGTCATTGTTTATGCAGTACTTTGTAGTTGTGTATGTATAAATGAAAAAGATTGATGTTTAGCTATCCAGTGAATCTTAAAGTATTGTGTGCAGTACCTGTATTGGACTTTTCTGCATTTCAGGTTTTTGGTATAGTCCATATGACAGGGGAAACTTTGCCGGAATTTTCCTAAGTAGTAAGTCGAGAAGTCCTCTAGATAGAAGTTTACATTCAAGGACGAATGTTCTTAAGGGGGGAGAATGTTATACCCCGTAAGATTTCCGACACCTAGATGGCCTATTCGCACGTTGGTTAAGCATATTTGAAAGCCATACGTGCTAGAGAAAGGCCCGGGAAAGGATCGGATGGGTAACCGGTCAAACCATCGCGGAAGGAGCCGAGGCAGAGCCCCTCCGCGATGGCAACATGTCACGGAGGTGGAGCCTCCGCGTTGGCTCTGTGACACGTTGGGCCTGTCCAGGACCAAGTATATAAAGCCCCACTTCGGTTTAATTTCATTTAAATCATTGAAAATTTCCAGAGAAACGTAGAAAACAGAGAGGGATGAAGAAGGTTGATATATAATCATTCGATTACGCTGCCAAACGCAGTCTAAACTCAAATTAACCTCAGGTACCGAGGTATTTAGCAACAGGGAGCATTCCTACGGATTTTGTTTCGCAAAATACGGCTGACGAATCGTCGTGCTACCGGGCTAAGGTAAGTGGAATTGCTCCAAACTAGTGTCTATGTGTTCCTAGCTGTGAAGTGAATACTTCTCCCTTTTGGACTTCTGAAAAATAGCAAGTTTTCGATCGTCTTTCGATAAGCCTAAGTTTAGGCTATAATTATATCGAAAGTGACGCCGTCCTTCAGAATAATGTTGTATTTAGTACTAATTGACGTGTTTATGAATGCAGTTGGGGAGATTTAGCTGGAATACTGACCGAGCCTCGTCCGACAGTCGGATAACTCGAGGTTAAGGTATGTGAAGTTGTTCTTCGGCAAGTTAGTAAGTCTTACCTTGGTAAATCATACTAAACTCCGTATTTGAAGCTCTCGGAGTTGAATGTTGAGAATTAGGTAAGTCTAATAGATTCTGAGTTGCGTTGACGTATCGTATCCAGTCTGAAAGTTAGTAAAGCATGCGCCAAAGGGTGAGTTAGCATTCCAGATTCAGTATAGCTTATTGTGTGATTAGCAAGCATGTTGTAGAATAAAAAAAGAGACAGATTTTCAGAATAAAAGTTAGTAAAGTAAAATCAGATAGACAGACAGTTTTATGGCTACAGATTAGCCATTCAGACAGATAGTATCCTGGCTACAGATTAGCCAAGCAGTTAAATAAAGATTTCAGAATCAGTATAATTTGTAAAGAATCAGTTCAGTATAGAAACAGATCAGAATAAGAAATCAGATCCCAGACAGTCTTTTTCAGTTATACATGCTTGCTATCTATATGTGCTATTTGTTTGTTGAGACTTGATGTGGCGTGAGGGCACCTTATTGAGCGTCCTCGCCGCACCTGGGTTGGTAATCGTGTCGCCCACTGAGCGGGTGGGTTTTACGTCACTCCAAGGAGTGGCATGCCATCCCCAGCTTGGACGAAGATGGGATGAAGCTTTCCCCATAGCAGTCTGATCAGCATTACAGGTGCAGCTCCGGTTTCAGATAGCCCTGTTGAGTTTTGTGTCCAGGGAACCAGACCCTATCTGTTACTGTCTGTACATTCAGTTATTATAGGTGTAACTCCGGTTTCAGGTAGCCCCGTTTAGTGGTGTCCGGGAATCCAGACCCTATCTGTTACTGTCTACACAAGAGTCCTCTGGACCCAGACACGGTTGCTTATATCGGAGGCCATGGCCCGAGCCGGAGACCCAGGGGGCCGGTAGAGGAGCTCCGAAGTGAGCAGATGAGTGGAGTGACTTATTTTTGGCTGGTTTTGACCCGGGTAGGGGTATATAGATTGTTTGCTTGTTTGGCGCCATTCGGCTTATGGGGGTTGGTATTGGCTATTGCTTGCTAAATGTATATGTATTTATGTGCTTTATATATATATTAGTTAATAGACAGCAGGCTGCCGTGACTACAGACACGCTCCTGTCTATCAGCGCAGAAGGGTTTGATCTAGTTCCTATCAGCTCTTTAGATTCAGTTATTTTCTGCTCATAGACTTGTTAGTTATGTTATTTGTATTCAGTTGTATTATTTCAGTTGCTTCGCATACTCGGTACCAGTGGTACTGACGCTTAGTGGGGCGCTGCATTACTTGCCTGCAGGTACTCATAGACGAGGAGGCGATCCCTCATGATCCTAGCCAGCGCAGAGTCATCAGCTCCTGTCATCCGGAGCTTGATATTTCAGAGGTTTATATCATTTCCTTTTGTTGTACAGTACGGGTAGGTCGGGGCCCTGTCCCGACCATCTTATCAGTATTCCTAGAGGCTTGCAGTCTGTATATATTTCCCTGTGGTCAGTTGAGCCGGTCGTGTGAGGCCATGCCGTTTGTTATAGCTGTTTAGCATTTCAGTTTATGTTGGCCGTGTGAGGCCTTAGTTTGGCAGTAGTGGTGACCTGGCCGGTCACGTAGTCTTACAGTAGTCTTGTGTGAGTTACAGATAACTAGACAGCATGGTAGCCTTGTCGGCCCGCATAGGCTCCCTTATATTGAGATGTTTCTGGTTAGTTGTCATTACAGGTACAGGTGGCTATAGGCCCAGTTGGCCGGAGGCTGTGTTTACAGCCATTATATAGCCCTTTGTTTCTAGAAATCTGAGTCAGAGCCAGCCAGGCACCAGATGTGCTCTGGCTCAGTAGTCTAGCAGTCCAGGTCCTAGTAGGGCACCAGGTGCCAGTCATACCCCCCCCCCCAAGGCGGGGAATGACAAACTTGGTATCACAGCAGGTCGTGTCCCAGGGAGTCTGCAAGCCGTGCTAAGTAGAGTCTTGTCTATGGATGTGTTGTGCACCACATACTATAGGCAGGAGGCTGCGAGGCATGATAGGATGGTTACTCTTCTTTCATACTCAGTCGTGCCATAGCACAGTACAGTATAGGGTTGAGTTCCTAAAACTTATCGTATTCTTTGTCTACAGATAAGAATGACAGATCAGCGACACCCTGCCACAGGTAGGAGATTAGACATAGCAGCAGGAGAAGGCACCAGCAGGATGCCTCAGCTTCAGTCAGAGTCAGCCCGATCTGAGGGCAATATAGAGGCTTCGTCACAGCCCTCTCAGCAGTTCCCCTCACATCAGGAGTCGTTGGGCACTACACCACCCCCGATAGCTCCTATGCCTTCGCCATCAGATCAGGAGGTTCGTAGCGCCGTAGTTATGTTGGCACAGATGATGCCCACACAGCGCCAGCCAGTGCCACCTGTAGCAGCAGAGACTTCAGGTGGGTCAGGCAATTCTAGAGTCTGGGAATTTTTGGCACTGGATCCCCCACAATTTACAGGGTCAGATCAGGCAGAGGACCCCCAAGACTTTCTAGATCAGATGCAGAGGATATTCCGAGTTATGCATGTGACCCCTTCAGAGTCTGTTGAGTTGGCAGTGTTCCGATTGCGGGACATAGCAGTACTATGGTACGAGAGTTGGGAGAGGTCCCGAGGGAGAGATGTTACCCCTCTGACCTGGACCAGCTTCTCGGAGGCCTTCCTGGACCGTTACTTTCCACGAGAGATCCGACAGGCTCTGATGGACCAGTTTCTGCATCTAGAGCAGGGGGCGAGGAGCGTACGCGAGTATGCTTTACAGTTTGACTCCTTAGCCCATTATGCTCTAGCATTTATTGATACCATGCCCTAGGGTCCTAAACTATGATGTTTTAGGCTCGAAATGAAGTGTTTTCTAAAGGGTAAAGCCCTACTAGGCTCATTCACATCCATGCATGCAAATTGAAGGCTTAGGAAGTGATCAAGTGTAGGTTTTTCTTCAAGTTTTCTCCAAATCTTCTTTGGGCAATCAGAAAAGCGGAAGAATTAGATCCTATTAGGTATGTAGGGTTATGAATGGGTGAATCCGTTCACACCCATGCCCAATCTCTCTTTAAATCATAAAAATTCCTATGTTGATTCTATGGGGTTCTAATCCAATGCATGAAATTCCTAATTTTCTACATGGGTATTATCTAAATATGTTTCTACTATTGAATTATGATTCATGGGCAAGTTTTACGTTATTTTCAATCAAAATCATGTTTCTGGCTTTATAAATTAAAATGCCCAATTATGAGAAGTTTATGAAAGTTGAGATTTATGATGAATGTTCAAGTATGATGAGATATTATTGATGAAAAGCATGTTTTCAAGTTACCCATGCTTATGATAATTTTTCTAAGAGATTTATGTATTTTTCAAGCATGATAAAGTACCAGGCAATGCCCATATGTTCAAGTATGATTTATGATTTTAAGACTAAGCTTACCACATGGTTTTGGAGCGAAGACTCCCATTTACATTCAGCTTGTGGTATGGTTTAAGCAAAGAGCTCCTCATATGTATGATTCAGATTTATATATATTCATGATTATTCAGCTTCGTCAATAGACGATGGTCAGCTTCATTGAAAAATAATGGAGAGCATATGCATGTTTTTGGGAGTAGTGTCTAGCACTGAGTAGGCTAAGGGTCGATCACCCAATGCCTCAAAACAACGCGCCAACATAGATTTATACATATCTTATATATACTTTGGGACCTTCCTTGTGAGCTATCCCCTGCCCCGATTGGTCCATGAGCTTGATATCGATATGATGGTATCATCCTTAGCCATGGAAAAGCTTTGGACGGCTCTACCCACTTGAGTGTGATTGTTGGTACCACATAAGCTCTATCGTGGTATGTTGGTTATATGATGAGTCTCCCATTGTTCCTCATGATTTCAGTTATGCATGTTTATCATTCTTGATATATATACCTATATATATTCTAAATCAGGTTTGACCCAATGTTCAGTTTTACTTATGATTATCATATTTCAGTTTTGGGTCAATCGATTTAGTTAGGATGTTATGTTATGATGAGATCATGATTTCAAAAAATAGCATGCAAGCCCTACTCTCAGATTCTCATCTTGTTTATGTTTTATATCATGCATGTTTTAAATGATTTTACTTATTTAATCGGTTTTACTTACCTTGAATACACGGTACATTTCACATACTGACCGCATACTCTATGTTGTATTATTTCATGATACAGCCCCCGACCTTCAGAGAGGGCCCCGTCACTATCCAGCTTCGGAGTTAGCATCAGTCCTTATTGGTTAGTACTCATCTGTCGAGGGCCCCTCTTTTATTCAGTTATATATATCCGTAATCTCAGTTTTAGTATTAAAGTGTTAGTTAGGGTCTTGCCATCAACTCATCAGACTTAGAGGCTTTTCAGACAATAGAATATAATCAGCTCCAGATTCGTGTGTATTTCTGATATTATGATTATTTCAGACTTTTGATAAATTTATCATGTTGATCTATCATTTTTATGATCGATTTAGATGTTATGTTCATGCCATGGGTCGACTTGGAGGCCCTTAGCGTTCCTTGTCCCATATCTCAATCAGGGCCTATGTTCGGGTCATGACAAAGTTAGTATCAGAGCAATAGGTTTGAACTGTCCTAGGGTGTCTGAAAGCCGCGTTAAGTAGAGTCTTTTTCATGGGTGTGAAGAACGCCACACTTATGACGAAGAGGCTATGATACGTTTAGGAAATATTCCCTTCTTTCATGATCTATGTCATGCGATGAAATGTCTCCCTATCCTTCTAACTCGTGCTATTCACAATTGCAGAATCATGCATCCCCGCAGAGTAAGTGGTAGGAGGAATGGAAATGGAAAAGGCAACGAGAATCGCAACGGAGACAGGCACCAACAAGCCCCACTAGTCCAGGAGCACCATTCACCGGAGTTGGTTGCCCGTCCTAATTTTTGGGGCAGCCATTCAGATGCTAGCATAGACTTTGACCGCCCAGGTCAATAGCAGGTAGTGGCACATGTTCTACAGAATGGGAATGCAGCGGCGGCACGAGTCAGAGACTTCTTAAGGATGAACCTACCAGAGTTTCTTGGATCCAAGGTGGACGAGAATCCACATGAGTTTATCAATGAGGTTGTGAATATCACCCAGGTCATGGGAGTGAATGGAGTAGAGTGTGCTAATTGGGCCTCATATCAGTTGGAGGGGGTCGCACATATTTGATTTCGACAGCAGAAGGATAGTAGGGCAACCGGAGCAGGCCCTACTAGTTGGGAGGAGTTTCATATTGATTTTCTAGATCGGTTCTTCCCTCGTGAGATGGGGGACTTGAAGGCAGCCAAGTTCATGAATCTTAAGTAGGGGAATATGTCAGTGCAGGAATATTCCCTAGAGTTCACTCGCTTGTTGAAGTACACCCTAGAGTTAGTGGTCGATTAGAAGGTGTGAGTGAGCAGGTTCGTTCATGGGGCAGCAGACTATCTAGACAAAGATTGTTGGACCATGATGCTCCATAGGATATGGATTTCCCTCGGATAGTCTTATACGCCCAGTAGATGGAGGCAGCGCATATGAGGGAGAGAGAGGGCAAGAGGGCCAAGACTAATAGTTATAGATTCTCTAACCTGAGGCCAGGTGGTGGGCACCGACAGCAGACCCACTAGAGGTCTTCAACCCCAGCATCTTTAGCAATGAGTGTTCCATCCAGAACTAGGCATGACCAGAGGGGGCGACCATCAAGATCTAGAGGTCAGAGCAATAGGCCCATATATTCTAGCATCCCAATTTATGGTAGGTGTGGTCGAGGGCACACGGGTCAGTTCTTGGTGGGTACAGGTGCTTGCTTCGGGTGTGGAAAGCCTCGGCATATGCTCATAGATTACCTAGCATCTAGATAGAGCCATGATAGGGGCTGAGGCCCAGCTTCCAGTTCAGCAGCTCCACCCGCTCGCCCAGCACAGTAGGGGGCATCTACTAGCATAGGTGGCGGTCAGTTCCAGAACAGATTCTATGCCTTGGCATCTCATCAGGAGTAAGAGGTCTCCTCGGATGTGGTCACTGGTATGTTACGAGTTTTCCATCTTGATGTATATGCTCTGTTAGATCTAGGGGCTACCTTGTCTTTTGTGACACCTTATGTGGCTAGTAGTTTCCGAGTCAGTCCTGAAGTCTTGTCAGAACCCTTCTCAGTCTCTACTCTAGTAGGTGATTTTGTTGTAGCTATATGGGTGTATAGAAGTTGCCCGGTCACAGACCTTCAGAAAGTCACCTCAGCAGATCTAGTAGAGTATGACCGATTTTGATGTTATCCTCGGCATAGATTGGTTATTTGCATGTTATGCCTCAGTTAATTGTAGAACCCGGGCAGTAGAGTTTAGATTTTCAGGTGAGCTAATCTTAGAATGGAAGGGTAGTTCACCTGTGCCTGTAGGTCATTTCATTTCCTATCTTAAGGCCAGAAAGATGATTTCTAAAGGTTGTGTGTACCATTTAGTTAGGGTTAAGGATGCTACATCCCAGACCCCGACTATCCAGTCAATTCCAGTGGTATGTGAGTATCCAGAAGTGCTCCCAGATGATCTACCGAGTATTCCTCTCGAGTGGGAAATCGATTTTGGTATTGACCTCTTACCTGACACGCAGTCTATATCTATTCCTCCTTACAGAATGGCTCCAGTTGAGCTAAAGGAATTGAAATATTAGTTGAAGGACCTACTAGAAAAGGGTTTCATTAGACCTAGTAAAAGATGTGCATTGACTTGCAAGGTTGGGAGTTCAGTTAGTTGACTCGATCGATTATGGTGTTATTATTCAGAATGGATCAGAATCGTCCTTGGTGACTAATGTAAAAGCTATACAAGACGAGGACCCTATTTTGGTAAAGTTAAAGGAAGCCGTTCAGAATCAGAAGGTAGAGGTCTTCTCCAAACGGGGAGATGGTGTGCTTCGATACCAGGATTGCTTATATGTTCCAAATGTTAATGATTTGAGGAACCAAATGTTTCACAAGGCTCGTGGATCCAGGTATTCAATCCATCCAGGTGCCACCAAGATGTATCGTGATTTACGGGAAGTCTATTGGTGGAATGGCATGAAGAAGGACATCGCAGAGTTTGTAGCTAAGTGCCCAAACTGTCAGCAAATGAAAGTTGAGCATCAGAGATCGGGAGGGGTATGCTTAAGGATATTAATATTCCTACTTGGAAGTGGGAAGAAATCAATATGGACTTCATCACAGGGTTGCCTCGCACTCGTCGGCAATATGACTCCATTTGGGTGTTGTGGACAGGTTGACCAAAGCGACTCATTTCCTATCGGTCAAAACTACCGATTCAGCAGAGGATTATGCTAAGCTATACATTCAAGAGTTGGTCTGATTGAATGGAGTACCCTTGTCCATCATATCAGACAGAAGTACTCAATTTACCTCCCAATTTTGGAAGTCGTTTCAAAAAAGATTGGGTACTCAGGTTAAGCTCAGTACTGCATTTCACCCACAAACGGATAGTCAAGCAGAGCTGACAATTTAGACTCTCGAAGACATGTTTAGAGCATGTGTGCTTGACTTCAAGGGTAGTTGGGATGAGCATTTGCCTCTTATTAAGTTTGCATACAATAACAGCTACCGTTCCAGCATTCAAATGGCTGCATTTGAGGCTCTTTATGGGTGGAGATGTAGATCGCCTATTGATTGGTTTGAAGTCGGTGAAGTTTCGATGATAGGACCAGATTCAGTGCATGAGGCCATTGAGAAAGTTCAACTCATATGGGATAGGTTGAAAACAGCTCAAAGTCGCCAAAAGTCTTATACCGATGTGAGAAGGAGGGAACTAGAGTTCGAAGTGGATGATTGAGTGTTCCTAAAGGTATCTTCCATGAAGGGAATGATGAGGTTTGGAAAGAAAAGAAAACTCAGCCCTCATTATATTGATCCCTATAGGATTGTGAAGTGGGTTGGCAAGGTGGCATATGAATTGGAGTTGCCTTTAGAATTAGCTTCTCTGCATCTTGTTTTTCATGTATCACTCTTAAATAAGTTTTTGGGTGATCCAGCTTTAATTGTCTCAGTGGACAGTGCTAGCGTGAAAGACAGCCTTAGTTATGAAGAGGTTCCGATGAAAATACTGGATCGTCAGGTTCGAAGGCTAAGAAACAAAAAGTAGCTTCAATTAAAGTTTTATGGAGAAATCATCATGTTGAGGGAGCTACATATGAAGCTAAAGTAGACATGATGGTTAGATATACACATTTGTTCTCTACCGGCTCAGTTCCATCTTGAGGTATCAGTTTTGCCCTAAAACTCTATTAAGTTTCGTGTTTAGTCCATGTGCCCCAGTTTCTTTCATGTATATAGATGTATGTGTGATTCATGAATTCAATTCATCCATTTAGTTTAAATCGGAATTAGTCATTTTGTTAGTTTTCAGTTTTTATGATCAATACGTGAGTGTGATCATTACATTTCTCTGTTTTTTATATGTTTTTCCACATTCGAGGATGAATGTTCCCAAGGGAGGAGATATTGTAATATCCCAGAAGTGCCTAAGACTAGACTCAGGATTTAAAAAAGGGAACTGGTAGAAATATGGAAATTTTTCACAGAACGGGTCATGGTACAGATCATTGGTGCCACCAACGACCCATTGGGTGAGTCCGTGGCGAGGTACTGCAGGTTTGGAGTTTGGGGTAACGGGTCAAGGAACGTGATCTTGGGCAGATTTATATGCCCAAGTGATACTCAAATGTGTCATTTTGCCTTGTTATCTATCGATGTTTGTACATTCTCATGTGAATTGTAATAAAATGTGAATTTCTACTAACCAACATGATTAGCGTGGTTTTGCAGGAAAATATAATTTTACGAAGCTAAGATGAAGGTTGGGAGAAATCGGGATTGGACTTGGAAGCTAGCAAGGGAAAAAGCACAAGGAAAGCACGAAGTAAAGGGGCTCCGCGATGGAGCCGTGTCACGCTGCCATCGCGGATGCATTCTGCCTGGATGCTGAAATTATGCCAAATTCCAGTGAAGGTGCGCGTTAGGGCCGTGGCACATTGGCCTAGCCCCGCGTTGCACGCCGTTCCACGTTGGGTGTTGATACTTGGACGACCGGATTCCAGTGAGGGTCCGCGTTGGTGGCGTGTCACGGAGGCAGTGCTCCGCGATGCACTCCGTGACACGTTGCTTGTTATTCCGGGAAAAATTCTCACTAGTATAAATAGAACACTTAGGTTCATTTTTAATTATTCTGACTTGGTGGAGCAAGAACGTGGGTTACAGGCAGTTGAGGGGACGAAAATCTCAGGGTTTTTCTCTATCTCCTTCTTCTTTATTTCAATTGCTTGTATGATTAACACTCATTTAACGATGTTTAATCCACAAATGAGTGGCTAAATTCCCTTCTTGCTGAGGTTAAGAACATTTGTATTGAAATGTGATTACTGATAAATTGGTTTTTCATCTTTTCTTCCATGGTTGTTCTATTGATTCTTGTTCTTACTGTGTTAATGTGTGGCCAACGTTAATGTATATCTAAAAAGTCCGGTTTCACTCGAGAGAGCAAGAAATTAGAAAGTTGTGAATTGATAGGATATGATCTTTTCTTAGTTTGGGAAAATTGAGAATTGATTTACCTTCAGGATAGAGATATACCTGAAAGTCGTATTAGTTAATTAAGGAATCGATTTTGTATGGCTAGAACATGAATTTCTTTTTATCACAGAGATGTAGGTGGAAGGTTCATGATTCTTAAGTTGGGTTAAATACGAGAGTTTTAATCCATAGGAAATAATTCTTGACTAGCAACCGGAGGAAAGATTAATCAAATTGTATCGATAATTTATTTCTCTACATGTTCATTTTAGCCTCAGCATGCTCATCCTTATAGTTCAGACTCAAATTGTATATTCGTTTTAGACTTAGTATAAAATTAGGAAACAAAATATCAAAATCTTCTTCGCACTGTTGTCTGCAGTTTAGAGTTAAAGTTTATTGACACTTGATTAGATTGATAATAGTCCAGTCCCTGTGGGATCCTTACTTGGCTTACTTGAGCCACTTTACTACTTGTTCAACCACGTGCACTTGCGTGTAGTTATACCCAACAAGCCGAACAAGTTTTTGGCGTCGTTGCCGGGGACTGGCAATTGGTAAATTTTTCTTAAGTGTTAGTTTACTATTTCTTCTTAGTGTTGACAACTTGCTCTTAGCCTGTATTTTGCAGATACTAATTTCTGTTGAACACTGGCAAGAGACAAGGAGCTGGTGGACTCATCTTTAGAGCCGGAAAGACAATTCCATCGTCAAAGTAGAGAAGCTCTAGAGAAAAAGCTGCAGTTGTTCAGACAAACAATCCTGGAGCAACAACAGAATCCACCAGTTGTAAGGGCAATGTTAGTGCCCGAGGAAATGGCAGCTAGGCCGGTTCGCGAGGTGGCAATCCCACATGCTAACAATGTCACATCTAGCATCCGCAAACCTGAGCCAGGGAGGTTCGAGCTTAAACAGAACATGGTGCAATTGCTGCACACCAGCGGGCAGTTCACAGGTCTCCCTCATGAGGATCCACAGCAACATCTCCAAAATTTTTTGGATATAAGTGACACGTACATCCCCGCTGGAGTGTCATCGGATTATGTTAGGCTTACATTGTTCCCATTTTCACTTTTGGGAGAAGCTAAGAGGTGGTTGAAAGCTAAGCCACCTAATTCCATCACCACGTGGGATGATCTTGCAAAGAAATTCTTGATACGGTTCTTTTCATCCGGTAAAACAGCAAGACTTAGAAGTCAAATTCTAAGTTTTAAACAGAGAGAGGGAGAGAATCTGTATCAGTCCTGGGAGAGATTCAAATCTATGTCGAGAGTTTGCCCTCATCATCACCAATCCAATGATGTGCTGGTACATACTTTCATAGAGGGTTTGGAACCCCACACAAAAATCTTGCTAGACTCAGCAGCTGGGGGACAAGCATTAGAGAAGACTTATGAGGAGCTGTATACCTTGTTAAATCGTACTTCGCAGGGGAATCCGGAGTGGAATGCGGATTCGTCAAGAGGAGGAACAAGGAAAGCAGCAGGAGTCCTAGAAGTCGATGGTTTTAAAGCTATTGCTGCGCAGATAGCTGCATTACAGAATCAACTCAACACCCACTTCAGTAACATGAGCATGAACCAGTCTCAAGCCCCAGTGAATGTAGTGCAGCAGATTTGGTGTGAAGTGTGCGGGAGTAACGAACACTCAGCTGAGTGTTGTGGAGCAAATCCTGATTCGGTGAACTTTGTTGGTAATGTACAGAAAAACAACCACCTATAGTATGGCAACAACTACAATTCTAACTGGAGGAATCACCCGAATTTCTCTTGGGGTAGCAACAACCATCAAGGGCAAAGTTCGAGTCAGGGGGCGCAGAGAAATCAAGGAGGGCAGAAGAATTATCAGTCACAATACAGAAGCAACAATGCACCTCCTCCACCACCATCACCCAGCATTGAGGAAATGTTCAAGATAATAATAGCTAACCAAGCTCAATTGCAGGCTGACTACGTGTATTGGCAGCCGATGTAAAGAACAATCAGTTAGCTACAAAGGCGCTGGAGTACCAGTTTGGGCAATTTGTCGGAGCTCAAAACACCAGGCCGAGAGGAGGACTTCTAAGTGACACTGACCCCAACCCCAAGCAAGTAAATGCAGTGACCACGAGGAGTGGTTTGAAACTCAAGGAGGTGGAACCAGAAAGACCACCACAGCAGTCGGGAGCAGGTGAAAAGGAGAGGGAGCACAATGATGATAAGGGGAAGGAGAACGAAGCTGAACCAGAAAGACCACCACCCCCGTTCCCTCAAATACTAAGGAAACACAAGGAGGAAGCGTGTTTCAAAAAGTTCATGGAGGTGCTTAAGAAGGTACACATTAATTTACCTCTTGTTGATGTTTTGCAGGGAGTGCCGAAGTACGCAAAATATATCAAGGACATCGTGGCAAACAAAAGCAGGTTGACTGAGTACGCTACGGTGGCGCTTACGGAGGAGTGCACTTCACGGATACAAAACAGGTTGCCCACAAAGCTCAAGGACCCTGGGAGCTTTACAATTTAAATTACAATTGGGCAGAGTATCCGAGCTCATGGATTATGTGATTTGGGAGCGAGCATTAACTTGATGCCGACATCGGTATTCAAGAAGTTGGGGCTAGGGAGTCCTAGACCAACAACAGTGATCTTGCAGCTGGCGGATCGTTCCTTAGCCAGACCTGATGGCATTGTGGAAGACGTGATGGTGCAAGTGGGCTCCCTTATCTTCCCGGTAGACTTCGTCGTGCTGGATTTTGAGCCAGACGCGGAAGTCCCATTTATGTTGGGACGTCCTTTCTTGGCTACGTGGAAAGCACTTATTGATGTAGCGGCAGGGCAGCTAACTATGCGGGCCCATGACAAGGTGGAGGTGTTTGAGGTGTACAAGGCTACAAAGCTGCCGGCCATGTACGAGGAACTCTCAGTGATCAACGTTCTTGATCGAGCAGATAGTGCTCAGAGCGTTGAGTCACGGGAGCCATTTGAAAAATCACCGGAGAAGTGTAAGCATGACATGGGTGAGGATGGTAGTCGAGAGAAGACATCCGTCACCCTAGAGGATGACTGAGCTTAATGACTTCGAGCCGCGATGGTAAACCAGGTGCTGCACGGGAGGCAACCCGTGAAATTTTTGTAATATGTGAATTGATTTCGTAGAAAAGAAGAAAAAAAAGAAAGAAAAAATGAGACAAATAAAAATAAAAACAAAAAAATTGTATTTTATGTGAAACCTATAAATTCTAACCAATTTCTTGTTGTGAGATGAATTTCAGGTTGAACGGAGAGTAAAAATGCAAAGAATCGCAAAGGAAAAATCGAGGTAAGAAAAATAATAAAAAGTGGCAAAACAGTGAGCCTGCGCGATGGCTCCGTGTCACGGAGGGAGTGCTCCGCGTTACCCTCCGTGACACGTTGAAGTGTAATCTGGAATTTTTGAAAAATTCCAGAGTACCTGCACGATGGCTCCGTGTCACGGAGGGCATGCTCCGCGTTACCCTCCGTGACACGTTGAGGTGTTATTCGCGACGGGTCACACCGGGTCGCCGGGTGACCTGCGCGAAAAACCTCCCTTTTAACCTCTTTTTCCCTCATTTTTTTCCCATTCCTCATCTCCTCCACGTCAAACACCCAAGAATTCCCCCCTTCCTCAATGTGACACGGACCTAGGAGCTAAAATTCTTCAACTTTTCTTCGATATCATCAAATTGAAGGTATGTTCGTTAACTTCATCTCATTTCTTGTCTAATTTTTCCGATTTTGAGCATAGGAAGTGAGGAAAACTTTCCCTAATTATAAATTGAGCTTGAATTCATGTAAGCTATTATTAATTGATGTTCGTAGTTGTGATTATATGAACTCGATAAATACATGGGTGATTGAAATTCTTGCGAAATTGTAGCTAGGGTTAGAATTCACATATGAAGAAGTTAAAATTGAGTTGAAATGTGAAATTCTTCTTGGTTTGTGCATGTTGAATGAAGTAAATGATGTTGTGCTTAACGTTAAGATGCTAAAGGCGCAACGGATTGTTGGGATAACGAAATTGTTGAAATTACAGAGAAATTGGGGGAATTGCATCGGTTTTGTTGATAGAAATTTGCGCTAAGTGCTATGTGATGAAATGTTATCAATGGTAATAGTGGATTAGTTGTACGAAGTCTGAGTAGTACATAGAATTTATACCGTCGAACCCTCTGAATGCACGAGGCATTTTTGTTATTGTTTTGTTTTATTTTTTTAGAATAAGTGAATTGTCTTGTTGTAATGTTGTAATTGTGGCTAAAGACTAAGTGTGGGGTGGCCTAGCTTAACCCAACCTTAGTCGAAGCTAATTTTAATTGGCATAACATTGGACCTGTCTGTTTGGTTTGACAGAAACAATGGCAAGCAGGCAAGATAAAGGGAAGGGCGCATCTACATTGGGCGCCGGAAGAAAAAGAATCAGACTGGGAACAGCAGTCCCAGCAGCACCAGCGGTTCCGCGCGGCCAACGTCGGCAATACGGAACACGATGGGTGACAGAGGAGGGGAAGAAATGGTACGCAAAGCATAAGGAAAGCAAATACTTCCCCGAGGAACACATTGCTAGGGAACCGTTGGCACAGGAGTTCCCCAGGATTGTCCACAGGATTGAGGCAGCCGGGCTAAACTTCATCTTTAAAGAGCCCAACGAGTGCAATCTGCACCTAATTCGGGAATTCTACGCCAACTGGAACCCGACACTCAGAAGTCACACCATAAAGATAAGGGGGAAGGTAGTCACTTTTGAGCCCCATCACCTTAATGCAATCTTGGGGGCGCGGGACACAGACGCCCATGTGCTACGGTAGCTGAATATCACTCCACCATATGCGGACGTCAGACGCACTCTGTGCGGAGCCCAGTCTACAGCACGGTGGAGCAGGCATAAGGAGAGGGGCTACCATCAGACATTGCCCTACTCACAGATGAACAGGGAAGCCAGGATATGGCTTAAGATTGTTTGTTCCTTCCTGATCCCGGGGGTGCATATGACAGATGTCACCCGGGATCGTGTGTGCTTGGTCTATTCCTTAATGAAAGGGGTGGAGATCAATGTTGGGGCGGTGATTATCTCCTCCATGAAGAGAGCCCATTTGCATCAAGGGCACAGGTACGGGTTTGGTGGCTTACTGACCACGTTCCTGAGGGGCCTGGATATTGAGGAAGAGGCCCTTGACTACATCCCACAGATGGAGAGGCCGGCCTTAGATGTCACCAAAACTAAGGCACCCGACACCACTCACGGGCCAGTTCTTACACTAGCCGAGCGACATGCTCAGGATGATCAGTACATGGCTCGCATGTTCAGGATGCAGATTCTCCAGCTATGCATAGGCGGGAGGCCGGCAACAGAAGATGAGCTGTGGCAGCTCGAGCTAGACTACCCTTTTGGCGAAAATGCCAGGGCTCTATGCCGAGTGGGGCCAGTTTTGTGGATCCCACTGATGATGATGTCCCCACAGATGAGGAGACACGTTGCGACGACTCCGATGTTGAGTCAGATGATGACGACAGGGGCGATTCAGACATGGGAGACGAGGCAGCGGCACCTGACGAAGAAGTGGAATACTTCGATTGATCAGGGAGTTTCACCACCCACTTTTGTGCTATGCTGAATTTTGTGAACACTGGGGACAGTGTTCGATTTAAGTGTGGGGTGGGAGTAGTTAGGTGTTGGTTGTTGTTGTTATTAATGTCTCTGTTCTGTTGTTGTGCTTGGAAAAACTTGACCCTGTGATTTTTATGTGTATGTCTGTATTGTAATTAATGTGAAGCTGTTGTGTGTTGTTGAATGTTGTTAGCTGGTTTTGTAAATATTTTTCTATCGAAATTATCGATATTTTTAAAATTTTTCATGAAATTTTTTATATTTGGGTTTCTCGGTGTTTGTTTTCGGTTCTTTTACCGAGAATAGTCCCATTGAACCAAAGTCGTAAGTAGTGACCGTTCCCTATGATGGATGGATGACGACCGTCTTAAGGGAAATGTAGTCGATAGGAGTAGAATTCTTTTGTTCTTTTTAAATTTTTTTTCTTTTTTTCTTTTGTTTGTGTGTATCCCAAACATGTCGTTACTTTATGGTTGTGAAATTCTGGTTGCATGTTGTACATGATATTTAAAATGCAAAGGTGATTCGTATGAAAGCATGCAACTTTGTAAATATGTTGAGATACCTAGGCCATAGAGTTCGATTCGGTGTGATTGAGGCTTAATGTTTGAATTCTTGTAATTAGCTGATTGAAGAGTCTGTGAATATGTCTTGAGTTGAGCATGTGCAATGAGTGTGTGGTGAGGTTTCGTTTCTTCCATGCTATTGTGAAGTGTCTAGAACTTGCCTGGTGTGTGTACGAAACGAAATGAAGGATGTGTATTGTAGGAAAGGATGTAGGCATTTCTTTGCTTTAACTGAAAGTTATTTTTCATTATCATACCTACCTTGAATGTACATCCTAGTTATCCCATTGAGCCTTTAGCCTAATTTTTTTTCTTTTGTCAAAAAGGTGTAAACCGAGCTTAACCCCTTCTTTTCATTATCCGTGAATTTGATCCAAAACTCTTAAGCGCTCAAGAAAAAAATAATTTTCCCACAGTGTCAGGGAGTGAGAATTTTGAAAAGAAAAGAAAAAGCAGAGTGATGAAAGGAAAGAAAAGGTCGAAGGTGCACTCGTTATAAATTAAGTATAATGAAGACGTATAACTACTCTTTGTTATTAAGTCAAGTGTGCTTAAAGATATGGGGTCAAAAATAAAGACAGACTTCAAGAATGGGAGGATGAAGGAAGAAAAAAATGCCCATAAGGTTGATGGGATGTATTGAAAAAGCGCTTAAGGAGGCTAGTTGTTATTATTGGTTAGGCCAGTATTTGCTAGTTCCGTAGCTTACACTACAACCCGTTAAGTCCTACGTGATCTTACATCACGCGTCCTTATATTAGTGGAGTAATACACTAAAGGCAAGCCTATGGTTCATGACATGATGCATGTGAATTCTTTTGGGAGAGAGAGCAAAATCTTGTTTATATGCCCCTACATGTAATATCTTTGAGTTCATGTGATTAAAAAGGGGAACATTCTCTTGTGTTGTGAGGGCACATGCTCGACGAGAGATTGAATTTCGTGTCGGATATCTTGATCAGTTGATTTGCATAAGTTTGCCGATGTCGAGAGTCGATTCTTGAGTCTAGGAGGTCTTAATGTGTTGAAGGTCATTGTATTGATAAGACTATGCATGTTTTCTTGATGATTTGCTATATTAAATAATCAGTATAACTGTAGCTTGAATTGTCGAGCCAAAGTAGCCAGGATTGGATGTCAATCGCATGAGGTGTAAGATTATTGTTCGGGGACGAACAAGGATTTAAGTGTGGGGTAAGTGATTTTGGGCAGATTTATATGCCCAAATGATACTCAAATGTGTCATTTTGCCTTGTTTATCCCCATGTTTGTACATTCTCATGTGAATTGTAATAAAATGTGAATTTATACTAACCAACATGATTAGCATGGTTTTGCAGGAAAAAATATAATTTTACGAAGCTAAGATGAAGGTTGGGAGAAATCGGGATTGGACTCGAAAGCTAGCAAGGGAAAAAGCACAAGGAAAGCACGAAGTAAAGGGGCTTCGCGATGGAGCCGTGTCACGCTGCCATCGCGGATGCATTCTGCCTGGATGCTGAAATTATGCCAAATTCCAGTGAAGGTGCGCGTTGGGGCCGTGGCACATTGGCCTAGCCCCGCGTTGCACGTCGTGCCACGTTGGGTGTTAATACTTGGACGACCGGATTCCAGTGAGGGTCCCCGTTGGTGGCGTGTCACGGAGGGGACGAAAATCTCAGGGTTTTTTTCTATCTCCTTCTTCTTTATTTCAATTGCTTGTATGATTAACACTCATTTAACGATGTTTAATCCATAAATGAGTGGCTAAATTCCCTTCTTGCTGAGTTTAAGAACATTTGTATTTAAATGTGATTATTGATAAATTGGTTTTTCATCTTTTCTTCCATGGTTGTTCTATTGATTCTTGTTCTTACTGCGTTAATGTGGCCAACGTTAATGTGTATCTAAAAAGTCCGGTTTCACTCGAGAGAGCAAGAAATTGGAAAGTTGTGAATTGATAGGATATGATCTTTTCTTAGTTTGGGAAAATTGAGAATTGATTTACCTTCAGGATAGAGATATACCTGAAAGTCGTATTAGTTAATTAAGGAATCGGTTTTGTATGGCTATAACATGAATTTCTTTTATCACAGAGATGTAGGTGGAAGGTTCATGATTATTAAGTTGGGTTAAATACGAGAGTTTTAATCCATAGGCAATAATTCTTGACTAGCAACCGGAGGAAAGATTAATCAAATTGTATCGATAATTTATTTCTCTACATGTTCATTTTAGCCTCAGCATGCTCATCCTTATAGTTCAAACTCAAATTGTATATTCGTTTTAGACTTAGTATAAAATTAGGAAACAAAATATCAAAATCTTCTTCGCACTATTGTCTGCAGTTTAGAGTTAAAGTTTATTGACACTTGATTAGATTGATACCTTAGTCCAGTCCCTGTGGGATCGATACTTGGCTTACTTGAGCCACTTTCTACTTGTTCGACCACGTGCACTTGCGTGTAGTTATACCCAACAAGCTGAACAGAACGATCCATAGGTTGATGTCATGAGTTGTTGTTTATGATTGTGGTGAGACTAATCCTTAGTCAAGCAGGGAGTAACGAGTCATGGGACGACCCGTTGCAGGCAACAACAGGTCGTGGTCAGCAGTCGTGAAAAGGGATCCCAGGTTGAGGCAGTGATGACAACAACTGGCAGCAACGAGTCGTTGGAGCTAGCAACAACCCGTCCTGTACAGTCTTGGTGATGGATCAGAGACCTGAACTCGAGGAGTAGCAATGAGTGGTAACGACGGACCGTAGAAGCTAACGACGGATCATTGTGTCGTCCGTTGTTACCAGCAGTTTAGTTTTTTTAGGAAATTCATTAAGGGAATATTTGTCATTTCTAAGCCCTAGAGTCCTAAACTACAACGTTTTAGGCTCAAAATGAAGTGTTTTTTGAAGGGTAAAGAACTCTTAGGCTCATTCACATCCATGCATGCAAATTGAAGGCTTAAGAGGTGATTAAGTGTAGGTTTTTGTTCAAGTTTTCTGCAAATCTTCATTGGGAAACCAGAAATGTGGTACAATCAAATCCTATCAGGTATGTAGGGTTATGAATGGGTGAATCCGTTCACACCCATGTCCAATCTCTCTTTAAATTATGAAAATTCCTATGTTGATTCTACGAGGTTCTAACCCAATGCATGAAATTTTTAATTTTCTATGTGGGTATGATCTAAATATGTTTCTACTATTGAATTATGATTCATGGGTAAATTTTATGTTATTTTCAATCAAGATCATGTTTCAAGCTTTATAAATTAAAATGCCCAATTATGAGAAGTTCATGAAAGTTGAGATTTATGATGAATGTTCAAGAATGATGAGATATTATTGATGAAAAGCATGTTTTAAGTTACCCATGTTTATGATCATGTTTTTAAGTGATTTATGTATTTTTCAATCATGATAAAGTACCGGGCAATGCCCATATGTTCAAGTATGATTTATGATTTTACGAATAAGCTTACCACATGGTTTTGGAGCGAAGACTCCCATTTATATTCAGCTTGTGGTATGGTTTGAGCAAGGAGCTCCTCATATGTATGATTCAGATTTATATATATTCATGATTATTCAGCTTCGTCAATAGACGATGGTCAGCATCATTTGAAAACGATGGAGAGCATATGCATGTTTTTGGGAATAGTGTCTAGCACTGAGTAGGCTAATAATCGATCACCCTATGCCTCAGAATTACGTGCCAACGTAGGTTTATACATATCTTATATATACTTTGGGACCTCCCTTGTGAGCTATCCCCTGCCCCGATTAGGCCACGAGCTTGATATCGATATCATGGTATCATCCTTAGTCATGAAAAGGCTTTGGACGGCTCTACCCACTTGAGTGTGATAGTTCGGACCACGTAATCTCTATCATGGTATGTCGGTTATATGATGAGTCTCTCATTGTTCCTCATGATTTCAGTTATGCATGTTTATCATTCTTGATATATATACCTATATATGTTCTAAAGCAGGTTTGAACCAATGTTCAGTTTTACTTATGATTATAACATTTAAGTTTTGGGTCAATCGATTCAGTTATAATGTTATGTTATGATGAGATCATGATTTCAGAAAATAGCATGCAATCCCTACTCTCAGATTCTCATCTTGTTTATGTTTTATATCATGTATGCTTTAAATGATTTTACCTTTTAAGCAGTTTTACTTACCTTGCATACTCGGTACATTCCACGTACTGACCGCATACTCTATGCTGTATCATTTCATGATACAGGCCCCGACCTTCAAACTCAGCCCCGTCACTAACCATCTTCGGAGTTAGCATCAGTCCCTGTTGGTGAGTCCTCATCTTTTGAGGGCCCCTTATTTATTTAGTTATATATATCTGTAATTTCAGTTTCAGCATTAGAGAGTTAGTTGGGGTCTTTTCCCATCAACTCATCAGACTTAGAGGCTTTTCAGACAAAAGAATGTAATCAGTTCCAGATACGTGTGTATTTCTGATGTTATGCTTATTTCAGACTTCCACTAAGTTTATCATGTTGATCTATCATTTTTATGATTGAGTTAGATGTTATGTTCATGCCATGGGTCGGCTTGGAGTCCCTCGGAGTTCCTTGTCCCGTGTCTCGATCCGGGCCTATGTTTGGATCGTGACACGAGTGGACCGGGATTCCATCTCACCCAGGTTCTCAGGACTACGTTGCCACAGTAGGTTATTTTATTGGCCCTATCGCCCCAAACTTATGATCACCCAGCTCATGCCTTTATACCCTGGCAAGGTATATTGGGTCCTACCGATGGGGTGTATACATCGGACTCCATGTTTAGCTCACGCGGTTATATGTCAGTTATAGACTCTCCCACTAGTCAATACAGTTTCAGTTTATCTCAGCTCAGTACAGTTTCAAATTTACTCATTTTAGTTCAGTTCAGTGTAGTTAGCTCAGATCAGTATCTCAGATTCAGGGCATGTCTATGATCACCAGTCTGGGTCATTATTGACCATCTCAGTTATATTTCAGTTGTTCAGTTTTTGGTATTTCAGTTGGTCATTACATGTCATAATAGTTCAGTTATTTTTTCTTTATGTTATATTTTTTCCCACTTACTCAGTACATTCAAAGTATTCACGCATACCTTCTATATTGTATCGTATCATCATACAGGCACAGGTTCTCAGCATCTTTAGACGATTTCCTTTTGTTGATATCAGTAGCTGCAGTTGGTGAATCCTCATCTTTCGAGGATGATATTTATTATTTAATTAGGCTCTAGAGTTAGCTGGGGGCTTGTCCCAGCAACTCATTATTTGTAGATGGCTTTCAGACATTCAATTTTGATTTCAGATGTATGAACTTTTATCAAATTAGCTTTCTTTTATGGTTTGTATTATCTAAGCTTCTACTATGTTTACTTAGATTACCAGTGTTATAATAGATCATGGGTTGGCTTGGGGTTACTTGTGACTCCAAGTACCATATCTCGTCCAGGGTATAGACCCGGTTCATGACATTTACATTGCTATTAATGCGACTATTGATCCAAAAGATCAAAGTGAATATGAAGATTTTTTATACACCTTAAATCCTGCCGGTTTACCTTCTTACAAATTGACTTTGACAAAAAATTGTCCGATTATATTATTAAGAAATCTGAATCCTTGTGAAGGTTTATGCAATGGGACACGATTATTATGTAATGATTTTAAAACTCATGTCGTTAGTGCCGCAATATCTAGCAGTGATTTTAAAAATACACATATATTTATTCTGCGGATACTGCTCATGACATCAGAAGATGCCTCTTCATTTTAAAAGAACACAATTTCAAGTATGATTATGTTTTGCAATGACTATAAATAAAGCTCAAGCAACATTATATTTTATTGGTATATATTTGCGTGAACCTATCTTTTCTCATAGTCAATTGTATGTTGCTTTATTAAGAGCTAAAAGTTCAGACTGTGTCAAAGTATTAATTAGACGACCTACAGTTGATGATATAGATGATCACTCCACATATAATGTTGTCTATAATGAAATTATTGAAAAGGCTTTCATCTGAACTCATGCTATAATAATAGTAAATCAAATATATGAAATATTCTATATTTTTCTTTTACTTTATATTATATTATTTATATTATTTTTTATGTATATTGTTACATAAATGTATCGTTAAGAACTTTAACATACTATAATTGCAGATTTTCTCAACATGGCAAAAAGATTTACCATCAATATGATTACTCCAAATACAGAAGATTGGACCTGCAAGATCAAAGTAGTTGATAAATGTCGACCAAAGGACAACAAAGACAAAATCAAAAAATATGAACTCTTGATTCTTCAAGATGAAGAGGTATTTTTTTTGTTAAATTTCTATGCAATCACTTTTTGATCCATCATTTACAATTTTTTAATTAATAATAAATATTAAAAACACTAGGTAAATTTTAAAATAAAATATTCACAAGTTACCAAGCTTCTTGTTATTTCTCATGGAAGAAAATCAAGTTCAAGCCATTATATTCAATGATGATATAACCCATTTTGAAGATCTACTTACTCCTTTCAACATTTATTTGATATCTGTTGCACAAGTGAAAGAATCAACTTATGGGTACGAAAATTCAATTAATAAATTCACTTGGACAATCGACAAAAGCACCATCGTTGAGCCAATTGAAAGCGTTACTCCTGTTGAGGATCCATTGCCACCACCAACATGATTAAGTCTTACTCCATTTGGCACTTTAGAATATCAATCAAAAGAGCATGAATTTGGTATTTACAAACTTATTAGTTGTCTATATTTGTGCACATTAATCTAATTAATATTATAGTAAATTGATTGTGATTATGTAATTTCTTATTCTTTATTATTTTTTAAATGCAAGATGTACTTGCCATTGTCATTAACGGCAGTCATCCAACAAAAACTGCAAATGGAAGAAGAATTCAGGAGTTTGTTATCATGGACAAACAGTAAGTATATAACTCATTCCTTCTACTATTTCTCCTCATTCTCCTTCTCTTTCTCTACCTTCTACTCTCCTCTTTATTTTGTTAGTTTCTAGAAGATGAAATTTCATACATTTGGAAATCAATTTTCAAGATTTTATTAGAATGTTTTGATCTTTTTTGAGAATTAAGTTTGGATATCCAGAAACTTATTTGGGGTGGTTTTGTCTTCTGTGAAGGGGATGAGGATGAGAAGAAGATAGAGCAAATAGATAAACGTATATTAATCATATAATTTAAGTTCTCACTGACAATGTGTTTGGTTGCAACATGATACTTTCTCTTCTTTTTGAGATTATCAATGTGCCCATATTATAAACAATTTTGATTTATCTTTAGTTGGTTAAGATGGTTTTGATGATATCCCAAGTGGTACTTCCAAATAAATTCTATTTAGTATATATTTGTAACTTGAAATTGTTAATAATGATATATCAAGTGGTGACTATATATATATATGGAGTTGCAAATAATAGTTTAATTTGATATTTGCCCTTATTAGAATTCAATATAAGATTTGAACATTCCTTTTCATCAATTGCAGGACAAAACCAACGAAATTGACACTTTAGGATGATTTTATTGATCATGACGGGCATAGACTTTTGAAACAACTTCATGAATGTCCAGTCATTCTTTCTAGAAGAATTGAATAAGCATCTTCAGGTGAAACTACAAACATAATTATATCTCTTCCTTTTTAAAAAAATACATGATGAAATTGAAACTAGATATTCATATGTATGTAGAATCGACAAATATGTTCAATGATTTATCGAATAGATTCAATATAACAATTGAAATCAATCCTCCATACTCACAGGCAGCTGCACTGAGGACATGGTATTATTCATTTATTTCTTTTACAAGTATATTTTTACATAATCATTATGTTTATTTAAATGTCTGAATATATTCAAGACATTTTGTTGATTTCACTTACTTGTAGGGCCAAACAATCGAACCAAAATTTATTACTTACACGATAAGGAGTAAAACTATGACAGGCTCGATTCTATTGATTCCTTTGAGGAAGAGATCATATCTATTGCTAAAATACAGGCACAACCTTCCAGTAAGAACAACAAAATTGTATTATTCTATTATTTTTATATTATTTTATTTTAATTAAAAAATATATGATTTTCTTGAATTTTTAGGGACAGGTATTTTATGTCGAAGCTGAACTGTCTTTGCCAAATGAGAACAAACGCTTTTGTGTGTTAGCCTGCTCAAATTGTAAGTAATTATTCACAAGATATAGCTTGCGAAGGGAAATCTACTGCACAAGTTGTCACCGACCTGCATATCTTATTCCCAGTTATAAATAATTTTCTATAACATAGTTCAATGCTTAAGATTATTTATTTTTAATAAAACTCATCTAACTAAATATTTGTTCTAAATTATTTCTTATTTACTATAATAGATGTCAATTTGAAGTTACTATTAAGGACAACAGTGGTTCTACAACAGCTACTATTTCAGATGAACTTGCAGAGAAAATGTTATTGCTCACTTTAGAAGAAATTTATGAGGTCATTAGTGTCAAGGTACATATTACACTTTAACATAAAAAATTACAAATAAGTATCTATTTCAATGTTATCTTTTTTATTATTATTATTATTAATATTGTTATAATTACTTATTATTATACTTTCTGAAAGAAACATTATCCCTCCAAAACATACTAAATCAATTGAGCGGCAAAATATTCAAAATTTAAATGAAAATTCTATTAAAAAAGAATTTGGATACAGTGCCAAAATTATTCATTTTGTCTTATCTAGAGAAATAAGATAAGATCCATGAAACATAGTCGGTAATCACAGTTGACAATCCAGAGGCGAGAAAGTGCAAGATTGAACATGTTAGTACAAATGAAAAAGAACAAAAACAACAAACAGATGGAACCCATCTGCCCAGAAACATAACATGAAAATGAAAGATATTGACTTGAAATAGAATTGAAAGGTATTTGAATATTTTTGGTTCGTTGATTAAATCTGCAGCTTTATTTAAGTTGCTGAAGAAAGTTGATTAAATCTTCATCTTTATTTAACTCCATATGTCAAGAAAATTGTTGCATTGAGTTTTCTTTCTATTTTAAGTTGTTGCATGTTTTCTAAGAATGGTTTTTATATGATATCCATCAACTCTTTCTTTTCAAAGAGCTGGATCCAATATTGTTAGTTAGTGGTTGTGCAATACTACTATGTGATAGTGGGTGTGAACTTAGTGTGTACCTGTGTATTTTAAATTGCTCTATTGATGTAAAGTTCAAGTTGAGGTGGTACGACCTCCAGACCACATCTTACCTTGGGTTAGTGTGAGGGTCATGGAGTACTTTAAATGTAGTTTTTTCTATATGTTTTGATGCTTTTATTTGCGAGTTTTATAATGAACTGTCTTTATATCGATATACTTGAATCGACTTAATCTAAAGGAAGATGTGTTGTTTAAAAATTAATCTCTACACAGAACTACTCTTGTAGGGTGTGCCAACTGTGACAAATCCTTGATCATTATAGAGGAGATCAATATTTCAAATTTTAATTTTTATCAATTTGTTGTTCTGACATAACTGGACAAGTAGTTTGTCAATAGTAAAAAAACTGCTATCGTGGTTTAGCATTTAAAGACGTCTAACTTCCCTATGATGAATCCTCCTCTTTTATCTAAAAATACTGATCTATTAGGCATGTGTTTCCTATCCTTTAGTTACTTACATTTGTGTATTTTGGTCTCTTTTTTTGGGTTAAGGATAAGATTTTTCTCAGGAATTCAGACTAATTTAATTGCTTATTGATTCTGGATATTTTGATAAATTATAACTTTTTGGTTGAATAGTTATGAGTTGTACGATACAAGTTTTAGGAATCATTCTATACAGCTCAAAGCTCTAGTTCAATTAACCCTTGACTTGATTAATGTATTCTTGTGCATGACAATCTTGTTTGTTACTTGTCATAGCATGGAGATGATGAATAATACATTTTTTTTCTTCCCCATTATTTGATTCATGCATTAATAAACTCAAGTACATTGTATAACAATGAATTGTATGACATGATATGTCAAGTGGATATAGTTAACTTGTTTCTTGGGATAGTAGGAAGAAAATTTAGATTGGGCAAGGTGCATATTTATTCATAAACAAATAGAAATTTATAGGCCAAGGTTGTTATCTCAAGTAATAAAATATCTCTATTGTATACTATATCTAAATACATTATTAAATGATATATATCTCGTACACTTATAATTCTATGACTTTGTATCTTGAACGTTATTAGATATAATTATTGTTGTTGTTTTGAAGTGCAGTAGAAATACTTTTGTTGTTATTTTGGGATACGATTGAAATCATTTTTTTCCTGCTATTGGATGTTATTTTTTTGTTCTCTTTCGCTGATGCTACTGGATGCCATTTTATCACGACCAAAATGACTGTGATTGGGACCCATATTACTCCCCTGGTCGGCAAACCAATGATTCCTAATAAGTACCCCAACATTAAACTTTCAAAAAGAGATAAGAACTATAATTAATGAAAGGTGTCATCAGTAACAGTAATCGACTTCTTACAACCAAACAAAACAAGCATAAGACGTCTGTTTACATCTCTAAGAATATTTAAAACTAAAACAAGGAAAATAAGTATCTGGAAGAGAAGGACATCTTCAAAATGGGAGAGCGACACTGTCTCCTTATTCTGCTCACCTTTCCATGAACTACGGCTGCTTACAGTTAAGGACGTGAAGAATTTTCTGGGTCGAACTCTGCACTCAGAAAAGAAGCGCAGACATAGGGTCAGTATATAACACGGTACTGGTAGGCATCATCGCTGACATTACATAATAATGTGTAAAAATAGAAACAATATCATAAAATAAGTCTTTAGCATCATACAAAAGTACATAAATCAATTCAAGTGCACTTGCTCTAACAAAGATGACAGTCGCCCTGCTCTTTGGATTGGGCCTTTTGCTGCAGTGGTACTACCTTAGGCAGTAGCTCGACTTAGCTGCACCTTCAGCAGTAAATCAGATCATCAACTCAATAGTTCAACAGCTCATCAGTTCACATACACTATAGATCAATTTAACTATCCCACAAGTATGAGAATCAATAAATAGCAAGTCCTTATCCCTTAGGAATACAACATGTGATTACAGGTAAATATCCATTCAATAATTACTAGCATAGCGAATGTGTCACACTTAAAATCAGATTCATGTCTTCGTTTTAAATTACATAAAAAAGTCCAAATTTTCCCACAACTACATAGCACATTCTTCATTCATTTTTATATATAAGAACAGTGCAGCAAAACAAAGTAAAACATAGGGTAACATGTCAGTCACATGCCTCCACCATGTCCCCATTACCACTCAAAATTCAGAAACTCAGTGTACATACATGCTAGAGGGTCTTATTTTGCCCTTCCGGTCATGAAATGCAGGGGACTCTAGAAATTCATGTATCGTGTCGGCATGGCACACGCTCCCACTCATACGCTTGGACACGGGCCACTCAATAATATTGCTCGCCCCGATGCTCCCATCGGGCATGAGCCACTCATTACAGGATACTTTTTTATCCAAATCATTCTTCCTCCATTAAATCTAACAAAATACAACTCATACATATACATATATAATTCAACACTTAGGAGTCTACATTCCACTCCCTCACTTGCACAAATATAAATCATCGGTTCACATTATAGCATTCTTAAAAGAAACTCTTTTCACAATTCCATGAAATTTACACAATAACTCATAATCATCTCACATTAACATGATCTCTCCTAATTATTCAAATAAACCATTCAATAATAGATAATGCCTGAAGACCAATCTCATATCATTATCACACATGCATACAAGTCATTATATGGGGTCTAACCCTCTAACCATAAGCTACCTCGAAATTCGAAGATAACGATTTGACTACTGTGCGGGAGCCTTTCCCTTTCTCAAAGTTTCGGATCATTTAAAGTCTACCCAACAAGAGTATTTCATTACTTACTCTTCAATCATGGGTCTAAATAGATCAAACCCTCCCCTTTGGGGTTGTAACGACCCGAACATAGGCCCCAGTCGAGACACGGGACAAGAAACCTCGAGAGGCTCTAAGTCGACCCATAGCATGAACATACATCTAACTTATTCGAAAGTCTGAACACTGAGATCATCATGAATAATATAGCAGAATTCTAAACAAAACTTAACATCTTAATACACACATGAGTCCAATGTTGAATACACACTATGTCTGAAAAAGCCTCTAACACTGACGAGTTGATGGGACAAGACCCCAACTAACTTACTATAGTCTGAAAAACTGAAAATACGACATATAATAGATAAGAAGGGCCCTCACAAGATGAGGACTCACCAACTAATACTGAGAAGTGCTAACTCTGAAAGTCTGACTAGCGACGAGACTAAGCCTAAATATCGAAGATTGTATCGTGAAATGATATAGCATAGAGTATGTGGTCAGTATGTGGAATGTACCAAGTATGCAAGGTAAGAAAAATTTCTAAGTAAAATCATAAATCATGCATATAATAAAACATAATCAAGATAAGATTCTGAGAGTAGGGCTTGCATGCTATTTTTTGAAATCATAATATAAACATAATTGAACATCATAACTGAACATCATAACTGAATCGAATGATCCAAAGTTGAAAACTGGTAATCATAAGTAAAATTGAACATTGGGTTAAACCTGCTGAAGACATAATATCATGACTGATGCACATACATAACTGAAATCATGAGGAACAATGGGAGACTCGTCATATAACTGATATTACCACGATAGAGCTTACATGGTCCCGACTATCGCACTCAAGTGGACAGAACCGTCCAAAGTCTTGCCAGGGCTAAGGGCGCTACCATGATATCAATATCAAGCTGAAGGCCCCTTGGAGGCAGGGGAAGCTCACAAGGGAGGTCTGATCTTGGGCAAATTTATATGCCCAAGTGATACTCAAATGTGGAATTTTAGCCTTGTTTATCTATCAATGTTTATACATTCTCATGTAATTGGTAATAAAATGTGAATTTATACTAACCAACATGATTAGCATTGTTTTGCAGGTAAAATGTAATTTCGGGAAGCTAAAATGCATGTTGGAGGATATCGGGGTTGGACTCGGATGCAAGCAAGGGACAAGGCATTGGAAAGCATAAAATAAAGGGGCTCCGCGATGGAGCCATGTCACGCTGCCATCGCGGAGGCCTTCTGCCTGGATAGGGAATTTTCACCCAATTTCCAGAGAGGGTACGCGATAGGTCCGTGGCACGGTAGCATGGCTCCGCGTTGCACGTCGTGCCACGTTGGGCCTTATTCCCTGGACCCCCAGTTTCCAGTGAAGGTCCGCGTCGGTAGCGTGTCACTGCCTGATGCACTCCGTGACACGTTGCTTGTTATTCCGGGAAAAATTCCCACTAGAAATTGGAAAGTTGTGAATTAATAGGATATGATCTTTTCTTGGTTTGGAAAAATTGGGAATTTATTTACTTTCAGGATAGAAATATACCTGAAAGTCGTATTAGTCAATTTAGGAACCGGGTTTGTATGGCTAGAACATGAATTGCATTTAATCACAGAAATGTAGGTGGATGGTTCATGATTCTTAAGTGGGGTTAAATACGAGAGTTTTGATCTCTTGGCAATAGTTCTTGACTAGCAACCGGAGGAAAAGACTAACCAAATTATGTCGATAATTAATTTCATTACATGTTCGTTTAACCTCAGCATGCTCTCATTCATAGTTCAGATTCACATTAGATAGTTGTTTTAGATTTAGCATAAAAATTATAAATCAAAATATCAAACTTTTGGTTACGCTGTTGTCTGCATTTTTAGAATTAAAATATAGTACACTTGAGCAGATTGCACTTCATCCCATCTCTGTGGGATCAATACTTGGCTTACTTAAGCCACTTTACTACTTGTTCGACCACGTGCACTTGCGTGTAGTTATATACCCATATAACGCAGACCGAACAAGGTCCTCAATAATTTGAACATACCTGCGTTGGCACATAGTTCTGAGGCATAGGGTTGACCGACCCTTAGCCTACTCGGTGCTAGTCACTACTCCCAAAAACATGCATATGCTCTCCATCATTTTTCAACAAAGCTGACCATCGTCTAGTGACGAAGCTGAATAATAACATACATGCATAATCTAAAATCATAACATGAGGAGCCTTGGCTCAAACCATACCACAAGCTGAAAATAATGGGAGTCTTGACTCCAAAACCATGTGGTAAGCTAATTCATGAAATCATAAGACATACTTGATCATATGGGCTTGCTCAATACTTAAACATACTTGAAATCAACTTAATTCCCTTTGAAAACGTGAACATAAACATGGGTATTTCAAAATTGTACTTTCTTCATAAACATCACATCATACTTGAACATATATCTCATAGATCTCAACTTTCATGAACATTCATGGATGGGTATCATAGTTTAGAAAATTTGAAAATATAATTTATAATTTAAAACATTGTAAAATCTGTCCATTCATCATAATTCATCATTTAAAACATACTTAGATCATACCCATGATTGAGACTTGGGAATTCATGATTGGATAAAAACCCTATGGAATCATTAATTAGAACATCATGAATTGAGAGGGAATTGGGCATGAGTATGGACAATTGCACCCATTCATAGCCTTACATACCTGAAGAAATATGATTTTCACAACTTCCTTGATTGCCTAAAGCGAATTGAGGAAGAACCTTGAAGAACTAGGCTTGATCACCTCTCAAACTTCTAAACTTGCATGCATGAATTAGGATAGACTTAGAATGACTTAACCCCTCTAAAAATACTTTATTCTGAGCTTAAAACGATGTAGTATAAGCCTTAGAAACTTAGGAATTACGGAAAGTCCCTTAATGAGTTCGCAGGGAAAAACATACTACCAATCCCAATGAGGAACTGGACCGGTCGTTCCCTGGACCACGACTCGTGGTCTGTCAGTCGTCGCCTACACTGTCAAAACTCTCCTGAGGGTCACCACGAGGGACTCCATGAATCGTGGGGTACCCAAAGACTCGTGGTGACTAGTCATTAGGTGCACTGCCCAAAATACTTGATCCACCAACCTCTCTTGACCACGAATGACTTAATGGGTCGTAGTGCTGACCACGACTCGTGGTCACCCCCCGTGGTCACTCTGAACATAAAATTTCAACTAAGCCTAACCCTCTCCCCACGAGTCACTTAACGACTCATGGTGTTCCTGACGGGTCACTGGACGACTCGTCCTATGACCTGGTGTAGAAATTTATGTTTTCTCCGTTTCAACTCTTGGGTCTGCTCTTAGTGTTTTTGGAGTATTACAATATCTCCCCCTTGGGAAAATTCATCCTCGAATGTTGAAAATCATGCTGAAAAGCAGAAAAATGCAATCATCATACTCAAATACTGAACATACATGTTGAAAATTGACGAAGTGACTGACTCAGATTTGAACTACATGATTGAACTGAATTCCCAAATCACACATACACCCATTTACATGAAAGGAACCGGGATACATGAGCTGAACATGAAACTGAATAGAGTGCTAAGGAGGAAACTGCTACCTCAGCTGAAACTGAGCTGGAAGGGAATAAATGTGGGTATTTAGCAATCATATCTACTTCGGCTTCCCACGTAGCTCCCTCAACATGTTGATTCCTCCATGAATCTTTGACTGAGGCTACTTCTTTGTTTCTTATCTTACAAACCTGATGATCCAGTATTTCCACCAAAAACTCCTCATAACTGAGGTTGTCCTTCACACCAACACTGTCCATTGGAACAACCAGAGTTGGATCACCCAAACACTTCTTTAAGAGCGACACATGAAAAACTGGATGAACTGAAGCTAATTCTGTGGGCAACTCCAACTCATATGCCACCTTTTCAACCCGTTTCACAATCCGATAAGGACCAACATAAGGGGGACTAAGTTCCCCTTTCTTTCCGAATCTCATCATTCCTTTCATGGGAGACACCTTTATAAACACCCAATCATCAACTTCAAACTCAAGTTCTCTCCTCCTCACATCCGCGTAGGGCTTTTGGCGACTCTAAGTTGTTTTCAACCTATCACTTATGAGTTGAACTTTTTCCATGGCCTCATGGACTGAATCTGGACCTATCATCACAGCTTCAATGACTTCAAACCAACCAATAGGCGATCTACATCTCCACCCATAGAGATCCTCAAACGGAGCCATCTGAATGCTGAAATGGTAGTTATTGTTATACGCAAACTCAATGAGAGGAAAATGATCATCCCAACTACCCTTGAAGTCAATCACACATGCTCTCAACATGTCCTCAAGAGTTTGAATAATTCGCTCCTCCTGACCATCTATTTGCTAGTGAAATATTGTGCTAAGCTTGACCTGAGTACCAAGTCCCTTTTGAAACGATCTCCAAAATTGAGAGGTCAACTGAGTACCTCTATCTGATATAATGGACAAGGTCACTCCATGAAACCAAACTAATTCCCGAATGTATAATTTAGAATAATTCTCCGTTGAGTCAGTAGTTTTGACCAGTAAGAAATGAGCTGCTTTGGTCAACCTGTCCACAACCACCCAAATGGAGTCATACTGTCGACGAGTGCTAGGCAACCCTATGATGAAGTCCATATTGATCTCCTACCACTTCCAAGTAGGAATACTGATGTATTGAAGCACACCTCCCAGTCTTTGATGCTCAACCTTCACTTGCTGACAATTCGAACACTTAGCCACAAACTCTACTATGTCCTTCTTCATGCCATTCCACCAATAGACTCCTCGTAGGTCACGATATATCTTGGTGGCACCTGGATGTATGGAATACCTGGAACAATGAGCCTCGTGCAACATCCGATCTCTCAAATCATCAACATCCAAAACACATAAGCGACCCTGATATCGAAGCATACCATCTCCCCCTTTGGAGAAGACCTCTACCTTCTGATTCTGAACGGCTTCCTTCAACTTCACCAAGATAGGATCCTCATCTTGTATAGCTTTTACATCAGTCACCAAGGACGATTCTAACCCATTCTGAATAATGACACCACCATCGGTCGAGCCAACCAAACGAACTCCCAACCGTGCGAGCCAATGCACATCCTTCACCAGCTCCTTCCTTCCCTTATCCACATGGGATACACTCTCCGTAGAAAGCCTACTAAGAGCATCTTCTACCATATTATCCTTGACCGAATGGTAAAGGACACTCATGTCATAATCCTTGAGTATCTCCAACCACCTTATTTGATGTTGATTCAGATCCTTCTGGGTAAACACGTATTGCAGGATTTTGTGGTCCATAAACACATCTAGATAGACCCCATATAAATAGTGCATCCAAATCTTCAAGGAAAATACTACCGCTTCCAATTCGAGATCATGAGTCGGGTAATTCTTTTCATGAACCTTCAGCTGCTTGGAAGCATATGCTATAACCTTATGATGATGCATCAATACATAACTGAGGCCGATCCTCGAAGCATCACAATATACCACAAACCCACTGGTACCCTCGGGTAGGGTTAACATTGGTGTTGAGGTGAGTCGAGTCTTCAACTCTTGAAAGCTCCTCTCACAAGCCTCTGACCATTGGAACTTCACTTTCTTTTGGGTCAATTTGGTCAATGGTGCTGCAATAGATGAAAACCCCTTGATAAATCTCCCATAATACCTAGATAAACCCAAGAAACTCCTGATATCCGAAGGATTCACTGGTCTGGGCCAATTCTTCACCGCTACTATCTTTTGAGAGTCCACCTGAATACCCTCACTCGACACCACATGACCCAAAAATGCCACTGAATTCAACCAAAAATTGCACTTGCTAAATTTAGCATACAACTGACGATCCTTTAAGGCTTGTATCACCACCCTCAAATGAGCGGCATGCTCCTCCTCGCTTCGAGAGTATATCAGGATGTCATATATGAACACAATCACGAACATATCCAAGTATGGCTTGAACACCCTGTTTATCAAATTCATAAAAGCTACAGGAGCATTCGTTAGTCCAAAAGACATAACTACAAACTCATAGTGACCATACCGAGTCCTGAAGGCTATCTTCAGGATGTCACTCTCCCGAACCCTGAGCTGATGGTATTCGGATCTGAGATCTATCTTCGAAAAGCACTTTAGCACCCTGAAGTTGGTCAAAAAAAATCATCAATCCTAGGGAGAGGATATTGTTCTTGATGGTGACTTTGTTCAATTGTCGATAAACAATGCACATACGAAGAGAACCATCTTTCTTTCGGATAATAAGGACTGGTGCACCCCACGGGGATTTGCTAGGTCCAATGAAACCCTTATCTGGGAGGTATTTCAACTGCTCCTTCAACTCCTTCAACTCAGCTAGGGTCATTCAATAAGGAGGAATAGATATAGGTTGTATATCAAAAAAAAGGTCAACACCAAAATCAATCTCCCGCTCGGGAGGAATTCTCGATAGATCGTCTGGAAACACTTTAGGATACTCACATACTACTGGAACTGAATGGATAGTTAGTGTCTCAAACGTAGCATCCTTAACCCTAACTAGATGGTGCACGCAACCCTTAGAAATCATCTTTCTGGCCTTAAGGTAGGAAATGAAATGACCTACAGGCACAGCTGAACTAACCTTCCACTCTAGGATCGCTTCAACCAGAAATCTGAACTCTACTGCACGGGTTCTACAATTCGTTGAGTCATAACATGCAAATAGCCAATCCACGTCGAGGATAACATCGAAATCAGTCATGGCTAATTCTACTAAATCTGCTGAGGTGACTTTCTGAAGGACTGTGACAGGGCAATTTTTATACACCCGTTTAGCTATAACTTAATCACCAACTAGAGTAGAGACTGAGAAGGGTTCTGATAAGATTTCGAGACTGACTCCGAAACTACCAGCAACATAGGGCATCAAAAAAGACAAAGTAGCCCCTGGATCTAAAAAAGCATATACATCAAGGTGGAATACTCATAACATTCCAATGACTATGTCTGGAGAGACCTCCTGCTCCTAACGGGATGCTAGGGCAGAAAATCTGTTTTGGCGCTGTCTGCCACCTGGACTAGTAGAAGCTCCCTACTAAGCTGTGCGTGCTAGTGGAGCTGCTGAACTGTAGGTGGGGCCTCAGCCCCTATCATGACCCTGTCTGGCTGCTGGGCAATCTCTAAGAATGTGTCCGAGCTTCCCAAACCCAAAGCAAGCACATGTACCTGCCAAACATTGCCCTGTGTGTCTCCAGCCACATCTGCTACACTCTAGAGGGCTGATCTCTACAGGTCTGCTACTCTGACCTCTCGAGCCAGATGCTCGTCCCCTCTGATCATACCTAGACCTGGATGGCATAGTAATAGCCGAAGGCCCTGTGACTGAAGATCGTCCATGGGACTGCTGACGGTGCCCACTAGGTTGCTGCTGGGAGAATCCGAAGTTATCGATCCTGGCCCTCTTGGCCTCCCTCTCCCACTCACTTATCTGTACCACCTCCATCTGCTGGGTGTACAAGACTATCCGAGCAAAGTCAATATCCCGAAGAAGCATCGTCGTTCGACAATCCTTGACTAAGTAGTTTGCTATCCCATGTACAAACCTTCTCACACGGGCTCTCTGATCCGCCACCATCTCAGGTGCATACTTGGAAAGATGGTGAAATCCAAGGCATACTCCTGAACTGTCATTTTTTCCTTACTCTAGATTCATAAACTCGGCCTCTTAGATCTCCCTCATCTTCCGAGGGAAGAATCGATCTAGAAAAATAGCATGAAACTCATCCCAACTGATAGGGCCTGCTCCAACTACCCTACTATCCTTCCATTGCTTGAATCAAATGCGTGTGACCCCCTTCAACTAGTACGAGGATAAATCGGCGCACTCCTCCCCAGTCACCCCCATAATCTGGGTGATCTTCAAAATCTCCTCAATGAACTCATGGGGATCCTTGTCCATCTTCAACCCAAGGAACTCAGGAAGGTTCATCCTCAGAAAGTCTCTAACTCTTGCCGGCCGCCGCATTCCCGTTCTTAGGGACATATGCTACCGCTTGTTGATTGACCTGGGCGGTCAAGGCCTGGGCTAACATCTGAATGGCTGCCTTAAACTCCACGTGGGCTACTAGCTCGGGTATATGCTCCTCGTGGGCTGGTGCGACTTGCTGGTGCCGTCTCCATTACCATTCTCATGGCTATTTCCGTTTCCATTTCTCCTTCCATTAACTCTGCGGGGAAGCATGAATTTGCAAATGCATATAGCATGAGTTAGAAGGATATAGAGATATTTCATTGCACAACTTAGATCACGAAAGAAGGGAACATTTCTTAAACATTTCGTAGCCTCTTTATCATAAGTGTGGCGCACTTCACACTCATGAAAAAGACTCTACTTAACGTGACTTTTGGACACCCTAGGACACTTCAAAACCTAATGCTCTGATACCAAGTTTGGCACGACCCGAACATAGGCCCGGATCGAGACACAGGACAAGAAACTCCAAGAGGCTCTAAGTCGACCCGTGGCATGAACAAACATCTAACTCATTTGGAAGTCTAAACACTGAGATCATCATGAATAACATAGAGGAAGTCTAAACAAAACTTAACATCTGAATACATACATGAGTCTAATGTTAAATACACACTATGTCCGAAAAAGACTCTAACACTAACGAGTTGAGGGGACAAGACCCCAACTAACTCACTATAGTCTGAAAAACTGAAAATATAACATAAAGCTGATAAGAAGGGCCCTCGCAAGATGAGGACTCACCAATTGATACTGAGAAGTGCTAACTCCGGAAGTCTGACTAGCGACGGAACTGAGCCTGGATATCGGAGCCTATATCGTGAAATGATACAAGCATAGAGTATGCGGTCAGTATGTAGAATGTACCAAGTATGCAAGGTAAGTAAAACCTTTAAGTAAGTAAAATCATAAATTATGTATATAATAAAACATAATCAAGATAAGATTCTGAGAGTAGGGCTTGCGTGCTATTTTTCTAAAATCATGACCTGAACATAACTGAACATCATAACTGAATCATAAATCATGAATATAATAAAACATAATCAAGATAAGATATTTAGAGTAGGGCTTGCATGCTATTTTCTAAAATCATGACTTGAACATAACTGAACATCATAATTGAATCGAATGACCCAAAGCTAAAAACCCCATGGAATGATCAATTAGAACATCATGAATTGAGAGGTAATTGGGCATGGGTGTGGACAATTGCACCCATTCATAGCCTTACATACCTGAAGAAATATGATTTTCACAACTTCCTTGATTGCCCAAAGCGAATTGAGGAAGAACCTTGAAGAACTAGGGTTGATCACCTCTCAAACTTTTAAACTTGCATGCATGAATTAGGATAGGCTTAGAATGACCTAACCCTTCTAAAAATACTCTATTTTGATCTTAAAACAATGTATTTTAGGCCTTAGGGACTTAGGAATAATGAAAAAGTCCTTAATGAATTCGCAGGAAAAAACGTACTGCCAGTCCCTATGAGGGACTGGATGGGTCGTGCCCTGAACCATGACTCGTGGTCTGCCTGTCATCGCCTGTACTACCAAAACTCTTCTGAGGGTCACCACAGGGACACCATGAATCGTGGTGTACCCAACGACTCGTGGTGACCAATCGTTAGGTGCACTACCCAAAATCCTTGATCCACTAACCTCTCTTGACCATGGATGACTTAACGAGGCATGGTGCTGACTATGACTCATGTCACCCCCCGTGGTCATTCTGAACATAAAATTTCAACCAAACCTAACCCTCTCCCCACGAGTCACTTAACGACTCCTGGTGTTCCTGACGGGTCACTGGACAACTCGCCTTGTGACCTGGTGCAAAAATTTCTATTTTTTCCGTTTGAACTCCCTGCTCTGATCTTAGGATTTTTGGGGTATTAAAATGGTGTAGGGACAGTGATACATAACTCCTGTCTCACTTAGGCAAATCTCTCATTAGAAAAGAGAGGGAGAGTCCTGGGCTATTTAGTAATGGACTGGACTTAATACTGTGAGGCCCCCGAAGGAGCCATCATGTTACACGATTCTGAAATTAAGAATTTGAGAGACCAAGGTGTCTTTTGGGTTGAAAATCCAAGGGGACAAAATCGTGTTGGCCTAAGGCCCAAAAATAGATAATACTTCAAAGTGTTGGGACAGGGTCATTATAGGTGGTATTAGAGTCGACTCTCGACTAGTACGGTGGTGGGGCAAACCTCAGCAAGGACACTAAGTCCCTACGGGGGGTGGGTGCTGGGATGGCGATATGTAACGCCTGGCTCACTTAGGCAAATCCCACATTGAAAAAGTAAAGGAGAGTACTGGGCTATTTCGTAAAGGACTAGACTTAATACTGTGAGGCGCCTTTTGGGTTGGAAATCCAATGGGACAAAACCATGCTGGGTCGAGGCCCAAAAGAGGACAATATTTCACAGTGTTGGGCCCAGGGTCGTTACAGGGGTGTTTTCGAAAGTAAAACACCAACTCTACTCTGTTGTAGTCTCAATTTGCTGCGTAACCTTCATCCAACACATAATTATAGGGAAGTGATCAAAACTCTTCAAACAACAACCAAAATCACCCCCTAATCACCCACAATCCAGCCCTAGTTTAATAGCCTAGGGTTTTTCTCTACAAAACTTCCACCATTAAAGGTCCACAAGCAATCTAGGATCAACACTAATCATAGTAGAGATAGAAAAATCAAAATTCTTACCTTAGGAGAATAGTTCACTACTCTGGAGAGATTTTCCATTCTCTAGCCCTTCTGATCGAGTTTTTGAAATAATAGGGTAAAACCCCGTAATTCCCACTTAAACCCACTTTTTGACTCCCAACGTCCGCTGCTGCAGTCATATTTCTACTGCAACAGACCTGCTACAACGATTAAAGTGTCGCTACGGCAGTTCCAGCAGTCATTTCCCAAATTCATCATAGCGAGACTCTGATCGCTACCACGGTCTCGCTACAGCGATCCCCAAAACCAGTAGCCACCTAAAATCAACTAGTTTCATACTTTAGAATATATCATAGCACCTTATATTCCTTCCTTAGCCTGTTACCAGTGTTCTAGGCCCCTAACTATCCTATAACGACGTTCGAATCATTACATTAGATACCAATTAAAACACCATTCATCCCCGAATGGTCTATACAAAGAAAAGGAGACTACTTACTAGATTTCACGAACAGCTGAGGATACTTGATCCGTATATCAGCCTCGGTCTCCCAAGTGGCTTCCTCTATTGGACGATTCTTCCACTGGACCTTTACTGTCGTAATTTCTTTCGACCTCAGCTTCCAAACTTCTCTAGCCAATATCGCTATAAGTTCCTCTTCATAAGACAAATTCTCATCTAATAGCACAGAGTACCATTTGATAATATACATTTCATCCCCATGGTACTTTTTCAACATTGAGACATGGAACGTGGATGCACCCCCGATAACCCTGGCAGAAAAGCCAGATCATATGCTACTTCCCCCACACGCCGAAGTATTTCAAATGGCCCAATGTACCTCGAGCTAAGCTTTCGCTGCTTTTCGAACATCATCACCCCTTCATAGGAGACACCTTTAGCAGCACTTGCTCTCCCTCTATGAACTCCATATCCCTTACCTTCTTGTCTGCGTACTACTTCTGTCTACTCTGAGCAGCTACTAAATGGTCCTGAATTATTCAAACTTTTTCCAAGGACTCCCTCAGCAAATCCATTCCCCGCGGTCTCGGTTCAAATGCATCAAACCAACCAATCAGAGACCTGCATTTCCTCCCATACAGAGCTTCAAATGGCACCATACCAATGCTCGATTGTTAGCTGTTGTTGTAGGCGAACTCTGTCAAGGGTAAGAATTTCTCCCAATGGCCTCCAAAATCTATCACATACACTCGGAGCATGTCCTCCAATACCTGGATAGTCCTTTCTGGCTGTCCATCTGTCAGAGGATGAAAGGTTATTCTCAAGTCCAACCTCATACCCAAATTAGCCTGCAAGGTCCTCCAGAAATGAGAAGTAAACTGAGTGCCCCTATTTGACACAATTGAAACAAGCACCCCATGCAACTGAATCACTTCTTTTACATACAGTTTAACTAGTTCCTCGGCGTGGTAAGTCACCTGAACCAGCAAAAAGTGAGTCAACTTGGTCAATCTATCCACGATGACCCAAATTAAGTCAAATTTCCCCAAGGTCTTGGGAAGACCCACCACAAAATCCATGGCTATTCTCTCATATTTCCATTAGGGATAGGCATTCTCTGAAGTACTCCTCCGGGCTTTTGGTTCTCTTTCTTCACCTGCTAACAATTAAAACATTAGGCAATGTAATCAATAATATCTCTCTTCATTTGGCCCCACCAATAGTGTTGCTTCAGGTCATGGTACATCTTGATGACCCCAGGGTGGATGGAGTACCTTGAGTTGTGAGCTTCTGCTAAAAGAGTTTTAATTAGCTAAAAAACGCAGGGAACACACACCCACCCCTTTATTCTCAGGAGCCTTTCATCGTCTAACACTACTTCTTTGGCTTCTCGCAAAACCTTATCTCGAATCTTAGCCAGCTTTTCATCCTTAAACTGTCTTGCTTTGATTTCCTCCAGCAGTGAGGATTTAGCCTCCATATTAGCTAGTATCCCACTTGCTTATGTCAGTGACAACCTCACCAAACTGTTTGCCAAAGTTTGAACTTCTCTGGACATCGGCTGCTGAGTAGCTTCCAAGCAAACTAAACTGCCCATGCTCACCGTCTTCCGACTCAAAGCGTCTGCCACAACATTGGCCTTTCCTGTATGGTACAGGATAGTGATATCATAATCCTTATGCAGCTCTATCCATCTCCTCTACCTCAAATTGAGATCTTTCTGGGAGAACATATACTGCAATCTACAATGACTTGTGAACACCTCACATCGAGCTCCATAGAGGTAGTGCCTCCAAATTTTTAGGGCAAACACCACTGCAACTAACTCCAGGTCGTGCATGGGTAATTCTTCTCATGCACCTTCAACTGTCCCAATGCATAAGCAATAACTTGTCCTTCCTGCATCAACATAGCACCCAACCCAAACCATGAGGCATCGCAATAAACAACAAAATCTTTACCTTCCACGGGTAACACTAGAATATGTGTTGTTGTTAGTAGTGTTTTGAGTTTCTAAAAACTTGCTTCACATTCCTCTGACCACTGGAAAGGTACATCCTTTTGCGTCAACTTGGTCAACACCGAAGTGATGGAGGCGAAACCCTTCACGAACCGACAGTAGTAATTGGCCAGCCCCACAAAACTCCGAATTTTCATCACATTAGTTGGCCTCGTCCAGTTTCTGACCGCCTCCACCTTCTGTGGATCAACTTGGATTCCTTCCTTGGAAACCACATGTCCTAGAAAATACACTAATTCCAACCAAAACTCACACTTAGAGAATTTGGCATACAACTACTTCTCCTTCAGTAATCACAGCATAATTCATAGATGATTTTCATGCTCTTGCTTGGTCTTAGAATAACCAAGACATCGTCAAAAACAAAATAACAAAGGAATCCAGGTAAGGTTTAAAAATACTATTCATCAGGCTCATGAATGCAGCTGGGGCATTAGTGAGTTAGAACAACATGACCAGAAACTCGTAATGCCTATACGTGGTCTGAAGGGCTATTTTGGGAATATCCTCAACCTGGAGTTTCAGCTGGTGATAATCGGACCTTAAGTCAATTTTTGAAAATACTACTGCTCTCTATAACTAATCAAGAAAATCATCTATTCGAGGAAAAGGGTACTTGTCCCGAATAGTTGCCTTGTTCAGCTGATGGTAGTCGATGCACATCCGCGTACTACTATCCTTCTTCTTTACAAATAAAATCGGGGCACCCCACAGCGACACACTCGGTCTAATAAATCCTTTACTAAGCAACTCTTGCAACTGTTCCTTGAGTTCTCTCAACTCATCAGGTGCCATTCGATATGGAGGAATAGAAATGGGTCGAGTCCTTGGCTCTAAATCTATATAGAAGTCAATGTCACATTCTGGTGGCATGTCAGGTAGATCCGCAAGAAAGACCTCTAAAAACTCATGAACAAATGAGATCAACTCCATGGAAGGACCCTCGGAACTACTATCCCGATTATGCACTAGATATGTTGAACAACCTTGCTCTATCAACTTACGGGCACGAATATAAGAGATGAGTTTCTCAGGAGCATGGCTACAATTCCCTTTCAACTCCAACCTAGACGACTCTGGGCCTAATATAGTGATGGTCTTAGCATGGCAATCCATAATGGCATGGTAAGGGAATAACCAGCTCATTCCCAAAATTATATCAAAATCGATCATGTCTAAGATCACTACGTCTTCCAGAGTGTCAAACCCCATGAAATCAACAATGCAATCATGAAAAACTCTATCCACCAACACAGAATCCCCAATAGGAGTAGACACATGGATAGGAGTATCAGGTACATCATAAACAAGATACAAACCTAATGCAAAATAAGCAGACACATAAGAAAATGTAGAGCCCGGATCAAACAAAGCAATAGCCATTCTATCGTCCATGAAGAACATACTTGAAATAATGGCGTCTGAAGCTTCTGCCTCTAGTCTACCAGGAAAAGCATAGAAATGAGCCTGATTACCCATCTGAGAACTGCCCCGTTTGGGCTGTGCCACCCCTCTACCCGACTGGGTGTCACCCTCACCAACCTGAGCATGTCCCTATTGTTATACCCTGGAAGCCCAAAGATCGGACCTGGGAGATGAGACGGAGAAAAATTAAAATTTGGCATCAGGTATTAGAAGGGGTTGTGAAGTGACCCGTGAGAGTAGCCCACAAGTCGTGATGTGACTAGTAGTGAGGCTCAGGAGTTGGGATTGAAATTGGGAAGTTGACTCCCCGCGGGTATGACCCCGAGCTGTGGTCAAGCCCCACGACTCGTTAGGTCAGTCGTGGGGAGAGGTGATTGAGAAATGGAAGGAAAGAGTCAGTGTACCTAACGGAAGGACCCCCACAAGTCATGGTCAGTCACCATGATTCGTGGGATGAGTTGTGGTCAACTAGATAAAATTTATTTGGAGTTGAGGTAGTGTACCTGATGAGTGGTGACCATGAGTCGTGGTCACTAGGTAATGAATCGTTGATTCTCCCATTACGAGCCCCAGAAGACTGCTAAGCAGTGAACTTGACAAATGATGCCACGAGTCATGGCCCATGGTAACGAGTCGTTAGGTCTCTTGTGGTGATTATCAGTGTCTTGTAGGAACTGCACCTCACAAGTGTGACCACGAGTCGTTGTCACGGACTACGACCCATTAGGTCACCTGTCAGGACTGACGATTAGTTTTTCCTTGCGAGTTTTCAAGGGTATTTCAGTAATTTCCTACCCTTCTAAAATTTAAACTACGTCATTTTAAGCATATTTCCAGACTTAGTGGGGTTAATCGATTTCTTTGCTCATTCCCCACTCAGACCTTCAGAAAATAAATCGTAAAATTCTCTCAGGAACTCGCAGAGAAAGAACTAGGATAGTCTACTTCTCCTCAGATTCTCAAGGAATTTTGTCAAATTTCTTTCTCAAGTATGTAGGAATTCAATAAGGGAATAAATCTTTGCTTGTGTCCCTAAATTCCTCCCTATTTCTCTCTATCAGTTGTAGCCCTGAAATTACTGAATGTCAAGAAATTGCTAGTCATACTTTGTCTAAATCATGAGGATTATTATACCATGTTAATTATAGATACCTTCCACCAGTTTGTGGCTGAAATGATGTTACATCTTGTGAAGTGAAATTTAGCCCTATTTCTTGAATTAGAAAATCTTGAAATTTTCTTTAGTGCTTGAATATCGAAATCTTGCTTGGATTTATCAGTGTTGTGGACTCCCATGTTGTTGGTAACATTGAAACTAAATCATAATATTTCCAGTTCGGTTTTAGTAACAATTTTAGAATTCTCAGTGTCAGTCAGAAAATGTCAGATGATCAGTTTGACTACAAATATTCCCGAGGTGTCAGTAGTACCTCCCAGTTATCATAATTCAATTTTATTGGTCCACTAGGCAGTCATGACACTTTAGATAAACCACTCTAACTAGCCCTAGGACCCCAGTTTCAGATTTTAGTTTGTTCTGTAGACGGTTACGATGCTTCCAAATAAGCAGTTTTGGCCAGTCTTAGAACCCAGTTTCAGAATCTGATCCGATATGACACTTAGGGTGCTTTCAGATATGTATCCCTGACTAGTCTTGGGCCCCAGTTTCAAGCTATCAGCTTAGTATTCAGTCTAGGACTATCTAGTGGGAGTAGGACTTAGCATCGAGCTTGACCAAAGTTTCAGCGCACCTAGGTTCCCAGAACTACGTTTCCACCATAGGTTACAGTATTTTTTGGCCTAAGACTCTTATGATCACCTAGTACATTCCTTTATACCCTGGCAAGGTATATTGGGTCCTACTGATGGGGTGTATATATCGGACTCCACGTTTATCTCACGTGGTTATCTGTCAGTTACAGACTCTCGAACTAGTCAGTCCAGTTCAGTTCAGATCAGTATTCTAGATTTAGGACATGTTTTGACCATCAGACAGGGTCATTCAGACCATCTCAATTATTTAAGTCATTTAGTTTAGTAGCTTTAGTTGGCCATTGTATGTCATTTCCATTTAATATATTTATTCCATTGTGTTATGTTTCTCTCATTTACTCAGTACATTCAAAGTACTGATACATACTTTTATGTTGTATCATTTTATGATACGGCTGCAGGATCTCAGTCTCAGCCTCGTTATCTGACTGCTTACCGAAGACCTTAGCTATTCTTGTTGGTGAATCCTCATTCTTCGAGGACGAAGATTTATTGCTTCAGTTATATTTTCCTTCCTTTTTATTTAGATTTGTAGTTAGTTGGGGGTTTGTCCCAGCAACTCATCAGTCATAGTGGCTTTCAGATGCAGATTCGGTTTTTAGACTTGTAGTTTTGTTCAAATGTTTCTAGACATTACGAATCAGCTTCATTCTTTCAAGTATTTATATCTTTGCTTTAAACTTCCGCTGTATATATTTATATGTTAATTAGAATAGCAGTGTATGATAGACCAGGGGTTGACTTGGGGTTACTTATGACTCCAAGTACCGTGTCCCCTCCAGGGTATAGACTCAGGGTGTGACACCTATGTCACGCCCCGCCTTGGGGGGTATGACTGGCACCTGGTGCCCTACTAGGACCTGAACTACTGGACTGCTAAGCCTAGGCACATCTGGTACCTGGCTGGCTCTGATTCACATTTCTGGAAACAAAGGGCTATATAACGGCTGTAAACACAGCCTCCGGCCCATTTGCCTATAGCCTCCTGTACCTGTAATAACAGCTGACCAGAACAAGCAACTATAGGGAAGCCTATGCGGGCCGACAAGGCCACCATGCTGTCTAGTTATCTGCATTCAGCGATAAAATACTAGAAGGCTACGTGACCGGCAAGGTCACCACTACTGTCAAACTTATGGCCCCATACGGCCAACATAAAAGAAGCAAGAGTACTAACAGCTAACACTGCACGGCCTCACACGACCGGCTCAACTGACCACAGGGAAATATACAGACTGCAAGCCTCTAGGAATAGCAATAGAAATGATCGGGACAGGGCCCCGACCTACCCATACTATATAACAACAGAAACTGAAGTACACCTCTGGAATTCAGTCTCCGGATGACAGGAGCTGAATGTTCAACGCTGACAGGAATCACGTGGTGTCACCTGCTCGTCTATGAGTACCTGCAGGCAAGTAATGCAGCGCCCCACCGGGCGTCAGTACCGCTGGTACTGAGTATGTAAAGCAATAACTGAAAACAAAATCTAAAAGCAATAATGTAACTGATAAAACTGAAGTAGAAGGAATAACTTAACTGTATGATAATGTAACCTTACCTTCTCTCAATCTTTACTGGAAGGGATGAGAGTCATACCTGGAAACGTATCGTGCTACTGCTGATCTACTTGTATCTAACATAACATGGCATAACATGAAATAACATAACATAGCACACACAAACCTTACCCAGCCCCCAAAAGCCGGGAGGTACAACCAGCACAGAATCTATACCCCTACCCCGGTCATCCCATCTCCTACACTGGCTGTAAGCATCCTGCCGGTCCCCTGGGTATGCACTTGGGCTCGCTGAGCCCCTGACTATAACTGCATCTGAGTCCGGAGGACTCCAAAATCAACACCCCGGGCGTACCCGCTCGACGGGGGTGTATAAGGGCCGACCAAGGCACAATATGGGGAAACTGGCATCCCATCTTCGTCCCCTTGCGGGACGGCATATCACTCCGTAGAGTGACGTATTCTCATCCTCTAGCGGACGAGTCGATACAGCTATTAACCTGGGCGGTCATGGATGCTAGGTAATCCAACCCCAATCAATACAACGGTCTCAACTAGTCATGCCGTCTGTGTATCTCACATGCTAAGGCTAACAGGGGTAAGGTATCATATAAATCACATACTGAGCTAATAATAGTAATCTGTAAGTGTCTGATACATGCTGAGACAGGTAAGTATAAATATGAATATAGTCTCCTGTCAAACTGTACTGGAGCAAAGGCTATACAAGAGGGTGTTTCTGCTGAAAGCTATGCTGTTTACTGAGTTTCTGTATTAACATGATTTTCCTATTTCTAACATGCTTTCTAAACTTTATTTAGTTACTATTCTAGGTCTGGAATGCTTTACGGATACTGTACTACTTCGCGAGGCTTCAGCTAAACACAACAATATCTTAACATGGCATATTACATTACATACTGAATATACTGGGCAATCTTAATCACTTACGTCCGAATCTATATCATACTGATAAGTCTCGTACACGTTACAACCCAAAGTTTCTTACATTGTGCCAATATTCATAATAATGCAATACTCGACTTCTGAACATTCTACTGGTCTGTAAATTACTATACTGTCTCAATGTTACTCAACTTGCCGAGGAAACTAACTTTACATACCTTATTCGTGAGCTATTCGTCTGTCGGACGAGGCTCGGCCGATACTTCAATTGTTTTCTCCCAACTGCATTCATAAATATGTCAATCAATACTAAATACAACTTTGTTTCAAAAGGCAACGTCACTTTCGATATAGTTTATAGCCTAAACTTAGGCTTATTGAAAGACGGCCAGAAACTCGCTATTTTTCAGAGGTCCAGAAGGGAGAAATATTCACTTCACAGCTAGGAATGCATAGACACTAATTTAGAGCAATTCCACTTACCTTAGCTCGGTGGCTCGACGATTCGTCGGCCGTATTTTACGAAACTGAATCCGTAGGAATGCCCTCTGCTGCTAAATACCTCGGTATCTGGGATTAATTTGAGTTTGGGCAGAATTTGGCAGCGTAATCGGATGAAAATTATATAATTTCCTTCGTTCTTACCTTCTCACTGCCGCTTTGCTCTGTTCTCTGGAAATTTATATGTGATTAAATGATTTAACACCGAAGTGGCCTTTATATACTTGGGCCTGGACAAGGGCAACGTGTCACGGAGCCATCGTGGAGGCCTCACCTCCGTGACACGCTGCCATCGCGGAGGGGCTCTGCCTCGGCTCCTCCCGCGATGGTTCGACGGGTTTCTCGTCCGATCTTTTTCCCGGGCATTTCTACAGCATGTATGGCCTTCAAATGTGCTTAACCAACGTGCAAATAGGTCATCTAGGTGCCGGGAATTCTACGGGGTATAACATTCTCCCCCCCCCCCCTTAAGAACATTCGTCCTCGAATGTACACTGTTATCTGGAGGATTACTTACTTACTTTCGGGAAAAAAAAAGTTTTGGCAGAGTTTCCCCTGTAATGTGGACTATAGCAAAAACCTGAAATGCAGAAAAGTCCAACACAGGCACTGCACATAATATTCTAGGATCCACTGGATAATTAAATATCAATCTGTCTCACTTATACATACAGGACCATAAGATACTACATAGCAATAATACGGACATACCTGTCGCTTAAATGGGTGAGGATATCTGGTCTTCATATCTGCGAATCTGTTTGTCTAGGCTAGCTACTGGAACCTCTTTGCAGGCCAGCTTTTTCGTAACCTGAATATTCTGGACTGGGACTACTCTGGACGGGTCTCCTATGCATTTCCTCAGCATAGTTACATAGAAGACCGGATGAATGGATTCTAATTCTGGAGGCAAATTCGATTAATGGTAAATGCTCATTTTTGGCTATTACTGAAATCTAGCACACACGCTCGCAACATGTCTTCGAGCGTCTGAATTGTGCACTCAGCCTGCTCATCTGTCTGAGGATAGAACGCTGCGCTTAAATTAATCTGCGCTCCCAAACTCTTCTGAAATGACTGCCAGAATCTAGCTGTGAAGTGTGCTCCTCTGTCCGAAATAATGGATACTGGTATTTCATGTAATCTGACTATCTTTCTGATATGCAACTCAGCATAATCTTCGGCCGAGAAAGTAGTTCTTACTGGCAAGAAATGAGCTGATTTTTGTCAATCTGTCACTTATCACTCATATAGAGCCATGTCGGTGTTTAGTACGGGGAAATCTTGCTACAAAATTTGACATATAACTGACGGTCATACTAGTTTATCATGCCGGAGAATCTGACAAGTAGTCTACCGGTATAACTAGAGCTTATCTGGCCTTCTGGCCGCATGCTAAGGCCACTTGTTGCTAAGGTAACCTTGAATGATTATCTGCACACCGTGTGCCCGTATCTGATCAGGGGGTCCTGATATTGTTCATGACCTCTAATGATCTGGCTGCATAACCCTACATAACTGAATAGTCGGGTTGAATGACCCGAACGTGGCAGTAGTCTAATAATGCTCTAACTGTACTACTTGAGTGCTTATAGTTCGTGCATAACCGCAACCTCGTGGGCATCTAATTGCTCTGTTATTTTACTTGAACCACTGTAAGGCTGGACTTAATCAACTTACTCCCAGGCGATCAATCTCTGGATCATCACGGGGAGTCTACTGATCCCCTGGTCTTAATAAACACTGTGCTAGCAGGGTACTATCAATTTCTTATGCCTTGTGTGTATCCACTTGGATTTATACTGCTATTCTGGGGGATTCTCAGTCTTATGAGCTATTCTGTAAATACTGGCCTTCTGCTAGGGCTCTGTATCTAAATATCTTACGAACACCAGCTGAAATACTAATCTGTCGCTGACTACTGATGTGGACCCTTCCTTGGGGTACCCACGGGTATTTTGACTGGGACGGCCGGCTGACTTATGGGGTGTTCTACATAACAACTGCTAGGTTGACTAAGGCCGACTGTCGCCCACAAGGCTGGGAAAATGGCGTACGACCACCTAACATGCTAGAACAATTCTGATATTGCTAATCTCTGAAATTTTCCTATTCGGCCTCTAATCCTGGTTCTGGCACACGCACTACTGTTACCAATCTTCAGGGATGCCTCCCTGCTAACGCAGGCGCCAGCTGGTCGGTAGACTGTCTAACTGCGCCCTTATCATCTAGCCATCTGCTTTAGGCCATTAACTCTGGTAAACTCCTAGAGCCTAGATCTGACAACAACACATAAGTCTTTTAATCTTATAACTGAGAACTGAGATAGTTTAAGTTTCTATGACTTCATACGTAACTCACACTTAATCCGCCCTTTCCCTCCTTCTTTTCTTTCTTTCTTCTCCCTCTTTCTTCTCTTTTTTTTTTTTTGGTCCCCCAATGCAATTTGTATAGGCTTTCTATTACTAATCAGCATCTGTGATTGTAGCCCTTATAGGCAGCCACTCACAAGCTATCTATTATCTGTATATCTATATATCGCTGGCTACGTACAATATATACTGATTCCTGCGGTAATTCATAACCTCCGACATGTTCTGCTGAGTCTCACATCGTACATGATACATTTCTTCTACGGTCTAATAATATCTCCTGCCCTGACTTATCATTTCATTGTATTGTCACCCCATTCTGAAAGTAACAAACATAAACATTCTAGTTATTTTCTGTTGTTTAAAATCCCGCCACTCTTGCAATGTGGGGGTCGACGTTCGAATCCTGTAGCCTTACTAGGCATATCTTGAGAGCCCATAACTGTCTGCTGGGCCTCATCTCTAGGCTACACTGGATTAGAATTGCTGTATCGGTAACTTCTTAACTTTTCTATAATGGACACCCTGCGGTATTCTGAACCGCAATCTTACTGTCAGCCCGAGGCTTAATCCTTAATACGATACTTTATCAATCTGGGGTAGTTCTAATTTCCCCACAAGAACTGACATTCCTGCTTCTTCCTCTCATCTTACTTAAACTGAACTCTGGGGTTCAAGGTACCTGCCTTTTGTTGCTAATGAGATTACTGATCAAGCCTCGGTCTATACTTCTTTGGGCGTATACTCAAGCCCATCTGATTCACATAACCTCTATATCTCTCGATGTCACAACTAGATCATAACTATAATCTTACAGGTATGTCTTGCTATCTGTTAGCATATATGGCGGGCTTGGCCTTTTTCTGGCTCAAACTTGACTATTATTAGGCATTCATCACTAACAGGTCTGTTACCCCTACTTCGGGTAAGCTAACAGTCTTACTTTCTTTACTGGCTGGTTATCATAAGGGTCTGCACAGCCTACGTAATCATAAGGGCTCTCTATATCTTCCCCTACTTACTAGGATCAATCAACCCATCTTTACTTACTGCATGATTCGGCAACCCCCTCTCAAGTCTTATGCTCCTTTTCTATACTGGTATCGAACTTAAGAGGTAGGAATAACCCTTTTCTTATTACAACAATAAAAGCATTCGACTGTACCATATCCAAAAAGATGTATTTGGGATTCCTGCATTTTTTCTCTCTTTCTTGTACCTACCTGGTGGTCTGACCTTATCTGTACTCATAATCAGATCTTATATAACTAATAAGTAAATCAACTCATATGTACATTATACTGCTGACTTCCAATTCTGACGTTATCAACGTATACTAGGAATAATGCCAATAAAGGTATCACGCTGGGAGGTCTCTGATACCTCCTCCTACTGCTGTAGTTATCATATAACTGACTGATGCTCTCTTCCGTTGCTATTTCTGATCTTCTGCCTGTGATAGGGTAATGCTGATCTGCCTTTGTATCTGTAATCAAAGAATACGGTAAGTTCTCAGGGACTCAACCCTATACTGTACCGTTCTAAAGCACGACTGACTGAGAAAGAAGGGTAACCATCATATCATGCCTCGCAGCCTCCTGCCTATAGTATGTGGTGCACAACACATCCATAGACAAGACTCTATTTAGCACGGCTTGCAGACTCCCTGGGACACGACCTGCTCTGATACCAAGTTTGTCACGCCCCGCCTTGGGGGTATGACTGGCACCTGGTGCCCTACTAGGACCTGAACTACTGGACTGCTAAGCCTAGGCACATCTGGTACCTGGCTGGCTCTGATTCACATTTCTGGAAACAAAGGGCTATATAACGGCTGTAAACACAGCCTCCGGCCCATTGGCCTATAGCCTCCTGCACCTGTAATAACAGCTGACCAGAACAAGCAACTATAGGGAAGCCTATGCGGGCCGACAAGGCCACCATGCTGTCTAGTTATCTACATTCAGCGACAAAATACTAGAAGGCTACGTGACCGGCAAGGTCACCACTACTGTCAAACTTATGGCCCCACACGGCCAACATAAAAGAAGCAAGAGTACTAACAGCTAACACTGCACGGCCTCACACGACCGGCTCAACTGACCACAGGAAAATATATACAGACTGCAAGCCTCTAGAAATAGCAATAGAAATGATCGGGATAGGGCCCCGACCTACCCATACTATATAACAACAGAAACTGAAGTACACCTCTGGAATTCAGTCTCCGGATGACAGGAGCTGAATGCTCAACGCTGACAGGAATCACGTGGTGTCACCTGCTCATCTATGAGTACCTGCAGGCAAGTAATGCAGTGCCCCACCGGGCGTCAGTACCACTGGTACTGAGTATGTAAAGCAATAACTGAAAACAAAATCTGAAAGCAATAATGTAACTGATAAAACTGAAGTAGAAGGAATAACTTAACTGTCTGATAATGTAACCTTACCTTCTCTCAATCTTTACTGGAAGGGATGAGAGTCATACCTGGAAACGTATCGTATTACTGCTGATCTACTTGTATCTAACATAACATGGCATAACATGAAATAACATAACATAGCACACACAAAACTTACCCGGCCCCCATAAGCCGGGAGGTACAACCAGCACAAAATCTATACCCCTACCCCGGTCATCCCATCTCCTACACTGGCTGTAAGCATCCTTCCGGTCCCCTGGGTATGCACTTGGGCTCGCTGAGCCCCTGACTATAACTGCATCTAAGTCCGAAGGACTCCAAAATCAACACCCCGGGCGTACCCGCTCGACGGGGGTGTATAAGGGCCGACCAAGGCACAATATGGGGAAACTGGCATCCCATCTTCGTCCCCTTGCGGGACAGCATATCACTCCGTAGAGTGACGTATCCTCGTCCTCTGGCGGACGAGTCGATACAGCTATTAACCTGGGCGGTCATGGATGCTAGGTAATCCAACCCCAATCAATACAACGGTCTCAACTAGTCATGCCGTCTGTGTATCTCACATGCTAAGGCTAACAGGGGTAAGGTATCATATAAATCACATACTGAGCTAATAATAGTAATCTGTAAGTGTCTGATACATGCTGAGATAGGTAAGTATAAATATGAATATAGTCTCCTGTCAAACTGTACTGGAGCAAAGGCTATACAAGAGGGTGTTTCTGCTGAAAGCTATGCTGTTTACTGAGTTTCTGTATTAACATGATTTCCTATTTCTAACATGCTTTCTAAACTTTATTTAGTTACTATTCTAGGTCTGGAATGCTTTACGGATACTGTACTACTTCGCGAGGCTTCAGCTAAACACAACAATATCTTAACATGGCATATTACATTACATACTGAATATACTGGGCAATCTTAATCACTTACGTTCGAATCTATATCATACTGATAAGTCTCGTACACGTTACAACCCAAAGTTTCTTACATTGTGCCAATATTCATAATAATGCAATACTCGACTTCTGAACATTCTACTGGTCTGTAAATTACTATACTGTCTCAATGTTACTCAACTTGCTGAGGAAACTAACTTTACATACCTTATTCGTGAGCTATTCGTCTGTCGGACGAGGCTCGGCCGATACTTCAACTGTTCTCTCCCAACTGCATTCATAAATATGTCAATCAATACTAAATACAACTTTGTTTCAAAAGGCAACGTCACTTTTGATATAGTTTATAGCCTAAACTTAGGCTTATCGAAAGACGGCCAGAAACTCGCTATTTTTCAGAGGTCCAGAAGGGAGAAATATTCACTTCACAGCTAGGAACGCATAGACACTAATTTAGAGCAATTCCACTTACCTTAGCTCGGTGGCTCGACGATTCGTCGGCCGTATTTTATGAAACTGAATCCGTAGGAATGCTCTCTGCTGCTAAATACCTCGGTATCTGGGATTAATTTGAGTTTGGGCAGCGTTTGGCAGCGTAATCGGATGAAAATTATATAATTTCCTTCGTTCTTACCTTCTCACTGCCGCTTTGCTCTGTTCTCTGGAAATTTATATGTGATTAAATGATTTAACACCGAAGTGGCCTTTATATACTTGGGCCTGGACAAGGACAACGTGTCACGGAGCCATCACGGAGGCCTCACCTCCGTGACACGCTGCCATCGCGGAGGGGCTCTGCCTCGGCTCCTCCCGCGATGGTTCGACGGGTTTCTCGTCTAATCTTTTTCCCGGGCCTTTCTACAGCACGTATGGCCTTCAAATGTGCTTAACCAACGTGCGAATAGGTCGTCTAGGTGCCGGGAATTCTACGGGGTATAACAACCTACCCTGCTGAACACTACCTCTAACAGATGGCTAACCACCGCGTCCCAACTATGGATGATCCGGACTGAATTCACTACCTCCTCTCCCAACAGGGACTGGAGCTTGAGAAGCTGGATGAGGAATAATCTAACTTCCCCACCTGAACCTAGGGCACCATCTGCAAATGTAGCCATACTCACCACATTCGTGACAGACCTTCTCAATAACTGGTCTATGAGTTGGAACAGAGGAAATAGGGCTAGCCCTAAAATCGGAACGAACAATATGAGTACCCCCAACTGCACCTGATGGTCGCGGAGCTGTCCTTGGTGGACCTCTGGCTGATACCTATATGGTAGACTAAATAGGGCACCCAGAGAAACCCTGTGGTGTCGGAGCCTTAGCTAAAGAACCACTAAAAGAGCCCATTGTCTGAGCCTTCTTCTCAGCATTCCTTGCATAACCCTTTTATCTCACCCCTTCAACTGACTTCATATACTCTACCACCTCCTGAAAGGTATTACCTAAGGAGACCATCTACAACGCTGATACCTGAAGACCTACATTCAGGCCTTTAACAAACCGTCTGATCCTTTTCTTCTCTGTGGGCAGTAAAGGTAGAGCATACCTAGACAGTGAGTGAATTGTGCCTCGTATGCTGTAACAGATGAGCTCCCCTGCTCAATGGTGGTGAACTCATCTCGTCTCCTATCCCTCAGAGTGCGGGGAATATATTTCTCAAGAAACATAGAGTAGAACTAGGTCCAACTCAACGGTGGTGACCCCGCTGGTCTGCACTCCACAAAAGCTCTCCACCAGAGCTTAGCATCCCCCATAAACTGAAAGGTAACAAACTCTACTCCATACTTCTCCACCGCCCCCCATCTTGTGGAGACTCTCATGGCAGTCGATGATAAACTCATAAGCGTCCTCCGTCCCTATTCCGTAGAAAGTGGGAGGCTTCATCTTGGTGAATCTCCAAAATAGGTCATGCTCCTCACCTGTCATCTGGACCTACTACCGGTCTTGGGAACATGACAGCTTCAAACATATCATCAATTCATGGAGCCACAATAACTGCTGATATATGCCCGACTGCTACCCCACTGGAGTTGCAGGTGCTGCCCCAGTACCCACAAGGCCACTCAGGAGGTTGAGAACCTGATCTAGAACCTCAAAGGATGCTAGCGCAGCAGGAGCTTCTCCCTGGAGCGGAACCTCAACCTTAACAGCCACCTACTCCTACACTATTGGTGGCACGGGAGATATAGACCTTACCCTAACTAGAGTAGGAGAACGAGCCCCTCCTCTAACAATAGCAGTCCTCCGTCCATGACCTCTTCCCCTTCCTCTGCGGTGAATTGCAGCTGCCACTGCTGGCTCAAGTGTTACATCTTTATTACTGTTGGTGCGTGTTCTCATCATCTAAGAAGAAAAGAAGAAAAATTATTAGATTCCGATTTGGATCACAAGATACCAATTGAAATCAAGTAATTGCATAAAAAGAAAGAAGAAGGGAGTTTTCCTGAGGTCCTGTAGCCTCTCGAAGATAAGTTACGGATGTCTCCGCAATGATCCGCGAGACTCAACCAGAACTGTCTTAGTGCAATGATACCAACGAACATAAAGCTCTGATACCAACTTTGTCATGACCCAAATGGCCGTGATTGGCGCCCACACTAACCCCCAGTAGGTGAACCAAAGATTCCCAATAAGTACCCCAACATTAAACTTTCAGAAAAACATAAGAACTATAATTAATGAAATGTGCCATCGGATTTAGTAATCGACTTCTTACAACCAAACAAAACAAACTAAATTAATCTCAAGACCTGAAAGTCATTGCACAAGACATGTATTTACATCTCTAATATTTAAAACTAAAACAAGGGAAATAAGTGTCCAAAAGAGAAGGACATCTTCAAAACAAGGGAGCGACACTGCCTCCTTGTTCTGCTCACCTTTCCACGAACTGTGGCTGTTTACATATAAGGACATGAAGAACTGCCTGGGTCGAACTCTGCACTCAGAAAAGAAGGGTCAGTACATAACATGGTATTGGTAGGCATCATCGGCCGACCTCACATAATATCGTGTAAACATAGCAACAACGACATAAAATAAGTCTTTAGAATCATACAGAAGTACAGAAATCAATTCAAGTGCACTAGTTCTACCACAGATGACAGCCAGCCTGCTCTTTGGATTGGGCCTTTTGGTGCAACAGTCGCTTGATCGTTGTAGCGGCCTCGCCGCAGCGGAAGGAGTTTCACTGCAGTGGTACTACCTTAGATAGTAGCTTGACTTAGTTGCACCTTCAGCGGTTCATCAGATCATCAACTCAACAGTTCATCAGTTTACATACTCTATAGATCAATTCAACTATCACACAAGTTTGAGAATCAATAACTAGCAAGTCTTTATCCCTTACGAATGCAACAAGTAATTATAGGCAAAAATTCACTCAACAATTACCAGCATTGCGACCATGCCACACTTAGAATTAGAGTCACGTCTTCATTTCAAATTACATTAAAAAGTCCAAATTTTCCCACAACCACATAGCACATTCTTCATTCATTTCTATATATAAGCACAATGCAACAAAACAAAGTAAAACATAGGGTAACATCAGGAACACACCTCCGCCATGTTCCCATTACCACTCAAAACTCACAAACTCAATGTACACATGCCAGATGGTTTTATTTTTTCCTTCCGATCATGACCTGCTGGGGACTCTGGAAATTCATGTATCGTGCCGGTGTGGCACCCTCTCCCACTTATATTCTCATCCGGATGCTCCCTCGGACACGAGCCACTCAACAATATCACTCGCCCCGATGCTCCCCTCGAGCACGAGCCACTCATCACAAGATACTTTTATTATCCAAATCATTCTTCCTCTATTAAATGTAATAGAATACAACTCATACATATACATATATAATTCAACACTTAGGAGTCTACATTCTACTTTCTCACTTGCACAGATAAGTCATCGGTTCATATTATAACATTCTTAAAAGAAACTCACTTCACAATTCCATGAAATTTACACAACAGCTCATTATCATCTCACAGTAACATGATCTCCCCTAATTATTCAAATAAACCATTCAACAACAGATAATGTCCGGGGACCAATCTCATATCATTATCACACATGCATACAAGTCATTATATGGGGTCTAACTCTCTAACCATAATCTATCTCAAAATTTGAAGATAACGATTCGACTACTCTGCGGAAGCCTTGCCCTTTCTCAAAACTTCGGATCATTCAAAATCTACACAACAAGAGTAATTCATTACTTACTCTTCAATCATGGGCCTAAATAGATCAAACTCTCCCCTTCGGGGTATTTTTGAAAGTAAAACCTGAACTCTACTCGATTCTAGTCTTAATTTCCCGCGTAACCTTCATTCCCAACATGTAATTCTAGAGAAGTGATCAAAACTCTTTAAACAACAACCCAAATCACCCTCTAATCATCCCACAATCTAGCCCTTGTTTAATAGCCTAGGGTTTTTCTCTATAAAATTTCCAGTATTAAAGGTCCACAAGCAATCTAAGATCAACACTAATCGTAGTAAAGATAGAAAAATCGAAATTCTTACCTTAGGAGAATAGTTCACTGCTCTAGAGAGATTTTTCGTTCTCTAGCCCTTTAGATCGAGTTTTTGAAATAATGGGGTAAAATTCCATAATTTTCACTTAAACCTACTTTCTGACTCCCGTCGTCCGCTACAACGATCAAAGTGTCATTGCGGCGGTTCCAGTGGTCATTTACCTAATTCATCATGATGGGACTCCGACCGCTACCACGGTCTCGCTGCAGTGGGAATTCCACCACTGCAGTGGTCCCTCGAACTAGTAGCCACTTAAAATCAACCAGTTTCACACTTAGAATATATCACAACGCCTTATATTCTTTCCTTATCCTGTTACCAGTGTTCTATGCCCCTAACTATCCCCTAACAACGTCCAGATCATTACACATTTTTGCTGCTCTTTTGGAGGGAATTTTTTGGAAACATTTTGGCAGTTGTGATATTAGGTTAGTTTACATATTTATTGTCTTTTTACTTTTAATTCATTCTCTTTTAAATTTATTAACGCATCAATGTTCATTGCAACTTCAATGTTAAGATATTTTTTTGAGTGGAAGAATTGTTATTTTCATAGTTTGTTAGAATACTATTCGATCACATTATTAGAATATGATATTTAATCACCATTTCATAATTTAATAGGTGTTTTGGACCAAAGATTGCTTAGAAGAAAGCTGATCAAAACCTGAAAAATGTGTCCCCTATGCTAATTTATAAATAGTATATGAATGTAAATAGTATTCCCTGTATGTAAATGTTGAACGATGTAAATGATGTACTTCAGCATCCAATACTATGATATTTTCATGTCTATATAAAATATATATTTGACAATTGTATTCTTCTAGAATGGTGACATTATTATATATTGCAGTCATTAGTATATAATGGTGGTTATGTTCAATTTGATAATTACTTACATTTGTTCGTTGCTCTTTGCTGCAATTTTTATAATATTCGTTATGTAATAATAATGTTGTTAGACTATGTTATAAGGTCCTATGTTGGCACGGGCCATAATTATCTAGTTATATATATATATATATATATATATATATATTTATTTATTTATTTATTTATTTCTGTTATATAGAAACATGATGAGCAGGATAACCATTTTTATTTTTGAAAATCTTACTCTATTTAAGGGCAAAATAGTAATTGTATTACTTGTGGTTAAATGTTAGATGGAACTCTAGAAGAATCCCTCTTTCATTTTCATCTCTCAAAAAAAAATACAACAACCCTTCTCTTCATCTTCTCATCTAGGTGTCGACTGCCTTCTCTTCCGACGCCGAAAAGAGCTTTAACACTCTATGACACAAACTCAAGTGCAATAGCATATTGTCTTACCTTTTCTTTGACTATCCCCACAGATACTACAGTCTTTTCGCTTTCCCTTGTAAAGAAAATAATTGAATATCCTATGGGTTATCAAGAAATTTTCTCTAACTTAAGAGTATCCTGGATAACAATTTATATTAGTACTATTTGGTTTTGATTTTGCATATACCGCTGATTAAGTTGAGGACTAAAAGAAAAATAGCAAAGTGGTCTTATGGTTGGGAATTAGAAGTACTATTTGATGTGAAAATCATTTTGAATACAAATATGTAAAACTTAATCCTAATTTTAAAATTTCTCCATCATGGTTCTGATTTTTCTCTTGGTTTTTAAGTTGTTTTATGTAAGAATATTTTGTTTGGATGGTAAATGATTTCTGTTGTTACTTATGTGTTATTCATATGCTTTGAATGATTGTGTGGTTTGTGTACGCTCTCTTCAATTCATTGTTATTTCCTTAACATCGCCTTCTTTTCTTTTCTAATTTCATTAGGTTGTTCTCTCTGTATTAATAGATTTTTTTCTTTTACATGCACAATATTTATACTTCCTGTTTTACTTGATTTTAATGTTCCTTCATCTACAAAGGTTGGCATTAACTACTGAAAGGATCTAAATACGTTTTTTACGTCTCTAAATTTTCAACTCAATCTTATTACCCTCATGTGAAATTAAGATGCATTGTATAAGGGGGATCATAGAGTATGAGGGGGGGGGGGAAGAAGGTATAGTGGATATTCTTCCTAACTAAATCTTTGCAGTATATCAATTGGGTTATTAATTGCTAATAGAAACTGCTTCTAATAGTCATCCTTCAATTTTTTACATTACTTTGTAATGGGATATAATTAGTAAGCTTCTGCAATTCCTTTGAGCTTGGTGAATATGAAAGAAAATAATTTATCTTCTCATATGTTCATTGTGAATGAGTATATGTACTGATACACATGATCTTTTCAGAAATTTTATTCTTGCTATCTAGGTAATTTTAATAGGATAATGACACCTATGTGGCATATGACAATTAGTATACAAGCAGACCGGCCATTAGGTTAATCTATTTCGTGATTCTCTCGTATTATTATTTAATATATACTTGATATGAATTTTTAAAAGCATGAAAATGACAACATATAGTAGATCATTTAAGTTGAAATAGTACATGTTCTTTAATGGCTATGATAATACTGGAAAAGAGATCAACAATAATGAGATTTTATTTTCATATTTATACCAAAAAGTACTGAAAATCCTCCTGTTCTCTATTCACAATTAAGTCACTTGAGAGTTCAATAAATGAAAGAAAGAAAAAGAAAGAGGAATATCCCCATCTTTTTAATCAATAGTTATCTTATAGGAATTTCAATATCTTTGATAACTACCTATTCTCCTATCTTTTATCAGGTATTGTTGAACTGCAGATTTTCTCTTTCTGGCATTTAGCATAAATTATTTTTACTGATGCAATCTTTTCATATGTCAATTCTAGCATTCCTACAGGACCTGACAATTATAAAGGCTTAAGTCCAAATTTTGTTCTCTATTCATGCAAATATACTATCATTGAATTGTTATGGTAATTCTGATGATGACCAAGTTTTCTTTTATTCTTTTATATCTTTTTGCTTTTAACATTCAAGCACTATATGTATTATTGGTAATGCGGTCAAGACCTCCAAAAGATAGACTTGAAGTCATCCCTTTAGATATCTATACCTTCATTATTTTTGGGATATTGATAAATTAGTTATTCCATGTAATCAGTCATTTCTCTTTGTTATGAGAATTTTAGTATGTCTTAATAATCCTTAGAGAATTTTTAGCTTATGATATTTCTGGAGAAACTATGTCATATAGATGTTTTTCTTTTTTAATAAGATGTAATTATTTTGTAAATGTTCTTTAAAGATGTTAATTCATACTCCTTTTTATATTGTTGTTGTGAACTTCTAATATCGTGTTTGACACTTGAAGAATGTTGAAATGGCTAGTGCATCTTAAGGTGATGAGTGATAACTAATGAGGCTTACGATCTTGTAATGGTTTGAGAATCAAAATCTCAAATAGGATCTACTTGAAAAAAACGTAAATAATATATGTTACATTTTTTGACAAGAAAAGAGTATGCCAAGCATCTAAAATAGCTATCTGAGTTTTAATACATTTAGCTATGTTGCTGGATTTAAGTGATATTTATTTAGTTATTTGTACTGCTTATGCAATAATTTTGAGATATGTAGAATTACCCACATATTTTGCTCAAGTATATATATTTTTTTAAATAAATTATTGGGTCAGGCCTTTTATTTCATCCGAAAATCCCAACAGGAAAAAAATAATACAAATTTGATCCGACCCAAAATGGTCGGATATAATTGTTTTCTCATTATACCTTCCGACCAGAACCCTCTAGACTCCAATCGTTTCATCTTCTTCACCTGAGGGTTTCCATGGCTACTCCTTTCTTCAACCTTCAGCTCATCGCCCTTCTCCAGGGTTATCAACCTGCCACCTATGATTGATCCTGTGCTGCAGCTCTCGGTAGCTCAAAGAGGTAGATAACTTTGACATTTTCTCCCTTCTCTTTATTCTGTCTAACTTTCTTTTGTGCACTCAGGATATCTCTGGAGGTCATGACCACTTGATGGTATTTTCTGTTGTCTTGTTAGTGAAAATGTTGATGACTAACTCAGGGTAGTGGAAAATGGTGTTGCCTCAGCCCTCTTTATTATCAGCTCACTAACTGCAACTGATGGTACCTGATTTTGTTGGATTTGGTTTTGTTGACAAGCCTTTTTGATGACTGCCATATCTAGGCTAGTTGTAACTCAAAAGTAAGCTTGTAATTATGTGTTTGAAAACTCCTGCACTGCTGTGAAACTCTACTTTGTAATTATGTGTTTGAAAGTCTGCTCTGCTGTGAAACTCTGCTTTAATCTTCATTATTGTTTATTCTCCTTGTTCTGACTCTTATGTATGGAATGCATGTTTTCTCTGTATTTAGAATTTGTTTGCATTTCCTTGGGAGCTGACTGAAAGTGTGAAAAATACATCTCTCCCTATAATTAAAAGCAAAGTTAGCCAACTCATTTGCTAATTGATTAGCTTCCATAAATGTATGCTTGACTTCCATCCTTATCTGCTTCATATTGCTGTAAATTTCATCCATTAAATCTGCTACCTCCCAAGGAACATTCCACTCATTCTTCACAAACTTCTTGAGACAGTGAGTTTGTCTCAAAAATAATATTTCCTCCTAGATTAATACAGAATTTAGAGCATACCAAAAGGCTTTCACCTCTGCCTGCATGTTTGTATTGATGCCAATTCTTTGTGCTTCAGCATAAATTAGGTCCCCCCAGCATTTCTCACACAAAAACCATAGGCATTTTCTCCTGAATTACCCGTACTACCCCCATCAGATTGAATTTGGGCCAATGTTCCTCCAGAAAGCTCCATCTAATAATTTTGTAATGCAATCTTGATTTATAATCTTGTAAATACCCAACAACTTCCTCCCAATTAAAAGGAATTCTAATCCAAGGATATTTGACCTTATCAATTGATGAACTGTTAACTGACATAAGTTAAATATCCTATGCAAATTCACATCCTAACCATGTCTTCTAGCATTTCTCATCTTCCAAAGTTTCTACATTATGATGGTTGGAATTGCTTTGTACACTGCTTTCAACTTTGTTGGGACTGGAAAATCCCACAAGTAGTTATGGCCTATGGCAAAGTAGTTCCCTCCATAGTTATACCTGCACATAAAGTAAACTGCTTCCATAGTTTTTTTTTGCTATAGAAGCTGTTAGAAAAAGGTGTGACATAGTCTCCAAATGGTAAATGTCAGAGCAGCGACATCTAGAAACAATTGGTATCCTCATCCTCCTTAGGATATCATCTGTTGGAATCCTCCTCATCCACACCCTCCACATGAAGAAACATATCTTTAAAGGCAATTCTTTGACCCACACATTGGACAACCAATCAATTTTCTCCTTCCTCTTCCTTATCATCTGAAAGGCTGATTTAACTAAAAAAATTCCCTTAGAGTTTCCCAACCTCCATGCTCTGTCTCTCTCCTCTATTAACCTTGGGGAGATACTCTCAATGATATAATTGGTCATTCCTTCTGATAAGCTATTCCTCAATTTGTTCATATTCCAATTTCCATTGCTAATAAATTCTCTAACTTCCACTTCTTCCTCCTCTTTAGTTACATCTTCAATTTTATATAGGGCTCCTTTTTGAGTTCAATTATCAAACCAGAAACTAGTAGATCCCTCTTTAGTTTGCCACCATATATCTTGATCAATTTCATCTCTAACTTCCAACATTTTCCTCCAAGTATATGATGCTCCTCTTCCATTAACCAAAGCAGGATGTAATTTTTTACAGTACTTATTCCACATATATGAACCCTAGAGTGAACCAATGGACACCCTAAAATTCCACCACGGTTTACCCAATAGAGCCTTTGATATGTCCAATAGAGATTTGAACCCACTCCACCTTCACTACTTGGGTAACACATGTCCTCCCACTTAACCCAGTTCCTCCCCTGATTAATCTTAGATTTTCTCTAAAAGAATTTAGCAAATACTTTGTGGATTTGATCAATAGTACCTTTAGGGGAATTCATTGTTGACATCAAGTAAACAAGCATAGACTGCAGCACATGGGAAATTAGGATAAATCTCCCTCCAAAAGAAAGGAACTTATTCTGCCCCATCATAATTCTTTTAGAGATTTTTCCCAGCAGGAACTCAGAATAAATTTTTTTCTTCCTTCTATAGAAAATTGGGCATCCCAGATATATGAAAGGAAACACCCTTATTGAATGCCAGTCCACCTTTTCAATTTATTCACTACTCTTCTTGGAGTCTTCTCATGAATGTAAAAAAAGCTCTTATTCTTGTTAATCATCTGGCCTGATACCCTTTCATAATCCACCAACACTTGAATTATTTTCTTCACTGATTTTTCTCTCTAGAGAAAAAAAGAATTGTTTCATCTGCATAAGCCAAGTGGGTGATATCTGGGCTCCACTTTGGCATTCCAAAACCTTTAAACTCAGGATCACAATGTAGCAAATTTAAATTCCTTGATAATACCTCTATTGTGATGATAAATAGTAGTGGACACAAAGGATCACCCTACTTTAGACCTCTTGAAGATTCAAAGAAACCAAAACTCTGACCATTGACCAGCACAGAATACCAATTGTTTAAAATCAATCTCCACACCATATCTATTATGATTTCTGAGAAACCAAATTTTCTAAGGACTTTGCTGAGGAAGATCCATGACACTCTGTCATATGCCTTTGCCATATCAAGTTTTACCACCGCATTATGCCATTGATTCCTTTTTTTAATATCCCTGATGATTTCTTGAGCAAGCAAAATATTCTTTGTTATACTCCTCCCTTTGACAAACCCTGCCTGGTTCCTAGAAATAATTTGAGGTAAACAATTTGCCATTCTATCATGCAACAATCTTGATAGAATCTTATTGGCAAATGAGCTCAAACTTATTGGTCTGAGATCTCCAAATGATGTTATCTTTTCTTTTTTAGGGATAAGGACTAAATTTGTATGAGTAATGAATTTAGGAATCTCATATCCACAAAAGAAAGCAGTTGTCATTCTGGTAATGTCTTCTCCAATGATATCCCAACACTCTTGATAAAAAAAACTCCTGATAAACCATCTGGACCATTTGTACTATCACCATTTAGTTCAAAAACTGTCTTTTTCACTTCTTCCATTGAAGGTAACTTTGTCATCTCCTCATTCTCCTCCTTGAAATAAGTGATGGGATTGAATTCAGCATGTTGAAATTAGTAACCCCGCAAACCTCCTTGAACTGTTGGTGATAAAATTAACTGCAGGTGCACCAATGTCTGATGAAGACACAACTGTATTGCCTTCTGGAGTTTGAATCTCATTAATCTGCAATTTCCTTCTTCTTCCTTTGACGTAAGAATGGAAAAACCTAGTATTTCTATCTCCTTCTGTGAACCACTTCATTCCTGTTTTTTGCTTCCAAAACTCCTCCTCCATATATCTTTTCAAATCTGCCTCTGCTTTATTCGGGTTCATTCTATTTTCTTGAGCAGGAAACAATTCCAACTGAAATTCCTGCACTTTTATAATATCCTCAAGGGTTGCAATCTGCTGAAAAATATTACCAAATGTGTTTTTACTCCACTCTGCCAAAGCTTTTTTAACAAATTTCAGTTTAACCCTGAATTCCAAGAAAGGGTTGCCCACAAAGTCTTCCTTCCAATTGTCTTTGACCACCTCCTTGAATTGCTTATGTTTAACCTAGAAATTGAGAAATTTGAAAGGTCTGATTATTGGCTCCTCTATTGAATTGCAAATAACATGCAGAGGGGTATAATCAGATCCTTGTCTAATTAAATGATGAACTTCACTTGAAGGAAGGATGTCCAGAAATTCTTGATTCACCAGAATCCTTCCAGCCTTTTAAAAATACAATCCTCCTCTAGCCTCCCATTCCACCAGGTGAAATTGCTACCTGAGTATTTCATTTCTACTAAAGAACAGTTGTTAATACATTGTGTCATGTCTGCTGCCTCATTCTGTGAAAAAAGGTAGACCCCCTTGTTTCTCTTTCTCACTCAGAGACACTTTAAAATCCCCACCTACAATCCAAGGGATTTGCATGCCTTCTGCCATCACCTCTAGATTCTCCCATAATTTCAATATCTCCAAGGTATTGCATCTAGCATACACTGAAGTTATCCTGAAGTAATTGTTATTCCCTCTAAATGACATAGTTAACTGTTGACAGGTGTTAAGGGTGACCTGGCCCTCCCAAACCTCTCTCCAAAATATCCATATTTTTTGGAAGAGATGTTTGCTACAACATGGTCAAATCCTATCCTTCTTTTAAATTGATATAACTCAGATGGGCCTTGAAAGGGTTCCATCAAAGCTATAAATGAATAATGATGTCATTTTTTCTCGGGCCGACTTCATACATTCTATTACTTATAAAAATAGTCATGCCAATCTTCTCGGTAAAGAAGAACTCTTTCGCATGATCTTAAGAGAGCCTAGTTTCACAAGAGCATTATCACGAGCCTTTACTTGATGAAAGGCGCCCTGTAAGATGCGCTATATCGACAAGGCAAGGAGAAAGCAGCCTAATGGGAATAGCTCCAAACCAAAGTATTAAGATCTATATGTCTGTCAAAGGAATTTTGAGTATTAACAGACCTTATATTCCAAAAAAGAAGTTTTTCAATCATTGATTACTTTTGGATTGTCTCTCCCTACTACTCCTTGTCTGAACCTGTAAAGGTACTGCAACAGTCCTAGTTTTACCTTTTTTGGTTCCACTCCTCAGATCCTCCATTTTTCTTGGAGAAATATCTCCTTGTTGGATAATACTATTAACATTTTCCTGCATATCCTCCTCCTCAGTAAGATCTTGTATATGATTTATGTGCTGCTCAACTACCTGCTGGCCTTGTAAATCTACATCATCCCCTTTACTGTCATCAAAAACTAACATTTGTTCATTTGAGGGAACTGCATTACCCTCCCTCTTCTCCTCTTGCTCTGTTGTCCCCATATTAAGTTCTTCAGATGGTTTCCAAATTACCATAACATTATTTCCTGCTTCTTCTGTTATTTTGATGTTTCTACTCCCTTTATTAACACATGTTACCGATCCCTGTGATGTTGTGCCTGAGGACTCCAGTTTATCATTGCTTACCTTAGGAGTGTGTTGATTAATATTTTCCTTATTCACTTTCTCATCTTCTTACACTTTCTCTCACATTTCTTGCTCCTCTGTGTGATCTTCATACTGATTTTCATCCTGATCTTGTAACACCTCAAATTTACTCTTTTGTGACAAGTCTTTTTGAACTTGTTTTTGACCCCATTTTTGCTCCTTTCTTCCCTGTTTAACAATTTTACCTTTCCCTTGTTTTTTATTTCCCTAAATTTGAAATAATTCCTGCTTCTTTGTGTTAAACTGCTCACCTCGATCTACCTCCTTATCTGTCTCCAGTTTGTGTTCCACTGGTTTTTACCCCATTGTACTGACTCCATGATTCTTCTCTCCCTCTTTTAGATATTTTCTTCTTTGGGATAATTTAGGATGAAGAATAAAACAATCTTGCTCATCATGCCCCTGAAGCCTACAATTCCTGCAATATTTAGGAACGTGATCATATTTAATTCTAATCCACTTCTCCACTATTTCTACGGATTGTCTCCTTACCCCAATATTAATCCTTTTTGAGAATTCTCCTAATAAATCCACTTTGACCTTGACCCTAGCACAACTAGGTCTAGTTTGGTTTTTAGTAGCCAAATCCACTTGAAGAGGTTTTCCCACTGCTGAAGCTAATGAAAAAAATGTCTCCTTCATAAAGAAATTAGGAGGTAGTGAAGGGAAAGAAATCCAGGCAATAGCAGTTGTAGTTTTTTCTCCTCCTGATTAAAGAGCGGACCCCACTTCAGTGTTCTCATCGGAAAAGTCCCCTGCCTCTAGGAGATATAAAAGGCTGGTTTTGATAATAGGTTAACATAATCCTCCATTGTAAAAGCCCTTATTAAAACGTGTCTATTGGTCAATATCCCAATGTTACATTCCTCCTTCAACTCACATTATTTAGGGATCTTCTTTCTCAAATCTTGAATATTCGACCACTCACGAGAAAACTTTCCTATCACAGTGTATTGAAGATTTTTCTTCTAGATCATCTATGTGACTTTCTCTTCCTCCCAAATAACTCTGGGATCTCCGTGTAAATATTTTACAGGCTTCGTTGGAATAGATTTAGCAATGATGGGTGTTGGCGTAATTTCGAAGCATAATCCTATGTTAGATTAATCATATTATTGAAAATTGCAACCTCTAGCGGAGGCTGCCCTGGCGAGATGGTGGCCATTGCCACCACTGATAGTATCAACGGCGTTAAGGGTTAGGTTTTGGCGACGGCGGCGGTATGGTTTATGCCGTAACGATTCTAAAGTCTACTCGCCTTGCTCAAGTATCTATATTGAAACCATCTCCTCTAATTTAATTTTTTTGTTATAAAATTTTTACGAAGGTACTTTTATTATCAGATAAGGAGAACTCGAATCGGGAGATCAGCCCCAAGGACTGCCCGTGGAAGCAAGGTGTTGCGCCTATGCACATAATCTTATTAGTTTCTAATTTTTATTTTTATTATATAGAAGAGCCCTAACAAGGTTGACCAATGGCATATTTGAAAATCTAACTTCATTTAAGGGCAAAATTATAATTATAGCATCAATAGGTAAAATGAAATTCTAGAAGGATCTATATTTTTCTTTTTTTAAACCCACAAAAAATCTAAAATGAAATTCTAGAAGGATCTATATTTTTCTTTTTTCAAAACCCACAAAAAAATTTATTCCATATGTGTGTCTAGAGTACATATTCCATGCAAAACCTTTTATTTTAAATTTTTTAATTATGGTATTAATTCTTATTTCATTTTTTAAGAATAATCATACCATAAATATTAAGATAAGCATTTCAATTTATTTATATTAATTTTTTACTTTCATATTTGATTATTGTATAAAATTATAGTAATTAGTAATGAATTTAAAATATTCTTTTATTCCATCCATGATTTTTGAAAAGAAATTTCAAAAATTGAAATGTATCTAAAGGTAATTTAAGAAGTATATTTTGCTAAACGTCGATATTCGATATTTAAAAATTTAATTCAAGTTACGAATTTGTTCATATTATACTAGGAGGACAAAAGTTATAAGTTTAATCGATGTGAGAATCTAATACATATATATATATATATATATATATATATATATATATATATATATATATATATATATATATGTGTGTGTATGTATGTAGCATCTACATAATAAAAGGGTCAAAATTCCCTTACACTATGTGAAATTGGACAAAAATATCCTTTGTTCATAGTTTGGTCCAAAAATATCTTTATCGTTAATTGTTTGATCCAAAAATACTCCCAATATTACTTTTGGTCAATATTTTTTTCCTAATAAGCATATTGTTTCTTATATTTTTAAACACATTATTCTTTTAATAAAATATTATTTTTTAAAAATTATTTTTTTTTGAAGTTTCTTTAACTAATTAAAAAATAGAAGTAATCTTTTTTCTTCTTAATCTCATTTTATCAATTAAAATAGAATAATCCTATGTACTTTTTAAACTGATAATATAGGTCATTCATGTAAGATCCTACTCATTATTAATTTTCATTTAGCTAATGATAAAATTATTTTTTCTAATATAATAGGAAATATTTTTATTCCTTAATATTTTTCAAATTGAAGTATGATAAATATTTTCTAATATATTTGTTGATCTTAAAGTTAAAACAAAAAAATGATCAACAATAAATCTATCAATGATATTTTAAAGATATTTTGTTATTTAAAGGAATGTAATAAATTTTTGTGCTTCATGACACTATAATTATTGTATCTTATCTTTAAAATCAAGAATTGTATTATCAAATGCTCATCCTTCTGACATTCAGGAAAATTGAGAAACAAAAATATTTTATTTTATTAAAAAAATAATTTTATCATCATCTAAATGAAAAATAATAATGGGTTACTATAATTTTATATATATGAAAATTAATGAGGGGTTACAATATTTTTATTTAAAAAAGATGTGCTAAAAAATAATATCTTTATTAGAAAAGGTATTTTGATGCAAAATTAATAATAGGGATATTTTGGACCAACTATTAATCGGAGGCTTCTTTTCTTTAATTTTGCATAGTTTAAAAATATTTTTATTTATTTTTGTGTATACTTTCTTTTTCCATAATAAATATCCAGCAATCAATAAATTCTCTTTAATATTACAATGAAAAGTAACATCAAATATATATTTTCTCCATTTCAAAATAAGTAGTATTTTTAACTTGGGTACGCCCTTTAGCAGAACTACTCATTTAAAGTAAGATGTATTTTTTAGTAATTTATTTTTAATAAATATCTTTAAAAAGATGTAACTCTTTGGTATTTTTCTAACTATGTAATTTCTTTAATTAAATAAGGATAAAATTGGAAGAACATCATTAATATCTACTTGATTAAGTGAGACACCACTTATTTTAAAACTAAATAAAAAAAATAAAAATGCTACTAATTTTGAAATAGAAAGAGTATATATCTTATATCCTCAAAATATATAATTTTATTTACATTTACTACTAAATTAAAGAAAATTGCATATATTTAGACTCTAAAACATTTAAAAGGTATATGTGTAAATTATCACATTTAGTTATAATTTATATCATGTTAAATAATTGTCAATTTCTTTTAACTTTTTAGTGAAAGTACAATATTGTCTCATTGGGTAGGTAAATCTCTTTTGAAACTATTTTGTTATTTATTGTACTAAATTATTACCTTAATTTTAGTATATACAAGACATAAATTAAAGCAATCGTATTTTTTCTTTCCATCTTCTATGATCACATATTAATTTTTAAATTTTTTTATTAATACATAAGATACTTACTTTTTTTAATCTATTATCCAAAATGCTCAAATACAAAACGTCAAAAGCATGTCACTTAAATTAAATATTTAATTCAGTGTTTAAATTTAATGCCGAGTGAATATTGAAATAATAAGCAATAAAACATGTAACCCGTTTAAGTTAGTTGAATTTAATATATTATAAATTATTACTTAGTTTAATAAATTAGAAAAGATTGATTTATTAAGAAGTATAAATGAAAAACCTTATTATTGTTCTTTATGTGCTTAGATGAAAAGAACAAAAATTAAATAATTTTATCCAAAAATAAATAAAATAAACTTATAATGTTGGGCCCGTCAATAGGCCCTTTCCTCATCTAGTATATTTAGAAGAGTGAAGATTAGGACGATCAAAGGCAATTTTGAAATTTCATATCTAATTCATAAGTGCTTTAAAAAAAATCACATGTTAAAAATTTATTTCATATTTTATTGCCTTCAACTTGTCGTTTGCTTTTTCAAATTCTATCAAGATTTAAAAGTTAGATTTCTTTCATAAAAAAAAATACAAAAACAGTAGAATATTCCATTACTATTGATTGTTTTTTATCTTTCTTCATTAAATTTATTTATTTCTTTCATTTTTGTTTTACCTTTGCTATATTTTTTATTTATTTAAAATTAAAAATTTTAAAAATAAATTATTATTTTATTTATTTTTCTATTATTCTATTATATAGAAGAGTGAAGAGGTGCGAATATCAAGAGCAATTTTGTCAATCAACAAAATATCAAACTTAAAGTAGTTATACATCATGCAAAGAAAGTATTGAATTTTCAAAAAAAAATCAATCAAGTTCTATAAAATTCTATATGACTTCCATGTTAGAAGAGTAAAAAAAAATTATGTGTATATTTAAAAATGTGGGGCTTATATCTTATTTTCAAAAGGTTATAGAGCAGTTCTTTATTTATTTATCTATTTATTTATTTAATTATTATTATCATCATCATCATCATCATCATGCAGTTCTTTCTTTATTTATTTAATTATTTAGTTATTATTATTATCATCATCAACAACAGCATTATTATTTTAAAGTATCATATACACTTTCTTTTCTTTTTTTAAGTTAGTATAATATCTAATATAATTGCTTTATTTTGCTATTCTCTCACTTTAATAACATATTTTCTATTCATAATATTTACTAAAATATTTAATATAAAAACTTATTATTCTAATTTTAAATTATAATTTATAATTTTTATATTTATTTTTATTCTAATATTTATAAAAATAAATTAGTGTGGTAAAAAGAATAGTATATTAAATTAAGATCAATGAATAAATAAGAATAATTTAATTAAATTATTTTTTTATATTTTTTAAATCATAAAAAATAACATGATAAGTAAAATGAATAGGATGGAATACTTAATATTAAAGTACAGTAGAAGTGTTCGTTATGTTTTAAAATAATAGTTCTTCATTTAAATAGAGGATCAAGTTTATATTTTGTTTCATTTTAAATATTTAGAATAATATAAGTTTGATTTAATTTTGAAGTTATCAAATCAAATTTTGATTTTAAAAAAAAGTATTACTTAAGTCCAATTTACCTATATTGACAACAAAATATCTTTATACTTTTAAATTTATCAAATTAAATTTAATTAATTATAATAGATTACTTATTTTATTTTTCAAGTTATCAATTAATTTTAATATTTTTATTCTTTTTGTCTAAACAAGAATTGGAAAAGAGTTCCTTTTGAATCAAGTTATGTCTTTTAAAAAATATTAGTAAATTCTATAAAAATATTAGTAAATCCCATATAAAAAATTAATAAAATAAAATTTTGAATACAGAATACGAACTATCATATTGATCATATTTTTAACATATAACTTATTAGTAATTAGAAAAGTAAATGTTTTTAAAAAAAGGAAAAAATAAGAAAATATGAAAAATTACATAACTAATTAATATTAATAAGAATAAATTTTAAAATAAAGGTCCACGATTGTGATATAATTTAATTAAATCGAACAAATAAATTATCTTCAAATTCTAACAAATTTATTTCATTGCAATAGTAAAATGCAAATTAAATATTAGATCCTAAATGCTTTACAACTTAAAAAATAAATATTTCTATAATTGTTACCAACAACTCTTCAAAATATTTCTAAGTAAAATTATTTTATTATAGTATTTTAATCATGGTAAAATTTTGAATGGGAAAAATAAAATTATGGGCCAAAATGGTATAAAATATTTTTATGAAAAATCTTTCAATTTTTTTTAGATAGACAAAATAGTAACAAAAATATATATGTAAATTTCTAATAAGTTATATTGCCTTAAATTATCTAGTTTTTATTTTTTATTATATAGAAGAGCCATGAAATAGGATAACCAACGACAATTTTGAAATTCACATCTAACCTATAAATACTTTAAAAAAATTACATGTTAAAAGTTAATTGATATTCTTTCATTAAAAAAAAAATACAAAGGAACTAGAATATTCAATTACTTTTGATTTTTCTCCTCTTTTTTCATTGAATTTGTTTACTGATTCTTCATCTTTTAACTTTGTTGTATATTCAACTCCCATGAATATTGTCTAGATGTTTTTTTATAATATCTCAAAAAAACATTCAATTTTGAAAATCTATATTGCAAAGTTATTAAACTTTTATTAGTATTAATAACATCCCTCAACTTAGAGTATTTCTCTTACAAAATCACTTAACTATATTTATAATTAAAAAAATTAACATGATAAAATATTTTTTTTATACCATGTAAACATGAACTCCGCAAATAAATAAATTTTTATTTATGCAATTTTAAAAATTAAAAAATAAATTATTATTTTATATTTATTTTATTTCTTTACTATTTAAAAGAGCGGAGAGATAGGACGACTAAGAGAAATTTTATCAATTAATAAAATATCTAACTTAAATAGTTGTACATCGTGCAAAGAGAATATTAAATTTTCAAAAAAATCAATTAAGTTCTAGAAAATTCTAATGACTTCCGCGTGTTAGAAAAATAAAAAGAATCATGTGTATATTTAGAAATGTGAGGCGTACGATGTTTTTAACTATAAATTATCTTTTTGCTAATTTTCAAATGTACAACAAAATATGTTATTTATATATAACAAAAATTACATTATTTATTTAAGAGAAACTATTTCATTTGTATTTCTTATTGAGCTTTTAATTATTTAAATATTGTTTTAATAATTATCTAACTCAAGTTTTCATTTTCATTTAGTAAAATAACAAAAATATGACATTTATATATAATAATTTTATTATTTCTTGAATAGATATTATTTTATTTGTATTGTTTATTTTTTGTATTAGGTAAAAAAAAAGCAAAAAAAAAAAATTAAAAGGAGAAGCACACACTAAATTTATATAGATTTATAATTAAATATTTATCATACTATTCAAAATTAGCATCTTTATACAAGTTTTAAAATTTCAATTGTAATTTGTATGATACTAACTTTGTTTGACAATTATTCAATATATTCAATAAAATTTTTAAAGGATATAAAATTTTGTTTTAAGTCCTTTTTTTTAATAATAAAACGTTAAATATTCTCAAATTGTATTGGAAGACCCCTCTTTTTAAAATACTATTTGAAAATAATTTGAAAAGAATATAGTGAATACATATTGGCAACATGAGAAGTATAATTATGTAAGAGCATATTTCTCCATCTATGATCAAACTTAATTGGATATGCTTTTTCTACTATGATCAAAGTTAGTTGGGTATTTTCACTGTGTTCACTAAGAATTCAATGCTGTGTAAATTTTAAAATACATATATATATAATTAATGATACTTTTAGAAAGAAAAAGAAAGAGCCAATATAAAATATGAAAGTAAAAAAGAAGAAAAAATAATTTCTTTTCTTGAATAATATATCATAAAGAAATGAAATATATTAGAACAATTAAAAATATCAAAGTAATATACTATATATTTTAAATTTAATAAGAATTTACAAATAATGTTTATAGAAAAAATTTAACAAATTTTTAATTGGCGGTGTAGAAGCTTTTAAAAATAAAATAAAAGGTTAGAATTTATATAAATAATATTATAAGTTAGGTAAAAATATTAATATACTGTAAAAATTTTTATGTAAAGTGTAAAATTTTGATAACTATTATAAAGTGATAGAGAATTCTGAAATATTAATAAGATCTTAAAAAAATTAAATAAAGAAACATAATGAAAAAGAAAAACAATACTACCTCTACTTCAGTTTGTTAGTCCTACTTTTCTTTTTAGTCCGTTTTAAGAGATATGAGCCTTTTCTATTTTGATAACTTTTTAATTTCAACTTTCAATGTATCATGTTTAAGATTACAAGATTAAAGAAAATTTTGGTATATTTTATATATCTTTATTACTTTATATTAAATTTAGTGTCAAGTCAAAATTAGATAAACAATTAAAGCAAAGGAAAGTATATAAAGTTGTGGCTCTAACATACGAACTCTCGTCATATAAAAATATATTTATATTTTATTTTTTAATATTAAAATATTTATAAAATATGTAATTAATAATAAATTCTAAAATATTATATAAAAAAATTAATTTAAAAAAATTATTGGGTCAGTGCATTGCACGGTTCATACAATCTAGTGTTTCTTAATAAAGACAAAAATAAAAATCCAAAGGAACATTGGTGCAGATAATATCAAAATCCAAAAATGGCTAACAGTTTTGGTGTTAAGTTACAGAGCCTGCTGCCAAAATTAGGGGGCATTTATCCATTTTCAGCACCAATAACAACTACAAATTCAGTTCCATGTTCTTCAGAGGCTCGTGCTTCTAAAAATTCAAGAATTGTTGGCAAGAGGAGAGCTTTCGGGTGCAGAGTTCATCGTAGAGTGGTATTGGGAATTGGGGTATCGTTGTGGTCTCAGTTCATGAGCATGGCTGGTAGTTTCGGTGGTAAATCCTTCATGGCTTCTGCAAGACAGAAGGGTGAAATTGAGCAGGTGAAATCTTCATCTTCCAGCTCCGATTCATTTTAGATTTTGTTTTCTCTCGGTACATTTTTGGGTTTTCATTGGCTAATCTTCCCTTTTGGTTCTCTATTATGTCTTCCAGAATTTTGTTTTTTTAACTTTTCGGGTATGAAGGAATAGATTTCTCTTTTGCCTTGATCGTAAGTTGTTCTAGGAAGGAGCTCTATTGGACTAAAAATTGTAGATTGCTCAAGTTCTTAAGAATTTGCTTACAATACTGCAATTTAAGCAGTTAAGGAGTAGTTTAAAAGAAGTCGAGATAGTTAATAATGACAATGAAATGATAATGGAAGCATTCCATAATCAAATTTTCATTGCAATGGGAATGAGATTCAGTGTACAAGTGGTGTCACTTAATTCAGCCGATATATTTATTTTTGATGTCTTGATAAGCTCAATGCATTATGTCAAGTGTATATACCAGCATATGAAATAACTCGAAGATGTTTATTGGCTTTGGCATCAATTCTTGGAGAAATTATCTTTTTTTTGTTTCAATGAAGTATCATATGCAGTAGATTTGTCCACGCTTTAGGGTTAAGCAGAAGAAGAATAGAGATGTATTAAGTTAGTAATTTGTTGGGCAGATGCCTGCCCAAGATAAGCATGTCTTTACAGGCTGTCGTACATCATAATGTAGAATAGCATGAACTTTGTCTGGTTTTTGTTGAGATTGTGGAGAAAGAGGTGTTAATAATTTTACCAATAGTCGCCTAGCGGTCAATGATGTGAGTGCAATTCTTGGAGACCAAGGTTTTTGATCTCAACAGAGACAAAAATAGTAGGTGATTTCTTCATATCTGCCTAAGCTTTGATGGACAGAGTTATTCAATAGCTATGCTGGGTTAGGGGTAGTAGGTAGTCAGTGAAATAGTCAAAGTGCATACAAACTGGCGCAAACACCACCATCATTAAGTGTTTTCTCTTGATAAATCATTCCTGGAAGGGCACATCAAATTTCTCTACATGTACATGTTGGAAGATTTAGAGATAATGGTAAAAACAAACCTGAGAACTATCACTTTTTTTGCGAGTTTCACACTCCAACTATCAAATGTTCCATTTTCCTACCTGAACTATTACCTTTTATGTCTACACACCTACTTGAGTAGATGGTGATAGTTCAGGTAACAAAAGGGAACATCTAATAGTTACCTAGTTAGCATCAAGATGTGTTGTATTACTCGTTTGGTGATAGTTCATATAGGAAAAACGAACAACTGATAATTGGGGTGTGAAACTTGCGAAAAAATGATAGTTCAGGTGTGTCTTTGACTATTATGCCATCTATAAAGTAAGAAAATGATGTACCAAAGGTGTGACCTAATGGTCAATAAAGTGGATACTGGATCATGCGGTCTTACATTCAAATTTCAATAGATCAGTGACAAAGAGGAAGGCTTGGAAAGGGATCAAACATATTGAGGGGAGCTTTAAAAACATGGTAAATAAAGATCTATCCCTAGAGGTTTGAGAAAGATTGCTTACGCAAAAACACTAGGTGATCTCTTCTCAATTGTACAAACCTTGGTTGACAGAGTTACGCGGTACCTCTTCCTAGTGAGAGGTAGCAGGTACCCAGTGGAATTAGTCAAGTTGCGCGCATGCTGGCCCAGCCTCCCCAGTTATTAAAAAAAAGAGTAAGAAACTGAGGCCATTATCCCGACCTACAGGGAGAGGTAAATTCTTTTTATTGTGTTCCCGGCTCTCGACTCAGTTACTAAAATAGGAATCAACAATCTAAGTTCAATTTCCAGTCCAACTTGGTCTTGTAACTGCAAAATCTATCAACTGATACACCTTTGTCAAACTTATGTCTCAACATCAAAAGATTTATTCTGATTAATGACATGTCTTACTCGGTTCTAGTTTTCATGCATTGCTTTTTTTTTTTTCCTTGAAGGTTTTGAAGAATGTTGAATGGCCAGAACAATTTCCTTTCAAGGATGAGGATTTCCAGCGGTTTGATGAGTATCATCTATTGAACTTTTTCTTCCTTTTGTCTCTGTCTGAAATTGGTTGATTGTTACCAGCCATTTTATTACTTTCAATTAGGAAAACACGTCAGCAATACTAAAACATTTCAGAAAAGATGTATCTAATTCCTAATGACGCATGATGCTGATCATTTTGCTGGTTTCAACTTATGGCTTACTGACTGGTTTGTGCTTTCACAAGTTAGGATGTTCTTTGATGATCACACCCTGTTGTCAAACATTTTTTAAGATTGATAAAATCTGAGCTGCTAGGCAAAAGAATTGTGTTACAATTTCAGACTATCATTCTTCTTCAAAGCCATAGAACTGTGAGGCTGAAAAATTGATTGCATTTCATCTTTGGGTTGAGTTGATTTTCAGGTCATCAGATACATTATTCTATGAAATGCCGCGTTTTGTGACACATATTGATAATCAAGCTATTGCTGCACTTACCAAGTATTACTCAGAAGTCTTGCCTTCTAGTAACACTCCAGGAGTAGCTATACTTGATATGTGCAGCAGTTGGGTAAGGTATCTCCTTCATGTAAATCTTGCCTTCCCTGAACATGTTTACATGATATAAACTGTTCTTTTTTCTTATCTAGGTCAGTCATTACCCTGCTGGGTACAAGCAAGAAAGGATAGTTGGAATGGGTCTGAATGAAGAAGAGCTTAAGCGAAATCCAGTAAGATCTAAAGAGTGCCTTTAAGTCTTAGCCTCATATCTGCTATTTTCTATTAAAAAAACCTGTGTCGACCATTTGAGAATATCCTACATTGTCCCTTGCGGATGATGGGGGCTGCACTTCAGTCCTGATCTTCTCTTCTTCAACTAATATGCGCTATACATTTTAACCTCCCGCACCCCACCCATCCACACACACAAAAAAAAGGAGAGAGAGAGGAGTTCCATGCCCTGTAAATTGTGGTCCACAGTAGACAAAGATACCATTTGTCAAAGGAGCCACTTGGGTGTGGGAGCTTTTTTTTCCTTTGTCTGATCAAGATCCAGAAGTGGCTGGCTATCATCAGGACTCTTTTGACAGAGTACAGGCAATTTGTGAACTTTTTCTCTCACTGCTGCTTTTAAAAAATCCAGGTGCAAGCTGAAGTCATATTTAGAATTAGAGGGAGAAAATCGAAATGGGATATATTCTTTATGCTACTTTGTTTGAATGTTTCATTGTGCAATTTGGACCTTACTTGGAAGACATCCTTTATAAAGCACAATCGTGATGAGATGAATTTGCACACTTCCTTATTTGATGTCTCTGCAGGTTCTAACGGAGTATGTAGTTCAAGACTTGAACAATAATCCTAAGCTCCCATTTGGAAACAATACATTTGATGTTATAACCAATGTGGTATGTACACCTTTTTCTCATTTATATCTGGCATTGAACAAATGCTCGTCTTTTCTGCATCCTATGTGGACATACTTACACATGTTTATTGATGCTATTTACTGTACTTTAAAATTATGTTCTTGCATCATTAGCTTTTCTGGGACTTCTTTTATATGAACCTGATGATTCATGTCTGGTTTATTGTTTGATTTTAAAGAAACAACTATTTGGCTGCACTGTGGGATCTGTCCCATGAGATAACTTTTGTAATAGGCATGTGCCTATGAAAATCCTTTGGCTCCGAGAAAGCAAATTTGTGGTTAACAAAATTTGCTTTGTTTTAGATTTTTTTTGAACTTGGAGGCCAAGTCTGTTTCCCTATAAATAGATGAGGTTTTCATCAATTGTAAACACATCAAAAAGAGTAAGAAGCAATATTGAGTAGAGAAAGTAATCTACAAACACGGTAAGACTATTGTTTTTGAGAAAAAATAGAAAGTGTGAATAGTATTATAGTGAAGTGTGTGAAATAAAAAAGTATTATCTCTTTTAAGCTTGTAATAGTCTTTTGAGATTATCAAGGGTTATATTCTCACTATAGTGATATTATATATTGATCGGTCCGAGTATTGTATTTTTCACACTAAAAGTACTTGGTGTCTTGTTACTCTCTTGTTCTTGTTATTTGCCATGAATATTATTAGTAGATATTATTTTCCAGCAATGTGGTTTCAGAGCCATAGCAAACAACGGTCCACTGTCTTTTCAGTACCCCATTTGACAAAAGAAAATTATGAGAAATGGTGTCTACATATGAAATCCATTCTTGGCTCTCAAGATGTGTGGGACATTGTAGACAAAGGGTACACAAAATATGATAATGAGGAAACTCTGCCTCAAAATGGAAAAAATGTGTTAGCAAAGACAAGGAAGAAGGATCAACAGGCTCTCATTCTCATCCATCAATGCTTGGATGAAGCTATGTTTGAGAAGGTGGCCGATGTAACCACCTCAAAGGAAGCTTGAGAGATTTTACAAAATTCTCTCAAAGGAGTTGATAAAGTGAAAAAGGCAAAACTACTCTAAGGACTGATTTTGAAGTTTTAAAAATGAAAAAATATGAATCCATTTCGGATTTCTGTTCAAAAGTGATGGCTGGTGTGAACCAATTAAAAAGCTACAGGGAGGAAGTAAATGATGTACGTGTGGTAGAAAATATCCTTCACTCTTTAACACCTAAATTTGATTATGTGGTTTGTGCTATGGAAGAGTCTAAAAATTTGGACTCTATGAGGGTGGATCAACTGGAGACTTCTTTACAAGCCCATGAAGAAAAAATCAAGAGGAGATAAGAAGAGCCATTAGACCAAATTCTTAAAATCAAGGTGTCCTACAAAAATCATGAAAGTGAAAAGAGCTACAGAGGGAACGAAAGAGGAAGAGGCTCTGGCAATTGTGAAAGAGGAAGGAGTTATGTTAACAAATTCAACAAGAAAGATGAAAACCACTAAACATTTAGAGGTTGTGGTCGTGGACAAAGAGGAAGAACAGGACGTCGTTACTTTCAAGAGATGAATGAAAAAAGATATGACAAATCTAATATTGAGTGTTGTAATTGTCTTAAACTTAGTCATTATCATTGGGAATGTCGTAGCAATGTTGAAGAGAAAGCTAATCTTGTTGATGACAAGAAAGAAGAAGATAAATCAACATTGTTGTTGGCACTCAAAGAAAAAGACAAGGATGATTGTAACTCGTGGAATTTCGACAACAGAACAAGCAATCATATATGTTGACACAAAGACATGTTTGTGCAGATCGGTAAGATGGTTAAAGGTGATGTCTTTTTTGGCTATACCTCAAAGATTCAAATTGAAGGAGCAGGTTCAGTTCTGATCTCCTGAAGATGATGAAAGAAGTTTATTATGTGCGTAAATTTAAAAATAATATTTTTACTTTGGGCCAACTTCTTGAAAAAGGACATGATATTCGTATGGAAAATATGCATCTTTGGCTTAGAGATTCAAGTGAAAATTTAATTGTTAAAGTGAATATAACAAAGAATAGGTTGTTTTCTTTGAATCTTAAGACTACTGATACAAAGTGTTTAAAGGTTAATGTGAAAGATGAATCACGATGTTGAAACATGTAACTTGGGTACAATTTTAAAGTACTCAAATCAATGGGAGAAAAGAACATGGTACACGGGATTCCTTCAAACAACCATCCAATCCAGTTATGTGAAGCTTGTCTTCTTGAGAAATATGCAAGGAAGAGTTTTCTGAAGGAGGTCACGTCAAGAACAACCAAACCACTTCAGCTTGTTCATACTGATGTGTGTGGTCTTATCAATCCACCTTCTTTTGGTAAAAGTAAATACTTTTTGCTCTTTATTGATGACTTCAGTAGAAAGACTTGGGTTTATTTCTTGAAACAAAAGTCTGAAGCATTTGTTGTATTTAAAAATTTTAAATCACTTGTGGAAAAGGAGAGTGATTATGAAATAAAAGCTTTAAGGTCCTATAGAGGAGGTGAATTAACTTCAAAAGACTTTAACGAATTTTGTCATTTTCATAGAACTCGTCGCCCTCTATCAGTGCTTCACTCACCACAACAAAATGGAGTTGCAGAGAGAAAAAATAGAATATTTCTTAATATGGCTAGATATATGTTTGAGTTAAGAGTATGCCTAAGGAATTTTGGGCTGAGGTTGTTTCTTGTGTAGTTTATTTGACTAATAGGTCTCCAACAAGAAATTTTAGTGATCAAACTCAAGATGCATAGAGGGGAAGAAAGCCAAGTGTCAAGCACGTAATAATCTTTGGGAGCATAACCTATCCTAATGTACCACAACAATAGAGAGTTATACTTGATGATCGAAGCGTCAAGCATGTGTTTGTTGGCTATGACACGAGTTCAAAAGGCTACAAGATATACAATCCAATAGTGGTGAGTCAAGATGTTGAATTTGATGAAGAAGCAACATCGAATTGGGAGGCTCAGGAAGAAAGGACATATGATTTTCTTCCATACTTTGGAGATGAAGAAGAACAAGAGGCCATGACATCTGCACAGGATGCAAACCCACCTTCTCCAGCAAATGTTGCATTTCCTTCTTCTCAAGCAAGTTTAAGTGAAAGGCCATAGAGAATGAGGAACATCCAAGAGCTATATGATGATATGGAAGAAATTACTAATTTTGATTCTTTGTATTATCTCTTCGCCGACAGTGAACCAATGAACTATGATGAAGTTGTTACAGACAAAAGGTGGAGACAAGCAGTGGATAAGGAGATCAAGGCAATAGAAAAGAACAACACTTGGGAGTAACTATTCTTCCGAAGGGTCATTAAGCCATTGGAGTGAAGTTGATATACAAAGCAAAGAACAATGCTCATGGAGAGGTGGAAAGATACAAAGAAAAACTTGTGACTAAAGGCTACAAGCAAAGACAAGACGTTGACTATGAGGAAGTCATGCACTTGTTGCCCGCATGGAGATGATCCGCTTGTTGATGTCTTTGGCAGCACAAATTAAGCGGAAGATTCATCAACTAGATGTCAAGTCAAAGTTTATGAATGGGTATCTTGAGGAGGAAATGTACCACTCCGTGTGTTTAGATTAGTTTCGTCAATAGATTCTTGATGTACGAGCCTAGTTTTATAACTACGTGTTGTACATTGAGGGAAGGCTGGGGTTCGAGGTTGCATATGCAGGACGAAACATCTGATAAAAATCGAAGGAGCCAAGCCGTTGGCCTATCGTGAGGCAGTCGACGTCGTGGTAGTGGAGCCGGCCAAGCCCCTATATATGTGTGTGTTTGGTCAGTTCAAGCATTCTAAAAACATTTTCTAGATTCCTAGGGCGGTGGAAACTCTCTCCAAGTGTGTCTCTACTTGTTCTTGATGATTTGGGACTTAAATACTATAATCCAACCTTGAATCTAAGGCCGTGAGGTTAGATTTCCCATCTAGATCGTGTTCTGGTGGCTTTTCGGGAAGTTTTGATGGCTGCCTTGCATCAATCTACTAGTTAAGCTTCTTCTTCTTATGATTCATAGTTAAATAGTGTAGTTGTGAATCTATGGATGTCAGTAGGTTGTTTTGAAGTTTCTATACTCAAACTCGTAGAAGTTTAGCCAATTAAGTATCATTTGTATTTTTTGCTTGTCAAATCCTTTGTAGCTTCATCTTTGAGATGTTGAGGCTGCTTTGGGGCAGAATCTCTTGTTGATATTAGCATGGGCCCCGACTTATTTTGGGTTAGTTAGATTCGAGATATGCTAAGATCGTTTCTTTCTCTTTCGACATGCTTTCCGTAAACCGTTTTTATCGATATATTCGTGTGTGTTGGCTGTTTCTAAAGCCTTGATTCGTGCTATTATAGACTTGTTGAGCTGCTGGTTGTATTGATGTTTGAGCTGTGTTTATAGCTCGGTTGGTGTCAGAGTTATATTCTCGATGAGCACGTCGATGAATCGGATGAACTCTTAGATCTTGAATAGAGTCGTGAGTGTCGATTGTTGGCATCGGGAGTTGATTTGGGGGCTGTTTGTAATCTTGTATATGTGTGTGTTTTGAGTGATCTAACTTGGTTCCTTGAGGCTTATCGATTACCTAATGCGCGAGAGTCGTTCCGGCTTTGGATTGAGCATGAGGAGTTGACTGACCTACGGAGTATGATTGTGTCCTCTGGTAGGATCAAGCTAAAGCATGTGCAAGAGTTTTTCGGACATGCCAGAGCCTTCGTAAGTCTGCGATGAGTTCCCCCTGTAGAATTGAGCTTCTGTGAATCAAATAGCCTGTGATCCAAGAGTTGTTCCGACAAGGCTCGTGCTTGGTTATCATTGCTTGTTGATATATACTTTTATTGTATTGTTTGGTTGTTGGTTGATGAAATTAAGATTGGGGGTTGACTATGGCCGTGATCTATCGTTGTTGTCGGAAATCTTGTGCCGAGTCCGAGTATGAAATCTTGAGTTATTGTTTTCATTCTGTAGGTTAGATTGATCGATTGGTATTTCCTTTAGATTGATCGATTGGTATTTCCTTTAGATTGATCGATTGGTATTTCCTTACTCCTGTTGTTGTTGCTTTGTATCTATTCTCATCTTTTTGTCGCCTTACATACTTGATACATTGTTGTACTGACGCCCGATCTTGGATGCTGCATACATGCCTATAGGCGTCGACCGGCGGGTAGATCGTGACCCACGTTGCTGAGTTGAATTCTTGACTATTTTTAAGCTCCAACTTGTTCGGAGTTACCCTTTTAGATGTCTTCTGATTTTGTGTACATATTGGGTAGGTTGGGACCCTGTCCCGGATTAACTTGTTAAACTCTGTAAAGGCTCATAGACTTGTCCTGTTGGGTTGCTTTTGGTTTGGAGGCCTTGTTGGTCCTCTGTATATAACTTTTGATCAGGTGTGCCCTTGTTGGTCATTTGTATAGATATTGTGTTGGCCTGAGAGCCCCGTTTCTTTTTATATTATTGTTGCGTCTGTTGGTTTGTGTGGTTGTGGCTTTGAGCTTCATCGGCTCAGGCTAGTTGGGGTAAGATTATTGTAGGGTTCGCTTGGTTAGGTGCGGCACCGAGTGATGGTCACACCTCCCTTGGTTTGGGGTGTAATAGGAAGTCTGTTGAGCAACCATTGGGATTTGTTGAAGTTGTGGAAAGCTTTATATGGATTGAAGCAAGCTCCACAGGCGTAGAACAGTAACATCAACAAGTATTTTCAAGACAATGAATTTACTCGTTGTCTCCATGAATATGCTCTTTACATTAAAGTTCATACTAATTGAGATATTTTGCTCGTCTATCTTTATGTTGATGATCTTATATTTACGGATAATAAACCAAGTTTGTTTGAAGCTTTCAAAAAAGCTATTATTCTTGAGTTTGAGATAACGGACATAGGGCTTATGTCATATTACTTGGGCCTAAAAGTGAAGCTAATGGAGGAAGACATCTTCATATCTCAAGTAAGTTATACAAAGAAGATCTTAAAGAAGTTCAACATGCTTGATTGCAACTTTTTGAACATACCAATGGAGAATGGAACAAAGTTATCAGAGTCTAATGATGGAGATCGAGAAGGTGGACTCCACTCTTTTCGAAAGTCTTGTGGGAAGTTTGAGGTACTTGACCTGTACAAGGTCAGATATATTCTTTGCAGTTGGAGTAGTAAGTTGCTTCACACTTGAAGGTTGCTAGAAGAATTCTTCTTCTAGCGATTTGAACCTTGTGGGATTTTGCTATAGTGATTGTACATGAGATATTGATGATAGTAAAAGTACAGCTGGCTTCGTATTTTTGTTGGGTGATTGTGTTGTTTCTTGGAGTTCAAGCAATTCATTGTTTCTCTCGACTTGCTGCAACATCTTGTACATGTTATGCTATTTGGCTGAAAAATTTGTTGAAGGAGCTCAATTTGCAACAAACTGAAGCCACAACAATTTGTATTGAAAACAAATCTGTACAAGCACTTGCCAAGAATGCGGTGTATCATGATCAGAGCAAGCATATAGATACAAAATATCATTTCATCAGAGAATGCATTGGCAAGAAGGAAGTAGAACTCAAATATGTGAAATCTCATGATCAAGTTGCAGATATTTTTACAAAGCCTCTCAAATTTGAAGATTTTCGAAGATTGAGATCAAGGCTTAGAATGAGACAGAAAAATAAAAATTAAGTGGGAGATTTGTGGGATGTATCGCATGAGATAACTTTTGTAATAGGCATGTGCCCATGAAAATCCTTTGGCTCCAAGAAAACAAATTTGTGGCTAATAAAATTTGCTTTGTTTTAGTTTTTTCTTTTTTGAACTTGGAGGCCAAGTTTGTTTCTATATATAAATGGGGTTTTCATCAATTGTAAACACACCAAAAAGACTGAGAAGCAATATTGAGTAGAGAGAGTAATTCATGGACAGTGTAAGATAATAGTTTGTGAGAAAAAATAGTAACTGTGAATAGTATTATAGTGAGGTGTGTGAAATAACAGTGTTGTCTCTTTTAAGTTTGTAATAGTCTTTGAGATTATCATGTGTTATATTTCTCACTGTAGTGATGTTATATATTGGTCAGTTCAAGTATTATATTTTTCACACTAAAAGCGCTTGGTGTCTTGTTACTCTCTTGTTCCTGTTATTTGCCATGAAAATTGTTCATATGGATATTATTTTCCAACATGCACTTCATTAAAATGGCTTTTTTATTTTATGTGAGGATTGTCTCTTCAGTTAATGGTTGGAATTCACAAGTTTTAATTGCTTCTTTTATCTCCTAAGGTTGTGAATAAGTCTGATTACATCTGAAAAGTCAGTTATGACCTTAAGTAAACTGCGTAGTATCAGAAAGTAAATTGCGCTGTGGTTAACAAAAAAAGTATTACTTATTATTTAGTCCATTCGCCGACAACGAGTAAAAAAGTATTACTTATTATTTAGTCCATTCACCGACAACAAGTTCTAATATTTTATTTTCCTTCACTCAATTCTCAGTGATAGAAGAAACATGAAGAATTATTCTTTTGCTTAAAATGATGAAAGTATTTAAAGGAAACATCCAGCTTTTGATATCACTGTTGAAACTTGAAATAACTCACGATCACAATTGCCAATGGTCTTTCTAGAAACATCCAGCTTCAAATCCATAGTAGTTGGTCAGGAACGAATTGCACTCACTGTCAGTGACTCACTCACTGAATTACATACATCAGTTTTCTTTTTCTCTGCATAATAGGTTATACAATTATAGAACAAGGTCTAGTTCCTTTCTCCTCTACCAAACACATCTCCACATTACTAGAGGCTGTAAAAGTAAAACACAGAAATAAGAACTTTTGTCAAAAGGCAAGGAATAGCTTCGCTGAAACAGAAGACATCCATAACTTCAATATTTGAGCTTATTACTGTGTGGGAAACTTGACCATTAGTTCTTCTATCCAATTGAACTAAAATACTTGCTAATCACATTCTTCCAGAGATTTTCTGGCTTTCTTTCCACTAATTCGTGGCATTTCTTCTTCTCCTTATATGCGGATTCTGGAGACAACTATCCTACTCTGATGTTGAGAGCCTGTGATAATTTATAAACAACATTAGGATGACTAAACATCAGGTCATGTACTTCAAATCTTAAGTTTACATCAGTGTCATAAATGTATAATAGCTTGCATGTTAGTTCTGGCCGAAAAATTTTAAAAGCTAATGAACATTGATTCCCCTTGCAGGTTAGTGTTGATTATTTAACAAAGCCTCTTGATGTTTTCAAAGAAATGTCTCGTGTTCTTAAACCTGGTGGACTTGCAATTATGAGGTAAATGATGACTATAAAGTGTAAATTTTTATTATCCCTGACGAATACAAATCCAAAAAGTTTTTTGGCTTGGTTCCAGCAACCTTTTTCTTAACTTGGACCAGTAGTTTCCAGTGTCACCTTAATTAGAAATTATAAGGCTTAAAAACAATCTTCAACTTCTTGAACTATGCCTGTATACCAGTTTCTCGAACCGCTGCTTTTGGACAAAGGCTATCTCGATATGGACATCAACTGGAGATGCTGATCATGTTATGATAGTTGGGTCTTATTTCCATTATGCTGGAGGATTTGAACCTCCACAGGTAACTTTTAGATTCTCTGCTTAGAGCATTTGTTAAAGTTCTTCATCTTTTAAACTCGTAGAGATGATTTCTCCTCAATCCATATGATAGAAAAGGATAAACATATTGTTAAGTTAATCTAGAAATGTCAGTGCCTTGTGCCACTTATTGAGATAGGCTTGCTATTAAGCTTATCCTAGATCTTTCTAATCCCAAGGAAAAGAACACATCCCTTTGTACGTAAGCATTATGATTCGGGATACTAGCATGGGAATTTTAGATGAACTGTAATTGAATAACCTCATACCCTAAGCTCCAAAATCCTACTTCTGGGATAGTGGTACCATATTAGCTGTGAACTCTACATGATGTCATTTCTTGATAGAATTCTATCTGCCTCCCCCTTGTATCTTTTTTTTTTTTTAATTTTTAATTTTAATTTTTATTTTTATACATTTATGGGGTGATGAGAGGGTGACAACTTTTTTTTTTTCCATTGTTTTATACTGAACATAAGTTCGTCCTGTGTTGATATCAATTTTAGTGCAAAAGGTTGGCCCTATGGATTGTTTGTTTTGAGGGGGGAAATGTTGAATTCCCAGTCGATATTGCTAGAAGGTGGACTGATCTGGTTGTCAGAATAAATTGTATTGAAGTATTAGACATTTTCCTTGCAGAAAACTCAAATTCAATGGTTTTGGTTTAAATAAAATTTTTGCCGTACTGATTTCTTTTGACCTGTTTCTGTATAGGCTGTGGATATATCTCCCAACCCTGGGCGCTCAGACCCCATGTATATAGTCTATTCCAGGAAGATGGCGACATCCTGAATTCAATTACTATCATACTTCCTTTAGCTCGATCCGTTTAAGCTGCAGAGTTTTCTTTGTGCCATTGATCGATCACAAGATAATGTATAGTGAAGACTGAAGAGTAAGTGAGAGGTGAGATCGGTCTGTGTCTACACAGCTCCTGATCTGACAGAATATATTCCCTAATTTCCTTCGTCAAAATGTCCACAAGTAATTCAAAAGCCATGATCCAGTTTTAACAATCATTTATTTGGCTCATATTGCGCAGAATTTTCTTGCTCAATAGTCAATACATACAATCCGTATACAACTGTGACTCCTATATGGCTATATCGCTATACAAACCCCAAATACACCTACGATATCTTCTTCACCACACTCGATTTAAAAAGGAAACGTCATTAACAGCCAAAACCTAAGGTCCCACCACCCAAAAATGTCATTTTTCTCTTTTTACTAAAATCAAGATTCTCAGTGAATTGAGTCAAAGAACAAGATTCTATGTTCGAATTTCCCAAAAAAAAAAAAAAATTGACATGCAACTTGTTTCAAATCAACCCTAAATAACTTTCATCGAGGTATTTATTTTTCGAATTTTCTTGTACAATATTTAATATATGATGCTTCAAAGCATGATTATTTGTTGACAAGTCTTGATTTTCGAAATAGTCATTGTTTTCGTTTTGATCAAGTTGCATGAGGGATTAACCCTTAGTCCGTTTTTATTTGCCTTGGTAATTGATACATTGACGCGGAAAATTTAAGGTGAGATACCATGGTATATGTTATTTGCAGATGACATAGTTCTAGTTGATGAGACTTGTGGCGGCATTAACTCTAAACTGAGGTTTGGAGACAGAACTTGGAGTCTAAAGAGTTTAGGTTAAGTAGGACCAAGACAAAATATTTGGAGTGCTCGTTTAGTGACACAACAGATGAGGCTATTGTGGAAGTGGGGCTTGATACACATGTCATCCAAAGGCTTTTAAGTATCTTGGGTCTATTATCTAAGAGAATGTGGAAATCGATGAGGATGTCACTCATCGTATTAAGTGCAAGGTGTTGCAATGGAGGTTCGTATCCGAATCTTATGTGATAAGGTGCCACCAAAACTTAAAGGCAAGTTACAGACTGGTGATTAGACCAACCTTATCGTAGGTCGGAGTGTTAGCCAGTTAGGAACTCTCACGTACCGAAGATGTAAGTTATGAAAATGAGGATGTTATGATAGAAGTGTGGACATACTAGAAGAGATAAGATTAGAAATGAAGATATCCGGGACAGGTGGGTGCGACTTCAGTGGAGGACAAGATGCGGGAATTAAGGCTGAGATGGTTCAAGCATGTGAAAAGGAGATGCACAGATACCTTAATGCAGAGATGTGGATGCTATGGATGATTTCAAGAGATGTAGGGTTAGATCGAAAAAGCATTGAGGAGAGGTAATTAGACAGGACATGAGTCGATTCAGCTTACTGAAGACATGTGACTTTAGATAGGAAGGTGCGGAGGACACATGTCAGGGTAGAAGATTAGTAGGTAGCAGTGTGTTGTCTAGTTGTCCATTCATCTTAGTAGTCATAGTATTGCTCCTGTAGTTTTTTGTCTTTTGATTTCTATTAATATATGTTATGTTGTTCTGTGTACCTAGATTATTGTATTATTTTGTTGTAGTTTCTTTTATGTTATTATCTGTTATTTCTTGTACTTTTGTTACTTCTTTTTCGGGATCGTTTTAGATTATTTTTCTTTGAGGCAATGATCTATCGAAACAACCGCTCTACCTCTGAAGTAGAGTTAAAGTCTGCGTACACTTTACTCTTTTCATACCCCAGTTTGTGAGACTACACAAAATATATTATTATTGTTCTTGTTATTATTTTCCGTTTTTTTTTCACTTGGATCCAAAAAAAATCTCCTCTTATTTTCTCACTGGTAGTCGTGCCTGCCTGTGCCTATTTTTTTTCTTATGTTAATTAATTATGTTTTACTCTTTTAATTGTTTAATTAAAGAATTCTTGTTAATCTCTTATTATTTGTTAATTGTCTAATATTTTATTACTTGTAATTGTTTAATTAATTAACTAATTGCTACTTCATTATTTATAACTAGTTTGTTGATGGGTGTGTTGCACTGTGTATTTCCCACACCTAAATAACAATCTAAAATCTAATAAGTATTTATTTTACTTGTACGTCTTTTTCATCTTTAGCAATTTCATATTAATCGATTTCATTCCAATCAATCAGTACTAAATTTTCAACTCATATCCTTCCTTATCCACCATTTTTATCTGAATTACATTTGTTACCTATATTATGTTTAGATAAAAATATGAGCAAGGTTACATTTAATTAAAAGTAAAATTGCTCATATTTCATATAGTATGATTAAGAGTGAATAAATATAAGTTTGGCATCGATAGAGTAATTTTTTTTAAAAAAAATTCCAAAACAGATAAATGAATGGGAAGTTAACCAAATAAGTCACTTCATTGAACTTCCAACAAGGTTCATATTAATAATTTAAAATATAATATTAACGGTACCTTGTTGGAAGGCCAATGAGGTACTAATTGAATTAATTTTCTTTTTTTAAAGGATGCTGAATAAAAATTTTACAAAAGATAATTTAAAAGATCCTCGTTGGAAGCCTAAAGAGATATGAATGAAATAATAATTAAAAAATATATACGCCTCGTTGGACAATCAACGAGGATCTTATAATTTTTTTTTCAGAGTAATCTTTTTTGTATAGTAAATATTTTTGCTTCAAGAAACAAAAGATTATTGCATTAGTTAAATGATATAACCATAGATTTTTTGTTACAATAAAATTTCGTACGTAATTATTCATTTTTGTGATGTATTGAAGCTTATTGTAGCAATGGTGACCTTTTAGTGTGAAAAAGATTATTTAAAATAAAATATTATAGCTAAAAAGATATTTTTGCTTTGAGTATTAAAAAATTGTGATAATAGTTATTTTAATAATAGCTATAATTATTTATCATGTCGAAATAAGTTAGCCACAAATTTATTATTATGATAAAATTTCATAAATAATAATGATTTCTTATCACAAGCTGAATTTTGTTGTAGCAATACTAATCTTGTGTTAATCAGAGGTGTTCATCATTCGATTCTATTCAATACTACATGTGTACTTGAAAATTTCAAATATAATTTTAATAAATATGTTATTATATCTAATTAATTTTAATTAACTAATTATATCGAACTTAAATATCTCTTTACTAAGACTCGCTGAAGCTTCATTTTGATCAAGTGCTTCCAGAATAGTTGTTTGACTCGAACTTGTTTCATCAGAATAATATTTTTATCGATTTAATATGATTGGAGGTTTTAACTGTTTGATTTAATTTACAGCTTGTAAGTCTTAAGTATAACTTACATAAATACTCGATTATATATATTTCAATTAACTAATCATGTCAAATTTTAGAAAAACTTAAATAAGTCTTATTCAAATTTTATCTTAATCAAGCGTTTTCAGAATTGTTATTTGACTCAAACATAATTTTATTGAGACAATATTTTTATTAACTCAGTATAATTATATGCGTCCATCATTCTACTCAATTCAATTTTATAGGATCTTACTTATAAATTTCATATATATATATATATATATATATATATATATATATATATATATATATATATATATATATATATATATATATTATATCAAATAGTGGATTAATAATACTGCAAAGAAATGCTCTAATAAAATTAGAACAACTAAGTATTATGAGCTGGTTTCACATAAAGAATTTCTTAAAAGATTACTATTACTATTGTACAATTAGTGGTAATTCCTTTGATGAAGAATTAGGAAAGAAACTATTCTATAAATTACCAGGAGCCTTAGGAAGAGAGATAGAAAAACAGTGGTATAAAAAGGAAGAAGTAATGCAAAACTCGAATGCAAAATGATCAATAGAACATAAGGTACAACATGTAATGGATATATTAACAGAGAAATGTACAAATATACAGATTCAGAAACAGTTAAAACAAAGTGTGATGAGTTTTTGTAAAAATATAATATATACCACACAAAGTTATGATGGAGATAATAATAAATTATATATATATATATTACGTATGTTAGTATTTATATTTGTGTAATCTGTAAACATTACTAAAAAATTATAATAATTAAAAATTGTTATATGACTTATTTGAACATATTATATTATATTATATATATAATTTAATATGTTATATATATATATATATACACACACATATATATATATATATATATATATATATATATATATGTATATATATGTGTATATATATATTATGTATGTTAGTATTTATATTTGTGTAATGTGTGAACATTATTAAAAAATTATAATAATTAAAAATTGTTATATGACTTATTTGAACATATTAAATTATATTCATTCACTTTGTTTTATTTTAAAAAATTAATTCAAATTATAATATCTTTACATTATCTATCCCATTCTTTGTAAGTTTTTTGACATTTTAATTCATATAAGTTTAATATTTTTAATTCAAACTAAAATATAGTAATTTAAAATTTATATCTTTTTTAAATTATAATTACAATAATTGAATATTTTGAAGAGATAATTTCACCATAGGACATTTAATATGAATTATATTCATGTTGTTGATATAAAAAAATAAATTGACATTTTTTTTTGAAATTTCTATATAATTTTATGGTAATTATACTTGTCATTACAATATTATTTTGCTTCTCCATTTTTATGTAGATAGATTTGATAATTTTTTTAATATTGATAGTTTTATTTTATTTTAAATTTGATATTCTAATTCATATAAATTATTTTGAATTCATATAATTTTTATATTTTTAATTCAAACTAAAAAATAATAATTCAAAATTAAGAATAATCATAAATTAAACTAAATATTATAAATTAAAAATTTTATTAAAATAGGAGTGTATAACAAAACTAACAATATCATAGGGGCTCAAAAAAATTGAAAAGAAATATATATTTTAAAATAATAATTATTTCATATAATTAGTTGACTTTTTTCATTAACTTAGAGTAATATATATATATATATATATATTAAAAATTTTAAAAAGACCAAAATCTTTTTTCAAAATTTTAAAATCCAATCAAATAAAATACTTCCCCTCTTACCGCTTAACAAACATCCAAATCCCATTTTTATTCTCTTATTCCTTTCTGGTCCCCCTCCTTTCTCCTTTCACCCAAATCCCATTTTTCTTTTCCCATTTCTTTCCTGTCCCCTTCCCTTCCTCTGCCTCTAACCTTTCCTTATCTCAATTTCTGGTTCAATTTAAAATTTTTATGTGTGATACTTTGCTAATTAATTTATTTTTTTAGGTTTTACAATACGAAAATTATTAAATAATGAGATAAGTTTTTATAATATGAGTATTGTATTGTATATATTTTTATTGATGTAAAAATAATATTATGTCTTTGTGAATTTTAGAATTGATACTAAAATTTGAAATCTATATCTATAAGTCTTAAGATGTTTAAAATATCTACAAATTTATTTAGTACTTTTTTCGGCTGCTTTACAAATTTTCTTGTTTTTATATGTTAAAATTTTGTGTAAAAGAATTATCTAAGAAATATTGTTTCTTCTTCTTGAAATTCTATATATACACACTTACATATATAATCAGTTGTTCTTGATTGTTTTGGTGTTAAAATACTTTATCATTATTGGCAGACATATTAGTGAAATTAGAGCATATAAATTACAGACTAAGATGGATGTAGATCAAGTTAAGGTGCAGTTGAAGACTGTTGATGAAGAGGCTATGAGAAAACTATGCTGCTTTCAATTCAAACAAGATGGTGTTTTGAAACAATTTTATATTATGACTGTCACGCCCCGCCTTGGGAGGCATGACTGGCACCTGGACTAGCTGAGCCTGAGCACTTCTGGTGCCAGGCTGGCTTAAACTCTGGATTCGAGAAAACAACGGGCTGTATAACGACTGTAAATACAGCCTCCGGCCGACTAGGCCCATAGCCACATGTAAGAAAACAACAGCTACCCAGAACAACTGAATTAATAGGGAACCTATGCGGGCCGACAAGGCCACCATGCTGTCTAGTTATTTCTGAATCAAGAAAACAAGTGCTAAACTGCTACATGACCAGCAAGGTCACCACTACCCACTGAATAAGGCCCCACAAGGCCATCATAAACAAACTAAAACATACATAAGGCCTCACACGACCGGTACAGCTAATCACAGGGAATATACAATCTGCAAGCCTCTAAGAATACTGATAAGATGGTCGGGACAGGGCCCCGGCCTACCCATACTGTACAACAAAAGAAAAGGAATAAACCTCTAGCTGTCTAGCTCCAGATGACAGGAGGTGATGACTCTGTGTGCTGGCTGAAATTACGAGGGATCGGCTCCTCGTCTATGAGTACCTGCAGGCAAGTAATGCAGCGCCCCAACCGGGCGTCAGTACCGCTGGTACTGGGTATGCAAAGCAACAACTGGAAAATAACTGAAGACAAGCAATATAACTGGTAGATCTGAAATAAAAAGAAATAGACTGTAACTAACTGAAAGTATGAGTTCAAGACTGTTCTCAACTATGCTGAATAGGAGTAGGAGTCGTACCTGATAACGTGGCATTCTACTGTCTATCTATTCATAACTAACATAACATGGCATAATATAGCATAACATAACATAACATAACATAGCACACATAAACCTTACCTGGCCCCTATAAGCCGGAAGGTACAACCAACACGCAATCTATACCCCTACCCCGGACATCCCATCTCCCCTGGCAACTATAAGCATCCTGCCGGTCCACTGGGTATGCACTTGGGCCCGCTGAGCCCCTGACTATAACTGTACCTCTGGAGGACTCCTGAATCAACACCCCAGGCGTACCCGCTCGATGGGGGTGTATAAAAGCTGACCAAGGCAGAATATGAGAAAACTAGCATCCCATCTTCGTCCCCTTGGGGACGGCATGCCACTCCGTAGAGCGACGTATCCTCACCCTCTGGCGGATGAGTCGATACAGCTATTAACCCTGGGGAGGTCATGGATGCTAGGTAATCCAACCCAAAACAATACAGTCAAGTCTCAACTGATAATACTAACTGCATATGATACATGCTGAAACTAATGATAGTAATGTGTATATATACAATACATGCTGAAACTGATAATGGTATATATATAATTTCTGTCATACTGTGCTGAATCTGATACTGAGACAAGATATAATATTTCTGCTGAGAATCATGCTGTATAACTAAGTTTCATGGTAAACATGATTTACTATTTCTAATATGCTTTCTAAAATTCATATTAAGCTACTATTCTATTTCTGAAATACTTTACGAGAACTTATATTGCTTTACTAATTTTCGGCTAAACACGATATTATCCTGACGTATTTTACTAAATTACATACTGGGCATGCTGTACTGTTTCTGAAACTTTCTACTAGAATTTATACTGGTTTGCCCTATTGGAATTACTAACTTGCCGAAAGAAACTAGCTTCATATACCTTGTCCGTTAACTTTCTGAGTATCTAGCGTAACTTGGCTAATTTTCAGCTATTTCTTCCAACTGCATTCATATTCATAGCAACTAGAACTAAATTCATCAATATTTCGGAAGAAAATGCTACTTGAATATATATATATATATATATAGTCCAAACTTTGACTTATCGAAAAACAGCCGAAAACTCGCTATTTCTCGGAAGTCCAGCAGGGAGAAATACTCACTTTAGGGCTAGGAGCATATTGACACTAATTGAAGCAATTCCACCTACCTTAACTCGGTAGGACGACGATTCGCCGGCCGAATTTCACGAAACTAACTCCGCAGGAATGCTCTCGACAGCTTAATACTTTAGTACCCAAGATTAATTCGAGTTTGGACCGCGTTTAATAGCGTAAACGGACGGAATTTCACTTAAATCTCTCGTGCCCTCTGTTTTTTGGTTACTCTCTGGAAATTATGATAATTATCTGACAAAAACCGAAGTGGAGGCTTTATATAGTTGGGGCTGGACCTCACCTCCGTGATGCGCCGGCCAACACAGAGGTGAGCCCTCCGTGACATGTTGGCCATCGCGGAGGGGGTCTTCCCAGCCTCCTCTTGCGACGGTTCGACATGGTGCTTGTCCGGTCTTTCCACGGGCCTTTTTCTAGCATGTGTGGCATTCTAAAACTCTTAACCAACATGCGAATAAGCCATATAAATGTCAAGAATTTATGGGGTGTAACATCCTCCCCCCCTTAAGAACATTCGTCCTCGAATGTAGACTTCTACTTGCAAGAATTTCAACTTACTTGACTTGTTCTAGAAAAATTTCGGTAGAGTTTCCCTTGTAATATGGACTACCTCAAAAATCCTGAAACGCAGAAAAGTCCAAAACAGGTACTCCACACAATACTATAGCATTCATCACGCAGTATCCTAGAGTCAACTATCTCACTTATACATATAATATAAGGCAATTCATAAAACAACAATACTAACGTACCTCTGGCTGATTAAGTCTGAAATAACTGAGGATATCTGACTTTCATATCTTCCTCTACTTCCCAGGTCATTTCCTCTCGGTTCCTGTTACGCAATAATACCTTGACAGAAGCAATATATTTAGTTCTCAACATGTGAATCTGCCTGTCCAGTATGGCTACTGGAACCTCTTTATAAGCCAGCTCTTCCGTAACCTGGACATCCTGAACTGGGATAACTCTAGAGGGGTCTCCTATATACTTCCTCAGCATAAATACATGGAAAACTGGATGAACATACTCTTAACTCTGGAGTCAAGTTCAACTTGTAGGCTACTTGGCCTATTCTTCGATGAATCTGATAAGGCCCAACAAATCTCGGGCTGAGCTTACCTTTCTTGCTGAGTCTCATCACCCCTTTCATTGGAGAAACTTTCAAAAACACCCAGTCATTCATATTGAATTCCAGGTTTCTGTGCCGCACATCAGCATACGATTTCTGGCGGCTCTGAGCAGTCAGTAGGCGTTCTCTGATAAGCTTTACCTTTTCCTCTGACTGATGAATAATATTCGGCCCAATCAGCGCTAACTCTCCTACTTCAAACCAGCCAACGAGCAATCTGCATTTTCGCCCATACAAAGCCTCATAGGGCGCCATCTGAATAGCTGAGTGGTAACTATTATTATAAGCAAACTCAATAAGTGGTAAGTGCTCATCCCAGCTACCTCCAAAGTCCAATACACACGCCCGTAACATATCCTCGAGCGTCTGAATGGTGCGTTCTGCCTGCCCATCTATCTGAGGGTGGAATGTTGTGCTCAAATTAATCTGTATTCCGAGGCCCCTCTGAAATGATTGCCAAAATTTAGCTGTAAATTGCGCCCCTCTGTCAGAGATAATGGATACTGGAACACCGTGCGGTCTGACTATTTCTCTGATATACAACTCAGCATAATCTTCGGCAGAGAAAGTAGCCCTTACTAGCAGAAAATGGGCTGATTTTGTCAGTCTGTCAACAATTACCCAAATCGAATCATTTCTATGCCTGGTGCGGGGTAATCCTGCTACAAAATCCCTATTTACTGCTTCCCATTTCCAAAGAGGCACAGCTATGTCTTGAGTCAATCCGCCTGGTTTCTGGTGTTCAGCTTTTACTTGCTGGCAGTTAGGACACTGGGCTACGAATTCTGCTATTTCCCTCTTCATACCTGGCCACCAGTAGATTTCTTTAATATCGTGGTACATTTTCATCGCGCCTGGGTGGAGAGAATAGCGGGCGTAATGTACCTCGCTCATAATCTGCTAGCGAAGCCCTGCAATATCTGGAACACAAAGGCGGCCTTTACATCGCAACACTTCATCCTTAGTTACTTGAAAATCCGGCGCTTTTCCTTGATGAAATCTGTGTTTAAGCTGAACCAGGTCAGGATCCTCATACTGCCGTTCCTTTACCTCCACAACTAATGACGACACTGCGGTGTTCTGAATTACTGCTCTGTTGTCCTCTGTTTTTGCTACACGAATAGCTAAACTAGCTAACTGGTGTATTTCTTGGGCCAATTCCCGCTGCTCGGGCTGCAAGTATGCCAAACTTCCCATAGACTTACGGCTAAGAGCATCTGCTACTACGTTGGCTCTGCCTGGGTGATATCGAATATTTACATCATAATCTTTCAACAACTCCAACCAGCGACGCTGCCGCAAATTCAACTCTCTCTGGGTGAAGATATACTGTAGGCTTTTATGATCAGTGAAAATATCCACATGGACGCCATACAAGTAATGTCTCCATATCTATAGGGCATGGATCACTGCGGCTAGTTTCAGGTCGTGGGTATGATAATTCTTTTCGTGTTTCCTCAGCTGTCTGGAAGCATAAGCAATTACTTTACCATGCTGCATCAATGCACATCCTAACCCAATACCCAAAGCGTCACAATAAACTGCATAACCCTCTGTACCTTCTGGCAATGCTAATACTGGGGCGGAGGTCAACCCGTTTTTCAATTCCTGGAAAGTCTGCTCACATGCCTCCGTCCACTGAAACTTTACTGCTTTTTGCATCAACTTAGTCAGAGGTGCCGCTATGGTGGAGAATTCCTCAACAAATCTTCTGTAGTACACTACTAATCCTAGAAAACTGCGTACTTTGGTTGGAGTGGTAGGTCTGGGCCATGTTCTTACTGCTTCTATTTTTTGTGTGTCTACTTGTATACCAGCATCCAACACGTATGCCCCAAGAAGGCTACTGAGTTCAGCCAAAATTCACATTTAGAGAACTTGGCATACAACTGACGGTCCTTAAAAATCTGGAGCACTGTCCGCAAATGATCCTGGTGGTCTGCCTCTGAGCGAGAATACACCAGAATGTCGTCAATAAACACTATCACGAATAGGTCTAGATATGGTCTGAAGATGCTGTTCATCAGGTCCATGAATACTGCGGGAGCATTTGTCAGCCCAAAGGACATGACTAGGAATTCAAAATGGCCATATCTGGTCCTGAAGGCAGTCTTCGGAATGTCCCTTTCACGAACTCAAACCTGATGATATCCGGACCGTAAGTCAATCTTGGAGAAATATCTGGCCCCCTACAACTGATCAAACAAATCATCTATTCTGGGAAGCGGATACTTATTCTTGACTGTAACCTTATTCAACTGCCGGTAGTCTATACACATGCAGAGTGAGCCATCCTTCGTCCTCACAAATAGAACTAGCGCACCCCAAGGTGAAGTACTCGGCCTGATAAATCCCTTATCTAACAAATCCTTCAGCTGCTCCTTTAATTCTCTGAGTTCAGCAGGAGCCATACGATATGGAGGAATTGATATGGGCTGAGTGCCTGGTAGCAAATCAATTGCAAAATCTATTTCTCTTTTTGGGGGGATACCAGGTAGCTCATCTGGAAATACGTCAGGGAATTCATTAACTACTGGAACAAGCTGGAGAGTCGGAGGCTCTACCCGAACATCCTGGACTCTGACTATGTGGTAAATGCATCCCTTAGCTATTAACTTCCTCGCCTGAAGGTAGGAAATAAACCTACCTTTTGGCGTAGCTGTACTGCCCTTCCACTCTCGTACTGCCTCCCCTAGAAAGTGAAATCGGACCGTCTTGGTCCAGCATTCTACATTGGCATAGCACGACACTAACCAATCCATACACATAATGGCATCGAAATCAATCATTTCTAATTCTACCAGATCTACTGTAGTCTAACGATCAACAACCTCTACTGTACACCCTCGATACACCCTTCTGGCTATGATGGAGTCACCGACGGGTGTAGATACTGAGAAGGACACTGAACTTCTGAGCCACAAATGGGGTAATGTAGGACAAAGTTGATCCTGGATCAATCAATACATAAGCAGGGTATGAGCAAATAGTCATCATACCTGTTACCACATCTGGAGACGCCTCTGAGTCCTACCTCCCTGGTAATGCATATGTACGTCTTGGGCCCGTACCTCAACTAGAGACCCCTAATCTACCTTGGCCTCTACCTGCTGGACCTGAGGGCCTACGCCCTGCCGAGGATGCTGAAGCTCGTGACCCTACGGATGCCCTGTCCTGTCTATCCTAGTCATCCTGATCTCTGGCTGGACAATCTCTCATCAGATGACCCTCTTGGCCACAAATATAACATCCGGTGGAGCCGTATCTACATGCTCCAGAATGACGTCGACTGCATATAGGGAAAAGTGGTAGGGTATACCTACTCTGCTCCGCCCTCCTCTGTAGTGGTGAATCTGCGGTCTGCGAGCCTCCATCGGTCTCCGACTGCCCCCTGCGACTAAATCTGCCCCTCTGCGGCTGTGGTGGAGGCGGGGGTCTGGGCGGCCTATCTGATAATCATGGCTTGGGTCCTCCCCGAACCTCCCTCTGTAACTCGACTGGCCTATCCCTGCGGTGCTGTTCATGACTGGTCCTCCTGATCTCCCGCTGCCGCTGCCTGATGCCCTCAATATTCTGGGCGAATGCCTGAACTCGGGCAATATCCATGTCCTCTCGCAGTGTAGCCGTAATACAAGTCTCAACATACTCTGGATTCAACCCCATGATGAAGCGGTGTACTCTGGATGCCATAGTATCAACAAAAGCTGGTGCATATCGGGCCAAAGAATCAAACCGCAAGGCGTATTCTCGAACACTCATGGCCCCCTGCTCCAAATGTAAAAACTGATCCACCTGGGCTCTTCGAATCTCCCGTGGTAAATAGTGGTCCAGAAAAGCTCCTGAGAAGCTGGACCAGGTCGAAGGGAAAACATCTCTCCCTCGGGACCTTTCCCAGCTTTCATACCACAACACGACGATATCCCATAATCGGAATGCTATCAATTCAACCGATTCTGTAGGAGTGGCATGCATAACCATTAAAATTCTCTACATCTGGTCTAGAAAATTCTGAGGGTCCTCTGTCCGGTCCGTACCTGTAAACTGTGAGGGATTCAGAGCCAAAACTTCCCGGACCTTCGAACAACCGGGCCCTCCTGACGACTCTGCAACTGTAGATGGCATCGGCTGATGCTGAGCAACCATCATTTGTGCTAACATGACTACTGCACGCCAGACCTCCTAGTTGGAAGGTATCAGTATAGGGACTGCTGGAGGTGGTGTCGCCCCAAGTGGCTCCTGATGTGGTGGAAACTGCTGATAAGATTGGGACGATGCCTCTGTAGTGCCCTCTGATCGGGCTAATTCTAAACGAGGGTGACGCATCCTGCTGGTGCCTTCCCCTGCTGCGGTGTCCAATCTTCGGCCTATGATAGGATGTCGCTGGTCCGACATTTTTTCTGTAACCAAAGAATATAGTAAGCTCTAGGTACTCAACCCTATTCTGTACCGCACTACAACACGACTGATTAAGAATAAAAAGTAACCATCCTATCATGCCTTGCAGCCTCCTGCCTATAGTATGTGGTGCACAACACATCCATAGGCAAGACTCTACTTAGCACGGCTTGCAGACTCCCTGGGATACGACCTGCCTTGATACTAAGTTTGTCACGCCCTGCCTTGGGAGGCATGACTGGCATCTGGTGCCCTACTAGGACCTGGACTGCTGGACTAGCTGAGCCTGAGCACTTCTGGTGTCAGGCTGGCTCAAACTCTGGATTCGAGAAAACAATGGGTTATATAACGGCTGTAAATACAGCCTCCGACCGACTAGGCCCATAGCCACCTGTAAGAAAACAACAGCTACCCAGAACAACTGAATTAATAGGGAACCTATGCGGGCCGGCAAGGCCACCATGCTGTCTAGTTATTTCTGAATCAAGAAAACAAGTGCTAAACTGCTACATGACCAGCAAGGTCACCACTACCCACTGAATAAGGCCCCACAAGGCCATCATAAACAAACTAAAACATACACAAGGCCTCACACGACCGGTACAGCTAATCACAGGGAATATACAATCTGCAAGCCTCTAAGAATACTGATAAGATGGTCGGGACAGGGCCTCGGCCTACCCATAATGTACAACAAAAGAAAAGGAATAAACCTCTAGCTGTCTAGCTCCGGATGACAGGAGCTGATGACTCTGTGTGCTGGCTGAAATTACGAGGGATCGACTCCTCGTCTATGAGTACCTGCAGGCAAGTAATGCAGCGCCCCAACCCACCGTGTGTATTACATGGCGCCCGATATTTGACTCGATCGATATGGGTCGTCGCACCATAATGTCATGTGGATGGACATGACATAATTGATATCATATGATCATAGTGACGGGACTTCAGCCCTTGTTGTCTTATACAAACACAATAGGACTTCAACCCTTATCGTCTTATACATATGCGATGAGACTTCAACCCTTGTCGTCTTAACCTACACTGGTATGTAGAATTTATCATGGATAATATCCTTTTGTTATACTAATCAGTGAGCCCAATATAATTTCATAACATATGGCCTATTGGCCCCTCTTTCTTCCATAACATTAAGCATACGACTCCTTTGGCCCATAATAACTCCCATTTTCATATCATGAACACTAACATATTAAATAAACCATAAAACAGCATATGCTTTGTAAGTTCATGGAAACCATATCATAAAAGGAGAATACTTTAAAGCATTGAAAAACTTGAATCATATTGTAAGTCATAGCATAGGTAAAGAAACCATAGGACATCATATGATCAATAAGGAAAATCATGGGCATCATTATCTCATTGAAGCATGACATTGTAGAAAAGTGTTTTAAGCATTGAGACATTAATCTATAAAGAATACACGCCATGAAAGGATATCACAGATGATGATATTGATGAAGGGCATATAGCATTTGGGAACATTACACATAGTGAGTACATATCGTTTTGTGATCTAGGACTCCATAGCATTTCATGATTTAAGAGTACATATAACATTATTTATGAGGTAAACAAGACGTTTAGACATAGCATGGAGAAGAATTTTCTTGAAGTACATAAGGCACTTCAGAGCATTAAGCATGCTAAATATATAGTATTTCATAATCTAGGAGTACAACTCATTTATGAGGGGCTATGTTGTTTAGGAGGAACAGGACACAGGGAAGAACAATATAAATTTCCCGCATTGTAAGAGATACCCTTACATACATCAATTTCAAATATTAAGCTTATTACAATAGTTAATTACTTAGTTTAAGTCCTTAATCTACAAGAATAACAATACGGGAAATAATGTAAGCAACAATTATTTAAGCCCAGGCCATTTAGGTTAAGTAATCAAACACACTATGACCATTAAACTCCAATGCCCTCTAACAATGGTGTTTGTCCACACTCATACCTGCCGTCACACCAAAAACAACACAAACTCCATCTTTGGGGTTACCTATGTAGTCAAAAGTAACCACCCACAAGAACACCTTCACACCATTTTCATTCACCACATGCAAATATCCAAAATTTAAACTCATGACTTTTGATTATCATTTTATGAATCTTGAAACTAAATGTTACTCAAAACATCACTATTAACTCATGCATGAAGGTGGGAGAAGATTCTTACCTTATTAAATGCAAACCCCACAATATCTCTTCACATGAGCCCTAGTTGAGAAAACATTGATTTCTAGAATCCAAAGAGATACCATTGTAAGAATTGCATAGTCGTGAAGGAATAATCATGAAAGTAATTAGAACTGACTTATCTTGGTGGGTTGAGAGAGAAGTAGATAAGGTTGAGTGGCAATTTTTTCACTATTTTTTACCTAAGGGAGAGATGCTCTCACCACTAATTTCTCATGAGATACATCTTAGAAGTTTTAACATAGGAGGAGAACACAACTTTATGCCCAGTGCCAGTTTTGGAGGAGGTCAAACGGGTAGTTTTCAACTTGAATGGAGACATTGCAAATGGGCAGAATGGTTTCACAGGAAGCTTCTATCATGTTTGTTGGGACATAGTAGTCATAGACATTTTGAGGATGGTACAAGCTTTATTTGCTGTTCATACTCTAACCAAGTCAATAACTCACACAAACTTGGTTTTCATACCAAAAAAGAATGAGGTACACACCTTTTCAGATATGAGACCAATAAGTCTGAATAATTTCATTAATAAGGTTATGTCCAGAATTGTACATGATAGACTAGAGATTGTGTTGCCTAAACTTATATCTTCTAATCAATCAGGTTTTGTGAAGGAAAGAAACACTATTGAAAATATTTTGCTAACTTTAGGAGATTGTTATAGATATTAGTAAGAGATGTAAACCTGCAAATGTCATTATCAAGTTAGATATAACTAAGGCCTATGATAGAATATCCTGGTCCTCCCTATCTAAAGTACTGGGAAAATGGATTTTACCAACTTATTTATGGATATGATATGGAGATTGATTACTAATAATTGATATTCAATACTTATTAATGGGCAAGCACATGAATTTTTTCATTCAACTAGGGGAGTCAAACAAAGGGATCTTTTATCTCTAGCTCTATTTATTATAGTTGCAAAGGTGTTATCTAGATTACTAAATGCCCTTTTTGAAGATGATCTATAACTATGGTTATGGAATGTCTAAATGGAGTTCAAATCTAAATCATCTAAACTATGTAGATGATACTATTATTTTTGTTTTAGCTTATAAATATTTTCTGGATAGAATCATGCAGACTTAGCATAAGTATAAGATTTAATCAGGTCAGAAGATCAATAAAGAAAAGAGTGCATTCTACATGCATCGAAGTATGGTAACAGATCTTAAACAACTGGTGGAGCAGTGTACAGATATGACAAGACAAAAATTTCCCATAATCTATTGAGAGCTGCCCAATTACTCATGCCAAGAAGAGGAAAATTTTCTACTCTGAGCTTATAAAGAAGGTAAAGAATAAACTACAAGCATGGAAGGGAAGAATGTTATCTTATGGAAGGAAAGCAGTCATGATGACTAGTGCTCTACATAATATTCCAATCCATTTACTATCAGCTATTATTCCCCCAACATGTGTTACCAAGGAGTTATATAAGATTTTGCTAAATTCTTTTAGAGTATTAGGGACACATGTAGAAGTAAACACTGGGAAACCTGGCTTGACATATATCTGCCCAAGTAGGAAGGTGGTCTTAGTTTTAGATCTATGTTTGATATCTCTCAATCCAAATATGCAAAATGCTGGTGGAGATTTATGACAGGGAGGTGCTTATGGACAGACTACATGTGGAACATGTAGTAAGAAACAAATTTCTACCCTTGTGCAGTGGAAAGGTAGATCCCAAGTATGAAAAATAATGTTAACTAATAGAGAGGAGATTGAAAAGAATATATGGTGGAAACCTGAGGGAGGAACTTCCAGCATTTGGTATGATAACTGGAATAAGTTAGGTCCTATTCATCAATCACTAGAAGGGACACAAATGGATAATGCAGTATCAGATGTAGAAGAAGTTATGAGTGATGAGGGCTAGAATTATGACTTAATGCAGCACCACCTTCCAACCGATGTTGTGAATCATATTAAACTAAATAAGAAAAACATTAGGAAGTCAGACTAAAGAGATAATCCATGGTAAGTATTAACAAGCATAGGGAGATATACTCTGAGTAATGCCTGGGAACTATTGAGACAAAGAGACACTATTTCAAATTTTATAGACATATGTGGGTGAAAGATTTACCTTTCAATATATCCTTTCTTGCTTGGAGGTTATGAAAAGCCAAACTATCAATGTCTGCAATGTGTAGCAAGGTGGGATAATTCTATAGAGCCTGCATGTCTATGTTGTACAGTCACTTTATTTGAGATTGCGGAGCACTTATTCTTAATAGGAGAATTTGCAGCAAAAGTATGGGAATACTATACAAATGCAGTAGGACTGTTGGGACCATGGATACATATTAACCAATGTTAAAATGGTGGAATGCTTCTAGAAATGCCAAGATCAAATCTATTTTTCAAGTTGTTCCTATCATCATAGTATAGATTATTTGGAAGAGAAGAAACACCATTTTACATGGTGGGACTTTTATATTTGGGAAGGTGATTTATGAAATTAATACTACAATCCATATATTCGCAAAATCTAGATTTCCCTAGCTTCAGAATATTCCAGTCTCTTGGCCTCAGCTAGTAAGCTTTTTGGAGAGATATAGATCTAAGATAGGTTATAAGATGGTTAGGTGATACATGTCCCCAATGAGTTACTTTAAATATAATATAGATGGGGCCTCTAGGAGAAATTCTAGCCCAAGATCTACAGATTTTTGTGTTAAGAATGAGGATGGCGATGTGGTTGGGGCAAATGCCATGAGGTTTACAGAATCCACAAAAATTATAATTGAGTCTATAGCTATTAGAGAAGGACTAAAGTTCTTTATACCCAGATAATTATGTCCTATAATAATTGAAGCAACTCTGTAGCTATGGTCAATTTACTGAATGGTAGCTAGGAAGTCCCTTGGAGTGTGACTTTGGAGGTCAAATCTATTAATAGATTAAGGGTAGTACTCATTCAGCATATTCTGAGAGAGGGCAACAAACTGGCAGATTATTTTATTAATCTAGTTTTTATTTTACAAGTACTTTCTAGAAAAACACTTTTCAAGACATACCACTGTTAGGGAGAAGGATTATTAACATGGATAAACTGAATACTCCTAGTTTAAAAATCACAAAGAGCAGCAACTAAAGGATAAGAATAGAGGCTATGAAATTTACACCAATCAAGTTTGGCATAAAATTCATAGAAGATAGCAAAGAATTCAACTAAGTAAACAACAAGATTTGGATATAGAATAGTCGATTGTCAATTACCTGAAAAGATTTCAAATGTTTTGATTACTGATGTACAGTGGAATCAAAACAAGGCAAAAGGCATACAATTTCATATTCAAAAAAGAGTTACTCTAACATCTTTTTTATCTTAAGATTTGATAAGAAGAATCACAGGTTGTACGAGATCCTTTTGATTTATCTGACACTTTGTCTAATACTTTCGTATCTGATGTGTGGTATCAATCTCATATAAGGTACAAACTATCAACAGGAAACCAATAGATAAAGTGAAAATCGAGTAATGAAAAAGATATTCGACTGCATGCGAACCTCTTTTGTTTGATATTAATTTTTGTTTCTAAATATGAAGGACCTAAGCTTCTAATGGGAATAAAGAATCACTCCTTCACTTTCACCAACCTAACAAAAAAAAGAGATGATAGAGACACTCCTCATAGACTCAAGAATAAGAATAGACACGAAAAGGAAATATTACCTGAAGTAGGTCATGACGAGCGAAGCAGAGAAGCTCAAGATGAAGGTGACACATGCAGCTATAGTCTGAAAAGGACCACCGAAAGAGAGCACATAGTCCCTATTCCACCTCCACCCAAGAAAGGGAGATGTACAATCTACATAGACTCAAAAAGAATAATAGATATAAAAAAGGAAATCTTACGTGAAGCAGACCATGACGAATCCAGCAGCGGAGATCAATATGAAGACAACACATGAGGCGTTGTCTGAAATGAATCGTCGGAGGATAAAACATACCCTACATCACTTTCCTAAATGATGTGTAGACATGTTTGTATGTATAGCTTTGGGATTGTGGGTTGTTTAGTACTGAGCCAATTGTTGGGCCATTTGTTTTGGTTAATGTTGCATATTATTTTATTTGGACTAGTTTGCTTTATAAAATCTGGCCTATTGGCCATTTTAATTTTAAAAAAAAGGTTGAGTGGCAGAGTGAGAAATGAAAATAAAAATCTAAAAAATCACGTATTTTGAAGTGTTGTATCTTCTACATATGGTCCGCATGTTGTCTGTATGTCAACTTCTCTTGAAATATACCCCTACATACAGTCTGACATACAATTCGTACATCCTACATGGGGCCCATAGGTGGCCTTCGCATCTCTTATCCAGTAGCTCAAGTTTTGGAAAAATCTTGGATTTTAACATACCGTACAACATGCAGTCTGTATATTGTCTTCTATATGAACAATTGTAATCAAGTCCCATCTCTTCTAGGTCTAAACATACATTATGACATACGAACCGTATTTATGATATGTGATTTGTATGTCGAACCGCACCAAAAATTGCTGAAGCTCAATATTTCCTTACCACATTGTCACGGCTCGAGTTCACACCCTAGCCGTAACACGGGACAAGGAATTCCGAAAGGCTCCAAGTCAACCCATGGCATAATCATAGCATAACACTTAACATTAGAAATGATCAACAATATGAATAAGTGGAAGCTAATAACAAGAATCTAATGGAGGCCATAAGAGCAATTTAATAATACTTAGATACAACGTTGAACCTGTCTAAACAAGTATGAAAGCCTTCTACTAAACTGATGAGTTTCTCGGACAAGCCTCTAGCTAACTCCTAAAGTCTGAAAACTGAAACATAAGAAAATATGAACGTAAATCACATCCTCAAAAGATGAGGACTCACCATTAGCAACTGAGAGAAAGCGACGCGTATCTAACCACGCGGCTGAGTGTGGAGACCTGAATCTATATCATGAAATGATATAGCACAAGAGGCGTATGGAATGCATTGAGCATGCGGGATAACATAGATAATCAAATAAACAAATATACGATAAGGAATTAAACGAACACATTAACACAACTGATTCAACATGCTGCCATCATCTCACGATTGACATGTGCATATATGTACATAAAACCTTTCTTTGAATCTCATTTTATACAACCTCATCGAACTCATGCATAAGGGTCATGTTTTGAACATTTAATAAGTGCTGAAATCTGAATTTAGCATCACACACTGAACTGGATTCACTACTGATAACTAAGACTGATAATCACTATTTTAAGTCTATTATGAACTTGAAATTTGAACCGTTCAAAACTGATTTATGCTAATAACATCATTAAGGGAGTCATCCTCTACTATAGGGAGTCCCAACTAAGCTAAGGAATCACTAACTGATCAAAGACTCAACTAATAAGGGTTTCAACTGACAAGGGAAACATTCTCTGCTAATGAGAGTCCCAATTGACTAAGGAAACATTCTCCACTAATGAGAGTCCCGACTGACTAGGGAAACATTCTCGGCTAATGAGAATTTCGATTGACTAGGGAGACATTCTCTGCTAATGAGAGTCCCGACCGACAAGGAAAACATTCTCGGCTAATGAGAATCCCAACTGACTGACGCTAATCTAAATTGCAACAGCTAATCAGAGACAAGGACATTAACTACAGACCAATAAACTGGATTCTGAATCTTATTCTGATAAATGGGAGGCACCACTAACACCTCAGAAAAAGACTGAAGTCAAACTGATCAGTTGACATTTTTGACTGACACTATATTCTGAATGAAACTGGACTAGCATGAACCGACTATGATAATCAATTGATATTAACAGCATGAAAAATCCCAACATTAATAACTGACCTTTTTGCAGAACTCTAAGTGTTTACATTGTAGACTGGACTCTAAGATTGAATATACCAAGATATTAACTTCTACTCAAGGATCTATGTCAATCAATCATCACTCGCACAAAATCTCACATATGAACATAAAATTTCTATTGGAATCCAAATCATGCAAGTTCTACCCTAATATATGATAAGGACCAAGACTAACTTTCAGCTAACCAGAGGCCTAAGAGTCTAGGGAAATCATAGACATACTTTTTCTTATACAATTCATAGAATCATGAGCCAAGAACACAATATAAATCATGGGTTCTATATTCATGCAAACTCATAGGTTCAAATCACTCTTTAAACATGTATAATGAAATCATGATAAAATCATGTAGATACTTCATAAGGGCCCTAATTCGAAAATAGTGCTAATTCATGATGAGATTCTAGAAATCATGCTACTATCATTTCATGCACCAAAATCATGAATTTGGGAGTAATTTCATAATATATATATATATATATATATATATATATATATATATTGATGCTTATCATGAGGGTCCTGAAATTTGTGGAAACATGTGAGAAATCACGCATAGATTGAGATCTTAAGACATCTTTTCAAAGAAATCAAGTAATTAGGGTTTTATCATAAAAATTTGGACAAAAGGATGAAGGGAGATCCTTGCTAAAGTCCCACATACCTGGCCTGATGAAATATCCCTCTAGAACTTGGACCTTGAAGTCGTTGAAGAAACCCTAGGTGTTCTTGAGTTTTGAGAGAGGAGAGGAAGAAGAATTTGTGAGTGGTTTAGGATGGAAATGAGGGGTTAGGCTAGATACCCCCCTTAAAACTGTCCCACCTAATGCCTAAAATAATGTAGTTTAGAAGTTACAAGCATAGGAGTTTACGAAAATGCCCCTGGAGAAAATTAGAAAAACTTCCCGATCTAGAGCCACGACTCACGTGATGAGTCATTACCACCTCGAACGACTCGTCGTCACGTCTGTTAGGTACACTGGAAAAATTACATAGATTCGGCATCCTTCAACCCACGACCAACATAACAAGTCGTTACTTGCCCCAACGACTCATTAGACCCACTCGTCAAGTACACTGGAATTTCCTTCAAGGTCACAGCTTCTCCCATTTAACGACTGACATGATGAGTCGTTGCCACACCTAACGACTTGTCACCTCCTTCCGTCATCCAAACTGCTTAAGACATAACCCGGGGACCCTATCCTCCACCCAACGACCACCCTAACGAGTTGTTTCCAGGCAAGACGACTCGTCAGGTTGGCCGTGGACATTGGGCTTTGCCATCCCTTCCTTATAGTACCTCACGGGTCAGACCATCTCTTAATGAGTCATTCTCTGACTCGTTCTGAGGCAAATTTCTGTCGAGCATAATCTTACTCTGGGGTCTGATCTCAAGGACTTCCGGGGTGTTACAATATCTCCCCCTTGGGAACATTCGTCCTCGAATGTTGGCTGAATATACTGAAATGATAGAGACGAAACTGAAATCCCAATATTAATCAATCACAGCTAACACCAACGTAGTATTTGACTCCGGACCAACCTTATACACAAAAACTAAATATTGATCTTGGGCAAATTTATATGCCCAAGTGATACTCAAAAGTACCATTTTAGCCTTGTTTATCTATCAATGTGTATACATTCTCATGTAATCGATAATAAAATGTGAATTTATACTAACCAACATGATTAGCATTGTTTTGCAGGTAAAAGGTAATTTCGGGAAGCTAAAATGCATGTTGGATGATATCGGGATTGGACTTGGATGCGAGCAAGGGATAAAGCATTGGACAGCATGAATTAAAGGGGCTCCGTGATGGAGCCGTGTCACGCTGCCATCGCGGAGGCCTTCTGCCTGGATAGGGAAATTTCACCCAAATTCCAGTGGAGGTCCGCGTTTTCTCCATGGCACGGTGGCATGGCTCCGCGTTGCATGCCGTGCCACGTTGAGCTTTAATTCCTGGACCCCCAGTTCCAGTGAGGGTCTGCGTCCGTAGCGTGTCACGGAGGCAGTGCTCCACGATGCACTCTGTGACACGTCGCTCGTTATTCCGGGAAAAATTTCCACCAGTATAAATAGAACACTTAGGTTCATTTTTCAATATCCTGACTTGGTGGAGCAAGGATGTGGGTTACAGGCAGTTGAGGGACGAAAATATCAGGGTTTTTTCTCTCTTTCTTTCTTCTTTAATTCAATTGCTTGTATGATTAACACTCATTTTAAGATGTTTAATCCACAAATGAATGGCTAATTCCTCTTCTTGCTGAGGTTATGAACAATTGTGATGAAATTTGATCATTGATTCTTTGGTTTTTCATCTTTTCTTCCATGTTGTTCTATTAATTTCTTGTTCTTACTGCGTTAATGTGTGGCCTACGTTAATGTACATCTAAAAAGTCCGGTTTCACTCGAGAGAGCAAGAAATTGGAAAGTTGTGAATTAATAGGATATGTTCTTTACTTGGTTTGGGAAAATTGAGTTTTGATTTGCTTTCAGGATAGAAATATACCTGAAAGTCGTATTAGTCAATTTAGGAACTGGAATTGTATGGCTAGAACATGAATTGCATTTGATCACAGAAATGTAGACGGATGGTTCATGATTCTTAAGTGAGGTTAAATACGAGAGTTTTAATCTCTTGGCAATTGTTCTTGGCTAGCAACTGGAGGAAAAGATTAACCAAAGTATGATGACAAGTAATTTCATTACATGTTCGTTTAACCTCAGCATGCTCTCATTCATAGTTCAGATTCAAAGTAGATAATTGTTTTAGCTTTAGTATAAAAAATTATAAAACAAACTATCAAACTTTTGGTTACACTGTTGTCTGCATTTTTAGAAGTAAAATATAGTACACTTGAGAAAATTGCACTTCATCCAAGTCTCTGTGGGATCGATACTTGGCTTACCAAAGCCACTTACTACTTGTTTGACCACGTGCACTTGCATGTCGTTTTATACCCCACAAATCACGCCGAACAAGTTTTTGGCGCCGTTGCCGGGGACTTGGCAATTGGTGAATTTGTTTTAAGTGTTAATTTACTGTATTTTTATTTTCTTAGTGTTGACAACTTGGTCTTAGCCTATATTTTGCAGACTTAATTGCTGTTGAACGCTGGCAAGAGACAAGGAGCTGGTGGAATCATATATAGAGCCAGAAAGGATATTTCACAGTAAACGAAGAGAAGCTCTACAAAGAAAGCTGCAGTTGCTCAGACAGACGATCATGGAGCAACAACAGAATCCACCGGTAGTACGGGCAGTGTTAGTGCCCGAAGAAGCAGCAGCTCGGCCGGTTCGCGAGGTGGTAATCCCACATGCCAATAATGTTACATCTAGTATCCGCAAACCTGAGCCAGGAGGGAGATTTGAACTTAAACAGAATATGGTGCAGTTGCTGCACACTAGCGGGCAGTTTACCGGTCTCCCTCATGAAGATCCACAGCAGCATCTCCAAAATTTTTTGGAGATAAGGGACACTTACATCCCCGCTGGAGTGTCATCAGATTATGTCCGGCTTACATTGTTCCCATTCTCATTATTGGGAGAAGCCAAGAGGTGGTTGAAAGCTGAGCCACCAAATTCTATTTCTACGTGGGATGATCTTGCACGGAAGTTTTTGATACGGTTTTTTCCCTCTGGTAAAACAGCAAGACTTAGAAGTCAAATTCTAAGTTTCAAACAAAGAGAGGGAGAAAATTTATATCAGGCTTGGGAGAGATTTAAATCCATGTTGCGGGATTGTCCTCATCATCATCAGTCCAATGATGTGCTGGTGCACACATTTATAGAGGGTTTGGAACCCCACACCAAAATATTGCTAGACTCAGCAGCTGGAGGGCAAGCACTCGAGAAAACGTATAAGGAGCTGTATACCTTGTTAAATCGTATTTCGCAGGGCAATCCAAAATGGAATGCTGATTCATCAAGAGGTGGGACAAGGAAAGCAGCAGGAGTGCTAGAAGTGGATGGGTTTACAGCTATTGCTGCACAGATAGCTGCATTGCAAAATCAACTTAACACCCACTTCAGCAACATGACATTAAACCAGCCTCAAGCCCCAGTTAATGCAGTACAACAAATGTGGTGTGAAGTGTGTGGAAGCAGTGAGCACTCAGCTGAGTGTTGTGGAGCCAATCCTGACTCGGTAAACTTTGTGGGTAATGCGCAAAGGAACCACCAGCAGTATGGTAGTAGCTATAACTCCAATTGGAGGAATCACCCTAATTTCTCATGGGGTAGCAACAACCATCAGGGCCAAAGTTCGGGTCAGGGTGTGCAAAGGAACCAAGGAGGGCAGCAAAATTATCAAGCACAATTCAGAAACAACAATGCACCTCCTCCGCCACCATCACCCAGCATTGAGGAGATGTTCAAGACCATGATAGCTAACCAAGCTCAATTGCAGGCTGACTATGTGAAATTGGCAGCCGAAGTGAAAAACAACCAGTTAGCTACCAAGGCACTTGAATATCAATTTGGGAAATTTGCTAGTGCCCAAAACACAAGGCCTAGAGGAGGACTGCCGAGCGACATGGATCCCAATCCCAAGCAGGTAAATGCAGTGACCACAAGGAGTGGTTTGCAGCTGAAAGAGGTGGAACCAGAAAGACCACCTCAACAGTCGGGAGCAGCTGAAGTTGAGAGGGAGCACAGTACTGAAAGGGGGAAGACTAAGGAAGCTGAATCAGAAAGACCTCCACCCCCGTTCCCTCAACGACTAAAGAAACACAAGGAGGAGGCGTGTTTCAATAAATTTATGGAGGTGCTGAAACAAGTACATATTAACTTACCTCTTGTTGATGTCTTGCAGGGAGTACCGAAATATGCTAAGTATATAAAGGACATCGTGGCAAACAAAAGTCGGTTGACTGAGTATGCTACGGTGGCTCTAACGGAGGAGTGCACTTCCCGGATCCAAAATAGACTGCCCACAAAGCTAAAAGACCCTGGGAGTTTTACTATCCAGATTACTATTGGGCAGAGCATCCGAGCTCATGGATTGTGTGATTTGGGAGCGAGCATAAATTTGATGCCGTCTTCGGTATTCAGAAAGTTGGGCCTAAGGAGTCCTAGACCCACAACGGTAATCTTGCAGTTGGCGGATCGATCCTTAGCCAGACCGGATGGCATTGTTGAGGACGTTCTGGTGCAAGTTGGCTCCCTAATTTTCCCGGTAGATTTTGTCGTGCTGGATTTTGAATCAGACGCGGAAGTCCCATTTATTTTGGGACGTCCTTTCTTGGCAACCGGGAAAGCACTAATTGACGTAGCTGCGGGGCAGCTAACAATGCGAGCACATGACAAAGTGGAGGTGTTTGATGTGTACAAGACACCCAAGCTCCCGATGGTGCATGAAGAACTCTCGGTGATCAATGTGATTGATCAAGGTGATAATAAGCAAATGAAGGATTCACGGGAGTTAATGGGAAAACCACCGGAAAGGTGTAAGCACTACTAGGGGGAGGACGGTGATCGAGAGAAATTGTCCATCACCCTAGAGGAAAATTGAGCTTAATGACGTCGAGCCGCGACGGTAAACTAGGCGCTGCACGGGAGGCAACCCGTGGAAAATTTTTTTTTTCTTTTATTTTGTAAAGTGTAAATAGATTTTTCTTTTCTTTTTCTTTTTCTTGATTTACTACAAAAAAAATTTCGTTTTAGTTTTTGATTTATTTGAATTTAGAGTGAAACCTATAATTCTAACCAATTTTGTATAGTGAGATGAATTTCAGGTCAAACGGAGAAAAATACGCATGGAATCGCGAAGGAAAAGTCGAGGTATGAAAAATTAATAAAAAGTGGCAAACAATGAGCTGAGGCGACAGCTCCGTGTCACGGAGGTGGACCTCCGCGTTACCTCCGTGACACGTTGAGGTAGAATCCGGAAATTTTAAAAATTTCCAGAACAATCTCGCGATGGCTCCGTGTCACGGAGGCAGTGCACCGCGATGCACTCCGTGACACGTTGCCTTGTATATCGCGACGGGTCACACCGGGTCGCCGGGTGACCCGCGCGATTTCCTTGCTTTTTAACCCCGAAAACCCTCCCTTTTCCCTCATTTTTTAATCTCTCCACGACCAAACCCCCCAAAACCCATCCCCTATCAACGTGACAAGGAGTAAGGCAAGAAATTCAACAAGTTTTCTTCGATTCTTCAAAGTCAAGGTATGTTTTTCGATTTCCTCTCAAATTCTTGTCGATTTTTTTTGATAGTGAGCATGGGAGGTGAGCTAAATTGCCCTACGTAGTAATTAATCATGAATTCGAGTTAATTGTTGTTGATGAGTGTTCGGAATATCGTTATGATTGCTTGAACTTGTCAATTGCATAAATTAATTGAATTTGATTGATAATATCAATTCTAGGGCTTGTATGTTGAATTTGAAGTTGAAAATGTATTGAAATTGTGAATTTTATGCCGGGATGTAAATGTTGAATGAGATGAGTCGATGTACAAATTGTTAGGATGTTAATAGAACGACGGATTCTTGGGTTAAGGGAATGTTGAAATTTGTAAGAATTTGGTTGGTTGTATAGGTTCGAGTAGATAAATTTTTGTTGTTGTTTTTGTTTCTTTGATTTTCTTTGCTAAGTGTGATGGGTAAGATGTTAGCGATGGTAGTGATTGTGATTGGCTGTACGAAGTCTGAGTAGTACGCAAAGGATATACCGTCGAATTTTTCGAACGCACTAAGCATGATTGTATAGTTGATTATTGTGTGTAGATAAAGATAATCTTGCCGTATTGTTGTAACTGTAGCTAAGGACTAAGTGTGGGGTAACCTAGCGTAACCCGACCTTAGACGAAGTTAATATCCATTAGCTTAACATTGATCTTGTTTACTTGGGTTGACAGGTAAAATGGCAAGCCGGCAAGATAAAGGAAAAGGCACATCAACTTCGGGCGCCGGAAGGAAGCGAATCAGACTGGGCACAACAGTCACAGCAGCACCAGCAGTTCCACGCGGCCAACGCCGCCAATACGGAACGAGATGGGTGACTGATGAGGGGAAAAAGTGGTACGCAAAGCACAAAGAAAACAAATATTTCCCCGAGGAGCATATAGCACGGGAACCATTGGCACAGGAGTTCCCTAGGATGGTCCACCGGATCGAGGCAGCTGGGCTCAATTTCATATTTGAGGAGCCCAAGGAATGCAATTTGCACCTGGTTCGGGAGTTTTATGCCAATTGGAACCCGACGATCAGAAGTCACACCATCAAGATCAGAGGGCAAATAGTCACACTTGAGCCCCACCACCTCAATGCCATTATAGGAGCGTGGGACACAGACGCCCACGTACTCCGACAACTGAACATTACCCCACCATATGCGGACATCAGACGCACATTGTGTGGGACCCGATCGACAGCTAGATGGAGCAGACACAAAGAGAGGGGCTACCACCAGACTCTGCCATATTCACAGATGAACAGGGAAGCCCGAATCTGGCTGAAGATAGTCTGATCATGCCTAATCCCGGGGGTACATATGACAGATGTAACCCGGGATCGTGTATGCCTGGTGTACGCCCTGATGAAAGGGCTGGAGATCAACGTGGGGGCGGTAATTATCTCCGCCATGAAGAGATCCCGGTTGCACCAGGGGCACAGGTATGGCTTTGGTGGACTACTCACCACCTTCCTCAGGGGCCTAGATGTCGAGGAGGAGGCCCTTGACTATATCCCGCAGATGGAGCGGCGGGCCTTAGATGTTACTAAAACTAAGGCTCCCGACACCACCCATGGGCCAGTGCTTACACTTGGCGAGCGACATGCTCGTGATGACCAGTATATGGCTCGGATGTATGGGATGCAGATGCTCCAGCTGAGGATAGGTGGGAGGCCGGCGACAGAGGAGGAGCTATGGCAGCTCGAGCTAGACTACCCCTTCGGCGAAAACGCCAGGGCTCTATGCCGAATGGGGCCAGCATTTGTAGAGCCCACAGATGATGATGTCCCCACAGACGAGGAGACACGTCAGGAGGACTCCGATGTGGAGTCCGATGATGACGACGGAGGCGACTCAGACATGGGAGATGAAGCAGCAGCACCCCGACGAAAAAGTGGAATACTTTGACTGATCAGGGAGTTCCACCACCCGATTTTGTGCTATTTTAATTTTTGTGAACACTGGGGACAGTGTTCGAACTAAGTGTGGGGTGGGAGTAGTTAGGTGTTGGGTTGGGCTGTTTTGTATGTATGCTCTATTTTGTTGTCGTGTATGTGAAAATTTGTTTGTCCCTGTGAGTTGTGAATTTGTTGTTCTGTTTGTAAGGTTATGTGAATTGATGTGTGTTGTTGAATGTTGCTAGCTGATTCTGATTCTGTAATATTTTTGTTATCGAAATGATCGATAAATTTTTTTAAATTGTACATATTTTTATATCAAAATGATCGATATTTTCAACATTTTTTTACTTCTTGGGTTTCTCGGTGTTTGTTTTCAGTTCTTTTACCGAGATTAGTCCCATTGAACCGAAGTCATAGTAGTGACCGTTCCCTATGATGGATGGATGACGACCGTCTTAAGGGAAATGTAGTCGTTAGGAGTAGATTTTTTCAATTATTTTTCAGTTTTTTTCTTTGGTGGGTTGCATCCCAAAACCTGTAGTTACTGGATGGTTGCGAAATGCTGGTTGCGTGTTGTACATGATATTTAAAATGCAAAGGTGATTCGTATGAAAGCATGCAACTTTGTAAATATGTTGAGATACCTAGGCCGTAGAGTTCGATTCAGTGTGATTGAGGCTTAATGTTTGAATTCCTGTAATTAGCTGATTGAAGAGTCTGTGAATACATCTTAAATTGAGCATGTGCAAAAAGTGTGAAGTGAGGTGTTGATATTCCATGCTATTGTGAAGTGTCTAGAACTTGCCTGGTGTGTGTACAAAACGAAATGAAGGAGGTGTATTGTAGGAAAGGATGTAGGCATTTCTTTGTTTTAACCGAGAGTTTCTATTTTTCCTTGTTGTACCCACCTTGATTGTATACCCTAGTCAGCCCGTTGAGCCTTTAGCCGATTATTTTTTTTCTTTTGTCATAAAGTGTAAACCGAGCTTAATTCCTTCTTTTCATTAGCCGTAAAGTCTATACAAAACTCTTAAGCGCTTAAGAAGAGAAAATCATTTTCCCAAAGTGTCAAGGAGTGAGAATGATGAAAAGAAAAAGAAAAGCAGAGTGATAGAAGAAAAGAAAAGGTTGAAGGTGCACTTGCTATAAATAAACGATAATGAAGGTGCATGAATAATCTTTGTTGTTGTGTCAAGTGTGCTTAATACGATGGGTCATACTAAAGAAAATCATCAAGAATGGGATGATGAAAAAAAAGAAACAATGTCCATGAGTGGATGGGATGTGTTGAAAAGGCGCTTAAGGATGCTAGTGGCTATTATTGGCTAACCCAATATTTACTAGTTCCGTAGCTTCCATTACAACCCGTTAAAGTCCTGCGTGATCTTACATCACACTTCTTTATATTAGTGGAGTAATACACTAAGGGCAAGCTTATGGGTCATGACATGATGCATGTGAATTCTTTTGGGAGAGAGAGCGAAATAGTTTTTACATGCCCCTGCTTGAATTCTTGTGAGTCATATGAGCAAAAAGGGGAAGATTCTCTTGTGTTGTGAGGGCACATGCTTGATGAAAGATTAATTTTCGTGTCGGATATCTTGATCAGCTGATTTGCATGAGTTTGCCAATATCGAGAGTCGATTCTTAAAGTCTAGGAGGTCCTAATGTATTGAAGGTCATTGCATTGATAAGACCATGCATGTTTTCTTAATGATTTGCTGTATTGAATAATCGGTATGACCGTAGGCTAAATTGTCGAACCAAAGTAGCGAGGTTGGGATGTAAATTGCATGAAGTGTAGGATTGTTGTTCGAGGACGAACAAGGATTTAAGTGTGGGGTAAGTGATCTTGGGCAAATTTATATGCCCAAGTGATACTCAAAAGTACCATTTTAGCCTTGTTTATCTATCAATGTGTATACATTCTCATGTAATCGGTAATAAAATGTGAATTTATACTAACCAACATGATTAGCATTGTTTTGCAGGTAAAAGGTAATTTCGGGAAGCTAAAATGCATGTTGGATGATATCGGGATTGGACTTGGATGAGAGCAAGGGATAAAGCATTGGACAACATGAATTAAAGGGGCTCCGCGATGGAGCCGTGTCACGCTGCCATCGCGGAGGCCTTCTGCCTAGATAGGGAAATTTCGCCCAAATTCCAGTGGAGGTCCGCGTTTTCTCCATGGCACGGTGGCATGGCTCCGCGTTGCACGCCGTGCCAAGTTGAGCTTTAATTCCTGGACCCCCAGTTCCAGTGAGGGTCTTCGTCCATAGCGTGTCACGGAGGCAGTGCTCCGCGATGCACTCCGTGAAACGTTGCTCGTTATTCCGGGAAAAATTTCCACCAGTATAAATAGAACACTTAGGTTCATTTTTCAATATCCTGACTTGGTGGAGCAAGGATGTGGGTTACAGGCAGTTGAGAGACGAAAATATCAGGGTTTTTTCTCTCTTTCTTTCTTCTTTAATTCAATTGCTTGTATGATTAACACTCATTTTAAGATGTTTAATCCACAAATGAATGGCTAATTCCTCTTCTTGCTGAGGTTATGAACAATTGTGATGAAATTTGATCATTGATTCTTTGGTTTTTCATCTTTTCTTCCATGTTGTTCTATTAATTTCTTGTTCTTACTGCGTTAATGTGTGGCCTACGTTAATGTACATCTAAAAAGTCCGGTTTCACTCGAGAGAGCAAGAAATTGGAAAGTTGTGAATTAATAGGATATGTTCTTTACTTGGTTTGGGAAAATTGAGTTTTGATTTGCTTTCAGGATAGAAATATACCTGAAAGTCGTATTAGTCAATTTAGGAACCAGAATTGTATGGCTAGAACATGAATTGCATTTGATCACAGAAATGTAGACGGATGGTTCATGATTCTTAAGTGAGGTTAAATACGAGAGTTTTAATCTCTTGGCAATTGTTCTTGGCTAGCAACTGGAGGAAAAGATTAACCAAAGTATGATGACAAGTAATTTCATTACATGTTCGTTTAACCTCAGCATGCTCTCATTCATAGTTCAGATTCAAAGTAGATAATTGTTTTAGCTTTAGTATAAAAAATTATAAAACAAACTATCAAACTTTTGGTTACACTGTTGTCTGCATTTTTAGAAGTAAAATATAGTACACTTGAGCAAATTGCACTTCATCCAAGTCTCTGTGGGATCGATACTTGGCTTACCAAAGCCACTTACTACTTGTTCGACCACGTGCACTTGCGTGTCGTTTTATACCCCACAAATCACGCCGAAAAAATATCCACCTCCAACATGCATACCATGGCACAAGAGAAATCAAAGGACATGAAACCAACATTGAACTAGGTAGACCACTGAAAAGGATTCTTCCCTCTTTATCTGGCACTGAATTGATATGGACTGATCCTTCATTCTCAAATCATTTCTTGATACAGAGCTAGAATTCAGGATATCTAATCTAACTGAGGTTAACGAATTCATGAGCGTGAATCATTCACGGCATCTAAAGCCGAGCACATACATGAGAAAAATTTGTTTCTACTGAGCGATTAAGCAACTTCTAAAGACTGAGTTCGATTTGACCACATTAAAAAACATGTATTAACACACATAACTGATTCATAATATGAAAATGAGCATAAAGGACTCATAGAGCAAGTCTTGCATCACTGTCTAAAGCGGTTACCTCTAAACCTTGGGAACCTGCACATAGGGATAGACATAACTTAACTTTAATCGAAATACAAGGGAGGTTATCTGAACATGAAGAGACCGACATACCGCAACTGCTAAGGTTGGAACTCCCTTAGTAGCATTCTCAAGGTCTGACTTACTTCACATACTCACTATCTCCTTCTTAGCTTAAAGTCATCATTCTAAGGCTCCCGAATCTTCCTTCGAGTAAGGCTAAAATTACAAATTCTTAACTTCCCTTAACCTTCACTGCGAGCCTTACACTATCAGCTATTCAGATCACACATCGGCAATGTCTTCCCATAATCACAACAAAGCTTCTTATTCAATATTGAGGTTGGCAACATATAAGGGGTAACACAAGATTCACAATATACCTGTGGCCACTACCGGTGCCTTGCCCTTATCCTGGTGTGCTGCTACGGCATAGGTCCGGTTTTGATGATGCCTGCCACCCAAATTAGAGGATGCACCCTGCTGAAACGGCCGGGCTATCGGAGCTGCTAAAGAGGTGGTTGTTAATCTACTCTCGCCTCGCTTAGCTGTTGTGCAATCTCGGTGCTTATGGCCTACCTTGCCGCACCAAAAACAAACATTTGAGTCGGACATGTATACTCCCAAATAGTGCTTTCCACAGCTCATACACAATGGGTACGAAATCTCTCTCACCCTGGGCTTATACGAAACACTGCTGTCGAAGGTGCTGGAGCCAATGATTTTTGCTGGCAATATGAGCGATGTTCGCCACTCGACCTCTGCTAGGAGAACTCTAGATCTCCAGTCCTAGCCCTTTTGGCCTCTCTCTCTTTTTCTTTCACCTGTTCTACTTCCATCTATTGAGAAAATATCACCAAGCGTGGGAAGTCTATGTCCTAGTGTAACATGGCGGTGCTACATTCCTTGACTAAGGAATCTAACACTCTGTTCACGAACCTGCTCACTCGGGCCCACTAGTCGACTACCGTTTTCGTCGCATACTTGGATAACCGAGTAAATTCCAACGCGTACTCCTGGATAGTCATGTCATTTTGTTTCAAATTAATAAACTCTTCTGTCTTTGCCTCCCTCAACTCCCAAGGGAAAAACCTGTCTAAGAATGTTGTCAGAAACTCATCCCAACCTACGGGACCCGCTCCAATTCCCCGACTGTCCCTCCACTGGAAAAACTAGATATAAGCGACTCCCTTAAGCTGGTAGGAGGCTAACTCTAAACTCTCATTTCCCATCACTACCATGATATGAGTGATCTTCTGAATCTCTTCCAAGAATTCATACGGGTCCTCATCCACCTTTGACCCTAAGCATTTGGGTGGGTTCATCCGGAGAAAATCTCTTATCCTTGCCGCCGCTTCATTTTCATTTTGAGGGACATGAGCCATCGCCTGCTGGTTAGCCTGGCGGTCAAGGCCTGCGCCAACATATGAATGGCTTCTCGGAACTTGGCATGAGTGACATGATCATCCGTTAGGTTTATTGGGGCTGTTGGTACCTGTTGGCGGTTGTCGCCACGTCTTCCTCCATTTGCTCATCTGGGAGGCATTATCTGTGAGCGTGTAAAGCACAAGTCAGTGGAGTAACTGTTTAGGGCTTCATACTCTATGCATGATAAGAATCATGAAGAAAAGGGAACATTCGTAAAACGTCTCATAGCCTCTTCTTCATAAGTGTAGCGTGTTTCACACCCATGAAAAAGACTCCACATAACGCAGCTTTCAGACACCGTAGGACACTCTAAACCTTTGCTTTGATATCAAGTTTGTCACGACCCCAGTTCTCACCCTAGCTGTAACACGGGACAAGGAACCCTGAAAGGCTCCAAGTTGACCTATGTCATAATCATAGCAGAACACATAACATTAGAAATGACCAACAACATGAATAAACGAAAGCTAATAACAAGAATCTAATAGAGGCCATAAGAGCAATTTAATAATACTTAGATACAACGCTGAACCTGTCTAAACAAGTCTGAAAACCTTCTACTAAACTGATGAGTTGTTGGGACAAGCCCTCAGCTAACTCCTAAAGTTTAAAAACTGAAACATAAGAAAATATGAACGTAAATCACGTCCTCGGAAGATGAGGACTCACCACTAGTAGCTGAGAGAGAGAGAAGTGCATCTAACCACGCAACTAAGCGTGGAGACCTAAATCTATATCATGAAATGATATAGAAAAAGAGGCGTATGGAATGTATTGAGCATGCGGGATAACATAGATAAACAAATATATGATAAGGAATTAATCGAACACATTAACATATCCGATTCGACATTCTACCATCATCTCACGATTCGCATGTGCATATATGTACATAAAACCTTCCTTTGAATCTCATTTATACAACCTCATCGGACTCATGCATAAGGGTCATGTTCTGAACATTTAATAAGTGTCGAAATCTGAATTTAGCATCACACACTGAACTGGATCACTACTGATAATTAAGACTGATTATCACTATTTTAAGTCTATTATGAACTTTAAATCTGAACCGTTCAGAACTGATTTATGCTAATAAAATCATTAAGGGAGTTATCCTCTACTATGGGGAGTCCCAACTAAGCTAAGGAATCACTAACTGATCAAAGACTCAACTAATAAGGGTTCTAACTGACTAGGGAAACATTCTCTGCTAATGAGAGTCCCAACTGACTAGGGAAACATTCTCCGCTAGTGAAAGTCCCGACTGACTAGGAAAACATTCTCGGCTAATGAGAATCCCGATTGACTAGGGAGGCATTCTCTGCTAATGAGAGTCCCGACTGACTAGGAAAACATTCTCAGCTAAACTGAATGACACTAATCTAAATTGTAATAGCTAATCAAAGACAAGGGCATAAATTGTGGACCAATAAATTGAATTCTGAATTTGATTCTGATAACTGGGAGGCACCACTGACACCTCAGGAAAAGACTGAAGTCAAACTGATCAGCTGACATTTCTGACTGACACTGAGTAGGCTAGTATTCTGACTAAAACTAGACTAGCATGAACCGACTATGATAATCAACTGATATTAACAACATGGAAAATCCCAACACTGATAACTGACCTTTCTGCAGAACTCTAAGTGTTTAGAGTGTGGACTGAGACTCTGAGACTAAATATACCAAGATATTAACTTCTACTCAAGGATCTATGTCAATCAATCATCACTCACACAAAATCTCACATATGAACATAACATTTCCATTGGAATCCAAATCATGCAAGTTCCACCCTAATCTATGATAAGGACCAAGACTAACTTTCAGCTAACTGGAGGCCTGAGAGTTAGGGAAATTATAGACATACTTTTTCTTACTCCATTCATAGAATCATAAGCGAAGAGCACAATATAAATCATGGGTTCTATATTCATGCAAACTCATAAGTTCAAATCATTCTTTAAACATGTATAATGAAATCATGATAAAATCGTGTAGATACTTCATAAGGGCCCTAATTCGAAAATAGTGCTAATTCATGATGAGATTCTAGAAATCATGCTACTATCATTTCATGCACCAAAATCATGAATTTGGGAGTAATTTCATAATATATATATATATATATATATATATATATATATATGTTGATGCTTATCGTTAGGGTCTTGAAATTTATGGAAGACCTGTGAGGAATCACGCATAGATTGAGATCTTAAGACATCTTTTCAAAGAAATAAAGTAACTAGGGTTTTATCATAAAAATCGGGACATAAGGATGAAGGGAGATCCTTGTTGAAGTCCAACATACCTGGCTTGATGAAATATCCCTCTGGAACTTGGATCTTGAAGTCGTTGAAGAAACCCTAGGTATTCTTGAGTTTTGAGAGAGGAGAGGAAGAAGAATTTGTGAGAGGTTTAGGATGGAATGAGGGGTTAGGCTAGATACCCCCCTTAAAAACGTCCCACCTGATGCCCAAAACAACGTAGTTTAGAAGTTAGAAGCATAAGAGTTTACAAAAATGCCCCTGGAGAAAATTGGAAAAACTTCTCGATCTGGAGCCACGACTCACGTGATGAGTCGTTACCACCTCGAACGACTCGTCATCACATCCGTTAGGTACACTAGAAATTCGGCATCCTTCAACCCACGACCAACATAACGAGTTGTTATTAGAAGAGATGGAGAAACCTAGCAGCTGTCGGTCAGGGCGAGGATAAGCTTTAGGTCACATACCTCACGACATAAGATTGAAATATACAAACTTTCTTCTTCGGAACGGAAAGGGACGTGGCCAAAACACTCGCCCCAACGACTCGCTAGACCCACTCGTCAAGTACACTGGAATTTCCTTCAATGCCGCAGTTTCTCCCCTCTAACGACTGACATGACGAGTCGTTGCCGCACCTAACGACTCGTCACCTCCTTCCGTCATCCACACTACTTAAGAATTAACCCTGGGACCCTATCCTCCACCCAAAGACCAACCTAACGAGTCATTTCTAGGCAAGATGACTTGTCAGGTCATCTGTGGCCACTGGGCCTTGCCATCCCTTCCTTACAGTACCTCACGGGTCAGACCACGACCCTTTAGGTCTCTTAACGAGTCGTTCTTTGACTCATTCTGAGGCAAATTTCTGCTGAGCTTCATCTAACTCTGGTGTCTGATCTCAAGGACTTCCGGGGTGTTACACACATGCGGTGTCACATATGGGCCACATGTCACTTATGTGCCTGCTTCTCTTGCATATCTCGCACCACTTCACCAAATAATAATTCTTTCAATTTTTTATCAACTCCAACCTTTAGAATTACCTTCTCACACGTGAATCTTGATCTTTAAACTCGGATACAACCATAATCTTCAAAGTCAAGTCGAATTAACTGTATCATACAAGTCAAACCTTAGCCCAAAAGTACTGGGCATTACAAATACATACTTAAATATGTTACATGTAGGAGAGGAAGAAATCCAATGACGTCACACATATTTCCAATAGACGCACTACATAGAGATCTGTAGAGGTACGCCAGAACATTATCGCCCCAACCGAAATTTCCTATCTCATGCACAGGGTCCAAAAAACTCAATAAGCGGAAGCTCGCCAAGCTCCCAACGTGTGCCCTCGAATATCATCAACAAGTATAGATGGGCATGTTGATCAACCCTTCTATCCTTACATCAGTAATAGGGTCTTAATAGTCAAGTATGTGCAAACAACAAATAAGTTCAATCGGTTGGTATCCAAAATAGAATTGACCTTCGGCTGGAAACCGGTGAGCCTTACCAACTTTGCCTGCCAAGTATCAAAACCCCAATATCTTCTCTCTCCCTACTAAATGTAGAAAGGCTCTCCATTTAATTGTAATTTGAACATGACTCCACATCTTGTAACATAATCGTGGCCTCACCAATACGGAGATAGAAGACACATGTCTCTGGACATAAGGGCCCAATAAAACTATATTTGTCCAAGTATAATCAAATTGTAAAGACCGGCCATAGACAGACGCTCTACTATACGATAATGTGGGGGTATGCCTCTAAAATCTACCATGCATTATCAATGCAGCATGAATGCATCACATCATGAATATCTAATGCTCTATTCTATAGTTTCTCAGACCATACCTAGACTGTAGTCCCAGTATAGATAAATCAAATGGCCCTGGGTGAATCTCAGGCCTTGAGTAACCATCAGGATCCATAGAAGTGTCGTATTTATATATACAATATTTAAAACTAATAGCATACACGCATACATATATATATATATATATATATATATATATATATATAAATACACATACACACACATATATATACATATATCATTCGTTGTTCATTTTTTCAAGGATATTGCAAACTATATATCGGATTACTGGTCACGCTCAAATTATACCTCGCAATAAAGTATAAAGTAGTCGCTAACAATATAGTAACCCAACTAGGTTGAGGTCAAACCCATAGGGAATAGGCCAAAAATAATATGTTAATAGTGAGTAAATCAATCGGTAGTCATATTTCGGTGAGGAGTTGCAATCAAGGAAAAAGTATATTTTAAGCAAAGAGTTTTGTTGTTAACAAATTTATGAGAAGAAACTAGGACTGTGTTTTTCATAATTTCATAAAGTAGTAGGCTTATTTTATTAGTGATCTATCCAAGTAATTTTTTGTAAAACTGATGATTAATTTCATCTAATGTCTCTCGACCTACATAGACGAATTTCACTTCAAATCCTCTCGGAATTAAGGTGTTCATATTTTTCCCTTATCATAATTTTTGAATTGACTATCCTTGGTTAGAGCTCAAGTCAATTAGATGGGGGTTGGTAGCCTTAAATTTACATTGTTATTTTTTTCTAACTTCAATCCCTTTGATCAAGCAAGTTGATGATACAAGCAAGTTTCAACGTTTGCAACTGCTAAAACTAATTAAAACAAAGAGAATAATAATGCACTCAATTCATCATTCACTATTTTATGTGTCTACTTCTATTAATCCAGCATGTTTCCCACAACCCTAGATAAAAATTATTAGTCTCTCATGTTTGAAGAAACAATCACATAATATTTATAAGAAGTTATGATGAATACTTACAATAATATGAAACTGTTTGACAAATCTTGAAAGCTAAATAGAATCACAAGAATTTGAAGTGTCTCTCAATCAATTGTATGGAATAATATTTCCACACTTACAACGAATCAATGTGTGAATAATAGTTAATGAATAAGTGATGAGTGCTAACAAAATGTCCTAAATGAGGTATTTATAGTAGTAGAATAAGTCTGCATCTTTTTCTACTTGGACTAGAATTCAACTTTGTAGGCTTTGAGTCGACACCGGGGTTCTGCGTCGTGCGGTCCATAGAGCTGATGTTGCTCTGCATCGCGCAGCCTAGTGTGCTGATGAGCCTGTGTGTCGCGTATCTCTATACACTAGAGTTGTTTCGCGATGTCAACCTCTGTTTTGCTGTGACACTTGTTCCTTTCAAGTCCAATTTAGCAACACTTGCTCTTTTAAGCCCCAAATGAGTCAAAACCTATTATTTTTTATCCTACAAATATCTAATCATGTGTGTTAGCTCTTTTTCAAAAATATCATACAAACTCAAGGCAATTCACACATTACTTGTCCTCAAAACATAGCTAAGTATGGACAAAATATTGTCAATTAGTGCTTAAATACGCCCAAACATCAATTACATGACCTAAATCTAATTATTATTTTTAAAGACTTTTTTTCAAGTCTTTTTTGTTAATATATTAGGTTTGGAGTTTATTGTTCGTTATTCGTTTTTCAAATATCTAGTTCAAATCTTTTTTGTTACTTAGTATGATAAATGATCTTTCTTTTTCTTTTTAAGTTTGAAGTTTATTGTTGGTTATTCATTTTTTTAAGACCCTAAATCCTAATCTTTTTAAAAAGGCTTTTTCAAGTCTTTTTTGTAAATAAGATAGATGATTTATATCTTTTTTTATAAGTTTAAAATTTTTTATCATTTGTTATTCGGCTTTTGAAGGCTCTAAACCCTAATTTTCTTAAAAGACTTTTTCAAGTCTTTTTGTAAATATGGTAGATGATCATACTTTTTTTTGTAAGTTTTAAAAAGTTTATCGTTCGTTATTCATTTCAAGATCCTAGACCCTAATTTTTTCAAAATTTTTTTTGTCAAATCTTTTTGTAAATATAGTAGATGATCATACTTTTTTTATAAGTTTAAGAAGTTCATTGTTCATACGTTGTTTTTTCATGTATTTAATTCAATTCTTTTTAAAGGGATTTTATATTATCTTACTAAGTTCAAAATTCATTATAGTTATCTTTTATTCTAAAAAAATAACAATAACATTTAATTGTGAATTATGCAATGTTTTGTGTGTGCACGCACGCGCACGCGCGCATGTATATATATATATATATATATATGTGTGCTAATTTTCACACAGAAATTCGTTTGAACTTTCATGATTATTGATTTTCGTTTGAATATTCTATACAAAATTTTATAACTTAATTAATAAATCTAAGTAACAGAAGTCTATTTCTAGAAATGTTTTATTCGGCCCTAAAAGAATTAAGGATCAACTAATTCTCTTTACTAGAATAATTAACATGCAAATGGATTAAATTAATAATTAACTAAATAAAAAAATTACGAAATAGCTAAATAACACATTGACAATCAAACTAATAAACGAACGATTATATTAACAAACTAACACACACATTAATAATAATATTAACTAATCAATTTCTTTTTATCCAACTACAATTAAATTAATAAATAGTAATCATATTTATACTATTTAAAAAGTGAGAACCAAAAAAGTTAAAAGTTGAATTACCAAAATATCCATCAAATATTGCTGAACTATTTTACTCCTCACATAAAAAAAAATAATATTCAATTAAATAAATTATTTTCAGCTATATATTCTTAATTATTATTTATAATATCAAATTTATCACATTTCATCTCTCATATAACATGTAACTTATCAAAGTGATAGATAATTTCTTTAATTCTTCTCAATTTCGATCTCCTACTAATTGCTTTAGAAAAATATTTTCATGTATGTTGTTTTTGTGAAAACATTTAGGTGGCATATATTTTCGCTTGATGTTCAATTTTTTATTTTTAAACTTCTAATATGTAGCTCAATTAAATATTTTTTAGAATTATATATGCATCAATATAAGTTTATAATTGATTTTATCTTTACAAAATCATATACAATATCAGTTGATATACACGTGCAAAACACGTGTGGGAAGCCCCTAAGTTGGAAGTTAGATTATCATTTTTTCCCTTCACTAAATTAAAATTTAATTAATACATAATTAAATATTAATATTTTATCATATCATATCATATTTATATATTTATTACTATATAAGTGGAAAACCAATAAGTGAAAAAATTAAAATAAATAAATAATAATAAATTAAAAATAATAAATAATAATAATAATAATAATAATAATAATAATAATAATAATAATAATTAAAAACAACAACAACAACAATGTTATAAAATAATAAAGAAAGAACAAGAATATTATAGAGAAAGAGAGAAGAGGGAAGTTCTTATTTCTCTTGATGGGATCTTCTTGAGGAGTTAAAGGAGTCATCAGGGATTCTCTACAATGAATGAAAAACCCCTTTATTTATAGGGGAAAACTTACTTGGTAACAAAGTTACAAACCCTAACTTTCCTTCTAAGAAATAGACATTCACATAAATAGAAAATATATTTATAACATTCCCCCTTGGATGTCTATTTGATAGATAATGTGCCTCGTTAAAATCTTACTAGAAAAAACTCAGTGGGAAAAAATATAGTGAAGGAAAAAGAGTACACATATCTAATAGTACGCATTTTGGCTGCCTCATTAAAAACCTTACAAGGAAAACCCAGTGGAACAAAACCTCGCAAGGGAAAAAGAGTACAGCGCGTATTAACTCCCCCTAATGAGAACATCCTTGAATCTTTGCAGTGCACCATCTTTTTGAAAGTTGCAGTTGGTAGAGATTTCGTGAATAAATCTATCACATTGTCACTTGAACGAATCTGTTGCACATTGATATCACCATTCTTTTGGAGCTCATGTGTGTAGAAAAACTTTGGCGAGATGTACTTCGTTCTATCTCCTTTTAAGAATCCTCCCTTTAGTTGTGCTATGCATGCAGCATTATCTTCATACAAAATTGTCGGTACTTTGTCACAGTTCAAACCACATTTGTTTCTAATGAGATGTATCATGGACCTCAACCACACACATTCTCGGCTTGCTTCATGAATAGCTACTATCTCAGCATGATTTGATGAAGTAGCTACGAGAGACTGCTTTGTAGATCTCCAAGATATGGCAGTACCTCCACATATGAACACGTAGCCAGTTTGAGATCGAGCTTTGTGTGGGTCAGATAAATACCCAGCATCAGCATAACCAACAAGATCGGGACTTGCTAACAAATTAACCGAATGTTATGCTTTGTAGTATTAGCAAGATATATTAGTGCATCAATCACACTAAGATATGGTACTTCAGGACCAAGGATTTCCTCATATAAGAATTATGAACAAGTTTAAAGAAACTTGTAAATGCTTCAGGCATTTCGAATCCTTCATGATTTTCGTATAAATTTTGTCAAATGATAACATTAATTAGTATTTAAATGCGTGACATCTTTTAGTGTCTGGACTACAGGTCCAATAAAATTTATACTTATCAATATGCATCATTTCACTTGATAATTATTTCTACATCAGCATGCTTTAATATATGTAGAATTCAGATCCTCACAATCTTTTATAATATTGCGCGCTATATTGTATCAAAGGTATCGTTGATGATCATTTTGATATTAGTTCCAATGCGACATAACTTATTGAGATCTCTTCATTTTTCGTCATTTTCAGGTACCTAAACCTTTGCCAAGGTTTTATGAAGTGTTATGTCGTGGTGCTTTCTTAAAGCACTTGCCTCATCATTATGACCATCTTAATCACTTGCTCTTCTCGTTCTTCAAGAAGTTCTATATTTGAAACCGTTTGGTCTATCACGCTTCAGGCATCTCATAGACTCTGTCCTTCAAGGACTTTTCATTGGAGCATTTGCAACTGAATTATAAAATAAAGTTAGCAAATATATCTGGCAATTGATTTGCAATATTTTGCAAGTGAATTATCTATTGAACTTTAAGTTCACTTTTTCTTTTTTCCGGGGATCTAGATAATTCATCCCACACTCAATTTTCAGTTGCTAATCACTTCTCCCCCTAATGTTAGAAAAACTAACATTTACTCCCCAAGCTCATTTGGGGACCCATCTTTGTGCGTTGTGGTGGGGCGATTGAATCATATATCGCACATTCAAAGTTTAGATGGAATTATTTGGTTCCTGACCCTGAACCAATTGTGATAGGGGAACCTTGTTGGCTTTATGCATTCAAGTGTTGCTATATGTTAAATAAACATATCTCATACCAAATTTTATTTTGGAGTTTTATTCTCATAACCAATGATTTAGCTATAATTGGAGGCATATAATTTTTGCTAAACCAACATAGATATGAATCAACATTATCAACATGATTTTATAATTTGGAACTATGCTCTTAATTTAATAATTCGAGCAACAACCTTACAAAAATCAATTGCAAGTTGATATCAAAACACATGTGACCATTCCATAGATGCATCTATTAGCAAACGGTTCACATGGTAGGTGAATGGGCCCATATTCACCTTTTTATAAGTTCCAAAATTTCACGGAATATAATTTCATTCTTAGCTGATCAAGATCATTCTATCACGAGAACAAGCAACACAAGAGAATTCTTGAAGAATCTTTTATTTCTTCAACATATAGCCACGTGAATTCTCAATTATTTTTGCATCACATTTGAACCGGGATGGCCAACTGGTTATGCCAACTTATTTCAGTAAACTTCTAGTTTACTTTCGTATGTGATTTCATCATCATACCCATATTTATGTACTACAAATAAAAAAACCTGTGAGTAATCTTTTACATAAATATTTTTAACCCGCTTCAATTGTAGTAGCATGAAGATATTAGATCTTCCCATAATTTATAGTCTCAATTTTTTTTCAATGTCCTTGAAACTTATAAGTTTCCTTTTGAGACTTACTACAACAATTTCATTCCTTCAGGTAGTAATACATTAGCTCTTTCAGAGCTCTCAATTAATTTTGTATACTGCCACATATTCAATCATATCAAAATAGTTTCTCCACATAGTTTCAACTTTGAAACAATTTTGAATGTTGATGAGCTATACTCATGAACAGACTTATAGTCTTGATGGATCCAATCATATCGTGCCTTTGGATGGATGATCATCTTCAGGTGGTCATACCTTTCTTTTAGGCTATTCCACGAAATAAGTGGATCCTTAATCGTGAGATATTCAATTTTAAGAATTTCGTCAAGATGATGACGCAAGAATATCATAGCCTTAGCACGATCTTGATTTGATGCTTTGTTTTCACTTTTAATGGTGTCTCCAAGACCCATTGCATCCATATGGATTTTTGATGCTTTGTTTTCACTTTTAATGGTGTCTCTAAGACCCATTACATCCATATAGATTTTTGATGCTTTGATTTCACTTCAGGGACTAGATCTGTATTAGATCTATATTTGTAACATTTATCAAAAGTTCTCAATTTCTCATTCTTCAGGAATGGAACATGATCATATAAATATGCCTTAACCACATAAAGTATGATAGCTTAAAACCTCTTTTAAGATATTGCTACTTCGGGAGCAAATCGAGGTATGCATATAACATAGATGATTTCTCTTACATATTTTCACAATATTGTTCTGCTGGAACAAATATATTTTCACAATATTGTTCTTCTAGAACAAATATATTTTTCACAATATTGTTCTTCTGGAACAATTATGAGGCATGAATTTCCAAGTGAATCAATAAGTCGTTCCTCAAGTTCATATACAAAATCGATATTGTTATACATAAATATCAAGAAATACTAACCTTCATCTTTCTAAGAAAACTTTGATTTTTCTTACCTTAGATCTTTCAAAGTGGGTGCTCAAGGCAGAGACTCGTGCTGATAACGTGTTATAAAATAATAAAGAAAGAACAAGAATATTATAGAGAAAGAGAGAAGAGAGAAGTTTTTATTTCTCTTGATGGGATCCTCTTGAGGAGTTAAAAGAGTGATTAGGTATTCCATACAATGAATGGAAAACCCCTTTATTTATAGGGGAAAACTTACTTGGTAACAAAGTTACAAACCCTAACTTTCCTTCTAAGAAATAGACATTCACTATAAATAGAAAATATATTTATAACAAACAACAACAATAATAATAATATACTAAAAGTGGGAAGCCCTTATCTTAAAAGTTGAATTACCATTTTGCTCATGTTGTTAATTAAAATCATATTATTATATAAGTGGGGAAGCTCTCAAGTTAAAAGTTGGATTACCATTTTGCCCTTCAATATAAAACTACTTCAATAATATTTTATGTGCTAAAAAGTAAATATACATTACAATAAATATTATTAGACTATTAAATTAAATAAGAAATTTATAATTGTCATAATAGAGAATTAAAGTTTTCATTTAATTTACGTTATTCAAATTTAATTATAATTATTTGTCATCATCTTCATCAAACGTAAAAAAACTCTAAGCCATCGTTTCATGGTTATTTCTTTTATTTAATATTTTTTGTTATTTTTTTAAAGATTTATATCTATATTTTCTACTAAAATATTTTGAAATACTATTTGGTTGAAGGATAAAAATATCATTTAATATTTAATGAGTATTTTAGTCATTTATTTTTTATTTCGTGACTTTTCACTTTTATAATTTAAAATTGTATTAAAATATAAATATTATAACTCATTATTTAACTTCTCCTTCTTTAAAAGAAAATCAAATATCTTTTAGTTTAGTAAGTAATTATTCACTTATATATATATATATATATAATGAGATTTTCTTACTGTTTGGTACAAAAAAATATTATAAGAGTATGTTTAAATGTAGGCCAAAATAATCGTTTAATATTTGATAGACTGATACGTTGGACTTCCCACTTTTAGTATAATATGATACGATATGATTCAAATATTATTATTTATTTCAGTTTTGGTTCATAAATAATAAAATATTATTATTTAATTAAATATTTCAATATGATATGATATGATTTAAATATTACTATATTAATAGATATTTAATTTAATTTTGATTCAATGAATGATAAAATATTATCATTTTGTTAGATATTTAATTTGGTTTTGATTCGATGAATGTAAAATATTATTATTTAATTAGATATTTTATTATATTTTAATTTATCATAGGTGCAAAATCGTAATCCAACTTTTAAGATAGGAGTTTTCCGCTTTTAGTATAATATGATGATATATAGATTCAACAAGAGTTAAAGAGAATATTATTTTCCTCATTGTTATAATAAATTTATATTAATGACCATTTGATAAAATATTTTCAGATAAATGAAAATTATATAAGAAACTAATATAATTTACTTGTGTGCATATCAAAAAGCAATACCTTGAATTCCTATCTATTTTGTTTGATTATAAATTACATTTATCATTTATCAACAACAATATATCGTTCTACATATATCATCTAATGAATCTGCACAAGTTTACATGAGACACACGTACAACGCACGTGTCCAAGACTAATTATACTAAAAGTGCGAAAATATTAAGTTAAAAATTGAATTACAAAAATAACCTTTAAAAGTAGAGTGATCATTTTATCCTTGAATAAAAATAAAAACTTTTGATTAAATGATTATTTTTATTACATTGAATGTAGATATAGAAAATTGTTTTATCTACCCATGAGTATTAGAGGTGTAAATTTGCTTAATTATTACCTATAGTTATTTCAACCCTTATTATTGATTATTTTCATCTTCCTCTCATTAATAGTAATTTTGCACAAATCTTTCACATTTTAAGCGGCCGCCGCCTTTTTAAAGCGTCCAATGAAGTGTGTACTGATCACTTCTTCATATTATCATAATTTATATTTCTCTTGTTTATGTTAGAAATTTTTTTTCCTCAAAAAAGTTCATTTTTTCTTTGCCTACTTCACTGAGTACAGTATCTTGAACAAAACAAATCACAGGTATATTTATTTCTTTGCTTTAGACAATTTTTTTTTTTACTTACAACCTTCTATATAGGGACTTTTATCTACGTCTTAATGAGCATTTTCTCATGTTAAACTAATTACACTTAACAAAATAATCATAATTGATTGTAATATAGCCATAAAATGAAAGAAAATTTGGTCTAAATATTTTATGGAGTGCTTTTTTTTGCCACATAAATAATTGAAAGAACAAAAATGACCTAAGGAGGATTAACTATGTTCCTCGTTATATATGTTGCAATCTTAAAAAAGTATCTCCATATATTATTTTATTTTATATTTGATTAGCCACAAGAATTTTTTTCTATTTTTTAGCATATCTCAATAATGTAGAAAGACAACAAACAACAATATATGCAGGGTTTATTACTGGGTCAAATATAAAGAATCTTCAATGAATCAACAAGTCATTACCAACTAACCAAACAAGAAATATCGTTATTCCGTAAGTATGCTTTTCAGTTTAGTTTGTGTTTTATATTTTTAGCGTTTCTTTTAATAATATGTGTGATTGATCAAATTTTATTGGATTTAAGTCCGTAAAATAATTTAAATTATATTAAATTTAAAATATATTAGTTCAAATAAATATGATGGATTAATATTATTAAATCAATTATTTGAATCCAATAAATATGAATTTAATTAATTATCTTATTTTATTGGGTTAGTCCATTAAATTGGGCTACAAATGATGAACCCACTTTACTGAGCCCAAGATGTCATCTTTCTAGAGGCCTGAAATCATGCTACATGTCAAATGAGGTGGCAATCCAAGTCAAATAAATGAGCCACTAAAATCATGTCACGTGTCAAATGAGGTGGCAATCCAAGCCAAATAAGTGAACCACTAAATCATGCCACATGTCAAATGAGGTGGCAATCCAAGTCAAATAAATGAGCCATTAAAATCATGCCGCGTGTCAAATGAGGTGGCAATCCAAGCCAAACAAATGTGCCAATAAAATCATGTCAAGTGTGTAAGTGACATATTTTAGCCAATCAAATTGAAGTATGTCATCAAGGAATATGATTGATCAGTTCATACTGACCAATCAAATCACACAAAGGCATCACCCCTACAACTATAAATAGGGGTCCTCATAACTCACAAAAGGCAGAAGAGAAAATCAAGAACAAAAAGCAAGAAGAGAGTTTGTGGATCAAAGACCGCAAATTCTCTACAAGCTACAAGTTCAAGCTACAAGCTCAAGCAATCAATTTCAAGCAATCAAGTTCAAAATCAAGATCAAGAACAAAGGCAAATATCAAGGCGTTCAAGATCAAGTTACTTGTTCGTGATAAATAATTCAAACATGAGGATTCAAGATTAAGCTACTTAGGCCTTTGAGTCTAAATCAAATCCAAGTTCAACATATTTCATATTATCATTGGGAGAATCAGAGGATTATATAGAGATGGTAACACTCATCTACTTGAAATCAAATATTTTGTTACACGATTTTCCTGTCTTGATTATTATCTTTCTAGACTCGAAAATTTATTGCGAACAAATTTGGCACGCCTGGTGGGACCATCTCTACCTCTCATCTCTCCATATTAAGCACTAAGTTTCAAGAACACAAAAAAATGGCATCTAAGAAAGTTGACTCTACATCTGCTACTACTAAGGCTACCGATTCCAAGTTTTCCTCCGAGGTAGAGAACATACTGGATGTTACTACAGGAAGTGTGGGGCCCATCACTAGGAACAAAGAAAACTTGTTGGGACGACAAGCACTTCAAGCGCCGTCTGCATGAGTTCCTGTCTTGGACCTTCGGTCCTCAAATGGGGCAAAATTCTTTCCAAATGAATTGGAAGAATGAGATGATATCGTCGAGATAGTTGAAAAGACATTGGCTCGACTCAGCCCATGTAAGATTAATAATTCTACCATTCAAAGCGATGATGATATTTCGATCAGTGGACCTTTCTCGATTATTCCACGCGACCTGTTCCACTCAAAGTTCAATTCGAGGGAGAATCCATGCTTTGCTCTATCATCCACAACGGCTATCCAAGCAATGGTGACTAACACCTCAAGTGTTGAAGAATAGCTTGCCATCTTGACAAAGGAAATTGAAGGCTTAACGAAATATATGCAAGATCAGGATAATCGAATCCTTAAGTTGACTGATAGAGTTGAAAGTGTGATGGAGGGGATTTCAAGTCACGCACCTGGGAAACTTCCTATGGCACAATACAAAGGGGATTCATCAATTAAGCGAGCACATATTGCTGATGAACTACAAGTATCTACTGAAGGATTGATTCCAATTCATCAATTGAAGGACTTCATTATGGGAACTATCAAAGACAAGTATGATATTGCTGCCAAGTCTTTCTTCACATACTCGAAGCCATACATGTTAGAATTGATAACTTGAAGATGCCTACAGGTTATCAACCTCCAAAATTCCAACAATTTGATGGTAAGGGAATTCGGAAGCAACATATAGCACACTTTGTTGAAACTTGCAATAATGCTGGAACCTATGGAGATTATCTTGTTAAACAATTTGTGCACTCCTTGCAATGAAATGCCTTTGATTGGTATACAGATCTCAAGGCTGGTTCCATTGAATAGTTAGGAGAAACTTGAACATGAATTTCTCAATCTCTTTTATAGCACGAGGCGTACCGTAAGTATGGTTGAACTCACGAATATGCATCAATGGCAGGGAGAACCCGTCATTGATTTCATCAATTGGTGGAGGAATGCAAGCCTCAATTGTAAGGATAGACTTAGCGAAGCTTCTGGGATAGAAATGTGTATCCAAGGGATGCATTTGGGACTTTTTTATATCCTGAAGGCATCAAGCCTAAGTTTTTTGAAGAAGTAGCCACACGTGCTCATGATATGGAGTTAAGCATGTCCTCAAGCGGAAATCAAGGACCGCCTGTGTATGAGCCTCGCAAGGGGAAAGATAAGGTAGAAGTAAAGAAAAGGGGCAAGTTTGCGCCGAAATCTGAGAATAAATAGTCAATGAATGTTAATGCCCCACCATTGAAGGTCACCACAAAGCTAAGCAAGAAGCAGGGTGTGAAGACTACATCTTTCCAAAATAACGCCGGCCAAAAATTAACTTTGAAGGAAATTCAAGCAAAAGAGTATCCCTTCTTGGACTTAGATGTTCCATCAATTTTTGAAGAACTGCTTGAGTTGAAACTCTTTGAGCTACCTGAAATGAAGAGGCCAGATGAAGCTGGAAGGACTAATGATCCAAATTACTGCAAATATCATCGATTGATGGGTCACCCCATTGAAAAGTGTTTCATTTTCAAGGAAAAGGTCATGGACTTGGTTCGCGAAGGAAAGATATTGCTAGAGGATGAAAAAGAAAGTTTGAATCAAGTCTCCGTGACTTTTGGTTCGCTTGATCCGTCCATTCTCTGCAATTTTGTCGAAGTACATGAAAGTGGTGATATCCTAGCTACATCACCAATAAATATGATTAAATTTGGCGACTTTGAACCAATTGATGTTACCGCGTCATTACTTCTCCCTATGGTGAGTAAAGTAATAGTAGAGGAGAAATCTCTAGAGGGAAACCAACCTCGTGCTAATCAAATCAATGATGAATGATGGATTTTGGTGACACAATAGAGACGTTGCAAAAAAGGTTTGCAAAGGGCGCCAAGTAAACAAGTAACAAGAAAGAAGACGATGAAGAAATCCAAAAATCAAACCATGAAGAAGTATGTGAAGAAAGCAAAAATTGATGTGAATCGCTATCAAAGGCCACGTTGTCCCGTAACATTGGGGGAATTCCTGTCAAGCTGGTTTCACCAAAATGTTTCTCATTGTGATGACAAGGCCTCATGTTGTAATATTGATAAAGAAGGGACGCAAAATGAAGGATTATCATTGTCTCCACTTCCATTGCATGAAAAGCCAATTGAGTCCCTCTCTGAAGAAGTAGACACTCGTGGTGCGAAAATCACATTCACCAATGATGATCTATTGTTGGGTGAAACCTTGCATAATCGTCCTTTATATATGGTAGGATTTGTGCGGGGGCATAAAGTAAACAGAATTATGGTTGATGATGGGTCTGGAGTCAATATTATCACCATTCGCATTGTGAAGAAGCTTGGGATCTCGATGGATGAACTATCTGAGAGTCGTCTGGTGATTCAGGGATTCAATCAAGGGGGCCAAAGAGCCATAAGTGCTGTCAAACTGAAAATCAGTATGAGAGATATGCATTCGACAACATTGATGCACGTGATCGATGCAAAGACCTCATACAATATCCTGCTAGGAAGGTCATGGATACATGAAAACAAAGTGGTTCCATCCACATGCCATCAATGCTTTAAGTACTTGAAGATGGGGTTCAAAAGAAGGTAGTTGTTGATGAAGAACCTTTTGCTGAAATGGAAGCACACTTTGCAGATGCAAAATTCTACCTAAAGAATCGCATCTTAAAAGAAGTTGGATATGGTAGCACAATGCCGACCAAGAAGGTTGATATTGCAAAGAAGGATGATGTTCTGGTTAGAGATATGAAAATTATATTTGAGAAGGATCGAGCGTTTTATGATATGAACAAAGTACCTAAGATGAATGGTATATCTTCAAGTAAAGGAGTGACTCATGTTCCCCACTATGTCCCAAAGGTAAGGAAGGTTGATGGCCCATCTTCTGGGTTGCAACATAATGTTTTAAGAGGGTTAACTTTTTCTATCAAACAAATTGATGCAATCAAGTCATCTTCAAAATAGGTGGAAGGATCGGCCAAATCAACAAACCATAGTCCTCATGAGGCACTTCCTAAAAGGCGTAGAGATGAGGGTTTTGACCCAAACGCCTACAAATTGTTGGCAAAAGCAGGGTATAATCCCAATGAACCTTCCAAACTAGGAAAACTCTCACCTGAAGCTGATGGAAAGGGAAACTATGGCTTAAACCCTACTCAAAAGCTGATGATAGAGAAAGGGTATGCTATCAAAAAATCGCGCGAAGGCTTGGGTTACAAACAACCATTACCAATCTGTATCTCTATAAGAAGGGCAAGCAGCAACTACATTATCGTTGAAGAAGAGTCTATGATGTCTAACAAAAGGCCTTCTGTGTTCGAATGGCTTACCAATCCAACTCCCAGAGCTTGAGTTTTTGATAGGTTGGGGCCTTTGAAAGGGAAACACAAGCACCAAGCGAATAATAGAAGCGCAGAAGCACCAGTTTATGCTAAAAAGCAATTTTTCTCGGAGGATTGCCTAAGTTTGATTCCTTCTAGAATAAGGCGAGAAACAAAACTTGTAGTTTCATGTGGAAATGTACTCGAAGCAAAAACTCATACTATAATCCATACTAAGGAGCGTAATGAAGATAAGGAAAGTGTAGGGTCATCATGTCACATCATAATCTGTGACGAGGAAAGTACCTCCCTTCATGTAGACATTGAGGCAAGGTTTGCTGACATTCATGCATGTTATCATATATCCTTCGATCATGGTGATCCTAAAGAGGATGAAGACACTGAAGATGCATCGCCTGAGCTTGAGGAATGGGTGAAGACTACTATTGATGTATTAAAGGAAGTCAATCTTAGGAGTGATGAAGATCGAAGACCCTCATATATAAGTGCCTCACTGAATGATGACGAAGAAAAGAAATATATTAAGTTGCTTATGGAGTTCAGGGATGTATTTGCTTGGAGTTATAGGGAGATGCCAGGTTTGGATCCCAAAGTTGCAATTCATCATCTAGCTGTAAAGCGAGGTACTCGCCCTATTAAACAAGCTCAGCGTCGATATAGACCTAAACTGGTTCCCTTGATTGAAATTGAAGTCAACAAGCTAATCGAAGCAGGTTTTATTCGGGAAGTCAAGTATCCCACATGGATTTCAAGCATTGTGCCTGTAAGGAAAAAGAATAGGCAAATCCGAGTTTGTGTTGACTTTAGGGATCTTAACAATGCATGCCCTAAGAATGAATTTCCTCTTCCAATCCCTGAGCTTATGATTGATGCCACGACTGGGTATGAGGTAATGTCTTTTATGGATAGTTCATCTAGGTACAATCAAGTTCGCATGTCACCAAAAGATGAAGAACTTACAGCCTTCCGTACTCCCAAAGGTATATATAGCTACAAGGTGATGCCTTTTGGGTTGAAGAATGTTGGTTCTACCTATAAACGAGCCATGCAAAATATTTTTGATGACATGCTTCATAAAAATGTCCAGTGCTATGTTGATGACTTAGTGGTGAAATCAAGGAAAAGAGGCGACCACTTGCATGACTTGAGAATGGTGTTTGAACGACTTCGAAGGTACTAACTCAAAATGAATCCTTTGAAATGCGCCTTTGGAGTTACTTCTAGAAAGTTCCTAGGGTTTATTGTTCGATATCGATGAATCAAAATTGATCAAGCTAAGGAGATGTTATTTTGAAGATGCCCGAGCCTAAAGATATTCATGAGTTAAAAAGCTTGCAAGGAAAGTTGGCGTACCTTAGGAGGTTCATTTCAAATCTAGCTGGGAGATGCCAATCATTCAGTCGTCTTATGAAGAAGGGTGTTCCTTTTCAATGGGAAGAAGCTTGCACAAATGCTTTCGAGAGTATAAAATCTTATCTGATGAAGCCCCGGTTCTTGTAGCTCCGATACCTGGAAAACCCTTAGTATTATATATTTCGGCACAAGAAAGGTCAGTAGGAGCACTTCTAGCACAAGAAAATAATGAAGGGAAAGAAAGTGCCCTTTATTACTTGAGTAGAATGATGACATCGAATGAGGTGAAGTATTCGCCCATTGAGAAGTTATGTCTGGCACTTGTATTTTCGATCCAAAAGTTGAAGTATTACTTCCAAGCTCATGTTGTGCGACTCATTTCGAAAGCAAATCCTATCAAGTTCGTCATGTATAAGCCCGTCTTAAGTGATCGACTAGCAAGACGGTACCTCCAATTTCAACAATTTGAAATTGTGTATATCCCTCAAAAAGAAGTGAAAGGACAAGTGCTAGCAGATTTCTTAGTCGACCATCCGATCCTAGATTATTGGGAATTATCTGAAAAACTACCTGATGAGGATGCGATGTTGATAGAAATTCAACCTCCGTAGAAGATGTACTTTGACGGCGCTGCACATCATGAAGAAGCCGATGCTGGAGTAGTATTTGTCCCCTCCTCTGGGGAAGTTCTTCCCTTTTCCTTCACTCTAACACAACATTGCTCCAACAATGTCGCTGAATATCAGACACTCATACTTGGACTTGAAATGGCTGTTGTGATGAAACAACTGCGGCTGCAAGTCTTTGGAGATTCCAAGTTGGTGATCAATCAAGTTTTGGATAGTTATGAGGTCAAGAAACCCGAGTTGCTTCCATATCCCAATTATGCTCAAAAGATGATAAATTGGCTTGGAGAGGTGACTATCCAACACGTCCCTAGGATGGAGAATAATAGGACTGATGCATAGGCAGCTTTAGCTTCTACATTGGTATCTCCTGATCAAATGCAAGTCTCCATTTGCCGAAGATGGGTGGGACCACCACAAAATGAACATGAATAAGAAGTTGAGCATGTCATCACAACCTCTGAAGCTGAAATCGAAAACTGGAGACAACCAATAATTGATTACCTGTGCTACGGGATATTGCCAAAGGATCTTCGATGAAAGACAGAAATCCGACGACAATCCCCTTGATTTTTTTATTATAAGGATACACTCTACAGAAGATCATTTGATGGAGTGCTCTTACGTTGTTTGGGGATGAATGAATCTATTCAATCCATGCAAGAAGACATTCTGGAGTATGTAGAGCGCATCAATCTGGGGTAAAACTTCAATTTCACATAAAAAGGATGGGGTATTATTGGCAGACTATGGTGAAAGATTTCTTGGATTATTCTTGAAGGTGTAAAGCTTGCCAATTCCATGCAAATTTCATACATCAACCTCCAGGAGTATTGCATTCGACTGTTGCCTCATGGCCATTTGAAGCTTGGCGTTTGGATGTCTTTGGACCATTGCCAAAGTTTTTCGGTGCACATTTGTACATTCTAGCTACAATTGATTACTTCTCGAAATGGGTCGAAGTTGTTTCTCTTAAAGAAGTAAAAAAGGAGAACGTAGCAAACTTCATCCGAGTCAATATTATCTATTGTTTTGGCATACCTCGATATATATTGATAGACAATGGCAAACCATTTAGTAATAAGTTGATGACTAAAATATGTGACCTTTTTGGCTTTAAGCAACGCAATTCCTCTATGTATTATGTTGCTGCTAACGTTCCCGCTGAAACATTTAACAAGACACTTTGCAACTTGTTGAAGAAATTCGTATCCAAGTCTAAACGGGATTGGCATGAGAGAATGGAAGAAGCTCTTTGGGCATACAGGACCACATATCGCACACCAACACAGACGACTCCTTATTCACTTGTTTATAGAGTTGAAGCAGTCCTTCCACTTGAGCGCCAAATTCCATCTTTGCGACTTGCTATTCAAGAAGGACTCACTAATGAGGAGAATGCTCAGTTACGCCTTGAAGAATTGGAAGCTCTTGATGAAAAGAGACTAGAAGCTCAACAAAGCTTAGAATGTTATCAAGCCCATCTATCTCGATCTTTCAATAAGAAGGTTCGTCTTAGATTCTTCCAAACAGGTTATCAAGTCCTCGTTGTAAGAAGGCCCATTATTACTTCTCGTCGATCTGGAAGCAAGTTCTCTGCTAAATGGGATGGGCCCTATGTTGTGCAGGAAGTGTACTCAAATGGAGCTTACAAGCTTGTCGATTCAGAAGGTTTGCGAATTGGCCCCATCAATGGGAAATTCATGAAGAGATACTATCCCTGAAGAAAGAGAGAAGCCGACTCCTAGCCCGTAAGAGTATAAACTATGCACGACTTTAAAAAAAAGTCCGCTAGGTTAAAAATCTGGCAAGAGGCGGCCTAGGCAAAAGCTAGGACACAAAACAAATTAAACTCACTCATTATGAACTACGAAATGACTTGATCCTCTTCACCGGGGTACGTGGCAGCTTAGAGTTTTATTTTAAGTTCAGTCTCATGAGTTTAAAAAAATGATATATCCCTCCAAGTGATGTTGAAGAGATAGGTGATGAAATAAAATTCGCCTACCAACACATAAAGATTATGTTTACATGGTTTCTTTCTTGTTGAACTTCGAACCTTCATCGAGCCTTCATGGTTCAATATAGTGGGGGCAAACCTCAGTGGAAAATTAATTTTCCTAACAAGACGACTACATCTTTTAGCAGATTGTCAAATTTGCGAGTCAGAGTCTTCAATTTGCAAAGCTTTTGAGTTGTAGGTTCAAATCCACTACCTAGGTAAATCTGAGATTGTCAGCTTGCTATCATTCAAAGCCGATTTCGAAAAAAAATCAATCTGAAATTTGAATTTCACAACCTCTCTTGAGAACCCAAGTGAATTGAGGAAGAGCCTAAAGAATCCTCTAGCTTGCTCTTCAATAAACTCCTTGATCCTGTATGCATGGAATGGGGAGGTTTAGAATAGGTTAAGCACCCTTAAAACTTCTAACTGAGCTTAAAACAACGTAGTTAAGGACTTAAGAGATTAGGAATTATGAAAACACCTTTACTAAAACATAGGGAAAATACACTCTACCAGTCACCACGAGGGACACCATGACTCGTGGTGACTCACTCTTGAAGTACACTACCCCAAATTCAACCTTCAAATCCTTATCCTTACCACGGCCAACTCCACGAGTCGTGGAGTCACTTCACGACTCATGGCTGCCTCTTATGGCATCTCCGGGAAATTGAACCTTGAACCATAGACCACCTTGACCATGACTTACTTAATGACTCATTTGGGCTGAACAGGACTCGTTGCTTCTCTCGTGGTCACCCCCTGACCATGAGTTCCTGCCAATTCTACCTTCACTTCACAAGTCACTTAGTGACTCGTGAAGTCTCCTCACGAGTCACTAGATGACTCATCTTGTGACCTGGTGAAAAATTTCCTGTGTTCTCCATTTGAACCTCGGGTCTGACTTAGGGCTTTTGGGGTATTACAATATCTCCCCCTTGGGAACATTCATCCTCGAATGTGAATGAACATATTGAAAAGCTGGAGAATAGAACTGATATCTCAAATATTGAACATCCAAATCTGAAAACTGATGAAGTGACTGATTCCGGACTAAAATACATGACGGAACTGAATTCATAAATCTCACATACATACATTGACATGGAAGAAATCAAAACACATGAACTGAATATGAAACTGAATAGATTACTAAGGAGTAAACTGATACCTCAAGATGGAAATGAACTTGAAGGAAGTAGATACGGGTATTTAGCCATTATATCTGCTTCAGCTTCCAACATAGCTCCCTCAACATGCTGATTCCTCTTCAAAATCTTTATTGAAGCTACTTCTTTGTTTATTAGCTTCCAAACCTAACGATTAAGTATTTCAATCGGAACCTCTTCATAGCTAAGGCTATCCTTCACACCTGCGCTCTCCACCGGGACAACCAAAACTAGACCACTCATGCATTTCTTTAAAAGCGACACATAAGAAACTGGATGTACTAAAGCCAATTCTTAGGGAAATTCCAACTCGTAAGCCACCTTGCCAACACGTCTCATAATCCTATATGGGCCAATATAACAGTGACTAAGTTTCCCTTTCTTTTCGAACCTCATCACTCTCTTTATGGAAGACACCTTCAAAAACATGCAATCATCAACTTTAAACTCAAGTTCTCTCCTCCTCACATTCGCATAAGACTTATAGAGACTCTGAACTATCTTCAACCTCTCCCTGATAAGCTAAACTTTCTCCATAGCCTCATGAACTGAATCTGGTCCCATCAACGTAGCTTCACCAACTTCAAACCAACCTATAGGCGATCTACACCTCCACCCATAAAGAGCCTCAAATGGAGCCATCTGAATGATGAAATGGTAACTGTTGTTATATGCAAACATACTTTATCATATGCGTTTTCCCCTTGTACATGCTTTGAAATAGATTTGATAGTAAAATTCATGAATATTAACATTTCATCATACTTGAAACATAGATCATAATCTCAACTCTTCATGAACTTTCATAATTGCATATTATAATTGTAAGACTTTGAAATCATAGATTTGTAATTGAAAATATTATAAAACATGCCCATGAATCTTGAAAAAACATTAGAAACATGAATAGATTTTACCCATGATAGTTACTTCGAGAATATCACAAATTGGGTTAAAACCTCATAGATTCATCAACTTAGGATTCCATAAATTTGAAGAGGATTTGGGAATGGGAGTGAAGGAATACTCCCATTCATAATCCTACATACCTGGGTACTTTGAATTTCACAACCTCTCTTGAGAACCCAAGTGAATTGAGGAAGAGCCTAAAGAATCCTCTAGCTTGCTCTTCAATAAACTCCTTGATCCTGCATGCATGGAATGGGGAGGTTTAGAATAGGTTAAGCACCCTTAAAACTTCTAACTGAGCTTAAAACAACGTAGTTAAGGACTTAAGAGATTAGGAATTATGAAAACACCTTTACTAAAACATAGGGAAAATACACTCTACCAGTCACCACGAGGGACACCATGACTCGTGGTGACTCACTCTTGAAGTACACTACCCCAAATTCAACCTTCAAATCCTTATCCTTACCACGGCCAACTCCACGAGTCGTGGAGTCACTTCACGACTCATGGCTGCCTCTTATGGCATCTCCGGGAAATTGAACCTTGAACCATAGACCACCTTGACCATGACTTACTTAATGACTCATTTGGGATGAACAGGACTCGTTGCTTCTCTCGTGGTCACCATCTGACCATGAGTTCCTGCCAATTCTACCTTCACATCACAAGTCACTTAGTGACTCGTGAAGTCTCCTCACGAGTCACTAGATGACTCATCTTGTGACCTGGTGAAAAATTTCCTGTGTTCTCCGTTTGAACTCTCGGGTCTGACTTAGGGCTTTTGGGGTATTACGATATCTCCCCCTTGGGAACATTCATCCTCGAATGTGAATGAACATACTGAAAAGCTGGGGAATAGAACTGATATCTCAAATATTGAACATCCAAATCTGAAAACTGATGAAGTGACTGATTCCGGACTAAAATACATGATGGAACTGAATTCATAAATCTCACATACATACATTGACATGGAAGAAATCAAAACACATGAACTGAATATGAAACTGAATAGATTACTAAGGAGTAAACTGATACCTCAAGATGGAAATGAACTTGAAGGCAGTAGATACGGGTATTCACCCATTATATCTGCTTCAGCTTCCAACATAGCTCCCTCAATATGCTGATTCCTCTTCAAAATCTTTATTGAAGCTACTTCTTTGTTTATTAGCTTCCAAACCTAACGATTAAGTATTTCAATCGAAACCTCTTCATAGATAAGGCTATCCTTCACACCTGCGCTCTCCACCGGGACAACCAAAACTGGACCACTCATGCACTTCTTTAAAAGTGACACATAAGAAACTGGATGTACTAAAGCCAATTCTTAGGGAAATTCCAACTCGTAAGCCACCTTTCCAACATGTCTCATAATCCTATATGGGCCAATATAACAGTGACTAAGTTTCCCTTTCTTTTCGAACCTCATCACTCTCTTCATGGAAGACACCTTCTAAAACATGCAATCATCAACTTTGAACTCAAGTTCTCTCCTCCTCACATTCACATAAGACTTATAGAGACTCTGAACTATCTTCAACCTCTCCCTGATAAGCTAAACTTTCTCCATAGCCTCATGAACTGAATCTGGTCCCATCAACGTAGCTTCACCAACTTCAAACCAACCTATAGGCGATCTACACCTCCACCCATAAAGAGCCTCAAATGGAGCCATCTGAATGATGAAATGGTAACTGTTGTTATATGCAAATTCAATGGGAGGTAAATGATAATCCCAACTACCCTTGAAATCAATCACACACGCTCTCAACATATCCTCAAGAGTCTGAATGGTCCATTCAGCCTGACCGTCTACTTACGGGTGAATAGCTGTACTAAGCTAACTTGAGTACCAAGTCCCTTTTGAAACGATCTCTAAAACTGGGAGGTAAACTGAATACCGCTATCTGCTATGATGGAAAAGGGTACTTGTCATGACCCAAACATAGGCCTGGGTTGAGACACAGGACAAGAAACCCCAAGAGACTCCAAGTCGACCCATGACATGAACATACATCTAACTCAATCATAAACAAGCGGAAAATCATCATAAATAACATGGAGGAAGTCTGAACACAACATCACATCTAAATACATACATATATCTAAAGCTGAATACAAACTATGTCCAAAAAGCCCCTAATACTGATGAGTTGATGGGATAAGACCCCAACTAACTCACTATGGTCTGAAATGTGAAAAGACGAAATACAATTGATAAGAAGGGCCCTTGCAAGATAAGGACTCACCAACTGAGATTGAGAAATGCTAACTCCGAAAATCTGTCTAGTAGCAAGACTGAATCTGGATATCGGAGCCTGTATCATAAAATGATCAACATAGAGTATGCAGTCAGTACGTGGAATGTATCGAGTATGCAAGGTAAGTAAAACTGCTAAGTAAGTTAAAATGATAAATCATGCATATTATAAGACATCAAGATAAGATTCTGAGAGTAGGGCTTGCATGTTATTTTCTGAAATCATGATTTGAACATAACTAAACAACATAACTGAATCGAATGACCCAAAGCTGAAACCTGATAATCATAAGTAATACTGAACATTGGGTCAAACCTGTTGAAAACATAATATCATGACTGATGTACATGCATAACTGAAATCATGAGGAACAATGGAGACTTGTCATATAACCGACAGAATCACGATAGAGCTTACGTGGTCCCGACTATCACATTTAAGTGGGTAGAGCCGTCCAAACCTTACTAGGGCTAATGACGTTACCATGATATCAATATCAAGATGAAGGCCCCTTGGGGGCAGGGGAAGCTCACAAGGGAGGTCCCAAATAATCTGAACATACCTATATTGGCGCGTAGTTCTGAGGCATAGGGTTGATTGACCCTTAGCCTACTCGGTGCTAGATATTACTCCCAACAATATGCATATGCTTTCCACCATTTTTAAACAAAGCTGACCATCATCTAGTGATGAAGCTGAATCATAACATACATACATAAATCTGAAATCATAACATGAGGATCCTTGACTCAAACCATACCACAAGCTGAAAATAATGGGAGTCTAGACTCCAAAACCATATGGTAAGCTAATTCATGAAATCATGAAAACATACTTGATCATATGGGCTTGCCCAATACTTAACATGCTTGAAATCAACTTGATTCTCTTGAAAACATAAACATATACATGAGTAATTTGAAAATATACTTTTCTCATATACATCTCATCATATTTGAACATACGTATCATAATATCAACTTGCCATGAACTCCCATGAATGGGCAATGTAAATTGTAAGACTTGAAAATATAAATTTATAATTGAAAACCTTGTAAAACTTGCCCATGAATCATAATTCAACATTTGGAACATGCTTAGATCATACCCATGATAGAACATAGAGAATTTACATATTTGGGTTAAAACCCCATAGATTCATCAATAATGATTTCATGAAATAGAGAGGGATTGGGCATGGGTGTGGACTATTGCACCCATTCATAGCCTTATATACCTGAAGAGATCTGATTTCACAACTTCCTTGATTGCCCAAAGAGAATTGAAGAAGAACTTTGAAGAAGTAGACTTGATCACCTCTCAACTCTTCTAAGCTTGCATGCATGAATTAGGATACTCTTAGAATGACTTAACCCTTCTTTAAAAACTCTATTTTGAGCTTAAAACAACGAAGTTTAGGCCTTAGGAACTTAGGAATTACGGAAAAGCCCTTATTAAATTCGCAGAAAAAAACACACTGCCAATCCAAATGAGGGACTGGATGGATCGTCTCTTGGACCACAACTCGTGGTCACTAGTCGTTACCTTCACTGCCCCATTTCTTCTGGGGGGTCACCACGGGGGAAACCACAACTCGAGGTGTACCCAATGAGTCATGGTGATGACCTGTCACCAACATTGCCTGCTTCCCTTCTTCCTTTAACCATCTTTGATCACAGGTGACTTAACGGATCCTGGGGCTGACCACGACTCTTGGTCACACCCGCGGTCACCCCACACCTAAAATTTTCAACCAAGTCCCAGCCTCTCCCCATGAGTCACTTAATGACTCGTGGGGTTCCTGATGGGTCACTAGATGGCTCGTCCTGTGACCTGGTGTAGAAAATCCTATTTTTTCCGTTTCAACTCCCGGGTCTGATCCTAGAGTTTTCGAGGTATTACAATATCTCCCCCTTGGGAACATTCGTCCTAGAATGTGGAAAGACATACTAAAAAATAGAGAAATGCAGTCATTATACTCAAATACTGAACATTCATGTTGAAAACTTACGGATTGACTGACTCCGATTTGAACTACATGACTGAACTGAATTCCCAAATCACACATGCATTCATTAATCATGAAAGAAACCGGGGTACATGAGTTGAACATTAAACTGAATAGAGTACTACAGAGGAAACTGATACCTCAAGCTGAAACTAAGATGGAAGGGAATAGATGCGGGTATTTAGCCATCATATCTGCCTCGTCTTCCCACGTAGCTCCCTCCAAATGCTGATTCCTCCATAAAACCTTGACTGAAGCTACTTCTTTGTTTCTTAGATTACGAACTTGACAATCCAGGATTTTCACTGGAACCTCCTCATAACTAAGGCTGTCCTTCACACCTACGCTCTCCACCAAAACAACTAGAGCTGGGTCACCCAAGCACTTCTTTAAGAGCGATACATGAAAAATTAGATGGACTGAAGCTAACTCTGAGGACAACTCCAACTCATATGCTACCTTGCTAGTCTGTTTCACAATCCGGTATGGACCAACATAACGGGGATTGTGTTTCCCTTCTTTCCGAACCTCATCACTCCTTTCATGGAGACACCTTTAGAAATACCCAATCATCAACTCCAAACTCAAGTTCTCTCCTAGTCACATCCACATAGGACTTTTGGTGACTCTGAGCTATTTTCAACCTGTCCTTTATGAGATGAAATTTCTCCATAGCCTCATGGACTAAATCCGGTCCTATCATCGTAGCTTTACCGACTTCAAACCAACCAATAGGCGATCTACATCTCCGCCCATAGAGAGCCTCAAACAGAGCCATCTGAATGTTGCAATGGTAGTTATTATAGGCAAACTCAATGAGAGGCAAATGATCATCACAACTACCCTTGAAATCAATCACACACGCTCTCAACATATCCTCAAGAGTCTGAATAGTCCGCTCGGCCTGACCATTTGTCTGTGGGTGGAATGCTGTACTAAGCTTGACCTGAGTACCTAGTCCCTTTTGAAACAACTTCCAAAACTAGGAGGTAAATAAGTACCTCGATCTGATATGATAGACAAGGGCACTCCATGCAACCGAACTAGCTCTCGAATGTACAACTTAGCATAATCCTCCGCTGAATCGGTAGCTTTGATCAATAGAAAATGAGTTGCTTTGGTCAACCTGTCCATAACCACCCAAATGGAGTCATATTGTCGCCGAGTGTAAGGCAACCCGGTGATGAAGTCCATATTGATATCCTCCCACTTCTAAGTAGGAATACTGATGTCTTGAAGTACACCTCCTGGTCTCTGGTGCTCATCCTTCACTTTATGATAATTTGGATACTTAGCCACAAACTCCGCTATGTCCTTCTTCATGCCATTCCACCAATAGACTTCCCTTAGGCTACAGTACATCTTTGTGGCACCTGAATGTATAGAGTATTTGGAACCATGAGCCTCGTGCAACATCCGATCTCTCAAATCATCAATATTTGAAACACACAAACGACCCTAATAACGAAGCACACCATCTCCCCCTTTGGAGAAGACCTCCACCTTATAATTTTGAACATATTTCTTTAACTTTACCAAAATAGGATCCTCATCTTATGTAGATTTAACATCGGTCACTAAAGATGATTTTGATATGTTCTGAAGAATGACACCACCATCGGTCGAGTCAACCAAACAACTCCCAACCATGCAAGATGATGCACATCTTTCATCAGCTCCCCCCATCTACATAGGACACACTCTCCTTAGAAAGCCTACTAAGAGCATCTGCTACGACATTAGCCTTACCCAGATGGTAAAGGGCACTCATATCATAATCCTTGAGTAACTCCGACCCCCTTCTTTGACATAGATTCAGATCCTTCTAGGTAAACACGTATTGTAGGCTCTTGTGGTCTGCAAACACATCTACATGGACCCCGTACAAATAGTGTCTCCAAATATTCAAGGAAAATACTACACCCGCCAATTCAAGATCATGAGTCGATAATTCTTTTCATGGACCTTCAGCTGCCTGGAGGCATATGCTATAACCTTACCATGCTGCATCAATATACAACAAAGGCTGATCCTCGAAGCATCATAATATACCACAAACCCATCAGTACCCTCGGGTAGGGTCAACACCGATGCTGAGGTGAGTCGAGTATTCAACTCTTGGAAGCTCCTCTCACAAGCCTCCGACCATTGGAACTTCACTTTCGTTTGGGTCAATTTGGTTAATGGTGCAACAATAGATTAAACCCCTCAACAAATCTCCAATAATACCCAGCTAGACCCACGAAACTCCTAATATCCGAAGGATTCACCGGTCTAGGCCAATTCTTCACCGCTTCTATCTTTTGAGAGTCCACTTTTACACCCTCATTTGACACCACATGGCATCAACCAAAATTTGCATTTATTAGATTTAGCATAGAACTGGCGATCCTTAAGAGTCTGTAGCACCACCCTCAAATTAGAGGCATACTCTTCCTCACTCCGAGAGTATATCAGGATGTCATCTATGAACACAATCACGAAAATATCCAAGTATGGCTTGAACACCCTGTTCATCAAATCCATAAAAGTTGCAGGAGCATTCGTTAATCCAAAAGAAATAACTACAAACTCGTAATGACCATACCGAGTCTTGAAGGTTGTCTTCGGAATATCGCTCTCCCCAACCCTAAGCTGATGGTATCCAGACCTGAGGTCTATATTCAAAAAGCACTTAGCACCTTGAAGCTGGTCAAGCAAATCAGCAATCATGGGAAGAGGATACCTGTTCTTGATGGTGACCTTGTTCAATTGCCGATAATCAATGCACATACGAAGAGAACCATCTTTCTTGCGGACAAAGAGAACTGGTGCACCCCACGGGGATTTGCTAGGTATGATGAAACCCTCGTCTAAAAGGTCTTTCAACTGTTCCTTTAACTCCTTTAGCTCAGTTGGAGCCATTTTATAAGGAGGAATAGATATAGGATGCATATCGGGAAGAAGGTCAATATCAAAATCAATCTCCCACTTGGGAGGAATTCCCGATAGATCATCTGGGAACACTTTTGGATACTCACATACTACTGGAACTGAATGGATAGTTGGGGTCTCGAACATAGAATCCTTAACCCTAACTAGATGGTACACATAACCCTTAGAAACATCTTTCTGGCCTTAAGGTAGGAAATGAAGTGACCTACAGGCATAACTGAACTACCCTCCCACTCTAGGACTGGCTAACCTAAAAATCTAAACTCTACTGCAGGGGTTCTACAATTGACTGAGGCATAACATGCAAACAACCAATACATGCCAAGAGTAACATCAAAATCTGTCATGGCTAACTCTACTAAATCTGCTGAGGTGACTTTTCGAAGGACTGCGATAGGGCAATTTCTATGCACCCGTCTAGCTATAACTGAATCACCAATTGGAGTAGAGACTGAGAAGGGTGCTGACAAGATTTTGAGACTGACTCGAAACTATTAGCAACATAGGGCATCGAAAAAGATAAAGTAGCCCTTTGGATCTAACAATGTATATACATCAAGGTGGAATACTTGTAACATACCAGTGACTACATCTGGGGAGACCTCCTTCTCCTGACGAGATGCTAGGGCATAGAACCTGCTTTGACGCTGTCCACCACTTGTACTAGCGGATGCCCCCTGCTGAGCTGGGCGTGCTAGTGGAGCGGCTGAATTGGAGGTTGGGCCTCGACTCCTATCATGAACCTATCTGGCTTCTAGGCAAGCTCTAAGCATATGTCCGGGTTTCCCACAATCGAAACAAGCAACTAAACCTGCTAAACGCTGGCCCACGTGTCTCCGGCCATATCTGGTACACTCAGGAGGGCTGGTCTCTACAGGTCAACTACTCTGGCCCCTCAAGCTTGATGATCGTCCCCTTTAATCGCGCTTGGACCTGGATGACGCACTCATAGCCGAAGGCGCTGGGGATGAAGATCTTTTGTGGGACTGCTGACGGTGCCCACTAGGTCTCTACTGGGAGAATTCGAAACTATCAGTCTTGGCTCTCTTGGCCTCTGATCACGGGCAAAAATAGCATGCCCGAGATACGCTTTATGACTTAAATTAGTCTTGTTTATCTAAGTTATTGTATACATTTTCATGTAATTTTATATGAATGTGAAGATATGTGCTAACCAACATGATTAGCCTTTGTTTTGTAGGTTTTTATGACTTTTGAGTAACTAATCCATGAGTTGGTGAAGTAGAGGCTTGGAAACGGAATTAACCCGCGAACGTCGGCAAAGAAGAGGCACAAAACAGCCCACCTGCGCGTCGGCAACGTGCCACAGCAGGTAGGCTGATCACAACAGCCCACCTGCATGTTGGCAATGTGCCACGGCAGGCTGGCTACGCGACATGGAGGTGTGAACGCGCTGCCCAAGCAGCGTGACACGCTGCCAACTCGGCAGGGTGCTGCCGAGGCAAAATTTTGGGTGATTTCCAGAGAGCTCCCGCGTCAGTGGCGCGTCACGGAGCAGTGCTCCGCGATGCACTCTGTGACACGTTGCTTGTTATTCCGGGAAAAAGTCCCACTACTATAAATAGCACACTTAGGTTTTATTTGAGATATTCTGACTTGGCGGAGCAAGAACGTGGGTTACAGGCAGTTGAGGGGACAAAATTATCAGGGTTTTTCTCTCTTTCCTTCTCCTTGTATTCAATTGCTTGTATGTTTAACACTAATTTAACTATGTTTAATCCACAAATGAGTGGCTAATTCATCTTCTTGCTGAGGTTATGAACAATTGTAGTGAAATGTAATCATTGATTCTTTGGTTTTTCCTCTTTTCTTCCATGGTTGTTCTATTAATTCTTGTTCTTACTGCATTAATGTGTGGCCTACGTTAATGTATATCTAAAAAGTCCGGTTTCACTCGAGAGAGCAAGAAATTGGAAAGTTGTGAATTAATAGGATATGATCTTTTCTTGGTTTGGGAAAATTGGGCATTGATTTACTTTCAGGATAGAAATATACCTGAAAGTTGTATTAGTCAATTTAGGAAACGGGTTTGTATGGCTAGAACATGAATTGCATTTAATCACAGAAATGTAGGTGGATGGTTTATGATTCTTAAGTGGGGTTAAATACGAGAGTTTTAATTCCTTGATAATAGTTCTTGGCTAGCAACCGGAGGAAAAGATTAACCAAATTATGTCGATAATTAATTTCATTACATGTTCGTTTAGCCTCAGCATGCTCTCATTCATAGTTCAGACTCACATTAGATAATTGTTTTAGCTTTAGCATAAAAATTATAAAACAAAATATCAAACTCTTGGTTACACTATTGTCTGCATTTTTAGAATTGAAATATAGTACACTTGAGCAGATTGCACTTCATCCCAGTCCCTGTGGGATCGATACTTGGCTTACTTAAGCCACTTTACTACTTGTTCGACCACGTGCACTTGCGTGTAGTTATATACCCATATAACAAACAGACCGAACAAGTTTTTGGCGCCGTTGCCGGGGACTGGCAATTGGTGAATATTTCTTAAGTGTAAATTTACTATATTTTTTTCTTAGTGCTGACAACTTGGTCTTAGTGTTTGTTTTAATTCTTTTTCATTTTATTTTTTTCTTTTTCGGATACCCTTATTGACATGACATCGTGGAATACAAATGATATAAATGGTGGATACTCATATTTTAGCGAATCTTGTCTGAATTGCGGAGGACACCACTCGTGGCAACATTGTAACACGTGCAATATATGTGGTGGTCAAGATAGCCATTGGGATGGCTGTCCGAATGCATATTCCCCTCCCCCAAGCCCCTACTATGATCCATCTGTTGTTTTTGCTGAATATAGGCATGCTGAAAATGAGGACTTGGGACGCCAAGCTCAAATAGAAGACATGCTGAAACAACTCCTGGAGCAATCAAAAGCAATGAAGGAGGTGATGGCAGTATTGAGAATTCAGCAAGAAGAGAATGCAGAGGCTCTAGAAAGGATGAGCGTCAAACTCACGGAGATGATTGCTGAGGCTGAAGCTTGTGATAAATTGCAGGTGACAGTTTTAGTCGATATTCAAGAGGAACTACAAGAGGAAGACAAGGGTGAATTTTTGGATGAAGCCCAACAATTAGAATCTCTTGAGTGTCCCTGTGATGGGCTCACACTTACGGAAAATCCATTCATGGAAGAAGAGATAGAGTATCCCCCAGTTGACATTAATGGAGAGATAGATGTCGATGCTGAGAAGGTGTATACAAGTAAGGAGGTCAAGCACAATGCATTTTTTGATTTGAGGTTTATTGGACCACACTCGACGCATTTTTCGACATTAAGTTTTGTTGAAAACATAGAAATAGAGTCTTCCAAGCTTATAGAGAAATGTCTAGAGGAGGACCAAGCCCCGTATATTTTGAAATTTGCTAACTCGGAGAGACAAAATGACTTCGCTTACTTAAGGGCCAATAAGTTCAAAAGGCAACATCTACTGCGTGGTCCTTACAATTTTTCACCACCACCCCTGGAGCATAAGAGGAAATTAGAGAAGAAATTAGGGGTGAGATTCATATCCTCAAGGTGGAGGAAAAAGCGGTGAAACTTGACACGTCATGCCGCGATGAAAAATTAGGCGCTGCTTGGGAGGCAACCCAAGGGTACCATGGGTACCATTTTAATTTCTTGCATTTAAGTTGATTTTATTTATTTTTCATCTTGTGTTGTTTTGGTGGAAAGTTAAGCACAGATGGAGGGGAAGTCTGAGTACCCGTGGAGGATGAAGCTAACAAGCATGGAAGAGAAAAAGTGTGGGGTCGAACACCCACTTGTGCAAAGTTGAAGGAAGGCATGCTATTAGCTAGGCCTAAAGGTCTCAGGGAGTATTTCTCACCCTTTTTAAATTTTAATTTGATGCTATGAGGACATAGCAGGATTCAAGTGTGGGGTGAGGGAAATTTCAAGGGAAATTTCAAAATTTTTTTGTTGTGCTTAACGATTTTTGGTGAATGTAATGCTTGTGAGAAATGTGAAAAATTTGAAATTTTTTTGTAAATTAAGCAGGACTTCATCACCCGTTGGTTTTTCTTTTCGGTTCTTTTCCGACGGGGGGTCTTTGAACCGAAAAATAAAAATTTTTCTTTTTCTTTTCTTTGTCTGTATATAAAGTTTTTAGTCATAGCTAGGGACTGTTTCCGATGATGGATGGATGACGACCGTCTTGAGGAAGAATTAGTCGATAGGTTGTGGGTTTGTGAACCCGTAGCTAATCGATGCTTGAGGTTCTTGTTATGGGCTATAAATGGTTGTAAGATGCGAGTATGTTCAGTGTGAAGCATGCAGGTGTATAACTTTGTGTGAGACACTTAGGTTCTTGAATTTGACTCAATATGATCGAAGCTTAATTTTGAATTCTTGTGATTAGCTGAGTAAGAGTCTACTGAATGTGTCTTGAATTGAGCATGTGCCATGAGTGTAAGGTTTTTGAGTATTCTGTGCTATTGTGGATTGTCTAGAACTTGCCTTGTGTGTTTATACAACGAAATGAAGGATGTGAATTGTAGGAGATGATTTAGGCATTTCTTTGAATGAACCCAAATGTTATCCCTCATTTCACCTACCTTGAATAATTAATCCTAGTTAAGCCCATTGAGCCTTGAGCCTATTCTTTGATAGCTGCAACATAAGCTTAATCCTTTTTCTTTCATTAGCCTTGAATTTGAACCAAAACTCCTAAGTGCTTAAAGGAAAAATCTGAAGGAGTAAAGGAGTGAGAAGAATGAAAAGGAAGGAAAAGTAGCAAAGTGTAGAAGTGAGAAAAGGACAAAGGTGCACTTGTGTGAAAATGGTTGATTATTAGTAAGGAGTAAGAAAACAAATTAATGAAAAATTATTTATAGAGCTCCTTACTAATAAGCTAAAGGTGCCTAAAGAAAGGGGAACATAAGAGGAAAAAGAAAGCTGAAAGGAGAAAAAGGTGAAGTAAGGGAAGGGAAATTCGTAATGAGGGCGTGATGTATTAAAAGCGCTTAGGAAAGATAGTCACTATTACTGGCCATAATAGTACCTACCCGCACCTGAGTTACATTACAACCTAAAAAGTCCTACTTGATCTTACATTCATACATCCTTAAATTAGTGGAATAAAACACTAAGGGCAAGCTTATGGGTCATTACATGATGCATGTGAATTCTTTGTGAGAGTGAGTGTAATTCTATGCATATACCCACACATGTTGTGATTTAAAAATTGTTTTTGCATGTGATTGGGTAACTCTCTTTCCGTGAGGGGCACATGTTGAATGAAGGATATAATTCATGTGGGATTTCTTAATCAGTTGATTTGCATGAGTTTGCTAAGATTGAGAGTCGATTCTTGAGGTTAAGAAGTCTTAACATAGTTGTACTTCATTTCAATGATCAAATCATTCATGCTCTATTTGTAGCTTGTTATCTTACGTAATCATTATAGCCGTAACTTGAATTATCTTGCTAAATTAGTTATGTGGCAATCTCCATATGCATGATATGTAAAAGGTTGTTCGAGGACGAACAAGGCTTTAAGTGTGGGGTTGTGATCACGGGCAAAAATAGCATGCCCGAGATATGCTTTATGACTTAAATTAGTCTTGTTTATCTAAGTTATTGTATACATTTTCATGTAATTTTATATGAATGTGAAGATATGTGCTAACCAACATGATTAGCCTTTGTTTTGTAGGTTTTAATGACTTTTGAGTAACTAATCCATGAGTTGGTGAAGTAGAGGCTTGGAAATGGAATTAACCCGCAAACGTCGGCAAAGAGGAGGCACAAAACAACCCACCTGCGCGTCGGCAACGTGCCACGGCAGGAAGGCTGATCACAACAGCCCACTTGCACGTTGGCAATGTGTCACGGCAGGCTAGCTGCGCGACATGGAGGTGTCAACGCGCTGCCCAAGCAGCGTGACACGCTGCCAACGCGGCAGGGTGCTGCTGAGGCAAAATTTTGGGTGATTTCCAGAGAGCTCCCGCGTCAGTGGCGTGTCACGGAGGCAGTGCTCCGCGATGCACTCCGTGACACGTTTCTTGTTATTTCGGGAAAAAGTCCCACTACTATAAATAGCACACTTAGGTTTTATTTGAGATATTCTGACTTGGTGGAGCAAGAACATGGGTTACAGGCAGTTGAGGGGACGAAATTATCAGGGTTTTTCTCTCTTTCCTTCTCCTTGTATTCAATTTCTTGTATGTTTAACACATTTAACGATGTTTAATCCACAAATGAGTGGCTAATTCATCTTCTTGCTGAGGTTATGAACAATTGTAGTGAAATGTAATCATTGATTCTTTGGTTTTTCCTCTTTTCTTCCATGGTTGTTCTATTAATTCTTGTTCTTACTGCATTAATGTGTGGCCTAAGTTAATGTATATCTAAAAAGTCCGGTTTCACTCGAGAGAGCAAGAAATTGGAAAGTTGTGAATTAATAGGATATGATCTTTTCTTGGTTTGGGAAAATTGGGAATTGATTTACTTTCAGGATAGAAATATACCTGAAAGTCGTATTAGTCAATTTAGGAACCGGGTTTGTATGGCTAGAACATGAATTGCATTTAATCACAGAAATGTAGGTGGATGGTTCATGATTCTTAAGTGGGGTTAAATGCGAGAGTTTTAATTCCTTGGCAATAGTTCTTGGCTAGCAACCGGAGGAAAAGATTAACCAAATTATGTCGATAATTAATTTCATTACATGTTCGTTTAGCCTCAGCATGCTCTCATTCATAGTTCAGACTCACATTAGATAATTGTTTTAGCTTTAGCATAAAAATTATAAAACAAAATATCAAACTCTTGGTTACACATTTTTAGAATTGAAATATAGTACACTTGAGCAGATTGCACTTCATCCCAGTCCCTGTGGGATCGATACTTGGCTTACTTAAGCCACTTTACTACTTGTTCGACCATGTGCACTTGCGTGTAGTTATATACCCATATAACAAACAGACCGAACAGCCTCTCTCTCCTGCTCACTCATCTGCTCTGCCTCCATCTACTGGGCGTACGAGACTATCCTAGAAAAGTCAATGTCCTAAAGTAGAATTGCGGTCCAGCAATTCCTGACCAAGTAGTCTGCTATCCCATGCACAAACCTGCTCACTCAGGGCCTCTGATCTGCCACCATCTCAGGTGCATACTCTGATAGACGAGTGAACTCCAAGGCATACTCCTCACTGTCATCTTCCCTTGCTTTAGATTCACAAACTCGGCTGCTTGATCTCCCTCATCTCACGAGGGAAGAACCGATCCAGAAAAGTGGCATGAAACTTATCCCAACTAATAGGGCCTGCTACAACTGCCCTACTATCCTTCCATTGCATGAACCAAATGTGCGCAACCCCCTTCAACTAGTACGAGGCTAAATCACTGCACTCCTCCCCAGTCATCCCCATAACCTGGGTGATCTTTAGAACCTCCTCAATGAACTCATGTGGATCCTCGTCCACCTTTGATCCAAGAAACTCTGCAGGGTCATCCCTAGAAAATCCCTAACTCTTTCTGCCGTTGGATTCCCGTTCTGAGGGACATGCGCTACCACTAACTGATTGACCTTGGCGGTCAAGGCCTGGGCTGACATCTCAATGGCTTCCCTGAACTCAGTGTGGGCAACCAACTCGGGTACATGCTCCTCATGTGCTGGTGGGGCCTGTTGGTACCGGTCTCCGTTGCCATTCTCATGGACATTTCCATTTATCCTTCCATTAACTCAGCAGGGAGGTATGATTCTGCAAATGCGTATAGCATGAGTTAGAAGGATATAGAGATATTTCATCACATGACTTAGATCATAAAGAAGAGAACATTTCCACAACGTCTCGTAACCTCTTCTTCATAAGTGTGGAGCGCTTCACACTTATGAAAAAGACTCTACTCAACGCGGATTTCGGACACCCTAGGAAACTTCAAAACTTAATGCTCTGATAGCATGTTTGTCAAGATCCGAACATAGGCCCAGATTGAGACACGGAACAAAAAACCCCGAGAGGCTCCAAGATGACCCATGGCATGAACAAAACATCTAACTCATTCAAATAATACGGATGATCATCATGAATAACATAGTGGAAGTATAAATAGAACATGACATCTAAATATATACATATGTCAAAAGTTGAATACAAACCATGTCCGAAAAGCCTCTACTACTGACAAGTCGATGGAACAAGACCCCAAGTAACTCACTATAGTTTGAAAACTGAAAATACAGAACATTTTTGAATAGAAAGGCCCTCGCAAGATGAGGACTCACCAACTCTGATTAGGAAGTAAAAATGCTGGGAATCTGACTAGCGGCGGGACTGAGTCTGGATATCAAAGCTTGTATCATAAAACAATACAACATAGAGTATGCGGTTAGTATGTGGAATATACCGAGTATGCAAGGTAAGCAAACCCGGTAAGTAAGTAAAATTATAAATCATGCATAGTATAAAACATAATCAAGATAAGATTCTGAGAGTAGGCTTGTATGCTATTTTCTGAAATCATGATCTGAACATAACTGCACATCATAACTGAATCGAATGACCAAAAGCTGAAAATTGATAATCATAAGTAATACTGAACATTAGGTCAAACCTGCTGAAAACAGAATATCATGACTGATGTATATGCATAACTAAAATCATGAGGAACAATGGGAGACTCATCGTATAATCGACATTACCATGATAGAGCTTACGTGGTCCCGACTATCACACTCAAGTGGACAGGGCCGTCCAAAGCCTTGCCAGGGCTATGGACACTACCATGATATTGATATCAAGCTGAAGGCCCCTTTGGGGCAAGGGAAGCTCACAAGGGAGGTCCCAAATAATATGAGCATACCTACGTTGGCCCGTAGTTCTGAGACATAGGGTTGACTGACCCTTAGCCTACTCGATGCTAGACACTACTCCCAAAAACATGCATATGCTCTCAATCATTTTTCAACCAAGCTAACCATCGTCTAGTGACAAAGCTGAATAATAACATACATACATAAATCTGAAATCATAACATGAGGAGCCTTGGCTCAAACCATACCACAAGTTGAAAATAATGGGAGTCTGACTCCAAAACCATATAGTAAGCTAATTCATGAAATCATAAAAGCGTACTTGATCATATGGGCTTTCCCAATGCTTACACGTGCTTGAAATCCACTTGATTCACTTTGAAAACATGAACATAGACATGGGTATTTCAAAATCATACTTTCTTCATAAATAACTCATCATACTTGAACACATATCTCATGGATCTCAACTTTCAAGAACTTTAATGGATGGGCATCATACTTTAGAAAACATGAAAACATAATTTATAATTTAAACTATTGTAAAATCATCCTATTAGTCATAATTCAATATTCAAAACATGCTTAGATCATACCCATGATTGATACTTAGGAAATCCACACGTTGGGTAAAAAACCCATAGAATCATCAATTAGAAATTCATGAATTGAGAGAGAATTGGGCATGGGTGTGGACTATTGCACCCATTCATAGCCTTACATACCTGAAGAATTCTAATTTCATAGCTTCCTTGATTTCCCAAAGAGAATTGAGGAAGAACTTTGAAGAAACTAGACTTGATCACCTCTCAACCCTCTAAGCTTACATGCATGAATTAGGATAGGCTTAGAATGACTTAAACCATCTTAGAAAATCCTATTCTGAGCTTAAAATGACATAATTTAGGCCTTAGGAACTTTGGAATTACGAAAAAGCCCTTACTTAATTCGTAGGAAAATATAGACTGCCAGCCCCCACGAGGGACTGGACGACTCGTCATTTGGACCACGACCCGTGATCACCTTCCGTGATCAACACTGGAAGCTTGCCTGCCTTAGTCACCACGGGGGACACCACAACTAGTGGTGCACCCGACGAATCGTGGTGATGACCCGTTAGATGCACTGCCTGCTCTTACTTCATCCTTCTACCACTTTTGACCACGGGTGACGTAATGGATCGTGGGGTTAACCATGACTTGTGGTCACCCCAAACTTGAATTTTGCATACATAGTCAAACCCCTCCCCACGAGTCATTTAACGAGTCATGGTGTTCCTAACGGGTCACCGGATGACTCGTCTTGTGACCTGGTGCAGAAATTTCCTGTTTTCTCTATTTCAACTCCTGGGTCTGATCTTAGAATTTTTGGGGTATTACATGGATGGTTGCCCTAACCTCTGCATGGGCAACCTGCTTGGGCACATGATCCTCGGGGTCTGGTGGGGCCTGCTGGTGCCCATCTCCGTTGCCATTCTCATGGCCATTTCTTGTTCCATTCCTTCTTCCATTAACTCAGCGAGGAGGCATGATTCTACAAATGCGTATAGCACGAGTTAGAAGGATAGAGAGACTTTTCATCGCATGACATAGATCGTGAAAGAAGGAAAGTTTCCTAAATGGTTTCGTAACCTCTTCTTCATAAGTGTGATCTCTTCACACCCATGAAAAGACTCTACTTAACATGGCTTCGTACACCATAGGACACTTTAAAATGTAATACTCTGATACCAAGTTTGTCACGACCCGAACATAGGCCCGGATCGAGACACGAGATAAAGAACCCCAAAAACATAATACTGATCCGAAGCTGAATACATGCTATGTATGATAAGCTCTTAAACCTGACGAGTCGATGGGAAAAGATCCCAACTAACTCACTCAAGACTGAAACTAAAGATACAAAATACAAGCTGATAAAAAGGTCATCGAAGGATTAGGACTCACCCCAACCGGCTGAGTATGCTATAACTCTGAGAATCTGACTAACGGCGGGACTTAACCTGAACGTCTGAGCCTGTATCATGAAATGATACAGCATATAGTATGTGGTCAGTACTTGGAATGTACTGAGTATGTGAGGTAAGTAAAACCGCTAAGTAAGTAAAACTGAAATCGTGCATATCATAAAATATATTCAAGATGAGATTCCGAAAGTAAGGCTTGCATGCTCTTATCTGAAAACATGATTTAAACATGACTGAGTATCATAACTAATTTGAATGACCCAAAGTTGAAACTGATAATCATAAGTAAAACATAACATTGGGTCAAACCTGCTGAAAATATAATATCATAATTGATGAGCATGCATAACTAAAATCATGAGGAACAATGGGAAACTCGTCATATAATTGACATTACCATGATATATCGTATATGGTCTCGACTATTACACTCAAGTGGGCTGAGCCGTCCATAGCCTTGCCAGGGCTAAGGGCACTACCTGTTATACCCCGTAAAATTCCCAACACATAGATGGCCTATTCGCGTGTTGGTTAAGAGTATTTGAAATTTATACATGCTAGAAAAAGGCCCGAGAAAAGACCGGATGAGAAACCTGTCGAACCATCGCGGAAGGACCCGGGGCAGAGCCCCTCCGCGATGGCAACGTGTCACGGAGGTGGAGCCTCAGCATTGGCTCCATGACACGTTGGCCCTGTCCAGGCCCAACTATATAAGCCCTCCACTTCGGTTTAAATGTTATATTTCATATAATTTCCAAAGAAGTCGAGGGAAAAACAGAGAGGACGAGGATTCCATTGAAATTTCCTTCCGATTACGCCGTCAAACTCGGTCCAAACTCAAATTAACTCCAGATACCGAGGTATTAAGTAGTAAGGAGCATTCCTACGGATTTAGTTTCACGAAATTCGGCCGGCGAATCATCGTGCTACCGAACTAAGGTAAGTGGAATTGCTCCAAACTAGTGTCAATATATTTCTATCCCTAAAGTGAGTATTTCTCCCTTCCGGACTTTCGAGAAATAGCGACTTTTTGACTGTCTTTCAATAAGCCAAAGTTTAGGCTATAAATATATCAAAGTGGCATTTTCTTTCAGAATATTGGTGTATTTAGTTCTAATTGACATGTATATGAATGTAGTTGGGAGAAACAGCAGAAGTACTGACGGAAATCACATCGGTCAGTCGGGTACTCAGAAACCAGGTATGTAAAGCTATTCTTTCGGCAAGCCAGGAAGTACAGTCTAGAAAATAAATAGAATAAAGGCTATTAACAGATACCCAGCGTACAAGAACGATTTTAGTACAATTTCCAGCAAGCATGCTAGTATATCATTACGTATCATGCGATAATCAGAATAATGGATAGTCAGATGATTTTAGATAGTAATATGGTATCAGCTAGTAGCTCAGCATGTTCTTACCTAATACCCAAAATAGAAGTTGTAAAAGTAGTATAATGAATTAGCAAGATTACAGACAATATATATTACATTTGTTGAGACTGTATCCGGTAACAGATGGCACATCTCATGTTATTGAGCTATATCCAGTTATAGATGGTATGTTCTATGTTATCGAGTTATATCCAAATATAATCAGGTCAGTAATCAGATATAAAAATAGCTCCAGACACCGATATAGCTCCAGATACAGATATAGCTCCAGAAACAGATATGGCTCTAGAAATTGATATAACTTTAGATCACGGATAACAATAATCAGATAAACAGATAAAGGCCAGGTAGCAGTTAGTCCAACAATCAGAAATAGTGTAAAGTAGGATATAACATCAGTTATTTAATACGGACTGGCCTTGAAATAAAAGAAGAGAATATGATTAGTATTTTTCATTTGAGCATGCTTGCTGTGTATATGTTTTGCATGTTGAGACTTGTTATGGCATGTGGGCACCCTTTAGCATCCCCTCCACCCCTGGGTTATAGCTGTGTCGATACCAGATTCAGATACCGTCACCAGCTGGGCGATGCCGTCCGCCTAGAGGACGATGATGGCCTACCACCATAATAATACGGTCCAGATTACCCTGCTTGCAGGGGCAGTTCAGTTTACTTTGCGCAGAGCTAGATTACCCTATTTACAGGGGCAGACTACTCTGTGTGCGCTTGTGGCCGGGGGCAGTTTTAGATACCATTTTTTTATAAAATTACCCAGTCACGTGTTTACACCCAGGGGCAGTTTCAGTCACAGATACAGCAGCAGATTACCCCGTGAGCGCTTGCGCCCAAAGGCAGGAGTCTTCGGACTCAGACACAGTTTATTATCAGAGGTCAAGGCCTGAGCTGTGTACCCAAGAGGGCTGGTAGGAGGAGCTCACAGTTATCAGATGAGTTGAGTGACTTATTTTTGGTTGGTTTAGACCCGGGTAGGGGTAAATAGATTGTTCTGTTGGATGGCACCTTCCGGCTTATAGGGGTCGGTCAGGTATTGTGTGTATTTATATGTATATCTATATGTGTTATTAGATACTGATAGGTAGTAGGATGACACGTCTTCAGGTACGCCCAGTTTAGTTACAGAATAGGTAAACTCTCCCCAGTTATCCTCAGCTAGATAGACTCAGCTACTTCCTGCTTATATGTCATGTTATTGTTGTTACCCATTTCAGTTGTATATTTCAGTTTGCTTACATGCTCAGTACCTTTGGTGCTGACGCCCGTGGAGGCGCTGCATTGCGTGCCTGAAGGTATTCATAGACGAGGAGGCGATCCCTCGTGATCCTAGCCAGTGCAGAGTCATCAGCTCCTGTCATCCGGAGCTTGATATTCAGAGGTGTATTTCATTTTCTTTTGTTGTATAGTACGGGTAGGTTGGGGCCCTGTCCCGACCATTCTATTATTACTTCCTAGAGGCTTGCAGTCTGATGTTTCCTTGTGGTAGTGGAGCCAGTTGTGTGGGGCCGTGCATGTATATATGTGTTTGGTTGATTATGTTGGCCGTGTGGGGCCATAGTTTGATAGTAGTGGTGACCTTGCCGGTCACGTAGTTATTCAGCATTCTATTGTTAAGTTACAGATAACTAGACAGCATGGTGGCCTTGTTGGCTCGCATAGGTTTCCCCTTTGTAAGTATGTTTCTGGTTAGCTGAAGTTTTATACATGTGGCTATAGGCCCAGTCGGCCGGAGCCTGTGTTTACAGCCGTTATATAGACCGTTGATTCCAGATATCCGAGTTAGAGCTAGCCAGGCACCAGATGTGCTTAGGCTCACCAGTTAGCAGTCTAGGTCCTACTAGGGCACCAGGTGCCAGTCATACCCCCCAAGATGGGGCGTGACGCTACCATCATATCGTATCAAGTTGAAGGCCCCTTGGGGGAAGGGGAAGCTTGCAAGGTAGGTCCCAAATAATCTGAACATACCTACATTGGCACATAGTTCTGAGGCATAGGGTTGACTGAACCCTTAGCCTACTTGGTGCTAGACACTACTCCCAAAAACATGCATATGCTCTCCATTGTTTTTCAAACAAAGCTGAACCATCATCTTGCGACAAAGTTGAATCATAATAGTACATGCATAATTTGAAAACATATCATGAGGAGCCTCAGCTCAACCATACCACATGCTGAAAAGTGGGAGTCTAGACTCCAAAACTATGTGGTAAGCTAATAACATGACATTGAAGTAAATCATGAAACATACTTGATGATATGGGCTTGCCCAAAAATTATACATGCTTTGAAATAGATTTTATAGTCAAATTCATGAATATAAACATGGGTAATTCGAAATCATACTTTCATCGTAAACATTTCATTATACTTGAAACATAGATCATAATCTCAACTCTTCATGATCTTTCATAATTGGGCGTTATAATTGTAAGACTTTTAAATCATAGTTTTGTAATTGAAAATATTATAAAACATGCCCATGAATCTTGAAACAACATTAGAAACATTAATAGATTTTACCCATGATAGTTACTTAGAGAATTTCACAAACTGGGTTAAAACCCCATAAATTCATCAACTTAGGATTTCACAAATTTGAAGAGGATTTGGGAATGGGAGTGAAGGAATACTACCATTCATAACCCTACATACCTGGGTGCTTTGAATTTCACAACCTCTTTTGAGAACCCAAGTGAATTGAGGAAGAGCCTAAAGAATCCTCTAGCTTGATCTTTAATAAACTCCTTGATCTTGCATGCATGGAATAGGGAGGTTTATAATAGGTTAAGCATCCCTAAAACCCTTCTAATTGAGCTTAAAATGACGTAGTTAAGGACTTAAGAGCTTAAAAATTATGAAAACACCCTTATTAAAATGCAGGAAAAATACACATTGCCAGTCACCACGAGGGACACCATGACTCGTGGTGTACCTAACGACTCGTGGTGACTCACTCGTGAAGTACACTACCTGAATCTGATCTTTTCTTGCTCCTGACTATGACCAACTCCATAAGTCGTGGAGTCACTTAACGACTCATGGATGCCTCTCGTGGCATCTCCGGGAAATTGAACCTTGAACCATAGACCATCTTGACCACGACTAACTTAACGAATCGTATCCCTGACAATGACTCGTTGCTTCTCTCGTGGTCAACCCCTTATCACAAGTTCCTTCCAATTCTCCCTTCACTTCACGAGTCACTTAACGACTCGTGAAGTCTCCTAAGGGGTCACTGGATTACTCATCCTGTGACTTGGTGTAAAATTTCCTGTTTTCTAGGTTTGGACCCTTAGGTCTGATCTTAAGGCTTTCAGGGTATTACAATAAGTCATGAATATGAACACACATAGAAAGTCATGGAATAGTGGAGATTCTTGTTCGGTCTGTTTCACAACTACACACAAGTGCATGTGGTCGAACAAGTAGTAAAATGGATAAAGTAAGCCAAGTAACGATCCCACAGGGACTGAACCAAGGTAGTAATCGAATTAAGTGTTAATGAACTCTAACTCTAAAAAAATGCAGACAACAATTTAAAGAAGATTTTGAGAGTTGGTTTCCTAATTTATACTAATCTAAAACAAAATTATACAGTGAGTCTGAACTTTAGTAGTGAGCAAGCTGAGGCTAAAACGAACATGCAGGGAAGTAACTTATCGATACAATTCGGTTAATCTTTCCTTCGGTTGCTAGTCAAGAATTATTGCCTATGGAGAGAAACTTTTGTATTCTACCCAACTTAAGAATCATGAACCTTCAACCTACATTTCTGTGATAAAAGAATTTCATGTTCTAGCCATACGAAACTGATTCCTTAATTGACTAATACGACTTTCAGATATATTTCTATTCTGAAGGTAAATCAATTCTCAATTTTCCCAAACTAAGAAGAGATCATATCCTACTAATTCACAACTTTCCAATTTCTTTCCTTTTCAAGATAAAATTGAACTTTTTAGATATACATTAACATTGGCCAGACATTAATGCAGTAAGAACAAGAATTGATAGAATAACCATGGAAGAAAAGATGAAAAATCAAAATGATCAACAATTACATTCCACTACAAATGTTCTTAACCTCAGCAAGAAGTGAATTTAGCCACTCATTTGTGGATTAAACATCATCAAATGAGTATAAATCATACAAACAATTGAAATAAAGGAGAAAGAGTTAGAGAAGAACCCTAAGATTTTCGTCTCCTTAACTGCCTGTAACCCACGTTCTTGCTCAACTAAGTCAGAATTGTTTAAAATAAAACCTAAGTGTGCTATTTATACTAGTGAAAATTTTTCTCAGAATAACAAGCAACATGTCATGGAGTGTATCGCGGAGCACTGCCTCCATAACGCGGAGCACTACCTCCGTGCGTGGAAGCCCTCTGGAAATCGCCCAATTTATTCCAACTTTGGTGTTTCGCTCCCGATATCATTCCTCCACTTCACCAAATCATAAATTGGGTCCTCCAATGTATTATTTCCTTCAAAAACAAAGACTAATCATGTTGGTTAATATTTCTTCTCATTCATATAAAAAGGTATGAAAATGTATATAATTAAATACATAAACAAGACAAAACTAAGTTATAAAGTATCACTTTGGCATGTAATTATGCCCAAGATCACAACCCCACACTTAAAGTCTTGTTTGTCCTCGAACAAACCTTTTACATCTCATGCACATGAAGACTCACGCATAGCTAATTTAGCAAGATAATTCAAGCTATGGCTATAATGATTATTTAAGATAATAAGTTAAAAATAGAGCATGCACGATTTAATCAATGAAATGATATACAACTTCGTTAAGACTTCCTAACCTCAAGAATCGACTCTCAATCTTGGAAAACTCATGCAAATCAACTGATCAAGAAATCCTACATTGATGTTATCTCTCATTAAACATGTGCCCTCACAACAAGAGACTTACCCCTTTTTACTCACAAATATTCAAATCACACCAAGTATGGGTATATAAATAAAAATTATGCTCGCTCTCACAAAGAATTCACATGCATCATGTAGTGACCCATAAGCTTGCCCTTAGTGTTTTACTCCCCCCATTTAAGGATGTATGAACGTAAGATCAAGTAGGACTTAATGGGTTGTAATGTAAGCTAAGGGACGGGTAGGTACTATTCTGGCCAGTAATAGTGACTATCTTCCCCAAGTGCTTTTAATAACTTCAACCTTCATTAAGGATATCTCTTCTCTGACTTCACCCTCATTCTTTTCAATCCTAAATTTTTTTTCTTCTTGTTCCCCTTTCTTTAAGCACACTCAGCTTAGTAGTAAGGAGTACTTAAGCAATTTTTTTTCATTCATTTATTTTCTTACTCCTACTAATAATCAACCATTTTCACACAAGTGCACCTTTGTCCTTTTCTCAACTTTTACAACTTGCTATTTCCTTCTTTTTCCCAATTCTCACTCCTTCACTCTTTCGGATTTTTCACTTAAGCTCTTCGGAGTTTTGGATCAAATTCAAGGCTAATGAAAGAAAAAGGATTAAGCTTATGTTGTAGCTATCAAAGAATAGGCTCAAGGCTCAATGGGGCTAACTAGGATTAAATATTCAAGGTAGGTAAAGTGAGGGATAACATTTAGGTTCATTCAAAGAAATGCCTAAATCATCTCCTACAATTCACATCCTTCATTTCGTTTTATATACACACCAGACAAGTTCTAGACATTCCACAATAGCACGGAATATTCGAAAAACTTAAACTCACAGCACATGCTCAATTCAAGACACATTCCTCAGACTCTTAACTTAGCTAATCACAAGAATTCAAAATTAAGCTTCAATCACATTGAGTCAAATTCAAGAGCCTAAGAGTCTCACACAAAATTATACACTTCTTACATGCTTCAACACTAACCACACTTGTATCTTACAATCATGCATAGCACATAACAAGAACATCAAGCCATCAATTAGCTACGAGTTCAAAAACCAACCTACTGACTAATTTTTCCTCAAGACGATCGTCATCCATCCATCGTCGGAAATAGTCTCTAACTATGACTACAAACATTATATACATACAAAGAATTTTTTTTATTCTTCGATTCAAAGACCCCCAGTCGGAAAAGAACCGAAAAGAAAAATCAACGGGTGATGAAGTCATGCTTTACTCACACAAAAAAAAATAATTTTTTTTCCAAATATTTCTCACAAGCATTACATTCACCAAAAATCGTTAAGCACAAAAATTTTAAAATTTTCCTCACTCCACACTTGAATCATGCTATGCCCCCATAGCATCAACTTAACATTTAAAGAGGGTGAGAAATACTCCCTGAGGCCTTTAGGCCTAGCTAACAACATGCTTCTCTTCAACTTTGCACAAGTGGGTGTTCGACCCCACACTTTTTCTCTTCCATGCTTGTTAGCTTCCTCCTCCACGGGTACTCAGACTTCCCCTCCATCTGTGCTTAACTTTCCACCAAAACAACACAAGATGAAAAATAAATAAAATCAACTTAAATGCAAGAAATTAAAATGGTACCCATGGTACCCTTGGGTTGCCTCCCAAGCAGCGCCTAATTTTACGTCGCGGCACGACGTATCAAGTTTCACCACTTTTTCCTCCACCTTGAGGATATGAATCTCACCCCTAATTTCTTCTCTAATTTCTTCTTATGCTCCAGGGGTGGTGGTGAAAAATTGTAAGGACCAAGCAATAGATATTGCTTTTTGAACTTATTGGCCCTTAAGTAAGCGAAGTCATTTTGTCTCTCCGAGTCAGCAAATTTCAAAATATCCGGGGCTTGGTCCTCCTCTAGACATTTCTCTATAAGCTTGGAAGACTTTATTTCTCGGTTGTCAACCAAACTTAATGTCGAAAAATGCTTCGAGTGTGGTCCAATACACCTCAACTCTGAAACTGCATTGTGCTTGACCTCCTTACTTGTATACACCTTCTCAGCATTGACATCTATCTCTCCATTAATGTCAACTGGGGGATACTCTATCTCTTCTTCCATGAATGGATTTTCCATAAGTGTGAGCCCATCACGGGGACACTCAAGAGATTCTAATTGTTGGGCTTCATCCAAAAATTCACCCTTGTCTTCTTCTTGTGGTTCCTCTTGAGTATCGCCTAAAACCGTTACCTGCAATTTACCACAAGCTTCAGCCTCAGCCATCATCTCCGTGACTTTGACGCTCATCCTTTCTAGAGCCTCTCTATTCTCTTCTTGCTGAATTCTCAATGCTTCCATCGCCTCCTTCATTGCTTCTGTTTGCTCAAGGAGCTGTTTCAGCATGTCTTCTATTCGAGCTTGGCGTCCCAAGTCCTCATTTTCATCATGCCTATATTCAGCAAAAACAATAGAAGGATCATAGAAGGGGCTTGGGGGAGGGGAGTATGCATTCAGACAGCCATCCCAATGGCTATCTTGACCACCACATATATTGCACGTGTTACAGTGTTGCCACAAGTGGGGTGCTCTGCAATTCAGACAAGACTCATAAAAGTAAGAGTATCCACCATTTAACCCATTTATATTCCACGATGTCATGTTAAGAAGGGTGTCAGATTAAAAACTAAAAATAAAATAAATCTAAAATTAATGAAGAATTTTTTTTTTCAACACATAAGGAAATTTAAAAATCACACAAAAACAGACAAATTCACTAAACTTAGCCGAGTCCCCGGCAACGGCACCAAAAACTTGTTCGGTCTGTTTCGAAACTACACGCAAGTGCACGTGGTCGAACAAGTAGTAAAATGGCTAAAGTAAGCCAAGTATCGATCCCACAGGGACTAAACCAAGGTAGTAATCGAATTAAGTGTTAATGAACTCTAACTCTTAAAAAATGCAGACAACAATTTAAAGAAGATTTTGAGAGTTGGTTTCCTAATTTATACTATTCTAAAACAAAATTATACAGTGAGTCTGAACTTTAGTAGTGAGCAAGCTGAGGCTAAAACGAACATGCAGGGAAGTAATTTATTGATACAATTCGGTTAATCTTTCCTTCAGTTGCTAGTCAAGAATTATTGCCTACGGACAGAAACTTTCGTATTCTACCCAACTTAAGAATCATGAACCTTCAACCTACATTTCTGTGATAAAAGAATTTCATGTTCTAGCCATACGAAACCGATTCCTTAATTGACTAATACGACTTTCAGATATATTTCTATTCTGAAGATAAATCAATTCTCAATTTTCCCAAACTAAGAAGAGATTATATCCTACCAATTCACAACTTTCTAATTTATTTCCTTTTCAAGATAAAATTGAACTTTTTAGATATACATTAACATTGGCCAGACATTAATGCAGTAAGAACAAGAATTGATAGAAAAACCATGGAAGAAAAGATAAAAAACCAAAATGATCAACAATTACATTCCACTACAAATGTTCTTAACCTCAGCAAGAAGTGAATTTAGCCACTCATTTGTGGATTAAACATCATCAAATGAGTATAAAATCATACAAACAATTGAAATAAAGGAGAAAGAGTTATAGAAGAACCCTAAGATTTTTGTCTCCTCAACTGCCTGTAACCCACGTTCTTGCTCAACTAAGTCAGAATTGTTTAAAATAAAACCTAAGTGTGCTATTTATACTAGTGGAAATTTTTCCCGGAATAACAAGCAACGTGTCACAGAGTGTATCGCAGAGCACTGCCTCCGTGACACGGAGTGTATCGCTGAGCTTTGCCTCCGTGACACGATGCGTATCGCAGAGCACTGCCTCCGTGATGCGGAGCACTACCTCCGTGCACGGAAGCCCTCTGGAAATCTCCCAATTTATTCCAACTTTGGTGTTTCACTCCCGATATCATTCCTCCACTTCACCAAATCATAGATTGGGTCCTCCAATGCATTATTTCCTTAAAAAAAAAATACTAATCATGTTGGTTAATATTTCTTCTCATTTATATAAAAAGGCATGAAAATGTACATAATTAAATACATAAACAAGACAAAACTAAGTTATAAAGTATCACTTTGACATGTAATTATGCCCAAGATCAATTCTTATAACCAATATACTCCAACTGAGCATACATGGAGCCCAACCTGTAACCCTGGCTGGGAGGTGTGTCCATACCTTATCAACTGTATGAACCATGAAGGTGTAATATCACTGATGAGACTAGTAGCATAAGGTATACACTCTCAACTGGTGAGGACTCCTTAGACTACGGGCAAGGGAGATACTCTCAACTGGCGAGGACCCCTCATCCTACGGTGACATGTAGTTATGGGACATGGGGTGTATAGAACCCTTATCCTCTCGGTGTTAAATACTACTTCCAAAATATATATAGTGCTCATATCATAATCATAAAAACATACTTGATTTTACATAGGCTAGTTAGAAATCATGAAATTCATGAATATAATAAGATACATGAACTGAGGGACATGGATATGACATGAAACTCAATAGAGTACTTAGGAGGAAACTAGTACCTGATAATGGAACTGACCTGGAAGGGAAGAAGTGAGGGTACTTGGCCATCATATCTGCTTCAGCCTCCTAAGTAGCTCCCTCCACAAGCTAATTCCTCCAAAGGACTTTCACCGAGGTGACTTTCTTGTTCCTCAACTTTCGAACCTGACGATTAAGGATCTCAACCAGAACCTCTTCATAGGTAAGGATATCCTTCACCCCAATGCTTTCCACTGGTAAAACTAAGGCTGGATCACCAAGGCACTTTTTCAGCAATGATACATGGAAAACTGGATGCACCAAAGCTAACTCCGCCCACAACTCCAACTCATAAGACACTCTGCCAACCCACCTTAAAATCTTATAAGGACCAACATATTAGGGAATAAGCTTTCCCTTCTTGCAAAACCTCATAACTCCATTAACTGGTGAAACCTTCAGAAACACCCAATCATCGACCTCAAACTCAAGCTCTCTCCTCTTAACACCCGCATATGATTTCTGATGACTCTAAGCTATTTTCAACCTTTTCCTAATAAGCTGAACCTTCTCCATGGCCTCATGAACTTAATCTGGACCTATCAACATAGATTTTCCTACCTCAAACCATCCAATAGGTGACCTACACAAGCTCTCAACATGTCCTTCATGGTCTGAATGGTCTGCTCGGCCTAACCATCTATCTGTAGGTGAAAAACGGTGCTAAGCTTCACCTGAGTACCAAGGCCCTTCTGAAATGACCTCCAAACTGAGAAGTGAACTGAGAACCCCTATCTGAGTCAATAGAAAATGAAACTCCATGCAATCAGACTAACCCCTAAATATAGAGCCTAGCATAATCCTCGGCTGAATCTGTAGTCTTGATTGGTAAGAAATGTGCTGACTTGGTCATCCAGTCTACAATCACCCATATAGAATCATGCTATTGATGTGAGCGAGGAAACCTATGATAAAGTCCATATTTATCTCCTCCCACTTCCAAGCAGGAATACTGATATACTATAGCATACTTCCCAATATATGGTGTTCAACCTTCACCTGTTGGAAATTCGAACACTTAGCCACAAACTCTGCAATGCCCTTCTTCATACCTATTACGACCTGAGCTGGGACCCTGGATCGAGAAAAGGGACCTAGAGCAATTAATGGCTCCAAGCTAACCCATGGTACATACATAGTATACCCTTAGAGCATAATCAAGTGAAAATTAACATAAGCATGAATAAGAGGAAGACTAAATATCATAACGTGTATATCAGGAGATAATATCACAATGCTAAACATACTAAGTCTATTTCTGAAAGCCTCTAATATCTGATGAGATGCTGGGACAAGCCCCCAACTAACTCCAAGTATGAAACTAAACTGACATAACAAAATAACTAAATGAATGTCCTCGGAAGATGAAAACTTACCCAATAGGGACTAAACTGGACTATTATGGAAGCAGGACTAATGGCATGGCTATGTCTGATCGGCCGAACCTATATCATGAAATGATATAGCATAGAGTATGCGGTTAGTACTTGAAATGTACTGAGTATGTAAGTTAAGTAACACATGCTTAGTAAGACAGTAGCTGAAATCATGACTATAGGTCAAGATATATCATGAGAGTAAGGACTGCATGCTAAAGACTATATATCTAAGATATGCATAATCATAAGCTGTTCATCATAAATTGTACATAATGACTCAAGATTTAAAATAGAAATCATATGGCTTGTCATGCTTGATATCATAAGAGAAAGCTTATAAACTAATTAACGGGTCAATATGCTATAAAGCATAATATCATAAGTCATGAACATGAGTAACTGAAATCATGAGGAACAATGGGAGATTCATCCTAACTGACAACCACCATTTTGGAGCGCATGATGATCTCACATCTTGTCGATGTGAAGGAGATCCATCCTAATCCTTTTCATGGAAAAGGAAGAATGAGGTGTGATATCATGGTGTGCCCTCAGATGGAGGAAGCACTCTCTTGAGAGATCCCAATAAGAATATATTCTACGTTGGTGCGTAGTTTAGAGACCGGGGTCCTCGGAATCCCTGGCCTACTCGGTACTAGATACTACTTTCAAAATATGCATATTCCCCATATAATAATATTCTCAAAACAACTTAAATTTGAAAAACTGGGGAGTCTTGACTCCAAATATCTCTCTTTAAAATTGAACTTGTAGGCCTTGGCCAAAATCATGATAAGCATACTTAACTTGCATGAGCTTGCCCAAATCATGAAATCATACATACTTGAAATAGACTTCATTGTTCAAAATCATGAAATCATGAGTTAATAATTCATAAACACTCATGCATGCTAGATAACTCATCATGCTAGAAATTAATGGAATCATAAGCTTGAATTTCATAAAACTTGCATAGTAGGTAATAAATTCTAATAACTTGAAATTCATTATCTGATAATCAAATTGAGTGTAAAATATGACCATTAGTCTTATATCATTCATTAGAACATAAGGGGATTGGACTCATAGACATAACATAGATAATTTCATAGAATTGGATGACAACCCTAGAAATCAATACACTTGATCAATGGCTATTCATGAATTCAGAGGAGAAGTTAGGCATGAGGGTGGAAGAAATCCTCCATTCTTGGCCCTACATAGCTGGGCTTAAAGAATTCTTGCTAGGGTTTGTCGCCCAAGAGAGATTGGAGAGGATGAAGATGGGGAATTCTTGCTTCACTTGAGGCTTTGATCTTCTAATGAAAGGGTTAGGAGTAGAATGAGGGCTTAGGATGATTAAAACCCTCTAAAACCCTTCTTCTTAAGATCAAAATGACTTATTTTAGGAGTTAGGAACTTAAAAAATTATGAAAACACCCTTAATGACTCGACATGAAACTGCACACTGCAAGTCACTATGAGGGACCTAATGAGTCGTTAAATCAGTAGACGACTCGTGGTCTTTGATGAGTTAAAACTTTACCATCTCATTAGGCTCATAAACATGATTTTTTGATTAGTTTTCAAGTTATGTAGATAAATTTTATGCCCTTTCTCTTTGATTCTTTGTAGGTACTTCACTCGAGTAGAGAAAACATCAACTTGAGCAAAATGCATGAACTTTGAGGTGAAATTTCAGGAGTTGACATTCAAGGAAAAAAGAAAAAGAAAACGAAGGATTTGAACTCAAAAAGAGGTGCTAAAGATATGTATTTAACCAGATAAATGTAGATCTAGAGGTATGAAATGCAGGCGAAATGCAACATCCAAAGCCTAAAAAACAACTCTAACCGATGCCTGGAATTCTGCCACCGGCGAAGCACCGGCCAAACACTGGTGAGTCAGCGGTGGTCACTGCCCCAACATTGTTTTTCTATCAGCAAGTAATCGGTGATCTGCAGATTGGCATCGGCTAAATGCTGGTGATTCACAAGTGAGGCCATCCAATGAAGGGTGTGTGCGGGGGGGGGGGGGAGGTTGTTAAATTGAATTGGTATTTATTAATTTCTCTTAGATTCTTATTGCAAGTATAGATCTATTATTTTCTCTAAGTTTTTATTATGAAAATTGATGGTTGCAAACATGAATTTTTCTTTACTTTTCTTGCCTTTGCTTGAGAGAGAAATGCGACAATTGGGTGAAAAGATAATAGTGAGAATTTGGAGTGTTGGTGTGTGGGATTGATCTAGAAATAGTCAGAACCCACATTTTCACTCCATCAAAGGTCAAGACTAGAGATAGCATAATCCTTCCTCAAGCTTTTGTGGTTGATAACTTGAATTTGTCTTTGGGATTTGAGAAAACCCGAGGCATAAATATTCTTGTGATTGAAAAATGAGAGAATGTGATTTTTCCACCGCTTTCTATGTTAACTTAGTCTAAGGCAATGAAGTAAATCCATTTTAATTGTTAACCCCTCAATATCAGACCCCTAGCCATCTCACTTGAGATTGCAATAATTGGAATTCCCTCCACTTAATTTTAATTTTAATTTGATGTTATTTTCTATTTTCCCCCAAATTTTACTTTTCAAATATGGAACAAGGATGCATTCTAGTTTGAATTAGTTTATAACTCTTGGATTATCGACTCAATTCTTAGAGATTCGACCCCGACACCCATTGGGTTATTTGTTTTGATACAATGACCGTTTACACTCTTTTATAGAGAAGGGTGTAGTTTAGACGTTATCAGTCTTCTACTGTCGCCACTACTGGAATTTTTCCCATTCTTCCATATTTCCTAGACAATGACTCAATCGACAAGTTGCGAAGTGGCACTGTGACTTGTCCCTCAACTCATTAAGTCTCATGGAAATTCAATACTTTCTCCTCCACTACACACTTAACAGGCCAACCCAGGACTCGTGAGGAGTTTTAATGACTCGTCACAGCATTTGTCTAGTATTCCTACATATTCTCTAACTTATACATACACAACGGGTCACTTAACGACCCATCAACTCACATAATGAGTCACTCAATGACACGTTCTGTGACCTAGTGCTGATTTTTCTTCTTTATCCATTTTAGTCCTCGGTTCTTATATTATAGATTTTTAGGATGTTACATTATCTCCCCTTTGGGAATATTCATCCTCGAATGTAGAATAAATAAACTAAAAGGCTAGGGAAAGAAATGCAATCCCTAAACTGAATAGCTAAAGCTAGAAATCGAAGTGATTGATTCCGGATTGGGATATACATGATTGAACTAAGTTCATGAAACATATATGGATGCTATTACATAAACGAAACTTAGAGACATGAACTTGACATGAAACATAATAGAGTATTAAGGAGGAACTGATACCTCATGCTGGAACTAGGCTGGAAGGGAAAAGATGCGGGTATCGAGTCATCTATCTGCTTCAGCTTCCCACATAGCTCCTTTAACAAGCTGATTCGTCCAAAAAACCTTTACTAAAGCTACTTCCTAGTTTCTCAACTTTCGCACCTGACAATTAATGATCTCAATTAGAACCTCCTAATAGGTAAGACTATCCTTCACACCTATGTTCTCCACTAGATAAACTAAGGCCGGGTCATCAATGCATTATTCAATAGAGATCCATGCAAAATTGGATGCACCAAAGCTAACTCCGCTGGTAGCTCCAACTCATATACCACCTTGACAACTTGCCTCAGAATCCTATAAGGACCAACATATTTGGGACTAAGCTTTCCTTTCTTTCCAAATCTCATCACTCCCTTCATGGGAGACACCTTCAGAAATAACCACGCATCAACTCAAACTCAAGCTCCCTCCACCTAACATTCACATAAGATTTCTGACGACTCTAAGTTATCTTCAGCCTTTCTCTAATAAGCTGAACTTTCTCTATGGCCTTATGAACTAAATCTTTTCTGATCAACACAGCCTTACCTACACCAAACCATCCAATAGGTGACCTACACCTCCACCCATAAAGATCCTCAAATAGATCCATCTGAATGCTGGAGTTATAACTGTTATTGTAGGCAAACTCGATAAGAGGTAGGTGATCATTCCAACTACCCTTGAAATCAATCACACATGCTCTTAATATTTCCTTAAGATTTTGAATGGTACGCTCAACATAATCATCTGTTTGCAAGTGAAAAGTTGTGCTGAGCTTCACTTGAGTACCAAGGCCTCTTTGAAATGACCTCTAAAACTGAGAGGTTAACTGAGTACCCCTATTTGAGATGATGGATAATGGAACTCTGTGCAACTAAAAAAAATCTCGAGTGTACAATCTAGTATAATCCTCAGCTAAATCGATAGTTTTAACTAGTAAGAAATGGGATGATTTGGTCAACTTGTCCATAATCACCCATATAAAGTTATACTGTCGGCGTGTACGAGGCAAGCTTATAATGAAGTCCATATTGATCTCTTCTCACTTCCAAATAAGAATGCTAATGTCCTAAAGAATACCCCCAGGTCTCTGATGCTCAACCTTCACTTGTTAGAAATTTGGACACTTAGCTACAAATTCTGCTATGTCCTTCTTCATGTGATTTCACCAATAGACTTCCCGTAGGTCATGATGCATCTTGGTGGCACCTAGATGGATAGAATACCGAGATCCATGAGCCTCACTCAGCATCCACTCTCCCAAGTCATCTACTGTAGGCATATATAATCGACCCTAATAATGGAGTACACCATCTCCCTTATGGGAGAAAGCCTCCACTTTCTGATTCCGAACAGCTTCCTTCAGCTTTACTAGGATAGGATCCTCATCCTTCCTAGCTTTGATTTCTGTCACAAATGATGATTCCAACCATTCTGAATAATAACACCACCCTCCGTCAAATCTATAAGGTAAAAACCCCAAATGGCAAGCCTATAGATATCCTTCACTAACTCTTTTCTCCCATTCTCAACATGAGACACACTCTCCATGGACAACCTACTAAGAGCATCCACCACTACATTGGCCTTTTCCAGATGATAAAGGACACTCATGTCATAATTCTTGAGAATCTTTAACACGTAGTGAAGGATCTTGTGATCCGTGAACACATCCATATGCACCCTATACAAGTAGTGTTTCCAAATCTTCAAAGAGAACACCACGGTTTCCAACTCTAAGTCATGTGTCAGATAATTGTTCTCATGAGTCTTAAGCTGTCTAGAGGTATATGCAATGACCATACCATGCTTCATCAACACATAACCAAGACCATCCCTAGAGGCATCACAATACAAAAAAAACCATCAATGCCGTCAGGTAGGGTCAATATTGGGGCTGAAGTGAGTCGACTCTTTAGCTCCTAAAAACACTTCTCACAAGCATATAACCATTGAAATTTAACCTTCTTCTAGGTCAACTTAGTCAATGGTGCTACAATGGATGAAAATACGTCTATAGATATCCTGTAATAGCCAACTAAACCCAAAAAGCTCCTAATATATGTAGGACTGACAAGTTTAGACAAATTCTTCACCACTTCTATCTTTTGAGAGTCTACCTGCACACCCTCACTAGAAATTACATGGCCGAAAAATTCTACTAAGTGCAACCAAAACTCATACTTGCAGAATTTAGCAAATAGCTGGCGATCCTTAAGAGTCTGCAACACAATCCTCAAATGAGCAGCATGCTCCTCCTTGCTTCGAGAGTATATGAGGATATCATCTATGAATACAATCATGAACATATCCAAATATTGCTTGAAAATCCTGTTCATCAAGTCCATAAAAGTTGTAGGAGAATTCATTAGTCCAAAAGACATAACTATAAACTCATAGTGACTCTGCCGAGTCCTGAAGGCTATCTTCAGAGTGTTACTCTCCCTAACTTTGAGCTGGTGATAGCCAGATCTGAGGTCTATCTTAAAAAAGCACTTAGCACCCTGAAGCTGGTCAAACAGGTCATCAACCTTGGGGAGGGGATACTTATTCTTGATTGTCACCTTGTTTAGATGCCGATAATTAATTCACATCCTAAGGGAACCACTCTTCTTCCGAAAAAAGAGAACTTGAGCACCCCATGAGGATTTTCTAGGTCTGATGAAACCCTTATCTAGGAGATCCTTCAATTGCTCTTTCAACTCCTTTAGCTCGACTGGAGCCGTTATATAAGGAGGAATGGATATAGGCTGTGCATTAGGGAGAAGGTCAATACCGAAGTCAATCTCTTGCTCGGGAAGGACTCCTGGTAGATCATCTAGGAACACCTCTGGATACTCACATACAACAATAACGAACTGAAGAGTTGGGTCTCGAACATAGAATCCTTGACCCAAACTAAATGATACACACAATCCTTAAAGATTATCTTCCTGGCCTTGAGATAGGAAACAAAGCAACCTACAAATCCTTGACCCAAACTAAATGATACACACAATCCTTAGAGATCATCTTCCTGGCCTTGATATAGGAAACAAAGCAACCTACATGCACAACTGAATTACCGTTCCACTCTAAGACTGGTTCACCCAAAAATTGAAACTCTACCGCACGGGTTCTACAATTGATTGAGGCATAACATGCATGTAACCAATCCATACCGTATATGACATCAAAATTGATCATATCTAACTCTACTAAATCGGTTGAGGTGACTTTCTAAAGAATTATGACAGGGAAATTTCTGAATACCCATCGAGCTAAAACTAACTCGCCAATAAGAGTAGAGACTGAAAAGGGTTTTGATAGGATTTTGGGTCTGACTCTGAATCTAGCAACAACATAAGGATTCACAAAAGATAAAGTATCCCTTGGATCTAATAATACATACACATCAAGATGGAATACTCGTAATGTACCAGTGACCATATCGAGAGAGACCTCCTTCTCCTGACGAGAAGATAGTGTATAAACCTTATTCTGGCCTAAACGCCACCTACACTAGAAGAGGTGCCCTACTAATGAGATGGTAATTTACCAACTTATTAGGCTCTTAAACATGAGTTTTTATTTAGTTTTCAATTCATTTAGGTGGATTTTATGCCCATTTTATTTGATCTTTGTAGGTATTTAACTTGAGTAGAGAAAGCATGAACTTGAGCTAAAAGCATGAAATTTGAGATGAGGACTGGCGCTCCACCAGAGGACATCGACGAAACGTCGGCTGCTCACTTTGCTGAAAAGGATCGCCCATCGACGGATCGCGGATCAGCACTAGCAAGCCGCTGATGACAAAGATGGACTTCTCTAGAACTCGTTGAACCAGCTATAATAGATAAGCAGATCACAAATCAGCATCTGCGAACGGCCGGTGACTTGCAAGTGATGGTCGTCAGGAAAGGGAAAAAGCGTCTAGGTCTGAAAAAGAGGAGCATTTTTGTACCCTACTTTTGTACCTTTCTAGAAAAGAGGAGAATAAAACATTCCATTCTATTGAATATTGAATAAAACGTAGAGAGAAATTTTGGTATTAAATTGTAGAGAGATAAATCTTCATCTTCTTCCTTGAAAAGGTAGGAAAAAAACTCCATTGGAGACCAGAACCTTGTGCTTGAATTTTCTTACTCATTTTGTTGAATGGAGATTGAATTATCACTTAATGCAATGTCTTCTTCCACTTACATGAGTAGCTAAATTCCTTGCTAGGGTTGTGTGAATGATTGGGCTTGATTTGGATTGGCTATTGTTTAATTTATCTTAGATTTATTCAATTGGAATAATTCTAGAGGTTCCTCTGAGTTTTAATCTAAATACTCATAGTTGCAAATGTGGGTTGTATTTACTTACTCTAATTTAGCTTAAAAATGGGATTTAGAGTATGGGTGAAGAAACACTAGTGGGTAATTGGGTGTTGATCGTGTGGGCTTAGGCTAGAGCTAGCCAAAACCCATTGTCACACACCCATCGAGAATCGAAGCTAGAAATAGTTTGAATCTTACCCAAGTTGTTGTGGTTGTTGTGAAAATGAGTTTGGAGTTTGAGAAACCCGAGGCATAAGGCACCTAATTGGTTGAAAAACATCGGGTGCCACCTCCTCCACAACTAATTATACTATTGAGTAATGCTAGGAGCTATTAGTAATTCCAATCCAATGATGACACTTCAATATCACACCCCTAGTATTCTCCCCTTTGGTATTTTCTATGATTTGTCCCTATTTTTGTATGCGAATTTGTAGTTCAATTGACAAGTTGTGATTCGCCAAATCTTTACTTTATTGTTTTTGAAACATTGATGCAAGTTACTTCAAAATTTGATAGGCAACTCTTATATGATCAACTACTATTTCCTAATGAATTCAACCCCGAAACTCATCGGGTATATTTGTTTTTCCAATGACCTTTTACACTCCATCATTGCGAGGAGTGAATAATGACGTTATCAAATATGGCGCCATTACCGGGGAATATAGTTTGATAGCTGTTAGTTGTTTGTTATTTTGAATTGATTTTTGCATCTTGGTTGGTTTGACTTTACTCTTGTGATTGGTGCCATCTAGGTTGATCTTGATATGAGTCAACACTCACAAGAAGGAGAAGGTTTAGTGGATGGGCATATAGATCACCTTTATGCCCCGGAAGCCCAAAGATCAGACCCGAGAGTTGACATGGAGAAAAAAGTTCAAATTTGGCATCAGACATAGAATGAGTCGTGGGGAGACTCGTGAGATCAACCCACGAGTCGTGATGTGACTCGTGGGGAAGGCTAGAGAATGAAATTGAACTTGAGAAGATGAGACCCCACCAGCATGACCACGACTCGGGTCAGGCCCCACGAGTCGTTAGGCCGGTCGTGGGGTGGGTGAGAAGGAAAAGAGAAAGGAGAAGGGAAGTGCACTTGATGGGAGGTCCCCACGAATTGTGATTAGCCCCACGATTCGTGGAGTTAGTCGTGATCAAGCATATAATAGGTTTTGTCGAGGCCAAGGCAGTGTACATCACGGATGGTGACCATGAGTTATGGTCACCATAAAAGAGTCGTTATCTTATCCATTATGAGACCTGAAGACTTGAAAAGCAGTGAACCTCATGAGCTAAGCCACGAGTCGTGACTCTTGACGACGAGCCGTTAGGTCCCTCGTTGGGACCACTTGACAATTATTTTCTGCGAATTTAGTAAGGGATATTTCATAATTCCTAAGCTTCTAAGTCCTAAACTACGTCGTTTTGAGTGATGAATAGTGACTTTTAAAGGGGTTAAGTTCATTTTAGGCCTTATTTCTTCATGCATGTAAGGTAGAAGACTAGAGAGGGTGATCAAGCCTAACATTCATTAATTTCTCTTTAATTTCCTATTGGGCATTCAAAGAATTGTAAGAATCATCTACCAATAGGTATGTGGGGTTATGAATGGGTGGTTTCTTTCACACCCATGCCCAATCCCTCTCTAAATCTTGAATGATCTATGACTAATCTATGGGATTTTAACCCAATGCATGAATTTCCTAATTCTTTACATGGGTATGATTTAAATACGTTTCTACTATTGAATTATGAAGCGTGGGCGATGTTTATAATGTTTTCAATTAAAAATCACGTTTCTAGCTTTATGAATGGAAAAACCCACTGATGAGAAGTTCACGACAAATGAGATTTTCTAATGAATGTTTAGATGATGATGAGATATTAAGATGAAAAGTATGTTGTCAAGCTACCCATTTTTATAATCATGTCTTCGATATGAATTGATTATTTTCAAGTATGATAAAGACTTAGGAAATGCCCACATGTTTAAAGTATGATTTGATGATTTCCCAAATTAAGCTTACCATATGGTTTTAAAGCGAAGGCTCCCACTTATATGTTCATCTTGTGGTATGTTTGAGTTAGAGGTTTTAATATGCATTGCTTACCACATGGTTTTGGAGCGAAGACTCCCAATTATCTTTTAGCTTGTGGTATGGTTTGAGTTAAAGCTTCTCTTATGCATGATTTCCACTTTGAGATGTATTTAATTTATGAGCTTCGTCAATAGACGATGCTGAGCTTCATTGAATAACAATGTAGAGCATATGCATGTGTTTGGGAGTAGTGTCTAGCACCGAGGAGGCTAAGGGTCGATCACCCTATGCCTCAGAACTAAGCGCCAACATAGGTTTATACATTATGACTTTGGGAACTTCCTTGTGAGCTTCCCTTACTCAATGGGCCTTCAACTTAATATCAATATCATGGTATCGTCCCTAGCCCTGGCAAGTATTTGGACGGCTCTACCCATTTGAGTGTGATAGTTAGGACAACGTAAGATCTATCGTGGTATGTCGGTTAAAAGACGAGCCTCCCGTTGTTCCTCATGATTTCAGTTATGAATGTTCATTACTTATGAGATTTACATATGTAAGCATGTTGTAAAGCAAGTTTGACTCAATGTTTAGCTTTACTTATAAATATTAGATTTCATCTTTGAGTCAATCGATTATGTTATGATATGTCATGATGACATGTTATGTTATGATGAGATCATGATTTCAGAAAGAATACATGCCAGTCCTACCCTCAGATTCTTAATGTTTATGTTTTACATTATGCATTGTCGTTAAATGAATTTTCTTACTTTAGTGCTTTTACTTACCTTGAATACTCAGTACGTTCCATGTACTGACCGCATACTCTATGATGTATTGTTTCATGATACAGGACCCGACTCTCAGGTTTAGCCCTACTCATAGTTCAATTTCAGAGTTAGAATCTCTGTGCTGGTGAGTCCTCATCTCCCGAGGACTAGACTACTCAGATTTCCTTATGTATTTTTAGTTTCATCTTGTTGAGTTAGTTAGGGGTCTTGTCCCAAAAACTCATCATATTTAGAGGCTTTTCAGACATATGGTTGTATTCAGCTTTAGAATATGTATTCTGATGTTATGTTTAAGCTTTGACTTCCTCTATGAATATATTGTTGATTATTCAATTTCATTAATCGAGTTAGATGTATTCTTATGCCATGGGTCGACTTGGGGTCTCTTAGGGCTCCTTGTACCGTGTTGCTATCCGGGCCTCCGTTTTGGTCGGACAAAGTTGGTATCAGAGAAATAGGTTTGAAATGTCCTAGGGTGTCTGAAAGCCGTGTTAAGTAGAGTATTTTTCATGGGTGTGAAGTGTGCCACACTTATGAAGAAGAGGCTATGAGATGTTTAGGAAATGTTCCCTTCTTTCATGATCTATATTGTGCGATGAAGTGTCTTCGTATCCTTCTAATTCGAGCTATTCGCGATTGCTGAATCATGGCTCCATGAAGAATGAATGGTAGAAGGAATGGGAATGGTGAAGGCCACGAGGATGGCAATGGAAATGGGCACTAGCAGGCCCCATCAGTTCGGAAGCACCAGGCACCGGAGACGGTTGCCCATGCTGTGTTTCGAGAAGCTATTCAGATGCTTCTACAGGCCTTGACCGCTCAGGTCAATCAGCAGGCTATTGCACATGTTTCGCAAAATGGCAATGCAGCGGCGGCTAGAGTTCGAGACTTCTTGAGAATGAACCCGCCAAAGTTTCTCGGGTCAAAATTAGATGAGGACCCATATGAGCTCATAGATGAGATTGTAAAGATCACCCAAGTCATGGGGGTGAATGGAGTTGAGTGCGCTGAGTTGGCCTGGTACCAGTTGAAAGGGGTCGCGTATATTTGGTTTAGCCAATGGAAGGATAGCAGGGTTGTTAGAACAGGTCCTGTCACTTGGGAAGAGTTTCATGTTGCATTCTTGGATCGGTTCTTTCCTCGTGAGATGAGGGAGCTGAAGGCAGCTAAGTTCATATATTTGTAGCAAGGGACAATGATGGTACATGAGTATGCTCTCGAGTTCAATCGCTTGTCGAAGTATGCCCCAGATTTGGTGGTTGATCAGAGGTCGACCGTGAGTAGATTCGTCCATGGTGTAGCAGGCTATTTGGATAAGGACTATAGGACCGCTATTCTTCACCAAGACATGGACTTTCCTTGAATAGTCTTGTACGCCCAGCAGATGGAGGTGGCACATCTGAGAGAGAAGGAGGCCAAGAGGGTCAGGACCGATGACCATAGATTCTCACAGCCGAGGTCAGGAGGTGGGCACCTACAACAGACCCATCAGAGATCATTAGCCCCAACTTCTTCAGAATTGAGTGTGCCATCTAGATTGAGGCACGATCAGAGGGGGTGACCATTAGGCTATAGGGGTCAGAGCAGTAGACCCGTATATTCTAGTGTTCCAGTTTGCCGCAGGTGTGGCCAGGGTCACACGGGCCAGTATCTAGCAGGTACAGGTGCTTGTTTTGAGTGTGGGAAGCCTGGACACATGCTTAGATATTGCCCAACTTCTAGTTCTGCAGCCCCTCTCGCATTCTCAACACATCAGGGGGCATCTACCAGTGCAGGTGGCGATCAGCGCCAAAACAGATTCTATGCCTTAGCATCCCGCCAGGAGCAGGAGGTCTCCACGGATGAGGTCACTGGTACGTTATGAGTTTTCCATATTGATTTTTATGCTTTGTTATATCCGGGGGCTGCCTTGTCTTTTGTGACGCCTTCTATGGCCAGTAGCTTCAGAGTCATTCCCGAAGTCTTGTCAGAACCCTTCTTTGTTTCTACTCCAGTAGGTGACTCTGTTATAGCTAGACGGGTGTATAGAGGTTACCCAGTCTCAGTTCTTCAGAAGGTCACCTCAGCAAATTTGATAGAGTTAGACATGACCGATTTTGATGTTATCCTCGGCATGGATTGGCTTTGCATGCTATGCTTCAGTTAATTGTAGAACTCGGGCAGTAGAGTTCAGATTTCCGGGTGAGCCAGTCTTAGAATGGAAGGGTAGTTCAGTTGTGCCTATAGGTCATTTCATTTCCTACCTTAAGGCCATAAAGTTGATTCTAAGGGTTGTGTGTACCATCTAGTTAGGGTTAAGGATGTTGAATTCGAGACTCCGACTATGTGAGTACCCAGAGGTCTTTCCAGATGATTTACCAGGAATTCCTCCTGAGCAGGAGATTGATTTTGGTATTGACCTTCTTCCTGACATGCAACCTATATCCATTCCTCCCTACAGAATGGCTCCAGCTAAGCTAAAGGAGTTGAAGGAACAGTTGAAGGACCTGTTAGATAAGGGTTTCATTAGACCAAGCAAGTCCCCATGAGGTGCACCAGTTCTATTTGTCCGAAAGAAAGATGGTTCTCTTTAAATGTGCATTAATTATCGACAATTGAACAAAGTCACCATCAAGAACAAGTATGCTTTACCCAAGATTGATGATTTATTTGATCAGCTTCAGGGTGGTAAATGTTTCTCAAAGATAGATCTCCGGTCCGGGTACCATCAGTTAAGAGTTCGAGAGTGTGACATCCCGAAGACAGCCTTCAGGACGCGATATGGTCATTATGAGTTTGTAGTTATGTCTTTTGGACTAACAAATGCTCCTGTAGCTTTTATGGACATGATGAAAAGGGTGTTCAAGCTATACTTGGATATGTTCGTGATTGTGTTTATTGATGACATCCTGATATACTGTCGGAGCGAGGAGGAACAAGCCACTCATTTGAGAATAGTGCTTTAGACTCCCAAGGATCATCACTTATATGCCAAATTTAGTAAGTGTGAGTTTTGATTGAACTCCGTAGCATTTTTTGGCCATATGGTACCAAGCAAAGGCATAATGGTGGACTCTTAGAAAATAGAGGCGTTGAAGAACTGGCCTAGACCGGTGAACCCTTCAGATATTCGGAGTTTCTTGGGTTTAGTTGGCTACTATCAAAGGTTTGTGGAAGGTTGCTCATTGATTATAGCACCTCTGGCCAACATGATCCATAAGAAGGTGAAATTCCAATGGTCGGAGGCTTGTGAAAAGATCTTCCAAAAGTTGAAGACTCGACTTACTTCAGCATCGGTGTTAACTCTACTGGAGGGTACTGATCTTGGGCAGATTTATATGCCCAAGTGATACTCAAAAGTACCATTTTAGCCTTGTTTATCTACCAATGTGTATACATTCTCATGTAATTGGTAATAAAATGTGAATTTATACTAACCAACAAGATTAGCATTGTTTTGCAGGTAAAATGTGATTTCGGGAAGCTTAAATGCATGTTGGATGATATCGGAGTTGGACTTGGAAGCGAGCAAGGGAAAAGGCATTGGACAGCATGAATTAAAGGGGCTCCGCGATGAAGCCATGTCACGCTGCCATCGCGGAGGCATTCTGCCTGGATGGGAAAATTCGCCCAAATTCCAGAGAGGGTCCGCGTTTGCTCCGTGGCACAGAGCCAGTGCTCCGCGATGCACGCCGTGCCACGTTGAGCCTAAATTCCCGGACCCCCAGTTCCAGTGAGGGTCCACGTTCGTAGCGTGTCGGAGGCAGTGCTCCGCGATGCACTCCGTGACACGTTGCTCGTTATTTCGAGAAAAATTTCCAGCAGTATAAATAGAACACGTAGGTTCATTTTTCAATATTCTGACTTGGTGGAGCAAGAACGTGGGTTACAGGCAGTTGAGGGACGAAAATATTAGGGTTTTTTCTCTCTTTCTTTCTTCTTTAATTCAATTGCCTGTATGATTAACACTCATTTTAAGATGTTTAATCCACAAATGAGTGGCTAATTCCTCTCCTTGCTGAGGTTATGAACAATTGTAATGACATTTGATCATTGATTCTTTGGTTTTTCATCTTTTCTTCCATGTTGTTCTATTAATTCTTGTTCTTACTGCATTAATGTGTGGCCTACGTTAATGTACATCTAAAAAGTCCGGTTTCACTCGAGAGAGAAAGAAATTGGAAAGTTGTGAGTTAATAGGATATGTTCTTTACTTGGTTTGGGAAAATTGAGTCTTGATTTACTTTCAGGATAGAAATATACCTGAAAGTCGTATTAGTCAATTTAGGAACCGGAATTGTATGGCTAGGTCATGAATTGCATTTGATCACCGAAATGTAGATGGATGGTTCATGATTCTTAAGTGAGGTTAAATACGAGAGTTTTAATCTCTTGGCAAATGTTATTGGCTAGCAACTGGAGGAAAAGATTAACCAAATTATGATGATAATCAATTTCATTACATGTTTGTTTAACCTCAGCATGCTTTCATTCATAGTTCAGATTCAAAGTAGATAATTGTTCTTAGTTTTAGTATAAAAATTTATAAAACAAACTATCAAACTTTTGGTTACACTGTTGTCTGCATTTTTAGAAGTAAAATATAGTACACTTGAGCAAATTGCACTTCATCCAAGACTCTGAGGGATCGATACTTGGCTTACTAAAGCCACTTACTGCTTGTTCGACCACGTGCACTTGCGTGTCGTTTTGTATACCCACAATCACGCCCAGATAGGTATTGATGGGTTTGTGGTGTATTGTGATTCTTCAAGGATTGGAATGGTGTATGTGTTGACGCAGCATAGGAAGGTTATAGCATATGCCTGTAGATAGCTAAAAGTCCACGAGAAGAATTACCCAGCCCATGATCTTGAATTGGCCACAGTGGTGTTCGAATTGAAGATATGGCGACATTATTTGTATGGGGTCCACATGGATGTGTTCACGGACCATAAGAGCTTACAATATGTGTTTACTCAGAAGGATCTCAATATTTGGCAAAGGAGGTGGTTGGAGCTACTCAAGGACTATGATACGAGTGTGCTTTACCATCTGGGTAAGGCCAATGTGGTAGCGGACGCACTTAGGAGGCTCTCTATGGAGAGTGTATCCCATGTGGATGAAGGGAAGAAGAAGTTGGTGAAGGATGTGCATCGACTCGCAAGGTTTGGAGTTAGGTTGGTTGACTCGACCGATAGCGGTGTTGTTGAACTGAACAGGTCAGAATCGTCCTTGTTGACTAATGTGAAAGCTAGACAAGATGAGGACTCAATTTTGGTAAAGTTGAAGGAAGTCGTTCAAAGTAAGAAGGTGGAGTTCTTCTCTCAAGGGGGAGATGGTGTGCTTCGATACCAAGGTCACCTATGTGTTTCAGATGTTGATGATTTGAGGAGCCAGATATTGCACGAGGCTCATGGATCCAGGTATTTGATCCACCCAGGTGCCACCAAGATGTACCGTGACTTATGGGAAATCTATTGGTGAAATGGCATGAAGAAGGATATTGTAGAATTCGTAGCCAAGTATCCGAACTGTCAGAAAGTAAAGGTTGAGCATCAGAGGCCGGGAGGTGTACTTCAGGATATCAGTCTTCCCACTTGGAAGTGGGAAGAAATAAATATGGACATCATCACAGGTTTGCCTCGCACTGGCTGGCAATATGACTCCATCTGGGTTGTGGTAGACAGGTTGACCAAGACCGCTCATTTCCTACTCGTAAAAACCACGGATTTGGTGGAGGATTATGCCAAACTATATATCTGGGAACTAGTTCGATTTCATGGAGTGCCCTTATCCATCATTCAGACAGAGGTACTTAATTTACCTCTCAATTTTGGAAGTCGTTTCAAAAAGGTATTGGTACTCAGGTTAAGCTCAGCATAACATTTCACCCACAAATAGATGGTCAAGTAGAGCAGACAATCCAGACCTTCTAGGACATGTTGGAGAGCATGCGCGATTGACTTTAGAGGTAGCTGGGATGAGAATTTGCCTCTTGTCGAGTTTGCATACAATAACATCTACCATTCCAGTATCCAGATGGCACCGTTCGAGGCTCTCTATGGGTGGAGGTGTAGGTCACCCATTTGATGGTTTGAGGTTGGTGAAGCGGCGATGATAGGACCAGACTCGATTCAAGAGGCTATGGAGAAGGTTCAATTGATAAGAGACCGGTTGAAAATTACTCAGAGTCGCCAAAAATCCTATGCCGACGTGAGGAGAGAATTAGAATTTGAGGTCGACGATTGGGTATTTATGAAGGTGCCTCCCACAAAGGGAGTGATGAGGTTCAGAAAGAAGGGGAAGCTTAGTCCCCGCTATGTCAGCCCGTACAGGATTGGGAGACGTGTTGGCAAGGTGTCCTATGAATTGGAGTTGCACTCAGAATTAGCTTTTGTGTATCTTGTATTCCATGTGTCGCTCTTGAAGAAGTGTTTAGGTGATCCAACCCTAGTTGTCCCCGTGGACAGTGTTGGTGTGAAAGACAACCTAAGTTATGAGGAGGCTACGGTTGAAATACTGGATCGACAAGTTCCAAGGCTAAGGATCAAGGAAGTAGCTTCAGTTAAAGTGTTATCGAGGAATCAACAGGTTGATGGAGCTACGTGGGAAGCCGAAGAGGATATGATGGCTAGATACCCACATTTATTCTCTACTGGCTCAGTTCTATCTTGAGGTGTCAGTTTTGACCTAAAACTCTATTTAGTTTTCATGTTCAGTTCATGGTGTCAGTTTTGACCTAAAACTCTATTTAGTTTACATGTTCAGTTCATGTGCTCAAGTTGCTTTTATGTATATGGATGTGTGTATGGTTTGTGAAATCAGTTCAGAAATGTAGTTTGAATCGGGGATAGTCATACCGTCATTTTTTCGGTTTAAATGCTCAGTATTTGAATATAATAATTTCATTTGTCTGCTTTTTGTATATTTTCCAACATTCGAGGATGAATGTTCCCAAGGGGGAGATATTGTTATGCCCCGAAAGCCCAAAGATCAAACCCGAGAGTTGAAACAGAGAAAAAAATTGAAATTTAGCATCAGACATAGAATGAGTCATGGGGAGACTCGTGAGATCAACCCATAGTCGTGATGTGACTCGTGGGGAAGGCCGGGGAATGAAATTGAACTTGAGAATATGAGACCCCACTGGCATGACCACGACTCATGGTCAGGCCCCACGAGTTGTTAGGCCAGTCGTGGGGTGGGTGAGAAGGAAAAGAGAAGGGAGAAGGGAAGTGTACTTGACGAGGTCCCCACGAGTCATATTCAGCCCCCACGATTCGTGGGGTGAGTCGTGATCAAGCATGGAATAAATTTTGTCGAGGCCAAGGTAGTGTACATCACAGATGGTGACCACGAGTTGTGGTCACTAAGAACGAGTCGTTATGTTGTACGTTATAAGCCCTGAAGACTTGAGAAGTAGTCAACCTCATGAGTTAAGCCACGAGTCGTGACCCTTGACAACGAGTCGTTAGGTACCTCGTTGGGACCACCTGACAGTTATTTTTTGCGAATTTAGTAAGGGCTATTTCGTAATTCCTAAGCTTCTAAGGCCTAAATTACGTTGTTTTGAGTTATGGATAATGACTTTTAAAGGGGTTAAGTTTGTTTTAGGCCTTATTTCTTCATGCATGCAAGGTAGAAGACTAGAGAGAGTGATCAAGCCTAGCATTCATTAATTTTTCTTCAATTTCCTATTGGGTATTCAAAGTGTAAGAATCAGCTACCAACAGGTATGTAGGGTTATGAATGGGTGGTCTCTTTCACACCCATTCTCAATCCCTCTCTAAATCATGAATGATCCATGACTAATCTATAGGGTTTTAACCCAATACATGAATTTTCTAATTCTTTACATGGGTATGATTTAAATACATTTCTACTATTGAATTATGATATGTGGGTGTGTTTTATAATGTTTTCAATTAAAAATCATGTTTCTAGCTTTATGAATGAAAAATCCCATTGATGAGAAGTTCATGACAAATGAAATTTGTGATGAATGCATGATGATGATGAGATATTAAGATGAAAAGTATGTATTCAAGCTACCCATATTTATAATCATGTCTTTGATATGAATTGAGTATTTTCAAGTATGATAAAGATTTGGGCAATGCACACATGTTCAAAGTTTGATTTGATGATTTCTCGAATTAAGCTTACCACATGGTTTTAAAGCGAAGGCTCCCACTTATATTTTCATCTTGTGGTATGTTTGAGTTAAAGGTTTTCATATGCATAGCTTACCACATGGTTTTGGAGTGAAGACTCCTAATTATCTTTCAGCTTGTGGTATGATTTGAGTTAAAGCTTCTCTTATGCATGATTTCTGCTTTGAGATGTATTTGATTTATGAGCTTCGTCAATAGACGATGTATAGAATATACATGTTTTTGGAAGTAGTGTCTAGCACCGAGCAGGCTAAGGGTCGATCGCCCTATGCCTCCGAACTACGCGCCAACATAGGAATATACATTATGACTTTGGGAACTTCCTTGTGAGCTTCCGTTACCCGAATGGGCTTTCAGTGTGATATCAATATCATGGTATCGTCCCTAGCCCAGACAAGTATTTGGACAGCTCTACCCATTTGAGTGTGATAGTTGGGACAACGTAAGATCTATCGTGGTATGTTGGTTAAAAGACGAGTCTCCCATTGTTCCTCATGATTTCAGTTATGCATTTTCATTACTCGTGAGATTTACATATGTAAGCATGTTCTAAAGCAGGTTTGACTGAATGTTCAGCTTTACTTATAAATATTAGATTTTAGCTTTGAGTCAATCGATTATGTTATGATATGTCATGATGATATGTTATGTTATGATGAGATCATGATTTCATAAAGAATGCATGCCAGTCCTACCGTCAAATTCTTAATTTTTATGTTTTACATTATGCATTGTCTTTAAATGAATTTACTTACTTTAGCGGTTTTACTTACCTTGCATACTCGGTACATTCCACGTACAGAATGCATACTCTATGCTGTATAGTTTCATGATACAGGACCCGACTCTCAAGTTCAGCCCCGCTCATAGTTCGACTTTAGAGTTAGCATCTCCGAGTTGGTGAGTCCTCATCTCCCTAGGACTAGACTACTCAAATTTCCTTATGTATTTTGAGTTTCATCTTATTGAGTTAGTTGGGGGTCTTGTCCCAACAACTCGTCATCTTTAGAGGCTTTTAAGAAATATGGTTGTATTCATCTTCAGATTGTGTATTCTGATGTTGTGTTTAAGCTTTGACTTCCGCTATGAATATATTGTTGATTATTCAGTTCATTGATCGAGTTAGATGTATGCTTATGCCATGGGTCGACTTGGGGTCTCTCGGGGCTTCTTTTCCCATGTTGTGATCCGAGCCTCCGTTCGAATCGTGACAATCACGAGGATGATGACCCCGTGATGCCCAATGTAGTGGGTGCCATTTTCCTACCTACTACGGTAGGGAATGCAATTTTGTCATGTGACGAGTATAATGCTAAAATTACTCTAAATGAAGGGGCTCTTCGGAGGAATGCGGAGTGAGGACGCAAATAGGTATCTCCAAAATTTCCTTGAGATTTGCCAACCCTTCAACATCTTGGAATGAGCTCACGAAACCATTTTTCAACAGGTTCTTCCCTCCCTTGAGGATGCTACAGTTGAGAGATGACATTACCAATTTTTGACAACTTGAGGGGAAACAACTCCATGAAGCATGTTTGAGGTTTAAGAAAAAGGTTGCCATTTGCCCAACCATGTGTTGCCCGATGAGGTTCTACTTCAGAGCTTCTGTCATTCATTGAATTCTATCAACAAGTATATGGAAAATAATTTAGTGGGGAGATCCATCATGGATCAGACCGATGGAGTGGCCAAGGCACTTCTTGATAGAATGACTAAGACCAATCAAGCATGGCATACTAGATAAGCAAAATATCTTCTAGTGGTGTTGCCCCCAACCTTATACATGCTGAGATGAAGAAAAAGGATGAGGCTAGATGAAACTCTTGCTAAGATGATGACCCATCTAGATTTGATGATGAAATATATGATGGAAGCTGGTGCAAAGAGTATGAATGTTGTAGGTACCCAACACCATATTCAATTTGATAATGACACTTCACCACCAAGATATGAGGAGGAGTGTCAATACATGATAGGCCAAGTGTGTGTATGGGGGGGGGGGTTCTCACCCTGGGTATCAAGGTGTCAATCACGGCCCTCTACACCCAAGGGATGAGAATTAAGGTTGGAGAAACTATGATAATCAAGAAGGGGGTGGGGGAGAAATGATTGATGGGGGAATAGAGATCGAAATCACAAAGGAGAGCGATACCATCGAAGTTCTAACCCCTATGGGCCTCCTCCAAAAGAGGAAGCATCTCAAGGGCATCCCGGAGTGCGTGATGTGGGCAACTCAAAGATTGAAGACATGTTGTTTCGGGTGTTGAAGAAGGTAGAATCCGCCAACAGTTGGGTTAAAGAGTTAAAAAGGGAGGTGTCTAATCTAGCCCAAACAGTGAGTTCCCACTCTGCATCGACCAAGCACCTTGAAGCCAAAATGAACCACTTTTCTTCACAAATGAACCCCCGCATGAAAGGTGCACTCCCTAGTGACACTATTCCCAATCCAAAGAAAGATGGCGATTGTATCGCAATTGTGACTAGGATTGGCAAGATATTGAGTGATGTGGGCGTGAAGCACAAAGATGTTATTTCCCCAAGGGAAAATGATGATGATGAGTTGGAAGAGGAGCCAAAAACACCAAGTGTTGGTGATGGTGAAGAAGGGAAGGATGAGGGAGAAGTTGATTTGGCTCCCTCGAATGATGTGAATGTGAATGAGGGCAAGAAGGTCTCCAATGATAAAGATCAAGAAGCAAGAGTTCCACCTCCATATCCACGGTGACTTACCAAGAAAAAGGAGGATAATCAATTTCGCAAGTTCATAGAGATGTTCAACAAATTATCCATCAATATATCGCTTGTGGATGCTTAGCTTCAAATGCCGGGATAAGCAAAGTTTATTAAGGAACTTTTGAAGAAAAAAAAGGTGGTGGATACGGGCACCGAGCAGGTGACACATCATTTTAGTGTTGTAATGTCCAGCAACCTTGCTCTGAAATGTGAAGATCCTGGGGCATTTACTATTTCCTGCACAATTGGCATGTGCAAGTTTAATAAAGCTCTTTGCGACCTCGGTGCTAGTATTAATTTAATACCTCTAGTGAATTTCAGGAAATTAGGTTGGGGAATCCTAAACCTACATCCATGAGGCTTTTGATGGCAGATAGGTCATTTAAACGACCCGTTGGAGTGTTAGATGATGTCCTTGTGAGGGTGGACAAATTCATAGTCCCAGTTGATTTCATTGTGCTATATAGTGAGATGGACATCAAGGTGCCAATTATCTTAGGGTGCCCATTACTAGAAATGGGAAGAGCTTTGATTGATGTGGAGCTTGGGGAGTTTAAATTTCGAGTAGGTGGTGATGAGGTCACCTTTAATGTGTGTCATCCTACCAAGCCCCGAACGAGTGTAAGGTCATAACAGTGCTTGATGGTGAAGTAGAGCATGATGAACCAGCTGATGATGAGAGTGAATCGGAGGATGACCCTCCGGATTGTTGAAAATTGAGAAGGTATCCATTGTGTCATGAAGTTAACTAAGGCACTTCATGGGAGGCAACCCAAGCGTTTTCACTTTGGGTATTTTGATGTTTTTGTTGTTTTTGTTTTGTAGGATTGAGTAGATGTGCACCAAAGAGAATAAAAGAAAAGGGCAGGCACTACACTTGACCGGTGAACTGTTGGTCCATGTGCGCAAAGCGTCGCTTGAACATGAACTAAAGGAAGAAAGCTAGGGAAGAAGAGGGAAAACCGGCGATTTGCCGACGGAACGCCTGTTCCACATCACGAACCAATGGATGCAATGCCCGTTCAAACCATAACACCTTGGAGTTGAAGCATAAATGACGATCAAACCAGAAAAATGCAAGTGCTGACCCATAAACCACCAGTCAACCGCCACATAAAGAGCAGTAAATTGAAGAGGGTGATGGTCACCTGTGTTAAAGCAGCGAAACGCTGGTTATCACCAGCGACCGCCGGTTAAACGTAGGTCCAGGTATGCATTTCATTTAAAATATTGACCAATCCATTAACAAACCTGACCCATGGATTTAAAAATTTGGTCAAACCTTTCTAACCCCCCAAAAACCCTTCTCTCCACCTTTTCATCTTCCCCATTACACTTTTTAACTTCCTAATACACCACCTTTCCACCTTCCTACCATTAAACCCACCTCCTCACCTACCACTCATCTCCACTCCTCCACTCCTTTAAATTCCCCGTTCCTATTCCCCTTATTTCATCACTTCTCACTAATCTTTTCACTGAGCTAAAGCAATTGTTCTTGTGGAAACTCCATTGTAGGTCAACACCAAGATACTATCTCTTTTTTTTTCTCTTTATTCTCAACCTTATTCAGTATGTGTGTTATATTCTAATTTTGTTTATTGTTTGAGGATGTGAAAACATTTGAGCATGCTAAGTTAGAAGTTTCCCTACAAATGTTCCCCATTTCCTATTTTTGTGGATATTCTTTAATTGCATATTTCTCTTATTATGGGTTTGCTGGTGATTGAGTGATAAAAATTTCACGTTGAGAGTGTGAGTGTACCTTGAGCCAAAATGTGATATAAAGTGTGTGGGAGATATTAGTTGGGGGTGAAGTCTGAGTAACCCCGTGTGTGCTTAAAAAGCCTGATTTGCCCGATGATTGATCGGGTGACGTCGTTCTTAAGGGCGTATCGTCTTGTTGAATTTGTTTTGATTTGAGTGGTTTAATCATGTTATTTGAATATCAATGTGTGTGGGTAAAGTGTTTTGAACTTCACGATTTGGGGGAAAATTTGACAAGCAGTGTGTCCCCTGCGACTCGCCGGCCAAGACTAGCAAAACACTGGCTAAAATGTAGGTGAGGGTTTTTGGCTCTAGGCCACTGCCCAACACCAATGAGTTTCTTGTGCTTCGCAGATCATGAACAGAAAAACACCGGCATAGCGCCGCTTACTCCCTATTTTCTACCAAGCATCGGTGACTCTGCAGCGCTTCGTGGGTTGGCACCTGTGTTTTGCTAGTGGTCCGCCAGTAATGCTAATTTAATATTTCCTTTGTTTATCCATCAATCAATTAGCTAGAGTAGTGTTGATCTTTCTTTTCCATTATTAGAAAAAATTATATAAAAAGAAATATTGTTGGGTGGCACTAACATGTCTCTGCAGATCATGTCTTCATCTAGGCAACTAAGCAAAGGGAAGGCCCTGACAACATCTAAAAACAGGGACAAGGGGAAAGAAAAGGTGACCCCAGCCCCTACCAAAACCAGAGAAGCCATTATCTTTTGCATGCTCGACATGGAGGGGCACTATGTTATTTGCAAGGGGCGCTCTATCACGGTAGAGAAGCACTTTGATTTGGTGGGGCTATGGGCTGACTTCCCTAACATCATAGCGCAATTCACTGACCGCTAATGGCATGTATTTGCCAATACTCTGCTATACTTTTACACTAGCCTAGTGCTCGAGTTTTGTGCATCATACCAGGCTAGGCAGGAGATCATGAATCATAGAGGCAAGTTTGATGAATTCCACTGCCTTCCCTCATTTATGGTGAGAGTGTGGAGGTTGACATCACATCGGTGGCCATCAACTTTTTATTTTGGAAGGATGAGATAGACTCCGGAACTGAGTTTGTAGCTAGAGTTGCCAACAAAGAGGATCATTTCAGGTGGATAGCTCCCATTGTATCCACCGACACACCTTTTTGGGCTTCTATGGGTAGCAAGATCTCCCAACATGATTTGAAGTTTGAAGCCAAGTTGTGGCTTGATTTTATTTTCAACCGCATCATTCCCCCAAAGGCGACCATCCTCATCACTTGCATCATGACAGGTGTCCGTATAAACTGTGGGGAAATAGTGGCTATTCAAATCAAAAGAAAGGAGAGGCAAGCTAGCACCTCAATGCCCTATGCTATGCTCATATCCCCGATTTTCCTCCGAGCAGGAGTGCCACTTTTCCTGGATAAGGCCCCCATCTCCACTACTGGTGTGATCATTGTGGATAGGAAGAGGGACACGGAAGCTCCCAAGAGTAAGCAGAAGCAAATGTAAGCGTTTGTTCCCTTGTTGGGCTTTTATTGATGATGTTGATGTTGCCCTTGTCAGGATGTTGTGTTGAAATTGTTGTTGGTTGTTAAGCCTTTGTCGGGCTTGGGATGAATGAATTTTTTTTTAAAAATTGTTCTTGAATTGATAGTGCAAATGATTGGGTCTTTGTTTAAATTTCCAAATGTTTTATGACCTAAATTTAATTTTCACCTTTGTGAATAGTCGTTAGTGAATAAACTCTGAGGGTTTTCTTTATACCGTGGTTCCTTCCCGAGGATCATTTCTTTCTCTTTTCTTTTTCTATTGTCGAACCGGGTGACATTTCTCAATGATAGATTGTGAGGTGACTTTCTTATGGGAAATGTCATGTTTTTGAGTCTTGTCGAAATTATTTTTGAGAGGTACCACCAAATTTTTTTTATGTGGCATGAAAAAATGAATTTGGAAGAAATGGGGCATTTGAAATGGAAAATGTAGCACTCTCTTGTCATGCATTACACATTCTTTGTTTGGCTTGTTGATTCACATGCTCAATTGTATTAAGTCATAATCTGGTTATGGTAATGATTTGTGTGAACTCCTTGGAGCGTGATTCCTTGTGTGATGAGGTTGATTGAATGATTCCCATGCATATACATTTTTCTAGAAATTTCCCTAAATGTGACTGAAGACAGATGTAGCTGCACTTAGAATATGATTTTAGGCTTTCTATTGCTAGTCACTTTATCCAAAATGGCCTCCTTAAACATCTCCCATTGCTAGCGAATGTTGAGCCTTTGAACCTTTTTTCTTGAAAACCACATTACAAGCCCAACAACCCCTTTTAATCCTCTTCTCTGGCACCCATCCTCTCTAATTGCTAGTGATGAAAGAAGGAAAAAGGGGGCGTAAAGCCCAAGAAATGGGGAAAGATAAGGAAATGAGGCAAAATCTTATGTTTGGGGGTTTACAAGAAAAGGAAGAAATATGAGAGATTCAATGTGAGGTAGCACCAAATTGTGATTAAGATGGATGAATTGGTTGGTTGAATAACCTTGAATCATTGAAAAAGAAAGAAGTTGAAAGGTGTTACCTCTTGCTTAGATGAGGCTAAATGTTAAATCCAAAGGAGTTATAAGGGTGGATCATGCTAAACAGAGTAAGGAAAATAATGGACAAGGAGAGACAAGGAAGTGATTTCAATAGAGGGTAGGGATGTTGCAAGTGTTTCCAAAGAAGAATTAGGGAGGTTCTAACTACTAGAAGTCATTGTTTATCCTACCTTAACCCCTAGCCTTCGTGATGACCTCCAAGTCTTAACTGATTTTGAGTGTAGCAACTCTACATTAGTGGCGAGTTACATGAAGGGAAAGCCTATGGGTCAAGTTGTGTGCATGAAAAATTTCTTTGTGAAAGTGAGAATTATTATCCTATTCTATAATCCCTTGTGTGTGCATTGCTTGATGAAAAAAAGGGATTCTCTCTTCTTGTTAGTGGCATCACCCCCTTGGATAACATGCTTGTATTGGTGTAAAGATGTGATTTGGACATAAGTGTTGTGAGCTTCTAGGAAAGCTTTGAATATGAATTTGCAATGATTTAAGATGCTATGTATACTTGTTTTGATAAACCATGCCCTTGTTTCGAAGAATGAAAACATTTACAAATCATTCCCATTTATTGTGGTTACCTCTTAAAACTTTTTCATATTTTGTGGAGTTTCTTCTCTTTTCCTTGAGTTGACAAGCATTTTTGGGTTGTCTTAGGCTCAATGGTCCCTGGTGCATAGACTCATATGGTATAACATGTTGTTCCATTCGCTCATCTATAAATAATTGCATTACTTGAGGACAAGCAATGACTCAAATTTAGGGGTTTGATGAGTTGGTAATTTACCAACTCATTAGGCTCTTAGATGTGAGTTTTTGTTTATTTTTCAAGTCATTTACATGGATTTTATGCCATTTTTCCATGATCTTTGTAGGTATTTAACTTGATTAGAGAAAGAATGAACTTGAAAAAAAAGCATAGAATTTGAGATGAGGACCGATGCTCCACCGGAGGACACTGGTGAAACGCCAACTGACCGCAACTGCTAACTGTGTTGAAGAGGATCGTCCACTGGCGGACCACGGATCATCATCAGTGAACTGCTGGTGCCAACACCATTCTTCTTCAAAACTCACTGGACACCAGCTGTGACAGATCGGCAGATCGCGAATTAGCACTGATGAACTGTCGGTGACTCACAAGTGGTGGTTGTCAAGAAAGGGCAAAAGTGTCCATCTTAGAAAAAAGAAGCATTTTTGTACCCTACTTTTGTACCTTTCTAGAAAAGAGGAGAACTAAACATTCCATTCTATTGAATATTGAATAGAAAGTAGAGAGAAGTTTTGAAATTGAATTGTAGAGAGACAAATCTTCATCTTCTTCCTTGAAAAGGTAGAAAAAAACTCCATTGGAGACCAGAACATTGTGCTTGAATTTTCTTACTCATTTTGTTGAATGGATATTGAATTATTACTTAATAAAATGTCTTCTTCAACTTACATGAGTAGGTAAATTCCTTGCTAGGGGTGTGTGAATGATTGGGTTTGACTTGGATTTGACATGTTTAATTGATCTTAGATTACTCAATTAGTATAATTCTAGTGTTACCTATGAGTTTTAATCTAATACTCGCAGTTGCAAATGTGGGTTGTATTTACTTACTTTAATTTTTCTTGAAAAAGGGATTTAGAATATGGGTGAGGAAACACTAGCGGTAATTAGGTGTTGATCGTGTGGGCTTGGGCTAGAGATAGCCAAAACCCATTATCAAACACCTATTGAGAATCAAAGCTAGAAATAGTTTGACTCTTACCCAAGTTTCTGTGGTTGTTGTGAAAAGGACTTTGGATTTTTTGAAAACCCGAGGCATAAGACACCTAATTGGTTGAAAAACATGGGGTGCCACCTCGTCCACAACTAATTATACTATCTAGTAATGCTAGGAGTTGTTAGTAATTATAATCTAATGATTCCCCTTAAATATTACACCCCTAGTATTCTCTCCTTTGATATTTTCTACGCTTTGTCATTGTTTTTGTGTGGGAATTTGTAATTCAATTGACAAGTTGTGATTCCCCCAATCTTTACTTTATTATTTTTGAGACATTGATGCAAGTTACTTCAATTTGATAGACAACTTTGTGTGATCAACTACTATTCCTTGTGGGATTCGACCCCGACACTTGTCGGGTATATTTTTTTTCTAATGAACGTTTATAGTCCATCATTGCAAGAAGTGAATTTGGACGTTATCACCTGATGAGATAGGCGAGCTGTTGGAGCTGCTGTAGTGGTGGTTGGGGCACAACCTCTGCTATCTCCATGTCTAACTGAAAGACAATCTCTAAGCATATGTCTGGACTTCCCACACCTGAAACGACCATCAGTACCAACCAAGTACTCGTCAGGGTGCTTTCCTCCACACTTTCTACAAGCCGAAAAAGTGTGCTCCCCTGACATGCTCCTCTATATCCTAGAGCTTGACACTCTACCTCTCTAATCTCCTCAAGGTCTAGATGGAACGCTAGCTGATGAAGGAGCTTGGGATGATGACCTCTGGTGGAACTGAGGTCGAGGTCCACCACCTGATCTCTGCTGAAAGCGCCCATGACTCCCTGTCCTGTCCATCTTGGCCTCTCTCTCCTTCTCCTTCATCTTCTCCAGCTCTACTGTTGGGCATATATGACCAGTCAAGAGAAATCTATATCATTGATCAACATGGCAGTCCTGCACTCCTTGACTAGTAATTTTGCTACTCCATTCACAAAATTGCTTATACGAGCCCTTGAATCAGCAACCATTTTCGATGTATACTTGGACAACTAGGTGAAATCTAAAGCATACTCTTGGATAGTCCTGTAGTTTTTCTTCAAATTGACAAACTTAGCTGCCTTTGTCTCCCTCAACTCTCAAGGAAAGAACCTGTCTAAGAAAGCAGTCACAAACTTGTCCCAACCTATGGGAACCATACCTACTCCCTTCCTCTCCTTCCACTATCAGAACCATATGTGAGCAACCCCCTTCAGCTAATAGGAGTCTAAGTCTACGCTCTCCTCCTCAGACACCCCATAATCTGGGTGATCTTCTACACCTCTTCAATAAACACATATGGGTCCTCATCGACCTTCGACCCAAGAAACTCAGGTGGGTTCAACCTGAGGAAGTCTCACACTCTCACCGCTGTTTCATTTCCAATCTGAAGAATGTGGGTCAATGCGTAGTTGACCTAAGTGGTCATGGCCTGTACTAACATCTGAAATTCTGCCCTAAAATGAGTAACCTTGTCATGACCCGAACGTGCACCCAGATCGCAGACACGGGACAAGGGACCCCGAGAGACCCCAAGTTGATATATGGCACATGCATACAACTAATCTCATTTAAATAAGCGAAATACTAAACATAAAGCATAGCGGAAACGTAACCATAGCATAACATCAGAAAATACTAGACGTACACATAAGCTGAGTACAACATACTTATCTTAAAGCCTCTACTACATACGATGGGTTGATGGGACAACATCCCCAACTAACTCAATAATACTGAAACTGAAAATACATAAAGGAAAATGATAGTATAGTCCTCAAAAGATGAGGGCTCACCAACCAAACAGGTGCTAACTCTGATAAGCGACTACGAGCGGGGCTAAACCTGAGAACTGGGTCATGCACCATGAAACGATGCAACATAGAAAGTATGTGGTCGGTACGTGGAATATACCGAGTATGCAAGGTAAGCAAAACCTCTCTAGCAACATAAATCATTTAAAAACATTTCATGCATATCATAAGCTTTCAAGTATAAGTAGAAGAGCTACATGCATTTATTCTGAAATCGAAATCTTATCCTTACATGACCATGCTTAACTTCATAACATCATGAACGACTCGAATGACTCAAAGCTGAACATAACATTTACATCAAAAGCTGAACAATGAGTCAAATCTTTCTTTTTGAACATGCATGCATAAGATAATTATCATGAGTGATGAATATGCAATCTGAATGATTTGAACCGTGGGAGACTCGTAACTTAACCGACATACCACGACAGAGCTTACGTGGTCCCAACTATCACACTCAAGTGGGTAGAGCCGTTCATAACCTTGCTAGGGCGATGGACGATATCATGATATCGATATCAAGCTGAAGGGCCAATCGGGTCGGGGATAGCTCACAACGGAGATCCCAATAATATAATAGTATTAACCTATGATGGCGCTTAGTTCTGGGGCATGGGGTGATCGACCCTTAACCCACTTGATGCTACACTCTTCCCCTAAAAACATGTTATATCGTATGTAATGAAGCTCAACATCGTCTATTGATGAAGCTCAACATTGTCTATTGACAAAGCTCAATAATTACCTACATCTCAATTATGAAATCATGCATATGAGAAGCTTTATTACGAAACATACCACAAGCTCAATCATAGGTGGGAGCATTTAATCCAAATCATGTGGTAAGCTTATGTCGGGAAAATCATCACTTTAAATCGTCATGTGAGCATTCCCCAAAGCTTTATCGTGCTAGGATCTACATCTTTTTTTTTAAATAACATCATAATCATGGGTAGCTTTAGAAACCTACTTTTCATCATTTAATCCCAACATCATCATGCATTCATCATCATTCACTACTTTTATGAATTTCTCATCCATGGTCATTTTAGATTCAAGGTTTTTGGAAAACATTTTGTATTGAAAAAAATTTAGAATCTACCCAAGCTTACAATTCATCAATATAAAAGCAATCTAATCATCCCTATGTATCGAAATTGTAGAATTATATAATTGGGTAAAACCCCATACTTGATCATAGACATTTCATCATATTTTGATAGAAATTGGGTATGGGTGTGGAAGGAAGCACCCACTCATAGCCTTACATACTTGAAAATGGTGAATTTTCACACCCTCTAATTGCCCAAGCTAGGATTCAAATGGAAACCTTGAAATTTGGCCTTGAATCACCTCTTCAATCCTTCAAACTTGCATGCATGGGAAGAATAACTTAGAGTAGGCTTTTACCCTCTCAAAACCCCTCAAAACGAGCCTTAAACGACGTAGTATAGGGCCTTAGGACTAGGAAATGACGGAAATGCCTTTATTGAATTTGCTGAAAACAGGTCACTGGGCCAAATGACGGGTGAACCAACGGGTCGTTGGAGGATACCATGACCCGTGGTATCTACCCGTGCTATGCACTGTCCTAGCCATATCTTGGATTAAAACCACAGACGAACAGGACAAGTTGTCTAGGTTCCAACAGGTGTTTGAACCAGTCGTTGTTCCCTTTTATGAAAATCTGAGCTCCTTCACAACGAGCCTAACCACGACACATTGTGCCCTACAATGGGTCGTGGTTTCCATCCATCATCTCCACTGAAAAAGTCCACTATCCTACCACGACTCTAGACAACGGGCTGTCCTTCCTCACAATGGGTCGTTTTGACGCCCGTTGTCTACACTGCCACCAGGCCTAACCCCATTCCACGACTGCTCACAATGGCTAGTGGTTACATACCATGAGCCGTTGTACCTCTCGTTCTGCAACTTTTCCCCAATTTTCAGTAGTTTTGCATTTTAGCTTCTCGAGTCTACTCCTAGGCACTTTCGGGGTATTACAATATCTCCCTCTTGGGAACATTCATCCTCGAATGTTGGAAACAAGAAGAAAATAGAAACATACTGTCTATCATATTCAAAACTAATCACTTTTAATCTAAAACTGATAAAATGACTACCTCCGATTCAAAACACATAACTGAATTGAATTCACCAATCATACACACATCCCCTACATAAAAGAAACTTGTGCACATAATTTAAACATGAAGACTAAATAGAGTCTAAGAGCAAAACTGATACCTCAAGCTGAAATTGAGCCGGTAGAGAACAAATGTGGGTATCTAGTCATCATATCCGCTTTGGCTTCTCATGTAGCTCCTTCAACATGTTGATTTCTCCATAATACCTTAACTGAAGTTACTTCCTTGTTGCTTAGCTTCCAAACCGATGATCCAAGATTTCAACGGGAATTTCTTCATAACTGACGCTGTCTTTTACACCAACGTTGTCCACCGGAACTACTAATGCTGGATCACCCAAAAATTTCTTCAAAAGTGACATGTGAAACATGGGATGAATTGAAGATAACTCCAATGGAAAGTCTAGCTCATACGCCACCTTACCAACTCTCCTCATAACCCGGTAAGGACCACCATATCGGGGACTGAGTTTCCCTTTCCTTCCAAACCGCATGACTCCCTTCATAGGAGATACATTTAGAAATACCCAGTCTTCCACATTAAACTCCAAATCTCTTCTCCTCACGTCAGCATATGATTACTGATTGCTCTGAGCAGTCTTCAGCCTGTCCCTTATCAATTAAACTTTCACCATCGCCTCATAAACCGAATCTGGCCCTATCATAGCTACCTCACAAACCTCAAACCATCCTATGGGAGATCTACACCTTCACCCGTAAAGAGCCTTAAGCGGTGCCATTTGGATACTAGAGTGATAACTATTATTATAAGCAAACTTGATTAAGGGAAAATAATCATCCCAACTACCTTTAAAGTCCATCACACAAGATCTCAACATGTCCTCGAGAGTTTGAACTGTCTGCTCCACCTGGCCATCCATTTGTGGATGGAATGCTGTGCTAAACTTAACCTGAGTCCCAAGACCTTTTTAGAAAGACCGCCAAAACTAAGAGGTAAACTGAGTACCTTGGCCTGAAATAATGGACAAGGGACTTCATGAAGCCGGACCAACTCCCAAATATACAACTTGGCATAATTATCCACTGAATATATGGTTTTGACCGGTAGAAAGTGTGTTGCCTTGGTCAACCTGTCTACCACCACCCAAGTAGAATCATAGTGTCGGCGAGTACGAGTTAGGCCTGTAATGAAATCCATATTAATCTCTTCCCACTTCCAAGTGGGAATGCTAATATACTGAAGTATGCCTCCTGGCCTTTGATGCTCAACTTTCACTTGCTGACAGTTCAGGCACTTGGCTACGAATTCTGCAATATCCTTCATCATGCCATTCCCCCAATATATTTCCCGCACGTCATGATATATCTTGGTAGTACCTGGATGGATAGAATACCTGGATCCATGTGCCTCATGAAATATTCGTTCTCTCAAATTATCGACATCTGGAACACATAAATGACCCTGATACCACAGTATTGCATCTCCCCCTTGGGAGAAAACCTCCACCTTCTGACTCCGCACCGCCTCCTTCAGCTTCCTCAAAATTGGATCCTCATCTTTCTTAGACTTGACATCAACCACCAAGGACGATTCTTCCCCATTCTGCATAATAATGCTGCCATCGATCGAGTCGATCAATCTAACTACAAACCTTGCAAGTTGATGGACGTCTCTCACCAACTCCTTCTTTCCCTCATCCATGTGGGACACACTCTCCATAGAGAGCCTACTAAGCACATCTGCAACCACATTAGCCTTGCCTGGTGGTAGAGGACATTCATGTCGTAGTCCTTTAGTAACTTCAACCACCTCCTTTGCTGAAGATTAAGATCTTTCTGCGTGAACACATATTGCAAGCTCTTGTGATCTGCGAAGACATCCACGTGGACCCCATACAGTTAATGCCGCCATATCTTCAATGCAAACACCACCGCGGCCAATTCTAGATCATGGGTCAGGTAATTCTTTTCATGAACTTTCAACTGTATTGAGGCATATGCTATCACTTTCCCATGTTGCATAACACACACCCGAGTCCAACTCGTAAAGCATCACAATACACTACAAAGCCATCCATCCCCTTGGGTAGAGTCAGCACTGGTGCTGAAGTGAGTCGGATCTTCAACTCTTGGAAGCTTTTCTCACAAGCCTCTGACCATTGAAACTTCACCTTCTTTTGAGTCAACTTGGTCAATGGTGCGGCAATAGAGGAAAAACCCTCCACAAATCTCCGATAGTAACCTGCTAAGCCCAAAAAGCTCCTGATATCTGATGGGTTCACCGGTCTGGGCCAGTTCTTTACTGCCTCAATCTTCTCTAACCATTGAAACTTTACCTTCTTTTGAGTCAACTTGGTCAATGGTGCGGCAATAGAGGAAAAACCCTCCAAGAATCTCCGATAGTAACCTGCTAAGCCCAAAAAGCTCCTGATATCTGATGGGTTCACCGGTCTGGGCCAGTTCTTTACCGCCTCAATCTTCTGAGAGTCTACGTTTTTGCCCTCACCTGATACCACATGGCCTAGAAATGCCACCAAGTCCAACCAAAACTCACATTTTCTGAACTTCACATACAACTAGCGATCCTTGAGGGTCTAAAGCACTATCCCTAAGTGAGCGACATGCTCCTCCTTGCTCCGAGAGTATATAAGGATGTCATCGATGAACACAATCATGAACATGTCCAAATATTCCTTGAACACCCTGTTTATTAGACCCATAAAAGCTTTAGCGGAATTGGTTAGTCCAAAAGATAGAACAACAAATTCGTAATGACCATACCGAGTCCTGAAAGAGATTTTCGGGATGTCACTTTCTCGAACCCTGAGCTGGTGATACCCGGATCTGAGATTAATCTTGGAGAAACACTTGGCACCCTGAAGCTGGTCAAACAATATCGATCCTGGGTAGAGGATACCTATTCTTGACGGTGACCTTATTCAACTACCGATATTCAATGCACATCCGAAGCGAACCATCCTTCTTCCAAACAAGCAACACTGGTGCACCCCATGGAGACTTACTCAGCCTAATAAAGACCTTATCTAACAGGTCCTTCAACTCTTTTAGCTCGGTTGGAGCCATTCTCTAAGGCAGAATAGATATAGGCTACGTGTTGGGAAGAAGATCTATACCGAAATCAATCTCCCGCTGGGGAGGGACACCTGACAAATCATCAGGAAAGACCTTTGGATACTCACGTACTACTAGTATGGACTGGATAGTCGAGGTCTCGGACTCCACATCCTTAACCATAACTACATGGTACATACAACCCTTACAAATTCTCTTTCTGGCCTTAAGGTAGGAAATAAATCGACCTACAGGCACAACTGAACTACCCTCCCATTCTAAGATAGACTCGCCCAGAAATCTGAACTCTATTGACGGGGTCCTACAATTAACTAAAGCATATCATGAAAATAGCCAATCCATGCCGAGAATAACATCAAAATGGGTTATGCCTAACTCTATTAAGTTTGCTGAGGTGACCTTGTGAAGAACTAAGACCGGGTAATCTCTATACACCCATCTAGCTATAACTGAGTCACCTGCTGGAGTAGAAACTAAGAAGGGCTCTAATAAGACATCAGGACTAACTCCGAAGCTACTGGCTATATATGGTGTCACAAAAGATAGAGTAGCCCCAAGATCTAGCAATGCATATAAATCAACATGAAAGACTCTCAACATACCAGTGACTACATTTGGTAAGGCCTCCTTCTCCTGACGAGTGGCTAAGGCATAGAATCTGTTCTAGCGCTGGCCGCCAGCTATGCTAGTAGATGCCCCATGATGTACTGTGCGTGGGGAAGGGGCTGCTAAACTAGAAGCTGGGCCTCGACCCGCAACCTGATCCTATCTCGCAGCGGGATAATCTCTAAGCATATGTCTCGACTGCCCACACCCAAAACAAGCTCCTGACCCTGCAAAACACTGGCTTGTGTGCCCTCGGCCGCACCTTCGACAAGCTGGAAGGATGGAGTCTGCGGGCCTACTGCTACAACCCCCCGAGCCTGATGATCGCCCTCTATGATCATGTCTGGGCCTAGATGGCACACTCGGCGCTGAAGATGTTGGGGCTGATGATCTCTGGTGGGTCTGCTGTCGGTGCCCACCACCAGATCTCTGTTGAGAGAATCTGTGGTCCTCAGCCGTAGTCATCTTGGCCTCCCTCTCCCTCGAATGTGTCGCCTCCATCTGCTAAGCATACAACACAATGCGAGGGAAGTCCATGTCCTGTTGGAGCATAGCTGTCCTGCAGTCCTTGTCAAAATATCCTGCTATACCATGCACAAATCTGCTCATCCGCGCCTGCTGGTCGGCCACTAACTTCGGGGCATACTTAGACAGGAGGGTGAACTCAAGGGCGTACTCCTAAACAGTCATCCTTCCTTGCTTCAAATTCACAAATTTCGTTGCTTTCAACTACCTCATCTCTCGAGGGAAGAACCGATCAAGGAATGCAACCTGAAACTCCTCCCATGTGACCGGACCTTCCCCAACGACCCTGTTGTCCTTCCACTGGTGGAACCATATATGCGTAACCCCCTTTAACTGGTAGGAGGCCAACTCTGCGCACTCAACACTACTCACCCCCATAACCTGGGTGATCTTGACAATCTCATCAATGAAATCATGCGGGTCCTCATCTACCTTGGACCCTAGAAACTCCGACGAGTTCATACTTAAGAAGTCCCTGACTCGAGTCGCTGTCGCATTTCCATTTTACGAACCATGCGCAATGGCCTGCTGGTTGACCTGAGTGGTCAAGGCCTGAGCAAGCATCTGAATGGCAGTTTGCAACTCAGCATGAGCGGCTGGCTCTAGTGCCTGAGGCTCCTGCACTAGTGGGGCTGGCTGATACTCATGATCGTTTCCATCCTCGTGGCCCTCACCACCTACAATCCTCCTTCCATTCATCCTTCGAGGAGAGATGATTCTGCAAACGTGAATAGCATGAATTAGAAGGATAGAAAGGCTTTTCATTGCACGACATCGATCATGAAAGAAGGGAGCATTTCCTAAAACGTCTAGTAGCATATTCTTCGTAAGTGTGGTTTGCTTCACACCCATGAAAAAGACTCTACCTAATGCGGCTTTTAGACACCCTAGGATACTTCAAAACCTATGGCTATGATACCAAGTTTGTCACGATCCGAACGTGCACCCGGATCGCAGACACGGGACAAGGGACCCTGAGAGACCCCAAGTCGACCCATGGCACATGCACACAACTAATCTCATTTAAATAAGAAGAATACTAAACATAAAACATAGTGGAAACGTAACCATAGCATAACATCAAAAAATACTAGACGTACACATAATCTGAGTACTACATACTTGTCTGAAAGCCTCTACTACATACGATGGGTTGATGGGACAACATCCCCAACTAACTCAGCAATAATGAAACTAAAAATACATAAAGGAAAATGATAGTCTAGTCCTCGAAAGATGAGGAATCACCAACCAAACATATGCTAACTCTGATAAGCGACTACGAGCGAGGCTGAACTTGAGAACCGGGTCCTACATCATGAAACAATGCAGCATAGAAAGTATGCGGTCAGTATGTGGAGTGTACCAAGTATGCAAGGTAAGTAAAACTGCTCTAGCAACGTAAATCATTTAAAAACATTTCATGCATATCATAACGACATGACCATTTAAAAACATTTCATGCATTTAAAAACGTAAATCTTATCATGGCATGACCATGCTTAACTTCACAACAACTTGACCGACTCGAATGACTCAAAGATGAACATAACATTTACATCAAAAGCTGAACAATGAGTCAAACCTTGCTTTTTGAACATGCATGCATAATATAATTATTATGAGTGATGAATATGTAATCTGAATGATTTAAAACGTGAGAGACTCGTCACTTAACAGACATACCACGATAGAGCTTACGTGGTCCCAACTATCACACTCAAGTTGGTAGAGCCGTCCATAACCTTTCCAGGGCGATGGATGATACCATGATATTGATATCAAGCTGAAGGGCCAATCGGGTCGGGGATAGCTCTCAAGGGAGGTCCTAATAATATAATAGTATCAACCTACGTTGGCGCGTTGTTCTAGGACACGGGGTGGTCGACCCTTAATCCGCTGGGTGCTAGGCTCTTCTCCCAAAAACATGCAATGCTCTACATCGTATATAACGAAGCTCAACATCGTCTATTGACGAAGCTCAATATGAAATCATGCATAACTCAACATCATATGAAACAAAGCTAAACATTTTCTATTGACAAAGATCAATAATTACCTACATCTCAATTATGAAATCATGCATATGAGAAGCTTTATTTCGAAATATTCCACAAGCTCTATCATAGGTGGGAGCATCTACTCCAAATCATGTGGTAAGCTACATGTAGAATTATTTAACTCCACATGCCACAAGCTAGAATTTATGAAAAATTGGGAAACTTCACTTCAAATAATGTGGTAAGCTTATGTCGGGAAAATCATCACTTTAAATCATCATGTGAGCATTGCCCAAAGCTTTATCATGCTAGGATCTACATCTTTTGTTTTTTTAAAACAACATCATAATCATGGGTAGCTTTAGAAACCTACTTTTCATCATTTAATCCCAACATCATCATGCATTCATCATCATTCACTACTTTTATGAATTTCTCATCCATGGCATTTTAGATTCAAGGTTTTTGGAAAATAATTTTTCTATTGAAAAAAATTTAGAATCTGCCCAAGCTTACAATTCATCAATGTAAAAGCAATCTAATCATCCCCATGTATCGAAATTGTAGAATTATACAATTGGGTAAAACCCCATACTTGATCATAGACATTTCATCATATTTTGATAGAAATTGGGCAAGGGTGTGGAAGGAAGCACCGACTCATAGCCTTACATACCTGGAAATGCTAAATTCTCACACCCTCTAATTTCCCAAGCTAGGATTCAAATGGAAACCTTGAAATTTGGCCTTGAATCACCTCTTCAATCCTTCAAACTTGCATGCATGGGAAGAATAACTTAGATTAGGCTTTTCCACTCTCAAAACCCCTCAAAACGAGCCTTAAACGACATAGTATAGGGCCTTAGGACTAGGAAATGACAGAAATGCCCTTACTGAATTCGCTGAAAATAGGTCACTAGGCCAAACGATGGGTGAACCAATGGGTCATTGGCAGATACAACTACCCATGGTATTTACCCGTGCTATGCACTGTCCCAGCCATATCTCGGATTCAAACCACGAACGAACAGGACGAGATGTTCTACGTTCCAATGGGTCGTTGAACCAGTCATTGTTTCCCTCTTCTAAAAATTTGAACTCCTTCACAATGAGCCTAACCACGACATGTTGTTCCCTACAACGGGTCGTGGTTTCCATCCGTCGTCTCCACTGAAAAAGTCCATTATCCTACCACAACTCCAAACAATGAGCCGACCTTCCTCAAAACGGGTCTTGTGACGTCCTTGTCTACATTGTCACTAGGCCTAACCCCATTCCACGACTGCTCACAATAGCTCGTTGTTACATACCACGAGTCATTGTACCTCTCATTCTACAACGTTTCCCAAATTTTTGGCAGTTTTGCATTTTAGCTTCCCAGGTCTACTCCTAGGCACTTCCGGGGTATTACAAACCTGCTCGGGCAAGGGATCCGCTGGAGCTAGCTGATACCCATCTTTATTGCCATTGCCATGTCCATTTCCATTGCCATTTCTCCTTCCATTGACTTGGCGTAGAGGCATGTTTTTGCAAACGCATATAGCACGAGTTAGAGGAATAGAGAGGTACTTGATTTCATGACATAAATCATAAAAGATGGAAAATTTTCTAAAACATCTCATAGCCTCTTCCCTATAACTATGGCGCGCTTTACACCCATGGAAAAAACTCTACTTAACGTGGTTTTCAGACTCCCTAGGTCACATCTAAACCTTTGCTATGATACCAAATTTGTCACGACTTGAGCTGGGACGCTGGATCGAGACACGTGACCTAGAACCATTAATGGCTCCAAGTTAACCCATGGTACGTACATAGTATAACTTAAGAGCATAATCAAGAGGAAATTAACATAAACATGAATAAGCAGAAGACTAAATATCATAAAGCATATATCAAGTGATAATATCTCAATGCTAAACATAGTAAGTCTATATCTAAAAGCCTCTAATATCTAATGAGATGATAGGACAAGCCCCTAGCTAACTCCAAGTCTGAAACTAAACTGAAATAATAACATAGCTAAATGAATGTCCTCGAAAGATGAGACTCACTCAACAGGGACTGAATAGGACTGATATAGGAGCAGGACTAATGACGTGGTTGAGTCTGATTGCCCAAACCTATATTATGAATTGATATAGTATAGAGTATGTGGTCGATACTTGGAATGTCACATGCTTAATTAAACATTAGCTAAAATCATGAGTATATATCAAAATAGATAATAAGAATAAGGACTACATGCTAACGGCCATATATCTGAGATATGCATAATCATAGATGTTCATCATAAACTGTACATAATGACCAAAGATTTTAAAAAGAAATCATATGAGTTTTCATGCTTGATATCGTAAACGAAAGATTAAAAATTGATTAATGGGTCAATATGCTATAAAACATAATAACATAAGTTATGAACATGAGTAACTGAAATCATGAGAAATAATGGGAGATTCTTCATAACCGACAACCACTATGTATGACCGCATGATGATCCCATGTCTTGCCCACATGGAGGAGAGCCATCCTAAGCCTTGCCATGGAAAAGGACGAATGAGGTGTGGTATCATGGTGTGCCCTCGGGGGGGGGGGGGGAGACACTCTCTTGAGAGGTCCTAATAAGAATATATCCTACATTGGCACGTAGTTCAGAGACTGGGGTCCTTGGAATCCCTGGCCTACTCGGTGCTAGACACTACTCCTTAAATATGCATATTTTTCATAAAATCATATTCTCAAAACATATCCTAAATATGAATAACTAGGGAGTCTTGACTCCAAATATCTCTCTTTAAAACTGATCTTGTAGGCATTGGCCGAAATTAAGATAAACATACTTAACATGCATGGGCTTGCAAAAATCATGAAATCATACTTACTTGAGATAGGCTTTATAGTTCAAAATCATGGAATTATGAGTTAATAATTCATAAACACTCATGCATGCTAGATAACTCATTATGCTAGAAATCATGGAATCATAAGCTTGAATTTCATAAAACTTGCATAATAGGACATAATTTATAATAACTTGAAATTCATGAATTGATAATTAAGTTGAGTGTAAAATATTCCCATTAGTCTTAATCATTTATTAGAACATGAGGAGATTGGACCCATAGACATAACATTGATAATTTCATAGAATTGGGTTAAAACCCTAAAAATCAATACACTTGATTAAAGGTTTGAATTCATGAATTTAGAGGAGAAATTAGGCATGAGGGTGGAAGAACTCCCCATTCATGACCCTACATACCTGGGATTCAAGAATTCTTTCTAGGGTTTGATGCCTAAGAGAGATTGGAGAGGATGAAGATGGGGATTTCTTGCTTCACTTGAGGCTTTGATCTTCTAATGAAAGAGTTAGGAGTAGAATGAGGGCTTAGGATGAGTAAAACCTTTAAAACCCTTCTTTATAATCTCAAAAAGACTTTTTTGAGGAGGTAGGAACTTAAGAAATTATGAAAACACCCTTAATGATTCGACAGGAAATTGCACATTGCCAATCACCAGGAGAGACTTACGAGTCGTTAAGTCACTGGACGACTCGTGGCCTTACCTCGTTTCCACTACTGGAATTTTTCCCATTCTTCCATCCTTCCCAAACAACGACTAACTCAACAAGTCGTGAAGTGGCACCACAACTCGTCCCTCAACTCGTTAAGTCTCCTGGAAATTCAATACTTTCTCCTCCACTACACACTTAACGGGTCAACTCATCACTCATTAGGAGTATTAATGACTCGTCACACCATCTATCTAGTGTTCCTGAAGGTAACATATTCTCCAAATTATGCACACACAACGGGTCACTTAACGACTCGTCGGGTCGCATAACGAGTCACTCAATGACTCATTCAATGACCTAGTGCAGATTTTTCTACTTTCTCCACTTCAGTCCTTGATTCCGATCTTATGAAATTTTGGGGTGTTACAATGCCATTCTACCAATAGACTTCCCATAGATCACGATACATCTTGGTGGCACTGTAACACCCCAAATAATTTGAGCGGTAAAATCCTACTTTCTAGGTAGGACTAAAAGTACATAATAGGCTAAGAATAAAGTGTTATGATGTATCTGAGTCACTCTATGATTGTATTGAATATTGGACGTCTATCAAGTTGTAGAACGAAATTTAGCAAAAGTTCCCACAAAATTTCCTTCTTGAGATTTTCTGAAATTTAGGTCAAATATCTTGAATCTTTTCTACCAATCTATATGAATTTATGGGGTGTGTGACCTATCAAATTAAATATATTTCATCAAATCATTCACCAATCTGGCTTTGGAGTAGAGAGATATTCGCGTTTTTAAGAGACCGCAAATAGGCACGTCACAAGGGTCTAAGGCGGTGGAGGACTATTTAAGTCCCTTTGGTCGGTTTTTCTTCATCCAAATCCATTTCTAGAAAGTATGTTAGTGGGAAACCTCTATCCAACTAATTCTTAAGTGTTCTAAGTGTTCTTAAGGTAGGAATCCATGGTTTAACATGAATTTGATGTCAGAAAGTTGGGAATTGCATGTAACTTGCGTTTTGGTGCCTTCTTCGGTGTTGTGATGGTTGTTTCAAGAAGCTGCTATTTGGTAAGATTTATTTTGTAGTTTCATTGGTTATCTAGTTTGGTCATAGGTGTGTTAACGTTGTTTGGTTGTTGTCTCGGAGTTTCTACCATCGAATCCGTATGAATCTTATCTGTTATGCCTCGTTTGTGTCGTCATCTTTGTTGAGTTTGTTAACTATATTTTTGGAAGAATCTTGGACTGCCTTTAGGAAGTAGGTTCATGGTGTTGAAGGTTCAATTTCGTCTAGTCTTGAAGCTAAGATTGTTAGGTTTGTACCTCAATTTATAGGCATAAACTCCGTAGTTGTTGTTGTCCGTGTTGACGTGTGTGTTGGCTGTTTTTTGAAGTCTCGTGTTATGTTAATATTGAACTCTTGTTATTATTTTTATATGGTGATAAAGATGGGTATAAGGTGATTCTTTGATTTGTGGCTCGGGCTTGAATGCGGAGAACCATAGTCATGGCAAATTATTAGGCTCGTGTTGGTAGGTGGTGTGTGAGGCGTGTGGTTCTTGTAGCAAGTTATGGGTTATTTTTATGAAAAATATTAGGTGATGATATTTACAAGTTAATTAGGGATTCGATTGGTTGAGGTTGATGGTTGCGATAATCTCGTTATATTTGAATTGGCTATCGTGTCGACCGTGTCGATGACACATGGCAGCCGTGGTAACACCTATGATGATTTGGCAGTATCTCTTGATGTTAGTGGTAAGTAGAGTTTCTTGTGGTCTGTTTGTAAATCTTGGGGATAGACTGGTTAGGATGGTAATCCTTAGCTTGGCTACTGGCTCTTCGGTGGATGGCTAGATATGAAAGAATAGTACTATGTTGTAATAGTCGAGTTGCATGGTTTGAGAGCCGATTGTGGGCTGTTTGAGCATGTATTATTATCATTTTTGATTTTGCATGTGTTGTGTTTGATTCCTTGTGTCTTGTTTATACTCAATGCATGAGAGTTGTTTCGGCTAGGGGTCGATCCTGAGGTGCCTTGTGGCTTGTGAATATCCGATGCACGAGGGTGTTTTCGGTTGGTGGGTTTAGCCCATGGAGTAAAATGGCCTATGGGGTTGAGAATGATGTCAGTGTTGACTTGAGACATGATTCGAAAATGGTCCGGCATGTCTGAGCTTTCTTGGGATCGGGATTGGTTCTCCCAAATGGATAGAGCTCTGCTAATTGTGCATGGCCGAGAGAGGGTCCGGTAGTGCTTGTCGGATGATGTTCACTGACTGGTTTTTACTTTTGATTTGCTTGGCATCATATTGTGGTTGTTGTTTGTGTTATATGTTATTTGATAACAGTGGATGCTAGATGTTGGCTGGTGTTAGCTGAGGTCGTTGAAAGGTCTAGAGGCGATGACAGGTGAGCTATGTCAGCTAGGTGTTGTTCTGTTGTTGTTTACTTTTGGACTTGCTGGACTTATGAGGGCCAAGTAGGTTCTGTTTGTACGTTTTCTTGTTTGCTAGGCTTATGGGGGCCAGGTAGGTTCTATGTGTTTACTTAAGTTGAGTTCTCCTTCTGGATATTTGGTATATCTATTGATCTTTAATCTGAGTCTTCCAGTTATTTCTGCCTTTCATGCTCGGTACATTATTGTACTGACACCCTAGTCGGGGCACTACAGTCATGCCTGTAGGTGATGGTGTACTGGTAGATTGAGTTCCTGATCGCTGAGTGGTGTTCTAGCTGAGTTGGTAGCTCCAGGTCTTTTGGAGTCGCTAGATGTTTGAGTTAAGGGTAGTTCGGGGCCCTGTCCCGATCATTTGATTACTATTGTATTCATAGAGGCTCATAGACATTGTTGTGGTGTTAGTATATTGTTATAGGCCAGGTGATCCATGTTTTATAGTTGTTTTCCATTCCGTCTCCTTTACGAGATATAGTATTTATTTTTTGGTTGGCCAGGTGAGCCAGCTTCCGCTATAGTCTATCGTCTTATTCTGATTTTATAGTTGTTGTGTTATCAAACCTCATCGGTTCTGGTCTTTGTTTTATTTTTGGGCATCGCATATGCTCATATCAGGGTGGCACCAGGTGTCAGCTACGCCTCGCAGGATTTGGGGAGTGACAGGCACCTGGGTGGATAGAATACCAAGAGCTATGAGCCTCTATCAATATCCGCTCTCTCAAGTCACAAATGTATGGAACACATAATCAGCCCTGATATCGGAGTTCACCATCTCTCCCCTGGGATAAAATCTCCAATTTCTGATTTCGGATAGATTCCTTCAACTTCACTAGGATAGGATCCTCATCTTGCTTTGCCTTAACCTATGTCACCAATGAAGACTCTACACTATTCTGCACGATTACACCACCATATGCTGATCGATAAGGCAAACACCCAAGAGTGTAAGCTAATGGACATCTTCACCAGTTCTTTCCTCCCATCCTCAACATGAGACCCACTCTCCATAGACAACCTACTAAGAGCATCTACCATCACATTGGCCTTTCCCCAATGGTAAAAGACACTCATGTCATAGTGTTTGAGAAGCTCAAGACATCTCCTATGCCACAAATTTAATTCCTTCTGAGTAAACATATATTAAAGAATGTTGTGGTCCATGAACACATCCACGTACACCCCATATAAATAGTGCCTCCAAATCTTCAAGGGAAACACCACCGTTGCTAACTCAAGGTCATGCGTTAGGTTATTTTTCTCGTGAGTCTTAAGCTGTTTGGAAGAATAAGCAATGACCTTCCTATGCTGCATCAACACACACCCAAGGCCAATACTAGAGGCATCATAATACATCATAAAGTCATATGTGCCCTCTGGTAGGGTCAAAATTGGAGCTGAAGTGAGTCAAGTATTTAACTCCTAAAAGCTCCTCTCACACTCATCAAACCACTAAAATTTGACCTTCTTCTAAGTCAACTTAGTCAATGGTGTAGCAATGGATGAAAATCCCTCTATGAACCTCCGGTGGTAGCCAGCTAAACCCAAAAAGATCTTGATGTTAGTAGGGTTAACAGGTATAGGTTAGTTCTTCACCGCCTGTATTTTTTGAGAGTCTACCTGAAAACCATCACTAGACACCACATGGCCAAGAAATGCAACTGACTGCAGCCAAAACTCACACTTTCTAAACCTAACAAATAGCTGATGGTCCTTAAGAGTTTACAACATAATCCTTATATGGACAACATGCTCCTCCTCACTCTGAGAATATTGAGTATATCATCTATGAAGACAATGACGAACATATTCAAATACTGCTTGAACACCTTGTTCATCAAATCCATAAAAGCTGCAGGAGCATTTGTCAGTCTAAAAGACATAACCACAAACTCAAAGTCATCGTATCGAGTGCTAAAGTCTATCTTTGGAATATCACTCTCCCTAACACTGAGTTGGTGATAGCCTGATCCGAGGTCTATCTTTGAGAAGCACTAGGCACCCTAAAGCTGATCAAACGAGTCATTAATTCTGGGGAGGGGATACTTATTCTTAATTGTGATTTTGTTCAACTGGCGATAGTCGATGCACATCCTGAGGGAACCATCTTTCTTTCATACAAAAAGGACTGGAGCACCCCTTGAGGACCTACTAGGGCCTAATGAAACCCTTATTTAAGAGATCCTTCAATTGGTCCTTCAACTCCTTTGCTCTACTGGAGCCATTATATAAGGAGGAATGGATATGGGTTGTGTATCAGGGAGAAGGTCAATACCAAAGTCAATCTCCCCCTAGGGATGGACTCCGGGTAGATCATCTGGAAACACCTCTGGATACTCACATACTACCGAAACTGACTAGTAGTTGGGGTTTCGGACTTGGAGTCCTTAACCCGAACTAGATGGTATACACAACCCTTGGAGATTATCTTCTTGGACTTAAGATAGGAAACAAAGCTACCTAAAGGCATAACTGAACTACCCTTCCACTCTAGGACTGGCTCACCAGAAATCAAAACTCTACTGACTGGGTTCTATAATTGATTGAGACATAACATGAATACAACCAATCTATACCGAAGATAACATCAAAATCTATCATGTCTAACTTTACTAAGTCGACTGAGGTGACTCCCTCTGGAGGATGCTAACGGGGGTAATTTCTGTACACCTGTCCTACTATAACTGACTCACCAATAGGAGTAGAGATTGAGAAGATGTTGATAGGATCTTAGGACTGACGCCGAAATTGATAATAACATAAGGAGTCATGAAGGATAAAGTAGCTCCTGGATCAACAATCCATACACATCAAGGTGGAAAAATCATAACAGACCAGTGACTATGTTTGGTGAACTCTCCTACTCCTGTCGTGATAATAGTACATAGAAATGGTTCTAACGTTGTTCGCCATCAAGACTAGAAGATGCACCCTGTTAAGATGGGCAAGTGGCTAGAGTTGCTGAAGAAGTGGTTGCTAGGACACGACCTCTACCATTACCCTATCTGGCTGATGGGAAATCCCCGAGTCTGTGTCTGGGCTTTGCACACACGAAGAAAATATAGGAGCCAACCAAGCACTCGCATAGGTGGTTCTTACTACATTTCTTGCAAGCTAGGAAAGTGCGCTCCCATGACATGTTCCCCTGATATGAGAGCCTGACGCTCTACCTCTCTAATCTCCCCTCGACCTAGATGGAACACTAGCTGATGATGGAGTTGGGGTTGACAACCTCTACTATGATTGCAGATGGTGTCCACCACTAGTTCTCTACTAGAAAAACTCAAAGTGCCCTATCTTGGCCCTCTTGGTCTCCCTCTCTCTTTCCTTTAGCTTTTCCTCCTCGATCTACCGGGTGTATATTATCAATTGGGAGATATACATTTTACTAATGAGCATTGAGGTCCTACAGTCCTTGAGAACCAAATAAGAGACTCTCATCACAAACTTGCTCATGCGAGCCCATGGATCGATAACCATCTCTGGAGCATATTTTGACAACTAAGTGAAACTCAAAGAATACTCTTGCACTGACATCTTGCCCTACCTCATATTGAAGAATACTCTTGCACTGACATCTTTACCTACCTCATATTAACAAACATTGCCACCTTGGTTTTCCTCAACTCCCCAGGAAAGAACCTACTAGAGAAGCTGTCACAAACTCATCCCATCCGATAGGAATGGCACCTACTCTTTGACCCTCTTTCCACTGTCAAAATCAAATATATGCTACTCCCTTGAGCTGCTAGGAGGCCAAATCTGCACTCTCCTCTCAGGGACCCATAATTTGGGTGATCTTTTGAATTTCCTCAATAAACTCCTGTGGATCCTCGTCCACCTTGGAACCATGAAACTCGGGAGGGTTCATCCAGTTAATGTCCCATACCCTCGCTACCGCAGCACCCCCATTGGGGTTCATAGGTGCCACTACTTGCCTGTTGACCTGTGCTATTGTAGCCTGGGCCAGCATCTGATAGGCAGCCCTAAACTTGATATAAGTCACCTACTCATGCATAGGATTCTTTGGGGCTGGTGGGGCTGGCTAGTGCCTACTTTGGTCTCCATTTCCATTTCCATTTCCATTTATTCTTCTATTGAATCCACAGGGAGGCATATTTCTGTAAATGCAGATAGCACGAGTTAGAGAAGTAAGTAAATTGAACTTTAAAAAGCCTCTAGTCATAAGATGAGTTGTTGGGACAAGCTCCCAACTAGCTCAACTAAGTTTGAAATGGGAATGCATGAAAATAAAACATAAGACCAAATGATTTCCTTGGATAATGAGGATACCTAAAGTTGAGGCTAGCTAAATTGGAGCGGGAGAGAATCTAATGTTTGGGCTGAGACTGATCACCTGAACTTATATCATGAGATGCTATAACATAAAGTATGAGATCAGTACTTTAAATATACTGAGTATGTAGGATAAGTAAAACATGATAGTAAAACAATAAACTAAAGTCATGAGGTTAAAGTAAGTCAAAACATGAGTTTCAAATCATAAGCTGAGTATAAAGGCTCAAGGTGTTCATAACTGAATCATGAGGCTAAGCATAATTGAAATCATAAGTAAAATCTCATAAAGCATATATTGAGCCAATACTCCAAGTGAGCATACATGGGAACCAACTTGTAACCTAGGTTGGGAGGTGTATGCATACCTTGCCAAGGGTATGAACCATGAAGGTGTTATATCACTCATGATCCAGTAGCGTAAGGTAGACACTCTCAATTTGCAAGGACTCCTTAGGCTAGGGGCAAGGGAGACACTCTCGACTGGCGAGGACCCCTCATCCTACGGTTGCACATAGTTATGGGACTTGGGTTGTCTAGAACCCTTATCCACTCGGTGTTAAATACTACTCCCAAATCATACATAGTGCTCATGTTGTAATCATGAAAATATACTTGGCTTTACATGGGATAGTTAGAAATCATGAAATTCATAAATAGCATAACATATGTGAACTAGCCACGGAAAATAATACCGAAGATTGGCCATGGTACATAAGCTTGAAATTCATGAAACTCATACATAATAGGGTAATTTCTCATAACTTGAATACATTTCATAATCTATTTTAGTAGAAAACATGTTATTACAATTATAAAACATGATTTAGAACATGAAGGAATCATAATTGAAGAGATCATGAAGCTTTAATCAAAATTAGATCTTACCCCAGATTTATAAGAAATTCATTAATTGGAGAATTGAATTCATGAAATTGATTTACAATTGGGCATGAGAGTTGAAGGATTTCACCATTCATGACCCAACATACTTGGGCTTGAAAGGATCTTGCTAGGGTTTATAACCCAAGAGAATTGGAGGAGAAGGAGAACCTTGATTAATTGAGTACTTGAGAGAATTTGATCTTCAACTTCAAATGTTAGGAATAGAATGAGGGTTAGGAATGAATAAAACCCTCTACTACACCCATTTAGGAGCTCAAAACAACTTAGTTTAGGAGTTAAGAACATTGAAAGTATGGAAATGCCCTTAATAACTCGATTGAAAATTTTACTTTAGCAGACCTAACAGATCACTTAATGATCCATTAGTCATCTTGATGTGTCATTAGCCCCACTGGTTATCCCTTCAAAAAAAATTCATTTCTCTGATCCTCACTTAACGCATCCTCTTAACGATTCATCATCACACTTAACGGATAACTGCTCTAGTCATCAAGACCCTTTGAAACTCAAAGCTTCATTAGCTTTCCTCTATTAACAAATCACTTGATGGATCGTCAATTGTCCTAACAGATCATTTGACGGCTCATCCTGTGATCTGGTGTAGTTTTTTTGTTGTTTTCTCCATTTCGTGCCCCAGGTTTGATTTTAGGGACTTTTGGGGTGTTACACTAGTTTAGCTCAAGGTCCAATATGGAACCAGGTTCTAGATATGACTCCTAAGGTGGGGTGTAACAAACTTGGTATTAGAGCAATGTCGTATCCTAGGGAGTCTTCAAGTCATGTCTACTAGAGTGTTGTTTATAAATGTGTTGTGCACCATATTTTATAAGCAAGGTCTACGAGGCATGCTAGCATGGTTACCCTTTTTCTATTCAAATCGTGCTTTAGAGTTGAGTCTTATAAGATTGAGTCCCTAAGTTGATTACTAATGTCTGTCTTTAGAGATGCCTGGTATACGACAGACGACAACTAGCCAAGAGCTAGACACAGTAGCAAGAAAAGGTACAAGCAGTGTGCCATTAGTGGATATGGCCCAACCTAAGGTTGAAGGGGAGACATCTTCTCGATCCCCTCAGCGTTCTCCACTACATCAGGAGCCTCTAGGGGCTGCAAAATTTCCAACACCACCTTCAGATTCTCCAATTTCATCTGATCAGGATCATAGGAGTACAATACACATGTTGGTAAACTTAGTAGTTTCTCTACAACAGACAAGGACAACACAAAATGCTAGACATATTAAAAGGTTTAAAAGATTGGGGCCTCGTGAGATTTTAACTTTGAGCCCTCCATAGTTTGCTGAGGCTTGTACTTTAGCCTCACAATAGGATAACATGGTTTTCTTTAGCTTTTAGCCTTTCCCAGTATATGGAAGGGTGTGGGCACTAACAGTATGTTATTAAGAGAGAGAAACAAAAGAGGTCTAGACTTACTGGTTCGCAAATAGAGTTACAGGGTGGTCCTAAACCTCGATATTTAGATAGGTCACCTAGGTTTCTACTGCACCAGCTTTTAGATAGAAAGTATGATCACCAGGGACTGATCTTGCGCATATTTACATGCCCAAGTGTTATTTTATATCTTAGTCTTAGTTATGTTTGTCAATTAAATTAAGTATATTCGCATGGGTTTTGTATATATTTGTGTGCATGAACTAACTAATGTGATTATCCCATGTTTGTACATGAAACATGCTAAGGATGGGCTTAATATGATGATGCACGAGCAAGAAGGAAGCTCGGAAGGAGTTTTGTGGGAAATGCATGAAGTTGCCAAGAGAAGCAGGCCGCCACACATGCCAGAGTGCTAGGCAAGCAGCACGCTAGGTGCTGTGCCATACCCATGCATGCGTGCACGAGGACAACGCAAGACAATAGTTGTGCACAATGGCGCTATGCCATGCAAGAAGATGTGTCACGACTTGAATAGAGGCCCAGATCGTAGACACGGGACAAGGAGCCTCGAGAGAACCCAAGTCGACCCATGGCACAAGCATATGTCTAACCCAATCAAGAAACTGAAGGTATCAACAATATAAACTCCACAGAAGTCTAACTCGACATAACATCAGAAATACCATCCGAAGCTGATTACATACATGAGTCCGAAAAGCCTCTAATCTAGACAAGTTGATGGGACAAGACCCCAACTAACTCAACAATACTAAAACTGAAAATACATACGGGAAACTGAAAGTCTAGCCCTCGGAGGATGAGGGCTCACCAACCAAGCAGGTACTAACTCTAACAACTTATTACAATCGGGGTTAAGCCTGGGAGCTGGGTCCTATATCATGAAACGATATAGCATAGAAAGTATGCGGTCAGTACGTGGAATGTACCAGATATGCAAGGTAAGCAAAACCGCTTAAGTAAAGTAAACCATTTAAAGCCTTTCATAACATATCATAAGCTTTTAAATCTGAGAGGAGGGCTTGCATGCATTCTTTTAGAATTCATAATCTTTTCATAACATGACGATACATAGCTTCATAACATCATAACTGACTCGAATGACTCAAAGCTGAAACATGACATTTACAAGAAAAGCTGAACAATGAGTCAAATCTTGCTTTTAGAACATGCATGTATTAAATAATAACCATGAGTGAGTTGTCACTTAACTGACATACCACGATAGAGCTTACATGGTCCCGACTATCACACTCAAGAGGGCATAGCCGTCCAAAACCTTGTCAGGGCTAAGGACGCTACCATGATATCGATATCAAGCTCGTGCGCCATTAGGGTTGGGGATAGCTCACAATGGAGGTCCCAATAATATAATAGTATCAACCTACGTTGGCACGTAATTCTAGGGCATAGGGTGATCAACACTTAGCCCACTCGGTGCTAGACTCTTCTCCCAAAACATTAAATGTTCTACATCGTATATAACGAAGCTCAACATTGTCATTTGACAAAGCTCAATAATGAAATCATACATAGAACCGACATCGTATGAAAACGAAGCTGAATAATAACATACATCTCAATTATAAATTCATGCATATGAAAAGCTTTATTTCGAAACATACCACAAGCTCAAAGATAAGTGGGAGCATTTACTCAAAAACCATGTGGTAATCTTACTTTAGAGATACTACATCATCATACTCGATGTAAGGGCTTTGCCCAAAACTTTATCATGCTTGGATCTACTCAATTCATTTTCAAAACTATACCATAATCATGGGTAGCTTAGAAACATGTTTTTCATCATCAAATCTCATCATCATCATACATTCATCATCATCCTCTTCTTTCATGAACTTCTCATCCATGGGCATTTAATTTCATAAATTAGAAAACACAATTTTGATTGAAAATAATTTAAAATCTGCCCAAGCTTCATAATTCATCAATAGAAACATAATCTAATCATACCCATGTATAGAAATTAAAGAATTATGCAATTGGGTAAAAAACCCATAACTTGATCATAAGAATTTCTCATACTTAGATAGAGATTGGGCATGGGTATGGAAGAAAACACCCACTCATAGCCCTACATACCTGAAAGGGATTGATTCCACCAAATCTTTGATTACCCAAGAGGAAATTGGTTGGAAACCTTGAATACTAGCCTTGAATCACTTCTTCAACCTCTCAAGCTTGCATGCATGTAATGAATAACATAGAATAGGTTTTCCCCTCATTAAACCCCCTAAAACGATCCTTAAACAACATAGGATAGGCTTTAGGAAATTTAGAATTTACAAAAAGGCCCTTACTAAATCACAGAAAATAACTATTACGTGGTCCTAATGGACGACCTGACGACTCGTCACTGGGGCAAACGGCTCGTCATGCTGCTCGTCGAGTACACTGTCTACCCTGACGTCCTGGGCTCGCAACGACTGACATAACGACTCGTTAGGGGTGACCATGACTCATGGTCACCAATTATCACGTGCGCGGCCTCAATTACATCACTTCACACTTATATCACCCCACGACTCGTTACCACACCCAACGAGTCATGGTCAGCTTCCGTTAAGTACACTGTCTTTCCTTCTTCTATTTTCTTTCTCCCTTATCCCACGGATGACCTAACGGCTCGTGGTGTCTGACCACGAGTCGTTCCCATGCCCGTGGGGACCCCTTCTCCTCCAAACTTCCCAACTCTTTCCTGGCCTCCCCACGAGTCACCTGACGACTCGTGGGCTGTCCTCATGAGTCGTCCAACGACTCGTTCTGTGCCTACAACACCAGTTTTATATTTTTGCTATTTTGATTCCCTGGTCTAATCCTTGGTTTCCCGGGGTATTACAATATGTGTGCATCCAGGTCGTGTCACGCTGGTGCTGCTCTACATCCCAGGACATGCCACACCCGATAGAAAAATGCCACCCCTTGGCCAATGCTAAATTTCACTAGCCCTCTACATTGCCTCCATGTCACTAAGGTTGAGTTGTACATTAGGCAGCATGGCATAGAGGCAACATACACATGAGCTATTTTCATTTAGTATAAAAGAAATACTTGTTCTATATTTATAGGATATCATGTATTACTTTTGGAAAATGCAGAGGAGCGAAGGAGAGCAAAGAAAACTCTATCTAGGGTTTCATTTTCTTCCTTTTTCCCTCTTGTTTTTACATGAATTATGATTATATTATGAATTAGTGTATTAGCATAAGTTTCTAAGGCCCTTCATATAGGATTGAGGCCAAAAAACATGATTGTATTTGCTTAATTCTATATTTGGTTCAAGTTTTCATTGTTGTTAGTTCTTGCATTCTTGTTGTTAATCAGTTTAATGCTTGATGAACATTGAAATGCACTTGTTAATCTTAGGCAAACTCGAAAGAGCTAACCTAGGTTAGAACTAGGAATGAAAGAAGTGAGTTCAATACTTTAAGGATAATTCGCGGTTAGGATAGAAACATACCTAATTCGCGTCGCTTGGTTATAAAACGGGAAGATAGCTAGACACCTACGTTGAATTGTCACATCATCGCTCTTTGATGTAGTTGTAAAGTCAATGTTTTGGTTAAATGATTATAGGTTCGAAATTCCATAACCAAGGGGCATTAACCCCATAAACCACTTCACGTAGATAATTGCTTATAAATTAGGTTGTCATATCCTGCTCAATGATGTAGTTGTGAGACTAATTTGACTATGTTTAGAAGCTCGAAAGACCATGAACATTGCATTATCTTGTGAGACAATAAATGAAGTCATATACTTGAACCAATATGGAAGTAACAATGCATGATTGTCAGGCTTTAACACTGGATTCTTCTCATTATTGTTTTTCACTTAAAATTGTGATCAGCTTAGATTTAGAAACAATAAATCTTAAATATTGGAACATTAGCACTTTTGAATTTTGCAAATTGATACTTGAACTTATTAATTCACTAATAATCTAGTCCCTATGGGTTCGACATCCGACTCGCACAGAACCATTGTATTACTTGTATGATTGTGTGCACTTGCGTGTGTTCCGGAGGCGTAGCATGGACAATTAGGTTTAGGAGAGAGTTTGCAAGTATCAAGCTCCCAATAGCAGAGGAGCTTAAGTTAGACTGGACCAGTTCCACCGCGTTAAGTTATTTCTGGCAAGAGGCACTTCAGGAGATGTAAATATGGTTCCACAACCTATTATTTATGTGGACATGAGGTCTACATGATGAGATTGTCTAACTACAGATCAAAGTGATAAGGGTTAGCAAATTAAATCATCAACAAGGACACCAGCGCCACCACTCTCTTTGGGGCATGGACAGTAGATGTTAGCAGATAAAGATAAGATTAGAATGGGGGCATGTAGCTCTGGAGGTGGTTATAATTGCACATATGCATTAGCATGACAACCAAACTCGAATTCATTGCTAGATATTGTGATAGGTACATTGAATATTTGCTCTTACTTAATTTATGCTTGGGTAGATCTAGAATCTATGTTACCTCTATTACTACGCTATATAAGGAAGGTTTGTATAGCATTGAAGTTGCTATAGAGACCATTTGTTATGTATACATTGGAGGATGAATCTATTATTTCTAGGGGCAATTATCGAGGTGGTATGGTAGAGATTGTTGGTTGTTCCTCTATAGACCTGGTAGAGTTAGAAACGGTTAATTTTTGATGTTATCAAGGGTATAGATTAGCCAGTGTCGTGTTATGCTAATGTTCAATGTCGAGCGAAAATAATTAGATTCCACCTCCTATGAGAGACGGTTCGGGAATGGAAAGGCAATACAGTTACACCAAAAGGCAATTTCATAACCTATCCACGGGCAAAGAAGCTGATTGCTAAGGGCTATATCTGTCACATTATTAAAGTTTAGGATGCATATATAGAATCATTGACACGACCTGAACGTAGATCCGAATCGCGACATGGGACAAGGAGCCCCAAGAGGCTCCAAGTCGACCCATGGCATGAACATACATCTAACTCAATACATTAAAGTAGAATACTCAGCATAATAGCATAGAAAAATCATAATCATGAAATAACATAGAAAATGAAATGCACTTCATACATGACAGCTGAATACTACACATAGTCTAAAAGCCTCTAACACATCTGATAGGTTGATGGGACATCACCCCCAACTAACCTGGCAAGTCTGTAAAGACTGACATAAAGGATAACTGATATCAACTGGTCCTCGGAAGATGAGGACTCACTAATGAACTGGATGCTAAATCTGGGAACGAGCTAAAGACGGTGCTAGGTCTGAAGGTCGAAGCCTGTATCATAAAACAATACAGTGTAAAGTATGCGGTCAGTACGTGAAATATATCGAGTATGAAAGGTAACTAAAACCACTTAAATAAGTAAAAACATTCAAAACGTACATAATATAAAACATGATCAAAAGAGATTCTGAAAGTAGGGCTTGCATGTTATTTTCTGAAATCATAAGTAAAACTGAACATTGGGTCAAACCTGCTTTAGAACATATATACATACATACATACATATATATATATATATATATATATATATATATATCATGAGTAATAAACATGCAAAACTGGAATCATGAGGAACAACGGGAGACTCATCATATAACCGACATTCACGGCAGAGCATACGTGGTCCCAACTATCACACTCAAGTGGGTAGAGTCGTCCAAAGCATTGCAAGGGCTAAGGACGATACCACGAGATCGATATCAAGATTGTGGCCCAATCAGGACAGGGGATAGCTCACACAGGAGGTCTCAATATAATCTGATCATACCTACACTGGCGCGTAGTTCTGAGGCATAGGGTTGACTGACCCATAGCCTACTCAGTTCTAGACACTACTCCCAAAAACATGCATATGCTCTCCACCGATTTTCAACGAAACTGACCATCATTTATTAACGAAGCTGAATAATCAAGAATACACAAGTCTAAATCATACATGAGGAGCCTTGACTCAAACCATACCACAAGTTGAACATAAATGGGAGTCTTCGCTCCAAAACCATGTAGTAAGCTAAATTTGTAAAGTCATAAATCATACATGAACATATGGACACTGCCCGCTACTTTATCATTCTTGAAAATACATAATTCACTTGAAAACATAATCATAAACATGGGTAACTTGAAAACATGCTTTTCATCAACAATATCTCATCATACTAGAACATTCATCATAAGTCTCAACTTTCATGAACTTTGCATAATTGGGAATTTTAATTTATAAATATTAAAACATGATTTTCATTGAAACAATGTAAAACTTGCCCATGAATCATAATTCAATTATAGAAACATCTTTAAATTATATCCATGTAGGAAATTAAGGATATCATGCATTGGGTTAAACCCTATAGAATCAACATATAAAATTTTCATGATTTAGAGAGGGATTGCGCATGGATATGAACGGGTTCACCAATTCATAACCCTGCATACCTGGGGAAGAACTGATTTTACCACTCCTTGGATTCCCAAAGAAGAATATAAAGGAACTTGAAGTAAAAGGGCTTCATCGCCTCTCTAACTGTCTAACTTTGCATGCATGAGTGAAAATGGCCTAAAATGAACTTACCCCTCTTAAAACTCATCATTTATATCTTAAAGCAACGTAGTTTAGGCCTTACGATTATAGAAATTACGGAAAATCCCTTACTAAATTCGCATAAAACAATTGACTTCCAGTCCCACGAGGGACTGGACGAGTCGTCACCCAAGGGAACAAGTCGTGGAATCAGTCGTCGAGTGCACTGAATAATAGGTCATTTGGGGCTCGTCACGGAGGACCTCATGTGTCGTTACTGGTGACTACGACTCGTGGTCACCACTCGTCACCTTCACTGACTAAGATTTCAAATTATTTCCAACATACTGACCACGGCTCATCCCACGAATCGTGGTGACTGACCACGACTCGTGGGGACCTTCAGTAGGGTATGCTGCTAGGTCTCCTTTACTTTCCTTAAACCCTTGCCCGCAACTGACTCAATGAGTTGTGGGGACTGACCATGACTCGTGGTCAGGTCCATAGGGACCTCAAATTCCAAAATCCAACTCAAGCCTTGAACCTCACTATGAGTCTCCTCACTACTCGTGGTCTACTCCACGGGTCACAAAACGACTTGTTCTGTGACCTGGTGCTAGATTTTTAGTTTTCTCCTATTCAATTCCCAGGTTTGATCTTTGGCCTCCAGGGTATAGCAATATCTCCCCCTTGGGAACATTCATCCTCGAATGTTGAAAATCATATAGAAAAACAGCAAAATGCAATCATCATATTCAAATATAGATCATTTAAGCTGAAAACTGACGGAATGACTACCTCCGAACTAAACTACATGGATGAACTGAATTAACGAACCATACATACATACTTTGACATAAAAGAAACTTGGGCACATGAATTGAACATGAAAACTAAGTAGAGTATTAGGGAAAAACTGAGACCTGAAGCTAGAACTGAGCTGGTATTGAATAAATGCAGGTATCTAGCCAGCATTTCTGCTTCGGCTTCCCATGTAGCTCCCTCAACATGTTGGTTACTCCATAAAACCTTGACTGAAGCTACTTCCTTGTTCCTTAGCCTTTGAACCTGACGATCCAATATTTCCACCAGAATCTCTTCATAACTAAGATTGTCTTTTACACCAACACTGTCCACCGGAACAACTAGAGTTGGATCACCCAAACACTTCCTTAAGAGCGATACATAAAAATAGGATGCACTGAAGCTAATTCTAAGGGAAACTCTAATTCATATGCCACCTTTCCAACCCATTTCACAATCCGGTAGGGGACAACATAATGAGGGCTGAGTTTTCCTTTCTTTCCAAACCTCATCACCCCCTTCATGGGAGACACTTTCAGAAACACCCAGTCATCAACTTCGAACTCTAGTTCTCTTTTTCTCACGTCGGCATAGGACTTTTGGCAACTCTGAGTTGTTTTCGACCTATCCTATATAAGTTGAACCTTCTCCATAGCCTCATGGACAGAATCTGGTCCTATCATCACAGCTTCACAGACTTCGAACCAGCCAATAGGCGATGTACATCTCCGCCCATAGAGAGCCTCAAACAGAGCCATCTAAATGCTGGAATGGTAGCTGTTATTGTATGTAAACTCAATAAGAGGCAAATGATCATCCCAACTACCCTGGAAGTCAATCACACAAGCTCTAAAAATGTTCTCGAAAGTCTAAATTTTCCGCTCCTCTTGACTATCCGTTTGCAGGTGAATGTTGTACTGAGCTTAACCTGAGTACCAAGTCCTTTTTTAAACGACCTCCAAAACCGAAAAGTAAATTGGTACCTCTGTCTGATATGATAGAAAAGGGCACTCCATGCAATCAAAATAGTTCTTGGATGTATAGTTTGGCATAATCCTCTGCCAAATACGTGGTTTTGACCGGTATAAAATGAGCAGCTTTGGTCAACCTGTCTACAACCACCCAAATGGAGTCATATTGCCAGCGAGTGCGAGGCAAACCTATTATGAAGTCCATATTGATTTCTTCCCACTTTCAAGTAGGAATACTGATATCCTGAAGAACACCACTCGGTCTCTAATGCTTAACTTTCACTTGCTGACAGTTTGCACACTTAGCCACAAATTCTGCTTTGTCCTTCTTCATGCCATTCCACCAATAGACTTTTCGTAAGTCATGATACATCTTGGTGGCACCTGGGCGAATTGAATACCTAGATCCATGAGCCTTGTGCAACATCCAGTTCCTCAAATCATCAACATTCGGAACACATAAGCGACCCAGGTATCGAAACACACCATCTCCCCCTTTGGAGAAAACCTCTACCTTTTGATTCTGAATGGCTTCCTTTCACTTTACCAAAATGGGTTCCTCGTCTTGTCTAGCTTTTACATCAGCCACCAAGGACAATTCTGATCCGTTCTGCACAATAACACCACCATCGGTCGAGTCAACCAACCGAACTCCTAACCGTGCAAGTCAATGCACATCCTTCACCAGCTCATTTCTTCCCTCGTCCACATGGGACACACCCTCCAAAGAGAGTCTACTAAGTGCATCTGCTACTATATTAGCCTTATTCGGATGGTAAAGCACACTCATATCGGTAGTCCTTAAGTAGCTCTAACCATCTCCTTTGACAAAGATTGAGATCCTTCTGGATAAACACATATTGTAAACTCTTATGATCTGTAAACACATCCACATGGACCCCATCCAAGTAATGTCTCCATATCTTCAAGGTGAATACCACCGCGAACAATTCAAGATCATGGATCGAGTAATTTTTCTCATGAACTTTCAGCTGTCTGGAGGCATATCCTATAACTTTTACATGCTACATCAATACACACCCAAGTTCGATCCTTGAAGCTTCACAATACACCACGAACCCATCGGTAACCTCGGGTAGAGTTAACACCGGTGCTGAGGTAAGTCGAGTCTTCAACTCTTGAAAGCTTCTCTCACAATCCCCGACCATTGAAATTTCACTTTCTTTTGGGTCAATTTGGTCAATAGTGTTGAAATAGATGAGAAGCCCTCAACAAATCTCCGATAGTAGCCAGGTAAGCCCAAAAAGCTCTGGATATCTGAAGGATTCACCAGTCTATGCCAATTCTTTACCGCTTCTATTTTTTGAGAGTCCACCTTTATGCCCTCACTGGATACCACATGACCCGAAAACGCCACTGATTTTAACCAAAACTTGCACTTTCTGAATTTAGCATATAGCTGGCGATCCTTGAGAGTCTGTAGCACCACCCTCAAATGAGCGGCACACTCCTCCTCACTCCAAGAATATATCATAATGTCATCAATAAACACAATTATTAACGTATCCAAGAATGGCTTGCACACCCTTTTCATCATGTCGATAAGGTTACAGGAGCATTCGTTAGTCTAAAATACATATCTACAAACTCATAATGACCATACCGTGTCCTGAAGGCTATCTTCGGGATGTCGCTCTCCCGAACTCTAAGCTGATGGTATCCGGATCTGAGATGTATCTTTGAAAAGCACTTGAAGCCCTGAAGCTGGTCAAAAATCATCAATCCTGGGGAGAGGATACCTGTTCTTGATGGTGACCTTATTCAATTGACAATAATCAATACACATATGAAGAGAACCATCTCTCTTTCGGACAAAAAGAACTGGTGCACCCCATGGGGACTGGTGGGGCTTGTTGGTGCTCGTCTTCATTGCCATCCTCGTGGTTGTTTCCATTCCCTTTCCTTCTACCATTAACTCTACAGGGATCCATGATTCTGCAATCGCGAAAAGCACGAGTTAGAAGGATAGGGGGACATTTCATCGCACGACATGGAACATCAAAGAAGGGAACTTTTCCAAAAAGTCTCGTAGCCTCTTCATCATAAGTGTAAAACACTCCATACCCATGAAAAAGACTCTACTTAGTGCAGCTTTCAGACACCCTAGGACACTTCAAACCTATGGCTCTGATACAAGGTTTGTCACGAATCGAACATAGACCTAAATCGCGACATGGGACAAGGAGCCCCGAGAAACTCCAAGTCGACCCAAGGCATGAACATACATCTAACTCAATCCATTAAAGCAGAATACTCAACATAATAACATAGTGGAGGCATAATCGTGACATAAACTAGAAAACGAAATGCACTTCATACATGACAACAAAATACTACACATAGTTAGAAAGCCTCTAACACATCTGATGGGTTGATGGGACAACACCCCCAACTAACCCAAAAAGTCTGGAAAGACTGAACATAAAGGATAATGATATCAACTGGTCCTCCGGAATGAGGACTCACGAATGAACTGGACGCTAACTCCGAGAACGAGCTAAAGACGGTGCTGGGTCTGAAGGTCGGAGCCTGTATCACAAAATGATACAACATAAAGTACGCGGTCAGTGCGTGGAATGTACTGAGTATGCAAGGTAAGTAAAACCACTTAAATAAGTAAAACATTTAAAACATTCATAATATAAAAAATGATCAAAAGAGATTCTGAAAGTAGGGCTTTCATGCTATTTTTTGAAATCATGATTTCAACATACCATAACATCATAACTAAATCGATTGACCCAAAGCTAAAATCTGAAAATCATAAGTAAAACAAAACATTGGGTCAAACCCTCTTTAAAACATATATATATATATAGAGAGAGAGAGAGAGTAATATACATTCAAAACTGAAATCACGAGGAACAATGGGAGACTTGTCATATAACCGACATACCACAATAGAGCTTACATGGTCCCAACTATCACACTCAAGTGGGTAGAGCTGTCCAAAGCCTTGCCAGGGCTAAGGACGATACCATGATATTAATATCAAGATCATGACCCAATCGGGGTAGGGGATAGCTCACATAGGAGGTTCCCATATAATCTGATCATACCTACATTGGCGCGTAGTTCTGAGGCATAGGGTTGACTGACCCATAGCCTACTCGGTGCTAGAAACTACTCCCAAAAATATGCATATGCTCTCTATCATTTTTCAACGAAGCTGAATAATCAAGAATACATAAATTTGAATCATACATGAGGAGCCTTGACTCAAACCATACCACAACCTCAACATAAATGGGAGTCTTCGCTCCAAAACCATGTGGTAACCTAATTCGTAAAGTCATAAATCATACTTGAACATATGGGCATTGCCCGATACTTTATCATGCTTGAAAATACATAATTCACTTGAACACATGATCATAAACATGGGTAACTTGAAAACATGCTTTTCATCAACAATATCTCATCATACTAGAACATTCATCATAAGTTTCAACTTTCATGAACTTCTCATAATTGGGCATTTTAATTTATAAAGATTAAAACATGATTTTCATTGAAACAACGAAAAAATTGCCCATGAATCATAATTCAATAATAGAAACCTCTTTAAATCTTACCCATATAGGAAATTAAGGATTTCATGCATTGGGTTAAATCCCATAGAATCAACATATGAATTTTTCATGATATAGGGAGGGATTGGGAATCGGTGTGAACAAATTCACCCATGCATAACCCTACATACCTGGGGAAGAACTGATTTGACCACTCCTTGGATGCCCAAAGAAGAACTGAAAGGAACTTAAAGGAAAAGGGCTTGATCACGTCTCTAACTCTCTAACTTTGCATGCATGAGTGAGAATGGCCTAAAATGAACTTACCCCTCTTAAAACTATTTATTCATAGATTAAAATGATGTAGTTTAGGCCTTAGTATTATAGGAATTACTGAAAATCCCTTACTAAATTCGCAGAAAAGAACTAACTGCCAGTCCCCATGAGGGACTGGACGAGTCGTCACCCAAGAGAATGAGTCATGGTATCGGTCATCACGTGCACTGTCTAATAGTTCATCTGGGGCTCGTCGCGAGGGAACTCACGAGTCGTTACTGGTGACCATGACTCGTGGTCACCACTCTTCACCTTCACTGCCTAAGATTTCAAATTATTTCCAACATGCTGACCACGGCTCATCCCATGAATCATGGTGACTGACCACGACTCATGGGGACCTTCCATAGGGTAGACCGCCAGGTCTTCTTTACTTTCCTTAAACCCTTGCCCACGACTACTCAACGAGTCGTGGGGACTAACCAAGACTCATGGTCAGGTCCGTGGGGACTTCTAATTCAAATATTCCAACTCAAGCCTTGAACGTCACTACGAGTCTCCTCACGACTCATGGTCTACCCCACAGGTCACAGAATGACTCATTCTATGACCTGGTGCCAGATTTTCAGTTTTCTCCATTTCCACTCTCGGGTATGATCTTTGGGCTTTCAGGGTTTAACAATCATCGACTCTGCAGTTTATTCTGATGGTCAATAAGTTTTTGGATATGTTTCCAGATAAGCTTTCTAGTATTCTTCCAAAGTAGGGAATTAATTTTTTTTCTATTGATACATGACGTAGCCTATATTGATTCCTCCTTATAAAATGAATCATGTTGACATAAACAAATTGAAGAAACAATTGAATGTTTACTTGATAAATGCTTCATTAGGCCTAGAATTTCTCCATTGGATGCGCCAATATTATTTGTGAGCAAAAGAAGGATTGACATGAAGTCAAGGTTTCCTTAAGTACAAGCTTGGGAAAAAGATATTCCAAAGATATCCTTTAGGACCAATTATGGTCATTTATAATAAATTCACGACTCCAACAATGTTTTATAGCTTTTTGGGGTTAGCTAGGTATTACAGAAGGTTGGTGAAAGGATTTCTTCACTATTAACACCATTGACAAAGATGACTCAAAAAGGGGCTAAGTTTTTATGTAACAAGGCTTATGATAATATTCAGATCACCTCCCCAAGCCATCTTAACATAATTGTATGTGAGAAATCAATCGTGACAAGTTGACTCTTCCTATTCAACTGCTTCAACCATTTTCGAGCCCTTATATCTTTTTCGGGGCATCCATTTTTAGGAGATGAAAGACAAACTGGCATCTGCACCAATACTAGCCTTACTAGAAGGCTTAGAGGTTATGATGTATATGTGACGCTTAGGGTGTGTTTTGATACAATATGACAAGGTAATTGCCTATGCTTCAATACAGTTTTAGAAGTATGAGAAGAATTACCCAACCCATGATTTAGAGTTGGCTGCAGTTGTTCATGTATTGAAGAACTAGAGATATTATTTATATGGTGTTTAAGTTGACATCGTTATATATCACAAGACTCCACAGTGTAAGTTTAAGCAAAAAGAGCTAAACTTGTGATAGCATCATTGGATTGAGTTGCTGAAAGACTATGATGTAGATATCCTGTATCATCCAGGGAAGGCCAATATTGTAGACAATACCCTTAGTCATAGATCCATAGGCAACTTGTCATATCTGAGGCCAGAAAAGAGAGAATTGGCTCAAGAGTTGCACCAGTTGTCTAGTTTGGTAGTCTGGTTGATGGACTCAAACGATGATAGGGTCATGATTCAGAATAATGCAGTGTCATCTCTAGTTGAGGAGGTAAAAGAGCAACATTGTGAGGATCCCATATTAGTACAGCTTAGAGGCAAGGCTCAATAGGAAGAGTCATTGACCTTTGATATACTAGGAGACGAAGTATTGAGATTTAGAGGTCGACCCTGGGTTCTAGATATTATAAGGCTTCGTAAGTAGATCATGCCAGAGGCACATTATTCCCGCTATTATCTCTACTCAAGTTTGAAAAAAAAGTCCCATGATATAAAATAAATCTATTGGTGGCATAGGACAAAGAACGATATTGCCGATTTTGTGGAACAATGTCCCAATTGTCAATAGGTAAAGATGAACATCAGAAGCCCGATGGGCTAAGATAAGAGATAGCATTCCTATGCAAAATCGGCATGGATTTTATTATAGGTTTATTCCCTACCTGGATTAAGTTTGACTCTATCAAAATCATTATTGAGAGGCCTACAAAATCAGTCCATCCTATATAATCAAGACTACATTCACAGCTGAAGATTATGCTGAGTTGTATATTAGAGAGATAGTACGACTACATGTTATCCTAGTGTCTATTATTTTAGTAGAGAGGCATAGTTCACAACTAATTTCTAAAAGGCATTCCAGAATACTTTGGGGTCACAAGTTAATCTTAGCACAACCTTTCATCCCTAGAGTGGTAGCCGAATAGAGCGCATGATTCAGATGCTCGAGGACATGTTACGGGCATGTGTGCTAGACTTTAGAGGAAGTTGGGTTTATCACCTCCCTCTGACTGAATTTTCTTAATAATAGTTACCATTCTAATATTAAAATGGTGCCTAACGAGGATCTATATGGGAAAAAAGTACAGAATTCCTCATTCGATGGTTCGAGGAAGGTAAGTCAAGATTGATTTGACCAGACTTGATATAGTAGGCTGAAGTGAAGGTTAAGCTCATTAGAGAGCGGTTATTGACAGCCCAAAGTCATCAAAAATATCACTTCGATGTACGATGTAGGGATTTGGAGTTATGTGCTGACAATTAGATATTCTTGAAAGTCTCCCTTATGAAGCACATTATGGGATTTGGTAGGAAGGGCAAGCTTAGCCCAATATTTATTAGGTTATACCAGATCCTCCTATAGCTAGACAGAGTAGCATATAAGCTAGAGTTGCCTTTGGGGCTAAGATATGTTCATTTATTTTTTCATGTATCGATGCTATAGAAGTGCATAGGACACCCTTCTAGGGTTGTCCCAGTTGAGGATGTTTAGATTATAGAGGAGTTGTCCTACGTGGAAACTCTAGTTGCCATATTAGATCGGCAGGTCTGTAGATTGAGGACCAAATATGTGGCTTCTGTAAAATTCGTATGGAGGAATAGGAATGTGGAAGAAGTAACTTGGGAAGTTGAGTATGACATAATATTTATATATCCTCGCCTATTTCAGACCTCAGGATGATAGTATATCATCTAAAATTGCTCTAGTTAAGGTGAGGAACCTATTCGAGCTACACATTCTTGCTTATTATTATTTGTATGTTTGTTCGAGCACTTGCCTGTTGAGTTATGTTGTTTAGCTATTTGTATCATCCCTTGAGATGTCTACATTGGAATTCTCTACATTTAGATTTGCAGATAATCCATATTACTAAGGAGATTCTTCCGAAATTTTTTTGGCAATTCCTAAAGATTTGACTAAGTGAATCTAGTTTACATTCAAGGATGAATGTTCCTAAAGGGAAAAGAACGTAATACCCACAAATGGATTCAATTCGGATTTCATGCTCACTTCAGAAATGAAGCTAGTCTTTGACTTGGTCTTCAAATCCTAAGTCTCTGCCGTTTCCCGGCTGTGGTGATGGGCCTAGCGAGAAGATATGCTTTACGGGCTAATGTTTTATTTTTATATTGCACGAAAGTGAAATAATAAGAAAATATAGTTTCTTGAGCAAAGACGTCCGTGTGGGCCAAGTGATATCACGACGACAGAGGGACATGCGCGTACACACACATGTCAGCAGGAAAACATACATGTAGACATGCACGTTGGAAGGCATCTGTGTATGGACAGGGGAATAAGGAAGCATGTGTGCACACATTATTACATCACACCTTGTGTTGGGCCAAGCCCTGCCGATATCGGGTCAACCCGCCTATTCAAGTGGATTTTTTCCCTAAAATCATTTCTACTTCATTTTTTGTGGAAATCAGAGCTTCTAATGGCTCCTATGTTGGAGGACATATCATCAAGATAAAGTATATTAAACCTTAGTTCAAATCCATTAAATCCAAGCTAGAATTGAGTAAGTATCATGGGGAAAGACGTCTAGATTATGTTGTCTTCACTGATTGTAGATTTATTGTGGTTTATTCGAGGAAGAAGATCATGGGGATTGTGTATATATACTATTTTCCTTATTCTACTATAAGGTAAGAATTTCTAAACCTCCCTCTATCATAATTTGGAAACTATACGCTATATATTGAAAAGGCTAGCAACATTGAAAATTCTTTCTATTTGTTGCATCGTGAACTATTTCTCGTGGCCACTATGTTGTTGGAGGTTATGATTATATGTTTCAGTTTTTGATTACATATATTGGTTAAAGGATAATTGAACAATCGAAAATTGCGTACAAGCTATGTTAAGGAAAAACCTTCTTTGGCAAGTTTCTTTTATCATATAGTTGATGCGATTTGTTATCAATCATCATAGCACTTGTATCCATGTTAGTTATTGTTGGTTGGATTTTGTAGCAACGTATACATACATGTGTGAGATTCCCTTTTTAGGGATTTTCTTTTTTAGTTGTTGCCTCATTTGAAAGTGTTGGAGAACTTATTATATACTTTGGTTATCGCGTAATTGACTATTGTTAGGTTGTTTCATTGAGAATTCCTTAAAGGCTTGTGCTTAGATTCTTAGTGCTACATATCATTATTTCTAGATCTCTAGCTAGTTTGGAGCATAACCCAAGTGGTTTTGATGCCCTTAGCTAAAGATATTGCTCGCCTTCGGGTTAGTGGTACATCATTACCTACAGAGTCACTTTGTGATAAACATATATTGGTGCAAATGGGCTATTTTCCTATTATGGCTACTGTCACAGCCCCAGTCTATACCTTGGATGATACATGGTACTTGGAGTCACAAGTGACCCAAGTCGGCCCATGGTCTATCCTAACACTGGCAATCTAAGTAAAATCATAGAGGAAGTTTTAAAATAATAAAATAAAATATTTATGAAGAGGAAATAAATCATAAAGTTTTAATAAAATAATATTTCTGAATCTATGTATGTGTCTGAAAGCCATCTATCTGATGAGTTACTGGTTCAAGACCCCAGCTAACTCTAAGTCTAACTGAAAGAAATATAACTGAAGAAAAATAATCATCATCCTCAAAAGGTGAGGACTCACCCCTGATCCAAAACACGGAGAATAGAATAACAAAAATAATAATCATCATCAGTACTTTGAATATACTGAGTAAGTAGGAGAATCCATAACATGGAGAATAGAATAACAAAACTGTAAAGACATGAAATGACCAATTGAAATGCTGAAACTGAATAAACAGCAAGATACTAAGATGGTCAAGATGACCCTATCTGATGATCAAAGACATGCACTAAATCTGAGATACTGATCTGAAATACTGTACTGAACTGATCTGAACTGAGTAATATGAAATTTTTCTGAACTGAGCTAATGTGAGACTGAACTAAACTGACTAATGGGAGTGTCTATAACCGACATTTAACCACGTGAGCTAGACATGGAGCCCGATGTATACACCCCATCTATAGGACCCAATATACCTTGTCTAGGTATAAAGGCATGAACCAGGTGATCACAAGTTTGGGGCCATAAGGAAAATAAAAATTAATCTACGGTGGCAACGTACTTCTGGGAACCTGGGTGCCTTTGAACCCCGGTTTGCTCGGTGCTAAGACCTACTCCCATAGAATAGTTCTAAAATGAATACTAAGTTGATAGCTCGAAACAGGGGCCTAAGATTAAGTTAGGAATACCTATCTAGAAGTACCCTGAGAGTCTTATTTGACCGGATTATGTAACTGGTGTTCTAAGACTGGTCAAAGATGCTTATTTGGAAGCGTCGTAACCGTCTAAAGAATAAACTATAATGTGAAGCTGGGGTCCTAAGGCTGGTCAAAGCTGCTTATTTAGAAGTATCATGACCGCCTAAAGAACCACTAAAATCTGATAACTGAGTCTAATACTGATAACTGGGAGGCACCACTGACACCTCAAGAATTAACTGTAGTCAAATTGATCATCTGACATTTCTGGACAACACTGAGTATAATAATCTGACTGAGACTGGGCATGTATATGTCTGACTAAAATTTCCACATACACTAACAATATGGGTATCTCAAATCTAATAGAATCAAGCTACAGGGAAACTAGTCCAACACTCAAGATTCTAAATTCTACTGAACTGAGAACTAGGGCTAAATCATTCCACTAATTCAATTTTCACAAATTTCTAGAAATAGGGAATAATAAGCAATTAAAATCATGAGAAATATACCACTTGAAATATTAAAGGAATTAGTCTGACAATTTTCTGCATTTCGAGTCCACGGGCTAAATTGATAGAGAAAAAAAATAGCGAAGATTTTTGGGGACACAAGGGAAGAACTATTCCCTTGTTGAATTCACGTACCTAGATAAGAAATCCCAAATATTTTTCCACCTGATCACCCAAAATTTATAACAATTCATCAATAAGGACGTTCCTATCTTGGTAGAAGGAACTCTTGATAATGAAAAAATTATGGTGACTAAGGTGTGTAAATATTCAGATTTTATTTACAAGAACTACATTCTTAATGTCTTAGAGGATGGATTTTATAACGTCTTCAATATTTGTAAAACTTCTAAAGAGTTATGGAATGCTCTTATGAAGAAATACAAGACTGATGACGTTGGACTAAAAAAGATTGTGGCTGCAAATATTTTGGACTTTAAAAGGGTTGACAACAAAACTATCATGTCCCAAATCCAAGAACTACAAGTCATCATTCATAATCTCCTTGTGGAAGGTATGATTATAAATGAAGTGTTTCAAGAGCAGCATTCATCAAAAAGTTGCCTCTTTTATGGAGAGATTTTAGGAGTTACTTGAAGTATAAATGCAAGGAAATAACTCTTGAAGATATGATTGTTTGTCTGAGGATAGAAGAAGATAATAAGGCTGTTTTCATGATCCAAGTAGCTGTGATTGATACCCACACAATTTTTTCCGGTGGGCGAACCAATGAGTCCCAACTAATTACCCAATTGCAATAGTCATACAAAAAAATAAGCATTTTAAGGACAATAGCTGAAGCCTTGAATAATTAAAAGAAAATAATTGCAAAATCTATTTATTACATCTCCACAAAATAAAAGTCATTGTACTTGAGGATATCTACCTAACATATCTCTTAGAGGAACGAATTAAGAAAATAAACGAGTCCATGTTTGAACAAAAGACATTCTCTATAGTGGAATTATGGTACACGATCGGATCCGTTCACCTCCGAATATCTTCTGTTGCTCTATAGATGGGGTCGAGAGGAACTTTCTAGATTACAGTCTGCACTTAGAAAAGAAGTTCAGAAGTAGTATCAATATGACACAATGTACTGTAGGCATCATCAACCGAATTTTGAGAATAACCAATATATATATATATATATGTATATATATATATATAAATCACAACATCCATTCATGAAAACATTTATTCATTACACAATCCTATTTCTAATGTTGTTTAGAGCAAGGTATAAGCTGGCCTACTTACTGAATTAGGCCTCATTGCATCGGGGTTTCTGTCGCGGCGGTGGTCTCGCGACAACAGTAAGAGTACTGCTGCAGCGGTACTGCACAGGTAGTAGCTCGACCCAACTGTCAACTTTGTTCCCATACTTAGAAGTTTTTCCTAGCCAGTCATCAACTCAAAATAATTGCATACATGACAAGCTCCATGATTAATTCATCAACTTATTTATCAAATATAAACACATAAATTCTTATCAACCAGTTCATTATGTCATTTTTGAAATATAAACACATGATTTCTCAACAATTAATTCTTTTTTTGTGACTTCACTTTGGTAATGTGCCGAACACACGCCTCTGTCACATCACCGCACACTTACTCGCACTTATCACTGTAATTCAGAGGGTCTTATTTCTTTTCTTTAATTTATGACCTGTAGGGGACTCTAGAAAGTCATGTACTGTACCAGTATGGTACCCGCTCCCACTCATCTGCTCGTCCGGATGCTCCCCTCAGACACGAGCCATTCAATCATAATTACTCGCCCGGATGCTCCCCTCGGGCATGGGTCACTCATCTCACGATAAGGTATGTCATCCTCTCATTATCATATCATATGGATTTTATCACTCGATCACTTAGCATAACCTTGTAGAGGCATCTAGTTGCTCTCACCAATTGAGTAGATATATCTACCAATGTACAACCACTCATATGATAGTTTGAATGAACCCACATACATTTCAAAACATTCAATTTTCATAACCTTATCAACAGTTATCATCTCAAGTGTATTTTACAATTATGTGAAACACATTATAACATCAACGACAAATTATGTCCGAATACCAACTAAACATGCTGTCACTTCACACATATACACATCATTATGTAAAGTCTAACTCCTTATAAATCATAACCTACCTCAATTGCAGGGCAAGAGAAGTCAGCTACTCTACAGGAGCCTTGCCTTTTCTCAAAGTCTCGGAACGCTTTATCTACAATAATAATTGTAGAGAAATTTATTATTTACTCTTCAAATAAGGGTCTTTGTATGTTAACCCCGCCCCATATTCCCCATCATAGTGACCTCCATCGTTACCCACCAAAGAATTCATCACATTCTACTCATAAATCGATTATTCCTACCCTAATTATGGAGTTTCCACTCTTAACCCCTCCTAAGCAGTTACTAGGGATAATGATTTTACTTTATCAAATTGCGAGTCTCAATTACACTTCAATTATATACATGTATTCACAATCCCCTAGGAAGTGTAATTAGTTTTTCTAGACCTAGGAACCAATACACATTAGTTCTCCCTTAATCAGCCCCAGTTTCACCATTCTATGATTCTTTAATTAAGAATTCACTATCAAGGGCCACCCTATGATTCTAGGATGTCAAGAAATAGAATGGGGGATGGAATTGGATAGAGACATATCTTGGGAAGAAAAATTTGTTTTTTCTCTAAAAAAGATGCCCTAAGCCTTTTAGTTTTTTGTGACTTAGAATCATGGGGTAAAACCCTTGAAATCCCACTAAAAACTCGATTACTGTCTCCCGTCATCCACTGTTGCGGTCAAAAGTCTGCTGCAGCAGACCTGCTATGGCGGTCAGGACACCACCACAATAGATCCAACAATTATTCTTCAATTCTATTACAGCGGGCCCCTAACCGTAGTAATGTCTCGCTGCAGCAGTTTCCCCCTTCTGCTGCGGTCTCCCGTTAACCAGTAGCTCCCATTCCCCTACACAAAGACCTTGCCTCAAATCAAAGTTTAGATAACATTCAGCCAACACTTTTCCACGTGTAATCTAGACGAAAAGAGGGTGTTCTAGACTTATATCCCTGTAATGATAGATGGGTCATTACATCAGATACCAATTAAAACGCCATCCATCCTCGAATTACCTAAGGAAGTAAGGAAAAGAGAATACTTGATTCCACAAATAGTTGGGGATATTTGTTTCACATATCCACTTTGGTCTCCCAAGTGGCTTCCTCTATTGGATGATTCTTCCACTAGACCTTTACCGTCGTGATCTCCTTTGATCTTAATATGCGGATCTCCCTTCTAATATAGCCATAGGCTCTTCCTTGTAAGACATGTTCTCATCAAGCAGTTCTGAATCTCATCGAATGATATTAGACCTATCCCTATGGTATTTCTTTAGCACAGAGACATGAAATGTTGGATATGCTCCTGACAAACCTAGCGTCAGAGCCAGTTCGTGCGCTACCTCTACCACACGTCGAAGAATCTCGAACGACCCAATGTACCTCGGGCTAAGCTTGCCCCGCTTTCTAAATCTCATCACTCCATTCATAGGGGAAACCTTGAGTAAAACTTTCTCTCCCACCATGAACTCCATATCTCGCACCTTTTTATCTGTATATTGCTTCTGCCTGCTTTGAGAAACCACCAGTCATTCCTAAATCATCCTAACTTTCTCCAAGGACTCTTTTAACAAATCAGTGCCCCATGGTCTCACCTCAAACACATTGAATTAGCTAATTGGGGATTTGCAGTTCCTTCCATACAAAGCCTCAAAAGGTGCCATACCAATAGTTGAGAAATGGCTATTATTATACGCAAATTCTGCCAAAGATAAGAACTTGTCCCAATAGCCCCCAAAATCAATCACACGGGCCTGAAGCATGTCCTCTAATACCTGAATTTTCCGCATCCGACTGCTATCTGTCTGCGGCTGAAAGGTCGTACTCAAATCCAACCTGTTGCCTAGTTTAGCCTGCAAGATCCTCCAAAAGTAGAAAGTGAACTGCATACCCTATCTGAGACGATCGAAACTGGCACCCCATGTAATCGAATCACCTCTTTCACATATAATTTTTCCAGTCTCTTTGCATTGTAAGTCACCTGGACAGGAAAGAAATGGGCAGACTTTGTCAGTCTATCAACAATAACCTAGATGGAGCCAGACTTTTCCAACATCTTCAGAAGGCAAACCACAAAGTCCATCGCTATTCGCTCCCACTTCCACTCTGGGATGGGCATTCTCTAGAGTACTCCCCCAAACTTCTGATACTTATATTTCACCTGCTGACAGTTTAGGCATTGGGAAACATATTCAATAATGTCCCTCTTTATTCTGCTCCACTAATAGTGTTTCTTCAGGTCATGATACATCTTGGTAACTCTAGGATGTATAGAATACCTCAAGCTGTGAGCTTCTGACAAGATAGTTTTGATCAACTCGCCAACTCGGGGATCACATACACGTCCCCTTATTCTCAAAGTCCCTTCACTATTTATTGTCTCCTCCGTCGCCTTCCCTCGTAAGACCTGATCATGAATCTTACTCAGCCTTGCATCCTCAAATTTCCTAGATTTAAGTTCCTCTAGCAGCAATGATCTAGCTTTCACACTGGCTAGTGTCTTGCATGACTTGGCCAATGTAAGTTTCACTAGACTGTGGCCAGTCTCTAAACTTCTCTGGCCATCAGATGTTGGGTAGCTTCCAAATAAGCCAAACTACCTATGCTCACTACTTTCTAGCTCAAGGCATCTTCCACTACATTCACGTTCCATGGATGATATAGGATTGTTACATCGTAGTCCTTAAGTAGTTCTATCCATCTCCACTGTCTCACATTGAGATCCTTCCGGGAGAACACATACTGCAAACTACGGCGGTTTGTGAACACCTCATAGTAGGCTCCATACAAGTAATGCCTTCATATTTTTAGGGTAAATACCACCACTGTCAATTCCAATTTCATGCGTGGGGTTGTTCTTCTCATGAACTTTCAACTATCTTGAAGCATACATAATGACCAGTCTTTCCTGCATTAACACAACACCAAACTAGACCGTGATGCATCACAATAAACCATAAAATCTTTACCTGCTACCGGTAGTGCCAGATTAGGTGCCATGGTTAGCAAGGTTTTGAGCTTTTGGAAGCTTTCTTCACATTATTTGGACTACTAGAATGGCACATCTTTTTGGTTTAGCCTTGTCAACCGAGAGGAAATGGCGGCAAAGCGCTTCACAAATCGGCGGTAATAATTGGTCAGCCCCACAAAGCTCCTGTAATGCCCCGTATAATTTAAGCGATAAACTCATACCGTCAAGATGAAAAAGGGTTCTTAGTACCACTAGAAGGATTATGAGGTATTCATATCACTCAATAATCGTACATTAAGATTTGAAGTCGAGGAAGTTGTAAAACGAAAATCGGCAAAAATTATTGCTAGTTACTTTCAGCAATTCTTTGAAATTTAAGTCATGTCTCTAGGATTTTATCCCAATTTATAAAGCGTTAGGAGGCCTACTTCCCATCAAATTGAAGGTCTATGAGTCTAGTTTCTAATGGACAAAATGATTCACTGATATAGCTTCACAACAAAGAGATATTTACGTTTTCGCGAGACTGCACAAGCAAGCACATAGAGGTGGGACCCATGTGATAATGCTCAAATCACACTCCTGTAAAAGTATGATGCAGACATTGTCAATAAAGAACCCAACAAAGGTTGGGGTCGATCCCACAAGGAATATGATCAAGATATAGAATAAAGTTGGTATTTATGCTTTTAGTGCAATTATTTCTTAAAAAGGGGGTTTCAAGAAATAAACACTTCACGGTTTTGAAAGTTGAAGTTGTTGTCAAATTATACAATTAACTAGGGAGGTGTTCCCCATGGATTCATAACTACTCTGAATTTTACAGTTGTGATCTCTTCCAATACTTAGCTTATAGAACTGATAACATAGGTTCATCCAAAAGACTGATTCGCCTCTATCGGATGACTAAACTCAATTACTGAATTAGGTCTCTTGAGTGATTTCACTTTAATCATTATAAATTTATTCCAAATTAACTATCTTGCGACAGCAGCTCAAGTTATACAATGAACCATAAAGTTTAAGGCTTTGTTGTTCTTCTCTTGTCCTAATCTCTACCACTCTAGCTTCAAGCAAGTAGAGAATTTAGGCAAGGGTCAACCCTATACTGTACCGCTCTAAAGCACGACTGACTGAGAAGGAAGGGTAACCATCCTATCATGCCTCGTAGCCTCCTGCCTATAGTATGTGGTGCACAACACATCCATATACAAGACTCTACTTAGCACGGCTTGCAGACTCCCTGGGATACGACCTGCTCTGATACCAAGTTTGTCACGCCCCACCTTGGGGGGGTATGACTGGCACCTGGTGCCCTAGTAGGACCTAGACTGCTATCTGGTGAGCCTAGGCACATCTGGTGCCTGGCTGGCTCTAACTCAAATTCCTGGAAACAAAGGGCTATATAACGGCTGTAAACACAGCCTCCGGCCAACAGGCCTATAGGCACCTGTACCTGAAAAAAAAAACAGCTAACCAGAAACATACTACTGTCAAGGGAACCTATGCGGGCCGGCAAGGCCACCATGCTGTCTAGTTCTCTGTAACTTAACAATAGCACGCTAAATAATTACATGACCGGCAAGGTCACCACTACTGACTGATTATGGCCACACACGGCCAACATGAATAGAAATAAGAAATAACTATAACAAGCTGCACGGCCTCACACGACCGGCTCAACTGACCACAGGGAAATATATACATACTGCAATCCTCTAGGAATAGCAATAGAAATGATCGGGACAGGGCCCCGACCTACCCGTACTGTACAACAAAAGAAAACAAAATACACCTCTGGAATTCAGACTCCGGATGACAGGAGCTGAATACTCAATAGCTGGCTGGAATCACGAGGAATCGCCTCCTCGTCTATGAGTACCTGCAGGCAAGTAATGCCGCGCCCCACTGGGCGTCAGTACCACTGGTACTGAGTATGCAAAGCAACTTAAATAGTACAACTGAAAACAACTGAATATAGATAGCGTATCTAGCATTTCTGTATAGCAGGAGATAACTGAATCTGAAGAAGCTGGTATGAACTAAATCAAGCTTTCTGTACTGATAAGGTAGAGGCGTACTTGTAGACGCGATGGCCTGCTGTCTAGTAGCTAGTACATAATATATAAAGCACATAAATGGATATACAAGTAGCAAGCAAGAGCCAATACCAACCCCCATAAGCCGGATGGCGCCAAGCAAGCAAACAATCTATATACCCCTACCCGGGTCAAAACCAACCAAAAATAAGTCACTCCACTCATCTGATAACTGTGAGCTCCTCCTACCGGCCCCCTTGGGTACGTAGCTCAGGCCTTGGCCTCTGACAATAAACTGTGTCTGAGTCCGAAGACTCCTGCCTCTGGGCGCAAGTGCACACGGTGTAGTCTGCTGCTGTATCTGTAACTGAAACTGCCCCTGGGTGCAAGCACGCAACAGGGTAATTTTATAAAAATCTGTATCTGGAACTGCCCCCGGCCACAAGCGCACACAGAGTGTTCTGCCCCTGTAAACAGGGTGGACTGGCTCTGCGCAGAGTAAACTGAACTACCCCTGCAAGCAGGGTGGTCTGGACCGTATTATCATGGTGGTCGGCCATCATCGTCCTCTAGGCGGACGGCATCGCCCAGCTGGTGGCAGTATCTGAATCTGGTATCGACACAGCTATAACCCAGGGGCGGTGGGGATGCTAAAGGGGTGCCCACATGCCACAACAAGTCTCAACAAACAAATAACACATAGAAATAGCAAGCATGTATAACTGAAAAGACTATCTGGAATCTAACTTCTTATTCTGATCTGTTTCTATACTGAACTGATTCTTACTAATTATACTGATTCTGTAACCTCTGTTTAACTGTACGGCTACTCTGTAGCCAAGATACTGTCTGTCTATCAGATCTTTCTTTACTGACTTTTATTATGAAAATCTGTTCCTTTTTATTCTACAATATGCTTGCTATTCACATAATAGGCTATACTGAATCTGAAATACTAACTTGCCCTTGGGCACATGCTTTTCTAACGTTCAGACTGAATACGATATAACAATGCAAACTAGGTTTACTGAACTTTGCACAATACTTATCATTCAACTCCGGGAATTCTACTACGGAGTTTATTGAACTATACAAGGCTAAAGCTACTAACTTGCCGAAGAAACTGACTTTACATACCTTAACCTCGAGTTATCCGTCTGTCGGACGAGGCTCGGTCAATACTCCAGCTATTTCTCCCAACTGCATTCATGTATACGCTAATTAATACTAAATATAGCTTTATTCTAAAGAACGACGTCACTTTTGATATAATTGTAGCCTAAACTTAGGCTTGTCGAAAGACAGTCGAAAACTCGCTATTTTTCAGCGGTCTAGAAGGGAGAAATATTCACTTCTCAGCTAGGAACACATAGACACTAATTTAGAGCAATTCCACTTACCTTAGCTCGGTGGCTCGACGATTCGTCGGCCGTATTTCACGAAACTGAATCCGTAGGAATGCTCTCTGTTGCTAAATACTCCCGTATCTGGAGTTAATTTGAGTTTGGGCAGCGTTTAGCAGCGTAACCGGTCGAAAATTATAATCCCTCCTTCGTTCCTTTTTCCTTTCCTGCGGGTATACTCTGTTTTCTGGAAATTTTATAAGTTAATAATGAATTAAAACCGAAGTGGGAGAATAAATATAATTGGCACTATAAATCGCATTCATGGAATGCGATTTATAAGTCGCATTCCTCAAATGCGATTTATAAGTTGCATTCCTGAAATGCAATATATAAGTCGCATTTTGCCTTGTGACGCGCCGACTTGGCGCTTGTCCGATCTTTTTTCGGGCCTTTTTCTAGCATGTATGGCTTCCAAATATGCTCAACCAACGCACGAATAGGCCATCTAGGTGCCGGGAATCCTACGGGGTATAACAGTTCGGGAGGGTGACATCCCAAAGACCGCTTTCAGGACTCGGTATGGTCACTATGAATTTGTTGTTATGTCTTTCGTACTTACCAATGCCCCTGCAACTTTTATGGATCTAATGAACAGGGTGTTCAAGGCATATTTGAACACGTTCGTGATCGTGCTCATCGATGACATCTTGATATACTCACGGGGCAAGGAGGAGCATGCCGCTCACTTTAAAGTAGTACTTCAAACCCTCAAGGATTGTCAACTATATGCAAAGTTCAGTAAGTGTGAATTCTGGCAAGACTCTGGGTCATTTGGTATCAAGAGAAGACATAAGGATAGATTCCAAGAAGATTGAGGCGGTGAAGAATTGGCCCAGACCGGTGAATCCTTCATAAATTCAAAGTTTCTTGGGATTAGTAGGCTACTACTGAAGATTCGTTGAGGGGTTTTCATCAATTAAAACCCCATTGACCAGGTTGACTCAGAAAAAGGCGAAGTTCCAATGGTCAGATGATTGTGAGAAAATCTTCCAAGAATTGAAGACTCGACTTATGTCAGCACCCGTGTTAACTTTACCTAAGGGTACTGGTGGTTTTGTAGTATATTGTGAGGCTTCGAGAGTCGGATTGGGATGTGTGTTGATGCAGCATGGGAAGGTAATAGAATATGCCTCGAGACAACTAAAATTTCATGAAAAGAACTACCTGACCCATGATCTTGAGTTGGCTGCGCTGGTGTTTGCATTGAAGATATGGCTGCACTACTTGTATTGGGTTCATGTAGATGTATTCACGAACCACAAGAGTTTGCAATATGTGTTCACATAGAAAGATCTCAATCTTCGGTAGAGGAGGTGGTTGGAGTTACTAAAGGACTATGACATGAGTGTCCTCTACCATCCGAGCAAGGCTAATGTGGTTGCAGATACGCTTAGTAGGCTCTGTATGGAGAGTGTGTTCCACGTGGACGAGGGGAGGAAGGAGTTGGTGAGAGATGTCCATCGACTTGCAAGATTGGGAGTTAGATTGATCAACTCGACTGATGGCATTATGCAGAATGGGTCAGAATTGTCCTTAGTGGTTGATGTCAAATCTAAGAAAGATGAGGATCCGACATTAAGGAAGCTGAAGGAAGCAGTGCAGAGTCAAAAGGTGGAGGTTTTCTCCTAAGGGGGAGATGGTGTACTAGGATACCAGGGTCGACTATGTGTTCCGGACGTCGATAATTTGAGGGTTCGAATATTGCATGAGGCATATGGTACCAAATATTCTATCCATCCGAGATCTACGAAGATGTATCGCGACTTGCGAGAAATCTATTGGTGGGATGGTATGAAGAAGGATATCGCAGAGTTCATAGCCAAATGTCCTAACTGTCAGCAAGTGAAGGTTGAGCATCAACCGGGAGGCATACTTTGGGATATTAGCACCCCCCCCCTTGGAAGTGGGAAGAGATCAATATGGACTTCATTACAGGTGGTAGACAGTTAACTGAGGATGCACACTTCCTACCGATCAAGACCACGGATTTAGCGGATGATTATGCCAGGTTGTATATTCGGGAGTTGGTTCGACTTCATGGAGTGCCCTTGTCTCTTATTTCAGACCGAGGTACTTAGTTTAACTCTCAGTTTAGGCAGTCTTTTTAGAAGGGACTTGGGATGCAAGTTAAGCTCAATATAGTGTTCCATCCGCAAATAGACGGCCAGGCAGAATGAATAATTCAAACCCTCGAGGATAGGTTGAGGGCATGTGTTATGGATTTCATAGGTAGTTGGGATGGTCATTTGCCCTTGATCGAGTTTGCCTATAATAATAGTTATCACTCTAGTATTCAAATGGCACCGTTCGAGGCTCTTTATGGGCAAAGGTGTAGATCTCCTATCGAATTGTTTGAGGTTGGCGAGGCAGCTATGATAGGCCAGATTCGGTTCATGAGTCCATTATAAAGGTCCAATTGATAAGGGACCGGTTAAACACCTCTCAGAGTCATCAGCAATCGTATGATGATGTGAGGAGAAAGGATATGGAGTTTGATGTGGACGACTGGGTATTTCTAAAGATATCTCCCATGAAGGGGGTCATGCGTTTTAGGAAAAAGGGGAAACTCATTCCCCAATATGTTGGTCCTTACCGGGTTATGAGGAGAGTTGGTAAGGTGGCATATGAGTTGGACTTGCCTATTGAGCCCGCAAGTGTACGGGTCATACAAGTAATATAGTGGCCCTTTTTAAGAGCCGGATGTCGAACCCACAGGGACTGGACCAATTCAGCTAATTACCAAGTTCAAGTATAATATTAAATGCCGCAAGTGTTGATTATAGACTTTTTCGAGAAATTTAATTAAGTCTAGATGTGGTCAATGAAATACTCTGAATTCATTCAAGGAGCAACAGGAGTTAAAGCCGGATAATCATACGATACTAGGATTTGCAATGGTTTAAGTACAATTGTCGTCTCACATAATTAAAATTGCATGTTCATGGTCTTCCTGTCACACCCCGGCTTGGGGGGTATGACTGGCACCTGGTGCCCTACTGGGACCTGAACTGCTGGACTGCTAAGCCTGGGCACATCTGGTGCCTGGCTGGCTCTAACTCATATTTCTGGAAACAAAGGGCTATATAACGGCTGTAAACACAGCCCCCCGGCCTATTGGCCTATAGCCTCCTGTACCTGTACTAACAGCTGACCAGAAACATATCAATATAGGGAAACCTATGCGGGCCGACAAGGCCACCATGCTGTCTAGTTATCTATAACTCAATCATGAAGTACTAGAAAGCTACGTGACCGACAAGGTCACCACTACTGGCAAACTATGGCCCCACACTGCCAACATAAAAGAAAGAAATAGTACTAACAGCTATACAACTGCACGGCCTCACACGACCGGCTCATCTGACCAGAGGGAGATATATACAGACTGCAAGCCTCTAGGAATAGCAATAGAAATGATCGGGACAGGGCCCCAACCTACCCGTACTATACAACAAAAGAAATTGAAATACACCTCGGGAATTCAGTCTCCGGATGACAGGAGCTGAATACTCGATTGCTGACAGGAATCACGTAGTATCACCTGCTTGTCTATGAGTACCTGTAGGCAAGTAATGCAGCGCCCCACCGGGCGTCAGTACCACTGGTACTGAGTATGCAAAGCAATAACTGAAAGCGAAATCTGAAAACAACAATGTAACTGATGAAACTAAGGTAGGAAGAAATAGATTAACTGTTTGATAATGTAAGTCATACCTTCTCTCACTTATACGGAAAGGAAATAGGGGTCATACCTGGAGACGTATCACTCAACTGCTGATCTACTTATATCTAATGTAACATGGCATAACATAACATAACATAATATAGCACACACAAACCTTACCCGGCCCCCATAAGCCGGGAGGTACAACCAGCACAGAATCTACACCCCTACCCCGGTCATCCCATCTCCTATAAACCCTGTAAGCATCCTGCCGGTTCCCTGGGTATGCACTTGGGCTCGCTGAGCCCCTGACTATAACTGTACCTGTGTCCGAAGGACTCCTGAATCAACACCCGGGCGTATCCGCTCGACAGGGGTGTATCAAAGCCGACCAAGGCATAAAATGGGGAAAACTGGCATCCCATCTTCGTCCCCTGTGGGATGGCATGCCACTCCGTAGAGCGACGCATCCTCGTCCTCTGGCAGACGAGTCGATACAGCTATCAACCCTGGGGCGGTCATGGATGCTAGGTAGTCCAACCCCAAACAATACAACGGTCTCAACTAGCAATACTGTCTGCATATCTCACATGCTGAGGCTAATAGGGGTAAAGTATCGTATATATTACATGCTGAGCTAGTGATAATAATCTGTACGTATTTAATACGTGCTGAGGCTGGTAAATATATACATATGAATATAGTCTCCTGCCAGACTGTTCTGGGGCTAATACTGAACAGGATATAGTGTTTCTACTGGAAACCATGCTGTTTACTGAGTTTCTATAGTAACATGATTTACTAGTTCAAACATGCTTGCTAGCTTCACTTTAACTTGTCGTTCTATCTCTGAGATGTCTTACATATATTACATTGCTTTACTGGGCTTTAACTGAATACAATGATACCCTAACATTCCGCATTATATCACATACCGAGCATGTTGTGCAGATTCTAACACTTGTATTAGGATCTATATCGGGCTAGCAAGTTTGCGCAGATTATAACTCGATACTTCTAATACCGTACCAACATTCATAATAAGCATAACACATGACTTCTGAACATTCTACTGGCCTTTAAATTACGGTACTGTACCAAGATTACTAACTTGCCGAGGAAACTAGCTTTACATACCTTATCCTTGAACTATTCGTCTGTCGAACGAGACTCGGCCGGTACTTCAGCTATTTTCTCCCAACTGCATTCATAAATATGTCAATTAATACTAAATACAACTTTATTTTAAAAGGCAACGTCACTTTTGATATAGTTTATAGCCTAACTTAGGCTTATCGAAAGACGGCCAAAAACTCGCTATTTTTCAGAGGTCCAGAAGGGAGAAATATTTACTTCACAGCTAGGAACTCATAGACACTAGTTTAGAGCAATTCCACTTACCTTAGCTCGGTGGCTCGACGATTCGTCGACCGTATTTCATGAAACTGAATCCGTAGGAATGCTCTCTGCTGCTAAATACCTCAGTATCTGGAGTTAATTTGAGTTTGGACAATGTTTAGCAGCGTAATCGGACGAAAATTATATTATTTCTTCGATCCTTTTCCCTTCTCTGCATTTGCTCTCTGTTTTCTGGAATTTCTTAAGTATTTAAATGATTTAAACCCGAAGTGGGCTTTATATACTTGGGCTTGGACAAGGCCAACGTGTCACGGAGCCAACGTGGAGGCCTCTCCTCCGTGACACGCTGCCATCGCGGAGGGGCTCTGCCTCGGCTCCTTCCGCGATGGTTCGACAGGTTTCTCGTCAGATCTTTTCCCGGGCATTTCTCCAGCACGTACGACCTTCAAATATGCTTAACCAATGTGCGAATAGGTCGTCTAAGTGTCGGGAATTCTACGGGGTATAACATTCTCCCCCCCTTAAGAACATTCGCCCTCGAATGTACACTGTTATCTAGAGGACTACTTACTTTACTTTCTAGAAAAATTTCGGCAGAGTTTCCCCTGTAATATGGACTATAGCAAAAACCTGAAATGCAGAAAAGTCCAACACAGGTACTGCACATAATAGTCTAGGATCCACTGGATAACTAAGTATCAATCTTTCTCATTCACACACATACAACTATAAGGTACTGCATAAGTAATAATACGGACATACCTGTCGCCTGACTAGACCTGAAATAGGTGAGGGTATCTGGCTTTCATATCTTCTTCAGCTTCCCATGTCATTTCCTCACGATTCCTGTTACGCCACAATACTTTGACAGACGCAACATCTTTAGTCCTCAACCTGCGAATCTGTCTGTCTACGATAGCTACGGGAACCTCTTCATATGCTAACTCTTCTGTGACCTGGACATCCTGAACTGGAACTACTGTAGAAGGGTTCCCTACGAACTTCCTCAACATAGAGACATGGAATACTGGGTGAACAGATGCTAACTCTGGAGGGAAGTTCAATTCGTATGCAACTCGGCCTATTCTTCGCCGAATCTGATATGGCCCAATGAATCTCGGGCTAAGCTTGCCTTTCTTGCCAAACCTCATTACCCCTTTCATCGGAGACACTTTTAGATATACCCAGTCATTTACCGCAAATTCTAGATTTCTGCGCCCGCACGTCTGCATAAGACTTTTGGCGGCTCTGAGCAGTCAGTAAACGTTCTCGGATAAGCTTTATCTTCTCCTCTGACTGCCGAACAATGTCTGGGCCAACCAATGCTGATTCTCCTATTTCAAACCAACCAATCGGCGACCTGCTTTTTCGCCCGTATAGTGCCTCGAAAGGCTCCATCTGAATAGCTGAATGGTAGCTGTTATTATAAGCAAATTCAATTAACGAAAGATGCTCATCCCAGCTACCCCAAAATCTAGCACACATGCTCGTAGCATATCTTCGAGCGTCTGAATTGTACGTTCAGCCTGCCCATCTGTCTGAGGATGGAATGCTGTGCTCAAGTTGATCTGCGTCCCCAAACCTTTCTGAAACGACTGCCAAAATCTAGCTCTGAATTGTGCTCCCCTATCTGAAATGATGGATACCGGCACTCCATGCAATCTAACTATTTCTCTGATATATAATTTGGCATAATCCTCAGCTGAGAAGGTAGCCCTTACTGGCAGGAAATGAGCTGATTTTGTCAGCCTGTCAACTATTACCCAAATGGAATCATTTCTGCGTCTAGTACGGGGTAACCCTGTTACAAAATCCATGTTTATCGCTTCCCATTTCCACATAGGCACCGTTATATCTTGCATCAAACCGCCCGGTTTCTGGTGCTCTGCTTTCACCTGCTGACAGTTAGAACATCTAGATACAAATTCGGCTATGTCAGCTTTCATACCTGGCCACCAGTAGATGTCTCTGATGTCGTGGTACATTTTGGTCGCTCCTGGATGGAGGGAATAGCGAGCGTAATGTACCTCATGCATGATCCGCCCGCGAAGCCCTGAAACATTCGGGACACAGAGGCGGCCCTTACAGCGTAGCACATCATCCTCAGTTATCTGAAAATCTGACTCCTTACCTCTCTGAATTCTATCTCTGAGTTGGACTAAATCAGGATCCTCGTGCTGTCGTTCTTTTACCTCTGTAACTAATGATGACACAGCAGAATTCTGAATTACTACTCTATTATTTTCCGTTTCCATTACTCGAACGGCTAAACCAGCTAACTGATGAATTTCTTTGGCTAACTTCTGCTTCTCAGGTGGCAAATACGCCAAACTTCCCATTGACTTACGGCTCAGGGCATCTGCTACGACATTAGCTTTTCCGGGGTGGTATAGAATATTCACATCATAATCTTTTAACAGCTCCAACCAGCAGCGTTGCCGTAGATTCAACTCCCTCTGAGTGAAAACGTACTGTAAGCTCTTATGATCTGTGTAAATATCAACATGGACGCCGTACAAGTAATGCCTCCACATTTTTAAGGCGTGAATTACTGCGGCCAATTCCAGGTCGTGGGTAGGATAATTCTTTTTGTGTTTCCTCAGTTGTCCGGAAGCATATGCAATTACTCTACCATGCTGCATCAGCACACAACCTAACCCGACGCCTGACGTGTCGCAATAGACTGAATAACCTTCGGTGCCTTCCGGCAATGCTAGTACTGGGGCAGAGGTTAATCTGTCTTTCAGTTCCTGGAAGCTCTGCTCGCATGCCTCTGTCCATTGAAACTTTGCTGCTTTCTGTGTCAATTTGGTTAGTGGTGCCGCAATGGTCGAGAACCCTTCAACGAACCTCCTGTAATATCCTGCCAACCCCAGAAAGCTACGAACTTCAGTTGGAGTGGTAGGCCTAGGCCATGACTTAATTGCTTCTATTTTCTGCTTGTCTACCTGTATACCAGCATCTGAGACGATATGCCCTAAGAAGGCCACTGAGTTAAGCTAGAATTCACACTTAGAAAATTTAGCATACAGCTGACGGTCCTGAGAATCTGGAGCACTGTCCACAAGTGAGTCCGGTGATCTGCCTCAGAGCGAGAATACACCAGAATGTCATCAATGAATACTATCACGAACAAGTCCAGGAAAGGTCTGAAAATACTGTTCATCAGGTCCATGAAGACTGCCGGGGCATTCGTTAACCCGAAGGACAAGACTAGAAATTCAAAATGTCCATATCGGGTCCTGAACGCTGTCTTAGGAATATCTCTCTCACGTACTCGGACCTGGTGATATCCGGACCGCAAGTCAATCTTAGAAAAGTATCTGGCTCCCTGCAACTGATCAAATAAGTCATCAATTCTGGGGAGCGGGTACTTGTTCTTTACTGTAACTTTGTTTAGTTGCCGATAATCTATGCACATTCGGAGCGAGCCATCTTTCTTCCTCACAAACAAGACTGGCGCACCCCACAGTGAAGTACTCGGCCTGATGAAACCTTTATCCAACAAATCTTTCAACTGTTCCTTTAATTCTCTGAGTTCTGCAGGAGCCATACGATATGGAGGAATCGATATCGGCTGGGTGCCTGGTAATAAATCAATAGCAAAGTCTATTTCCCTTTCTGGGGGAATACCAGGTACCTCGTCTGGAAACACGTCAGGGAATTCATTTACCACTGGAACAGACTGGAGTGTAGGAGATTCTGCTTGGACATCCTGAACTCTGACCAGATGGTAAATACATCACTTAGATATCAACTTTCTCTCCTGAAGGTAGGAAATAAACCTACCTTTTGGCGTAGCGGTGCTGCCCTTCCACTCTCGCACTGTTTCTCCTGGGAAGTGGAATCGGACCGTCTTGGTCCAACATTCAACATTGGCAAAGCACGACACTAACCAATCCATACCCATTATGGCATCGAAGTCTATCATTAGTAACTCGACCAGATCTGCTGTGGTCTGACGGTCAGCAACCTCTACTGTACACCCGCGGTAAATTTTACTAGCCACAATAGAGTCACCGACGGGCGTGGATACTAAAAAGGGCTGCTACAATAATTCTGGTGCAATACTAAACTTTCGTGCCACAAATGGAGTAATATAGGACAAAGTAGACCCTGGATCAATCAACACATAAGTAGGGTGCGAGCAGATAGTTAACATACCTGTCACAACATCAGGCGACGCTTCCGAATCTTGCCTCCCTGGTAAGGCATATGTGCGGCTTGGACCCGCACCTGCACTAGAGGCCCCTGATCTGCCCCGACCCCTGCCTGCTGAAACTGAGGGCCTGCGCCCAGTCGAGGATGCCGTGGCTCGTGACCCTGCAGATGCCCTATCCTGTCTATCTCGGTCCTCTCGGCCTCTGGCTGGGCAATCTTTCATCAAATGGCCTTCTTGGCCACAAATATAACATGCAGTGGAACCATACCTGCATGCTCCAGGATGGCGTCGACTGCATATAGGGAAAAGTGGTGGGGTATACCTACTCTACTCCGCCCTCCTCTGTAATGGTGAATCTACCATCTGCGAGCCTCTACCAGTCTCTGACTACCCCCTGCGGCTGAGTCTACCCCCCTGCGACTGCGGCGGAGGCGGGGCCCTGGGCGGCCTGTCTAACAATCGTGGCCTGGGTCCTCCCCGGGCCTCCCTCTGTAATTCAACTGACTTGTCCCGGCGACGCTATTCCTGACTAACCCTTCTGATCTCCCGTTGTCGCTGTCTGATGCCCTCAATATTTTGGGCAAATGCCTGAACTCGAGCAATGTCCATGTCCTCTCGTAGTGTGGCTGTAATACAAGTCTCAACATATTCTGGATTCAACCCCATGATGAAGCGATGTACTCTGGATGCCATGGTATCAACAAAGGCCGGTGCATACCGGGACAAAGAATCAAACCGCAAGGAATATTCCCGGACACTCATGGCCCCCTGCTCCAGATGTAAGAACTGGTCTACCCGGGCCTGTCGAATCTCCCGTGGCAAATAGTGATCCAGAAAAGCTCCTGAAAAGCTAGACCAGGTGGGAGGGGAAACATCTCTCCCTCGGGACCTTTCCCAGCTTTCATACCATAACACAACGATATCCCGTAACCGGAATGCTGCCAACTCAACTGATTCGGTAGGCGTGGCATGCATAACCCTGAAGATTCTCTGCATTTGATCTAGAAAATCCTGAGGGTCCTCTGTCCGATCCGTACCTGTAAACTGTGGGGGACTCAGGGCTAAGAACTCTCGGACCCTCGAACTACCGGGCCCTCCTGATAATTCTGCAACTGTAGACGGCATTGGCTGACGCTGAGCAGCCATCATCTGTGCTAACATAACTACAGCACTCCTAACCTCCTGGTCGGAAGGTGTCGGTACAGGGACTGCTGAAGGTAGTGTCGCCCCAAATGGCTCCTGACGTGGTGGAGACTGCTGAGGAGGCTGGGACGATGCCTCTATAGTGCCCTCTGATCGGGCTGTTTCTAAACGAGGGTGAGGCATCCTGCTGGTGCCTTCCCCTGCTGCAACATCTATGCTCCGACCTGTGATAGGATGGCGCTGGTCTGACATTATCTGTAACCAAAGAGTATGGTAAGCTTTTAGGGACTCAACCCTATACTGTACCGCTCTACAGCACGACTGAATAAGAATAAAAGACAACCATCCTGTCATGCCTTGCAGCCTCCTACCCATAGTATGTGGTGCACAACACATCTATGGACAGGACTCTACTTAGCACGGCTTGCAGACTCCCTGGGACACGACCTGCTCTTATACCAAGTTTGTCACACCCCGCCTTGGGGGGTATGACTGGCACCTGGTGCCCTACTGGGACCTGAACTGCTGGACTGCTAAGCCTGGGCACATCTGGTGCGTGGCTGGCTCTAACTCATATTTCTGGAAACAAAGGGCTATATAACGGCTGTAAACACAGCCCCCCGGCCCATTGGCCTATAGCCTCCTGTACCTGTACTAACAGCTGACCATAAACATATCAATATAGGGAAACCTATGCGGGCCGACAAGGCCACCATGCTGTCTAGTTATCTATAACTCAATCATGAAGTACTAGAAAGCTACGTGACCGGCAAGGTCACCACTACTGGCAAACTATGGCCCCACACTGCCAACATAAAAGAAAGAAAGAGTACTAACAGCTATATAACTGCACGGCCTCACACGACCGGCTCATCTGACCACAGGGAGATATATACAGACTGCAAGTCTCTAGGAATAGCAATAGAAATGATCGGGACAGGGCCGCGACCTACCCGTACTATACAACAAAAGAAACTGAAATACACCTCGGGAATTCAGTCTCCGGATGACAGGAGCTGAATACTCGATTACTGACAGGAATCACGTAGTATCGCCTGCTCGTCTATGAGTACCTGCAGGCAAGTAATGCAGCACCCCACCGGGCGTCAGTACCACTGGTACTGAGTATGCAAAGCAATAACTGAAAGCGAAATCTGAAAACAACAATGTAACTGATGAAACTGAGGTAGGAAGAAATAGATTAACTGTTTGATAATGTAAGTCATACCTTCTCTCACTTATACGGAAAGGAAATAGGGGTCGTACCTGAAGACGTATCACTCAACTGCTGATCTACTTATATCTAACGTAACATGGCATAACATAACATAACATAATATAGCACACACAAACCTTACCCGGCCCCCATAAGCCGGGAGGTACAACCAGCACAGAATCTACACCCCTACCCTGGTCATCCCATCTCCTATAAACCCTGTAAGCATCCTGTCGGTTCCCTGGGTATGCACTTGGGCTCGCTGAGCCCCTGACTATAACTGTACCTGAGTCCGAAGGACTCCTGAATCAACACCCGGGCGTATCCGCTCGACAGGGGTGTATCAAAGCCGACCAAGGCATAAAATGGGGAAAACTGGCATCCCATCTTCGTCCCCTGTGGGACGGCATGCCACTCCGTAGAGCGACGCATCCTCGTCCTCTGGAGGACGAGTCGATACAGCTATCAACCCTGGGGCGGTTATGGATGCTAGGTAGTCCAACCCCAAACAATACAACGGTCTCAACTAGCAATACTGTCTGCATATCTCACATGCTGAGGCTAATAGGGGTAAAGTATCGTATATATTACATGCTGAGCTAGTGATAATAATCTGTATGTATTTAATACATGCTGAGGCTGGTAAATATATACATATGAATATAGTCTCCTGCCAGACTATTCTGGGGCTAATACTGAACAAGATATAGTGTTTCTACTGGAAACCATGCTGTTTACTGAGTTTCTATAGTAACATGATTTACTAGTTCTAACATGCTTGCTAGCTTCACTTTAACTTGTCGTTCTATCTCTGAGATGTCTTACAGATATTACATTGTTTTACTGGGCTTTAACTGAATACAATGATACCCTAACATTCCGCATTATATCACATACCGAGCATGCTGTGCAGATTCTAACACTTGTATTAGGATCTATATCGGGCTAGCAAGTTTGCGCAGATTATAACTCGATACTTCTAATACCGTACCAACATTCATAATAAGCATAACACATGACTTCTAAACATTCTACTGGCCTTTAAATTACGGTACTGTACCAAGATTACTAACTTGCCGAGGAAACTAGCTTTACATACCTTATCCTTGAACTATTCGTCTGTCGAATGAGACTCGGCCGGTACTTCAGCTATTTTCTCCCAACTGCATTCATAAATATGTCAATTAATACTAAATACAACTTTATTTTAAAAGGCAACGTCACTTTCGATATAGTTTATAGCCTAAACTTAGGCTTATCGAAAGACGGCCAAAAACTCGCTATTTTTCAGAGGTCCAGAAGGGAGAAATATTTACTTCACAGCTAGGAACTCATAGACACTAGTTTAGAGCAATTCCACTTACCTTAGCTCGGTGGCTCGACGATTCGTCGGTCGTATTTCACGAAACTGAATCCGTAGGAATGCTCTCTACTGCTAAATACCTCAGTATCTGGAGTTAATTTGAGTTTGGACAACATTTAGCAGCGTAATCGGACGAAAATTATATTATTTCTTCAATCCTTTTCCCTTCTCTGTGTTTGCTCTCTGTTTTCTGGAATTTCTTAAGTATTTAAATGATTTAAACCCGAAGTGGGCTTTATATACTTGGGCCTGGACAAGGCCAACGTGTCACGGAGCCAACGCGGAGGGGCTCTGCCTCGGCTCCTTCCGCGATGGTTCGACAGGTTTCTCGTCCGATCTTTTCCCGAGCCTTTCTCCAGCACGTACGGCCTTCAAATATGCTTAACCAACATGCGAATAGGTTGTCTAAGTGCCAGGAATTCTACGGGGTATAACACTTCCGAACCTCTAAACACAACAAACTAGCCTCACTACTACATCATTGAGGGAGGATGTCATTTCTAGTTCGTGAGCAATTCACTACGTGGATGTGGTTTATGGGGTTTATGCCCTTGATTTGGGTACTTCCGTACCTCCAACCATTTAACCAATCTTAGCTTCACAACTACTCCTACAAGTGGTGGAGTACGATTCTAAGTTGGTGTCTTTCCCTCTTCCCATTTTATCAACCAAGCAAGGCATTAGGTATATTCCTATCCTAACCACAAATCTTATCAAAAGACAAGAACTTGCCTCCTGCATTCTTATGTTCTTGCCTAGGTTTGCTTACTCAAGCATTTACCTATGATTAACGTGTGGGTTCTCATGGTGATCAATCATAAAAACAACCATAATTAAGAATGCAAGACAAAACAACAATCAACAACTTAATTCCAAAATAAATTCGTAAAAACACAATCATAACTCATGGCTTCAACCCTAGGGGAAGGGTTCTAGCCACTCATGTTCGTAAAATTACAAGAAAACATTGTTAAAGTAACATACTTACAAGAATTGGTAGAAGAGAAGATGAAATTGATGAACCCTAGCTGAGTTCTCCCACTTCTCCCTTCACTCCTAGGTGGTTTTTCAGAATAAAATCGTGACAAAATATTTTTAGGAGCTAAGGGACCTATTTATAGTAAATGAGAAAAAGCAACTATTTAACCCGTAGTGGAGTGGCTCCGTGTCACGGAGTGTCTTGTGGAGCACTACCTCCGTGACACGGAGTGTATCGCGGAGCACTGCCTCTGTGACACGGAGTGTATCGCGGAGCACTGCCTCTGTGACACGGAGGTATTGCGGAAGCCCTCTGGAAATTGCCCAATTATGGAGGCAGAACACTGCCGTGATGGCTCCGTGACACGGTGCCCATCGCGACACCCTTTAATGATCCCTCATTTTGTTCCAACTTTGGTGTATCACTCCCGATATCATTCCTCCACTTCACCAAATCATAGATTAAGTCCTCAAATGCGTTATTTACCTTCAAAAACAAGGACTAATCATGTGGGTTAATACATATTCACATTTACATAAAAACACATGAGAATGTATATAAATAAATAGATAAACAAGGAAAAACTACGTTATAAAGTATCACTTGGGCATGCTATTTTGCCCATGATCATTGCCTATAGAGTTAGCTTCAATTCATCCCGTGTTTCATGTATCTCTCTTGAAAAAGTGCTTGGGTGATCCAACTTTAGTAGTACCAGCAGACAGCATTAGTGTAAAGGATAGCCTTAATTGTGAGGAAATTCTGGTGGAGATCTTAGATCATTAGGTTCGGAGGCTGACTAATAAAGAAGTAGCTTCACTTAGGGTATTATGGAGGAACCAACATGTTGAAGGAGGTACGTGGGAAGCTAAAGTGGATATGATGGCTAAATACCTATACCTGTCCCTACCAGCTCAGTTTCAGTTTGAGGTACCAATTTTTCCCTAAGCCTCTAATTAGTTTTTCATGTTCAGTTTATGCGTACAAGTTTGTTTTATGATATGGTATATGTATGAGACGTCTGAATTCAGTTCAGTTTTGTAGTTCTGTTCGGAGGTATCCATTCTGTTAGTTTTCGATTTTAATAATCAGTAGTTGCATATGATGATTGCATGTTTCTGTGTTTTTTGTGTGTTTCTAACATTTGAGGACGAATGTTCCCAAGGGGAAGATATTGTTATACTCCAAAAGCTCAAAGATCGGACCTGGGAGTTGAAACGGGAAAATTCTGAAATTTATGTTGCAGGCATAGGACGAGTCATGGGACGATTAGTTAGGAGACCCTACGAGTTGTCAAGTGACTCGTGGGCAGGCCTAGAATAAAGGAAGGATCGAGGTCCCCACTAGGGAGATAACGACTCGTGGTCAGTCTCCATGAGTCGTCATGTCACTCATGGGGTGAGGTTGGGGTTAAGTTAGAAGAAGGTCCCAGTGTACGTAACGGATGGGACCCTACGAGTCGTGGCCTGTCCTAATGACTCATGAGGTGGGTCACTAGCAAGCCTATGGACTTTTAATGGAGGATAAGGCAGTGTACTTGACGGGTAGCACGACGAGTCATTTCCCATCCTGACGAGTCGTCAGGTCAGCCGTCAATTATTTTCTGCGAATTAGTAAGGGCCTTCTCATAATTTCTTGAACTCTTAAGGCCTAAACTATGTTGTTTTAGGGTCGGAAGAGGGTCTTTTAAGGGGAATTAGTCCATGTTAAGCCTTATTTATGCATGCAAGAGTTAGAGAGTGGAGTAAAAGGTGATTCAAGTGTTCTTCCTCAAATTCTCCATGTTTCCATCAACTTCTTTGTGGGTTTTCAAGGAACTTCGAAATCAGTCCATCCCCAGGTATCTAGGGTTTAGAATGGGCGAAATTCTTTCACATTCATTCCCAAATTTCGATTTAAATCATGGATTCTCCTATTCAATTCCATGGGGTTTTACCCAAAAGCATGAAAATGAGATTTCTCTTTATGGGTTTGATTTAATTGAGTTTTAATTATTGAATTATGAATGATGGGAAGGTTTTATATTATTTTCTTTAAAATCATGTTACAATCTTTTTAAATCGAAAATGCCCATTTGATGAAGGTTTACGAAAGCCTTGTTCATCCTCGAACAACCCTTTTACATCTCATGTAAATGAAGACTCACACATAACTAATTTGGCAAGACAATTAAAGCTACGACTATAATGATTATTTAAGATAGCAATTTAAAAATAGAGCATGCACGATTTAATCAATGAAATGATATACAACTCCGTTAAGACTTCCTAACCTCAAGAATCGACTCTCAATCTTAGCAAACTCATGCAAATCAACCGATCAAGAAATCCAACATGAATGTTATCTCCCATTAAACATCTGCCCTCACAACAAGAGAGTTACCCATTTTTTCTCACAAATTTTCAAATCACAACATGTATGGGTATATGAATAAGATTACGCTCGCTCTCTCAAAGAATTCACATGCATCATGTAGTGAACCATAAGCTTGCCCTTAGTGTTTTACTCCACTAATTTAAGGATGTATGAATGTAAGATCAAGTAGGACTTAATGGGTTGTATTGTAAGCTAAGGGACGAGTAGGTACTATTCTGGCCAGTAATAGTGGCTATCTTCCCCAAGCGCTTTTAATAACTTCAACCTTCATTAAGGACATCTCTTTTCTTACTTCCTCCTCATTCTTTTCACTCTTGAATTTTCTCTTCTTGTTCCCATTTCTTTAAGCACACTCAGCTTAGTAGTAAAGAGTACTTAAGAAATTTTTTTTTTCATTCATTTATTTTCTTACTCCCTACTAATAATCGACCATTTTCACACAAGTGCATCCTTGTCCTTTTCTCAACTTTCACAACTTCTACTTTTCCTTCGTTTTCACGCTTCTCACTCCTTCACTCATTGGAATTTTTCACTTAAGCGCTTTGGAGTTTTGGATCAAATTCAAAGCTAATGAAAGAAAAGGATTAAGCTTATGTTGTAGCTATCAAAGAATAGGCTTAAGGCTCAATGGGGCTAACTAGGATTATATTCAAGGTAGGTAAAGTGAGGGATAACATTTAGGTTCATGCAAAGAAATGCCTAAATCATCTTCTACAATTCACATCCTTTATTTCGTTTTATATACACACCAGGAAAGTCTAGACATTCCACAATAGCACGGAATATTCGAAAAACGTACACTCTCAGCACATGCTCAATTCAAGACACATTCAACAGACTCTTACTCAGCTAATCACAAGAATTCAAAATTAAGCTTCAGTCACATCGAGTCAAATTCAAGAGCCTAAGTGCCTCAAACAAAGTTATACACTTCTTACATGCTTCAACACAAATTACACTTGCATCTTACAATCATGTATAGCACATAAAAAGAACGTCAAGCCATCAATTAGCTACGGGTTCAAAAACCAAAACCTATTGACTAATTTTTCCTCAAGACGGTTGTCATCCATCCATCGTCGGAAACAGTCGCTAACTATGACTAAAAACATTATATACAGACAAAGAAAAATTTTTATTCTTCGATTCAAAGACCCCCCCGGCGGAAAAGAACCGAAAAGAAAAACCAACGGGTGATGAAGTCATGCTTGACTCACAATTTTTTTTCAAATATTTCTCACAAGCATTACATTCACCAAAAAACGTTAAGAACAAAATTTTTGAAATTTTCCTCACCCCACACTTGAATCATGTTATGTCCCCGTAGCATCAAATTAAACTTAAACAGGATGAGAAATACTCCCTGAGCGTCTATGCCTAGCTAACAACATGCTTTTCTTCAAGTTTTCATAAGTGTGTGTTTGACCCCACACTTCTTCTCTTCTATACTTTTAGCTTCCTCCTCCACGAGTACTCAGACTTCCCCTCCATCTGTGCTTAACGTTCCACCAAAAACACAAACACGATGAAAATAAACAAAATCAACACAAACAAAAATCACGAATTGTACCTGTGGTACCCTAGGGTTGCTTCCCAAGAAGCGCCTTATTTTACGTCGTGGCACGACGTGGACTATCCTTTTCAGGACATCCTCATACCTGGGTTCCCGTTTGAGAACCATCTCCTTTTCTTTTGATTTTTAGAGGAAACAACCTTCACTCTGTTCCTCTCTTCCTCCAACTTCTTCACACTCTGAAGACCTTCATCAGACTCAGGCTGAACACTTGTCATTACCTTTGGCCATGGACCTGATGAATCCCCCACCCCACACTCATCCTCTGACAACACACTCACCTTACAAATGTTTCTGTAGTGTGTGGATGGGTTCATTTCTTGGTATACTCGGAAGAGTTCTTCTTCATCCTCGACCCTCATTTTCAGGTTCCCTGCTCTCAAGTCAATTACCGCTCCTCGGGTGGCCAAGAATGGCCATCCCAAGATTAAGGGTACCTGGTCATCAACATGAAAATCTAAGATAATAAAATCAGCAGGTATAATAAACTTACCCACTTTGATAAGAAGGTCCTCTATTATTCCATCAGGTGCCACTCGCGACTTATCCGCCAGCTGCAGCATCAACCTTGTTGGCCTCGGTTCTCCCAACCCCAGGGTGTTAAATAAAGATAGGGGAATTAGATTAACTGCTGCCCCTAGATCACACAAAGCTCGTAGCACCTCAGCTTTACCAATTTGTATGGGGAGGGTAACACTCCCTGGGTCTTTGACCTTTTTTGAAATTTCGCTCAATACCCTGTGACTGCACTCCTCAGTTAGTGCTACCATCTGGACATCCACCAATCGGACTTTGTTAGCCATCACATCTCTCAAGTATTTAGCATACTTGGGCATTCCCTGCAAAACATCAATAAGAGGCAAATTTATGTGAAGTTCTTTGAAAATCTCAAAGAACTTTTTGAAGCATTCCTCCTCTTTGCTCTTTCTGAATCTCTGAGGGAATGGTGGTGGTGGTCTTTGTGATGGCTGCAATGAAGATTGTGCATTTTGTTGCACAGCACTATGATTCTCTCCCTTTTCAGTGGATGGTCCTTGTCTAACCAACTCTGGTTGCACCTCATTTCTCTTCTCTTTAGGCACTGCATCAGTTGATTGCTTGCCGCTCCTCAGACTGATGGCATTGACCTGCCGGGGGTTAGGATCTGTGTCACTTGGTAGTTCTCCATGCAGTCTCATGTTTTGTGCAGCTGCTATCTGACCCATCTGCTTTTCAAGATTGTGGGTGGCCACTTGCTGATTCTTCAGGTCTGATGCCATCCTCGCCTGATTTTCTACTAACTGAGTCTGGGTCTCCATGATTTTCTGCAATGTCCTCAATGTTGCTGCTCAACTGGCCATCATTCTACTTATTATGCTGATACTGCTGCTGTTGAGGTTGCTGATAACTTTGCTTTTGATTTCCACCCCAAGAAAAATTTGGGTGGCCCTGCCAATTTTTGTTGTAATTGTTCCCAAAATTCTGATTGTTCCTCTGCACATTCCCAACAAAATTGACGGATTCCAAATTGGCTCCACAAGATTCTGCATTGTGCCTATTATTTCCACAAATTTCACACCAACTCGGAGTTTGCTGAACTGCATTAACCTGACCCTGCGGTTGGTTCATACTCAGTTTATGGAATTGAGTCATCATCTGATGCTGGAACAAAGCTAACTGTGCCGCCAAGGCATTCATACCCTCTACCTCTATCAACCCTGCTCTCTTTCCTGCCCCTCTTGATGATTCCCCGTGCCACTCTGGATTTCCCTGTGCAATTCTATTCAATAGCGTGTACAGCTCATCATAAGTCTTCTCTAAGGCTTGCCCACCCGATGCAGAGTCTAGTAAAATTTTCGTGTATGGGTCTAGACTTTCTACAAAGGTATGAGCCAGCACTTCATTCGATTTCTGGTGATGGGGACAGTCTCTCAATAATGACTTGAATCTTTCCTAAGCCAAATATAAATTCTTGTCAGGCCTCTGCTTGAAACTCAGTATTTCACTTCTCAACTTTGTAGTCTTGCCTGAAAGAAAAAATCTGATAAGGAACTTCTTTGCCAAATCATTCCATGAAGTTATGGAGTTTGGTGGCTCAGCTTTCAACCACTTCTTTGCCTCTCCCAACAATGAAAATGGGAAGAGGGTAAGTCGGACATAATATGTGGACACGTCGGTGGGGACAAACGTGTCACTAATCTCAAGACAATTTTGTAAGTGCTGCTGCGGGTCCTCATGTGCCATCCCAGTGAATTGACCACTAGAATGTAACAGCTGCACCATGTTCAGCTTCAATTCAAAGTTCCCTCCAGGCTCCGATTTACGGATACTAGAGTTCACATTAACTTCTGCAAGTGTTGATTATAAAAGTTTTTGATAGAGTTTAATTAAGTCTAAATGTGGTCAACGAAATATTCTAAATTCATTAAAGGAGCAACAGAGAGTTAAAGCCGGATAATCATGCGATACTACGATTTGCAATGGTTTAAGTATGAAACTATCAATTGTCGTCTCACATAATTAAAATTTCATGTTCATGATCTTCCGAACCTCTAAACACGACAAACTAGCCTCACTACTACATCATTGAGTGAGGATGTCATTTCTAGTTCGTGGGCAATTCAATACGTGGATGTGGTTTATGGGGTTTATGCCCTTGATTTGTGTACTTCCGTACATCCAACCATTTAACCAATCTTAGCTTCACAACTACTCCTACAAGTGGTGGAGTAGGATTCTAAGTTGGTGTCTTTCCCTCTTCCCATTTTATCAACCAAGCAAGGTACTAGGTATATTCCTATCCTAACCACAAATCATATCAAAAGACAAGAACTTGTTTCCTGCATTCTTATGTTCTTTCCTAGGTTTGCTTACTCAAGCGTTTACCTATGCTTAACGTGTGGGTTCTCATGGTGATCAATCATAAAAACAATCATAATTAAGAATGCAAGACAAAACAACAATCAATAACTTAATTCCAAAACAAATTCATAAAAACAAAATCATAACTCATGGATTCAACGCTAGAGGAAGGGTTCTAGCCACTCATGTTCGTAAAATTACAAGAAAACATTGTTAAAGTAACATACTTACAAGAATTGGTAGAAGAGAAGATGAAATTGATGAACCCTAGCTGAGTTCTCCCACTTCTCCCTTCACTCCTAGGTGGTTTTTCAGAATAAAATCGTGACAAAATATTTTTAGGAGCTAAGGGACCTATTTATAGTAAATGAGAAAAAGCAACTATTTAGCCCATAGTGGATGGCTCCGTGTCACGGAGTGTATTGCGGAGCACTGCCTCCGTGACACGGGAGTGTATCGCGGAGCACTGCCTCTGTGACACGGAGTGTATCGCGGAGCACTGCCTCCATGACACGGAGGTATTGCGGAAGCCCTCTGGAAATCGCCCAATTATGGAGGCAGAACATTGCCGTGATGGCTCCGTGACACGATGCCCATCGCGGCACCCTTCAATGATCCCTCATTTTGTTCCAACTTTGGTGTATCGCTCCCGATATCATTCCTCCACTTCACCAAATCATAGATTAAGTCCTCAAATGCGTTATTTACCTTCAAAAACAAGGACTAATCATGTGGGTTAATACATATTCACATTTACATAAAAACACATGAGAATGTATATAAATAAATAGATAAACAAGGAAAAACTACGTTATAAAGTATCACTTGGGCATGCTATTTTGCCCATGATCATTGCCTATAGGGTTAGCTTCAATTCATCCCGTGTTTCATGTATCTCTCTTGAAAAAGTGCTTGGGTGATCCAACTTTAGTAGTACCGGCAGACAGCATTAGTGTAAAGGATAGCCTTAATTGTGAGGAAATTCTGGTGGAGATCTTAGATCATTAGGTTCGGAGGCTGACTAATAAAGAAGTAGCTTCAGTTAAGGTATTATGGAGGAACCAACATGTTGAAGGAGGTACGTGGGAAGCTAAAGTGGATATGATGGCTAAATACCTATACCTGTCCCTACCGGCTCAGTTTCAGTTTGAGGTACCAATTTTTCCCTAAGCCTCTAATTAGTTTTTCATGTTCAGTTTATGCATACAAGTTTGTTTTATGATATGGTATATGTATGAGATGTCTGAATTCAGTTCAGTTATGTAGTTCTATTTGGAGGTATCCATTCCGTTAGTTTTCGATTTTAATAATCAGTAGTTGCATATGATGATTGCATGTTTCTGTGTTTTTTGTGTGTTTCTAACATTTGAGGACGAATGTTCCCAAGGGGGAGATATTGTTATACTCCAAAAGCTCAAAGATCGGACCTGGGAGTTGAAACGGGAAAATTCTGAAATTTATGTTGCAGGCATAGGACGAGTCATGGGACGATTAGTTAGGAAACCCTACGAGTTGTCAAGTGACTCGTGGGCAGGCCTAGAATAAAGGAAGGATCGAGGTCCCCACTAGGGAGATAACGACTCGTGGTCAGTCTCCATGAGTCGTCATGTCACTCATGGGGTGAGGTTGGGGTTAAGTTAGAAGAAGGTCCCAGTGTACGTAACGGATGGGACCCTACGAGTCGTGGCCTGTCCTAATGACTCATGAGGTGTGTCACTAGCAAGCCTATGGACTTTTAATGGAGGATGAGGCAGTGTACTTGACGGGCAGCACGACGAGTCATTTCCCATCCTGACGAGTCGTCAGGTCAGCCATCAATTATTTTCTGCGAATTAGTAAGGGCCTTCTCATAATTTCTTGAACTCTTAAGGCCTAAACTATGTTGTTTTAGGGTCGGAAGAGGGTCTTTTAAGGGGAATTAGTGCATGTTAAGCCTTATTTATGCATGTAAGAGTTAGAGAGGGGAGTAAAAGGTGATTCAAGTGTTCTTCCTCAAATTCTCCATGTTTCCATCAACTTCTTTGTGGGTTTTCAAGGAACTTCGAAATCAGTCCATCCCCAGGTATCTAGGGTTTAGAATGGGCGAAATTCTTTCACATTCATTCCCAAATTTCGATTTAAATCATGGATTCTCCTATTCAATTCCATGGGGTTTTACCCAAAAGCATAAAAATGAGATTTCTCTTTATGGGTTTGATTTAATTGAGTTTTAATTATTGAATTATGAATGATGGGAAGGTTTTATATTATTTTCTTTAAAATCCTGTTACAATCTTTTTAAATCGAAAATGCCCATTTGATGAAGGTTTATGAAAGTTATGATTTATGATGCATATGCGATATTTTGAGTTTATTGATGATGGAAAAGTATGAATTCAAGTTACCCATGTTTATGAGCATATTTTGATAGAATTGGATATGATGAAGTATTGGGCAATGCCCACATGTCGAAGAATGATTTATGATTTATGAAGCAAATTACATGATTTATCAATTTATGATGTTGGCCAATGAAAAGGGCTTATGATTCTTGGCTAAACATGTTTTAAAGGGGATCAATGATGATAAATATTATACTTTAGCCAATGAATCTTAATGCATGATGTTATTGATTTATCTATGAGCCTATATGCATGTTTTTGGGAGCCGTGTCTGGCACCGAGCAGCCCGGCATTCAAAGGACTACGCCGGTGTCTCATAACCATGTGACACCATGGGTTTGTAAATGATATGATGTATTAATAGTGATCCCCTCAAATGTGATATCACGCCTAATGCACGGCCCTCGCATGGCAAGCCATGGTCAGCTCTGCCCACTTGAGCGAGATAGTGGGGCATCATGAAAGGCTCTACCATGATGGTGTCGATTATGACGAGTCCTCCCATTGTTCCGCATGTATTATGAATTGTTATGTTTATGTTATTGGCTCAAGTATGTTTTGATAAAGTTTACTTACGATTATGATTATGAACGCTTTATGAATGATTTGAAAGCCTTGGGCCTTATGTTTTCTTACAGAGTTTATGATATATCATGTTGTCTTTCTCCTACGTTTACTTATGAGTTTTATTCTACTTTTAAATGTCTGTTTTACTTACCTTGCATACTCGGTACATTCCACGTACTGACCGCATACATTCTATGCTGTATCATTTTATGATACAGGGTCCGTATCTTAGACTCATCCTCATTCTTAGTCCATCTCAGCTTACGCTCTTAGCTTATTGGTGAGTCCTCATGTTCTGAGGGCCATTTGACAGACTTTTATGTTATCTCGTGTTTCAGTATTGTTCGGGTTAGTTGGGGATGTTGTCCCATCAACCCATTGTATGTAGTAGAGGCTTTCAGACAAGTATGTAGTACTCAGCTTATGTGTACATCTAGTATTATTTGATGTTATGCGATGGTTACGTTTCCGCTATGTTTTATGTTTAGTATTTCACTTATTTAAATGAGATTAGATGTATGCATGTGCCATGGGTCAACTTAAGGTCTCTCGGGGTCCCTTGTCCGTGTCTACAATCCAGGTGTACGTTCGGGTCGTGACAAGTTCCAAGGTTAAAATATAGGTGATTCTTCCATCCAAACTCTCCCAAAATCAAGGTAAAAGTCTGGGTTGTTGTGAAGAATAGCTAGCACAAGTTTGGTTCATCAATTTTGTCTTTGTTTGTGAAGGGGGATATTTGGTAGAAGGTTGTGTATGACTTGTTTTCTCTTGTAGATTGTAAGGTATGGGTTTCTAACCCTCCCTCCATCATTTAATTTAAAGGTTATATGCTATATATTGAAACGACTAATGACGTTGGAAATTCTTTTCATTTGTTTCCTATGGAGCTAAAAAATTAGAGTTGTAGTTTTACCTTGGGATAAATAGCATCGTGGCTACCTATTGAGCTATGGTGGTGAGCTGCTGATGAGTTGGTAGTTTACCAACTCATTTGGCTTCTAAGCATGAGTTATTGCTTTATTTTCACACAAATTAGAAAGGTTTTATGTCTTTTTTCTTCTTTGTGCAGGCATTTGAAGGACACAAAGATAATGGAGGATTTGAACTTAAAGAAATCTTCTTTGGACATGCTTTTGCATCTGCTGTAGAGGATTTGCATATGCTAAATGCAGGTGTAAAAAACATGGGACTGCCTTGCACCTGCTTTTGCGTCTACTATAGTGTATTTGCATCTGCTGAATGCTGGTGTAAAGCATATGGGACTGCCTTGCACCTTCTTTTGCATCTATTGTAGTGGATTTGCATCTGCTAAACACAAGTGTAAAGCAGATGGGACTACGTTGCACCTGCTTTTGCTTCTGCTATAGCAGATTGGCATCTATGAACCACAGGTGACAAGTGACCCATTTCGCTAATTCAAAGGAAAAAATATCCAGAAAGGATCCAAAGTACCTAGAAGCTTTCAAGGGCATTTTTGGAAGTTGTGCACTACAAAGTTGCAGATATTTTTCACCCTAAATTGTACACCCCCATTTTGAGTTGTCCACATCATAGAGAATTGAACACATTGAATTGTAGAGAGAAGTTAGAGACCCTTCTTATTCTTCTTCAAGTTCTGTAGGGCAAAAACCCACAATTGTTGCAGATCTAAAAGCTTGAATTTCTATTTAATATGATGAATGTTGATGATCTAACCATGGGTATATTCTCTTTATTTTCATTTATGAGTAGCTAATTCAATTGCTAGGGATGTGTACATGATAGGGGTTTATAATGTATTGGGTATTGTTGATTTAGTCTTAAATTCAATTATGTTGCATGAATCTATTGTGTCCTTTAAGTTTGAATGCTGAAATTAGTGGTTGCAAACATTAATTTACTTTTATTACCTTGCTTTTGCCGGAAAGAAATAAGTGAGATTTGGGTGAGGAATCAATCGTAATGATTTCGATTATGGATATGTAGGGTTGAGTTAGAGATAGTCAAAATCCATTTCCACAATCCAATAAAGGGCTGAGGCTAGGGATAACTCAACACTTCCTCATGTTTTTATGGATGATTTGTTATTGTGACCTTGGGGTTTAAGAAAACTAAGGAAAATACACCCAAGTGGTTGAGAAACATCGGGTGTTGCCTTAGCCATTACTATTCATGCTGTAATTGATATTTGAGGCTTGTCAATTAACCCCAATCCTGTTATGCCCCAAAAATTATTTTGATGATTAGTTAATGTGTATATGTCGTATTAAGGGAAACATGGGTTGTATGTTGTCCGTACGTGAGGAGGAAAACATGTGCAAAGGGAAAAGCGAAGAGTATGTGAAGTTTGTAAATAAGGGTCAACTTTAAATGGACATATCTCCATATGTATAATGATTTAGAAGTCCTATAACCTATCAAATGAAAGGTATTTAAATCGAGTTACAGCAAAAAAACACTCATCAATTGGAGTTCAGAGTAAAAAGTTATGCTCATTTAGAGACTACACTATTGGTAGGGAAAGCGCTGTGGCATGCGGGCGCCGAGACAGGTAACCAGCAGGTGCACGCACGGGCGATGGCATGTCGCACAGGCGCCGCATGCGGGCACCACCCAGCCCGCCTATATGAACTAATTTTGAGCTAAAAAGCTCATTTCTACTCCATTTCACCTTTTTCTTTTTAGAATTCACATAATTAAGAGCCCTATCACATGGTGAAAAGATATCCTAGGTAAGAAACTTCACTCTTGTCTCTTTTGGGCTTTGGGAAGAGAACCTTGGAAGAAAGTCATGGCTTGTTGTTGTCTTTTTGTTGATTGTGGTGTTGCTACGTTTTTAGCTGCTTCTGGATAGAGGAAAGAGTAGGATACTACTCCTACTTTAGCTAATAACATCTCCACGAAAGGGTAAGTAATTCCCTTTTTGATTTTTATGAGTTTGTGAGGTTAAAACTTGGAGAATGTTGTAGTATTGTGTTGTTATTTCTTTTTGTGTTCTTGTGTCATGTTGCTGCCCAATTTTTCCAGAACATTGGTGAAGTGAAGTTGCTGCTTGTTGTGGTTGTAAATTGGACCTGGAAGGAGCCTTAAGGTGTAATCTTGAAAGGAAGATTTTCGGAAAAAATTAGAGTCGACATGCCGAGGTATTTAAAGGCGTCACTTTTCTTGTTTTTCAAGCATGAAACTAAGTCATTGAAATGACCAATATACCTATGTTTTTAAAATCATATTGAGGTATGTATGATTCTGTCCAAAAGGTTGGAAGTACAAGGCAAAAAGCTTGAATCGTCACAAATGTTTAAAGCAAACAAATGTGAAGCGAAAGACGTAATTTCTATGCGATTGTTGTTGCAGTTGTAAATGGAGTCTAAAGTCCCCTTAACATGGGCGCCATGAACTGGTCCTTTGTAGTATATTGTACATGTGATGGAATATATGTCAAGATCTGGTCACTGTCACGACCAAGTCTATACCCTGGCCGAGACACTGTACTTGGTGCCACAAGTGACCCCAAGCTAACCCATGATTTGTCATTACATTCTGGTAAATAGAGTAATCATAAGAGGAAACTTCATATAAACTAATAATGTAATCAATACTACTAAAAGTGTAACATGACCAGAAATAATACTAAACAACTGTGTCTGAAAGCCAACTACTAACTGATGAGTTTCTAGAAAAAGCCCCCAGCTAACTCTATAATCTATGTAAATAAAACTGACTGAAAGCAAATATCGTCCTGGAAAGATGAGGATTCACCTAATGACACTGCTGTTGATATTATCGGAGGGAACTACTGACAATGTTGGGAATGAGAACCTGCGCCTGTATCATAATATGATACAATATGAAAAGTGTGCATCAGTACTTTGAATGTACTGAGTAAGTGAGATACAATAAGCATGAAAGAATAAGTAACTATAGTGAAATAACATCAAATGATCAACTGAATACAGTAAACTGATAATACTGAACTTTAACTGATATGGTTAGTAATGACCCTGGCTGATGGTCGTAACATATCCTAGGATTGAGATACTGAATAGAGCTAAACTAAGCTGAACTGAACTGAGATTGTACTGACAAGTGGGAGAGTCTATAACCACGTGATCTAGGGAGGCAATACTGACACCTCGAGAAAGTAACTATAGTCAAACTGATCAACTGACATTACTAAAAGATACTGAAGATACTAACATTCTGACTGAGACTGAACTAGCATGCAACTGACTGAGAATATATGATGGTAATGAAATGGGAATTCCAACACTAACAGAGTAAAGAAACATTAATATCTAATCAACTATGCAAGACCCAAATTACTGCATTTATAAAGTTAGGGCTAAAACCATTTTACAAGAAGCAATTAGCAACATGATCACTAAGTAGTGGAAACATAGGATGAATACATAGGGACAACAACCCATAAGAATTAATCAAGATTAGGCTACGAATTATGCCCAAGCTCAAAACTTCAGGGCTAAAACTGATAAGAAATTCTGGAAGGGTTTTGGGACACAAGGAAAGAACAATTCCCTTATTGAATTCCCACAAACTTGTAGTAAGATTTTCTAGAAGAAATCCTTGAGAATCTGAGAAGAAGATTGAATGCCCTAGCTTTACCCTGAGGAGTTTGTCTGAAACTTCTTCGTACTAAGTTTGAGAGTTGAGAGAAGGAATGAGAGGAATACATTGATCAACCCCTTTAATTCTCTCCTAAACATTCCTAAAATGATGTAGTTTAGAGATTAAAAAGATGGGGAGTTAAAAAATAACCGTGAAATAAAATCTAGAAAACTGTCCGATATGTTTGCGCCCCAGCGCACGCGGTCATATAAGTAATACAGTGGTCCTTTTTCAGAGATGGATGTCGAACCCACAGGGACTGAACTAATTCAGCGAATAATCAAGTTTGAGTGTTAATTTAATCTTCACAACTGTTGATTATAGAAATTTTGGAAAATTCTAATTGACTCTAGGGGTGATCACAAAATAATCAAGAAACAATCAAGAAGCAGCTAGAGTTAAGGCCTAATAATCATGCAATCCTACAATTCACAATGGTTCAAGTATGAAAACTTCAGTTGTTGTCTCATATAGTTAAAATGTGATGTTCATGGTCTTTCGAGCCTCTAGTCTCACACCTACATTGTTGAGTGGGGATGTGACGTCCTAATTCGTGAGTAATTTAACTACATGGATGTGGTTTATTGAGTTTGTGCCCTTAATTATGGACTTTTGCACCTCTAATCATTTAACCTAACTTAGTTTCACAACTACTTCTATGAGCGGTGATGCGACAATGCTAAGTTGGTGTCTAGATCATCCCATTTTATTAACCAAGCAAGGCAAATTAGGTATAATTTCTATCCTAACCGCTAATCCTATCGCAAAGATAAGAACTTGCTTCTCACATTCTTGTGTTCTAGCCTAGGGTTACTCTTTTGAGCTTTTACCTAAGCTTAACGAGTTTGTTTTCATGGTGATCAAGCATAAAAACAATAATAACAAAGAATGTAAGACAAAACAACAACTAAAAACTCAAACCAATGAAGAATTCATGCATTTACAATCGTACTATGTGGCCTCAACCCTAGAGGAAGGGTTTTAGCCACTCATGTTCGTACAAATACTTAATAACATGACTAAAGTAAAGTAATTACAAGAATGATTAAAAGAGAATGAAAAATAATGAACCCTAGGTTGAGTTCTTCCTTTCTTCCTTCGCTCCTCTCCGTTGTTCTCAAAATATTTCGTGATAAAATGATTTTAGGAGCTAAGTGTTCTATTTATACTTAGTGGAAATTTACAATTTTTTTCTAGCCATGAACTAGCTCCATGTCACGGATCCTAACTCCCTGAGTCACGGAGGCAACGCGTAGGCTTACTGGGTTGGACTTCTCGGCAACTCTTGTGCTCCACTGCTGCGTGTCACCCAGCATGGCACGGGGGTCATCGCGCTTTGTGCACGCCGTGGCACGGTATTATCACCTAGGGCCATAGGATGGAAAGCCTCCGCGCGCAAGGCATGGGCCGGCATGGCACACGCACAACATGGTACGCTACCTGGTGTGGCTAGCCTTGCCTTGGCATGTCCACTTGCCTTCTTTTGCAACTTTGTTCCGAACTTCATTACATTGCTTCAACCGTCATTATTTAGTCCCTCCTATGCATTTTACACCTACAAAATAAATACTAATCATGTTGGTTAATTCCGGGGCGAAATTAAGCATAAATAAATGAGAATGTAATCATATAAATTGACAAACACGGCTAAACTAAGGTATAAAATAGCACTTGGGCATGTAATTATGCCCAAGATCACTACTCCACACTTATATCCTTGTTCATCCTCGAAAAACTCTATTACACCTCATGCACAGGAAGAACTCACACATAGCTAATTGAAACAAGACAATCAAGCTAAAGCTACACCGATTGTTTTAGATGGCATGTTAAAAATATAGCATGCAAGATATAGCCATTAAAATCAAATATAACGACATTAAGACTTTCTAGCCTCAAGAATCGACTCTCAAACTTAACAAAACCATGCAAATTAACCAACCAATAAATCCAACATGAATTTTATCCTTCATCAAACATGTGCCCTCACAACAAGAGAGTTACCCATTTTTCCACTAATCAATTTTCAAATTATGACATATATGGGTATATGAATAAGAAATAAACTCACTCTCATAAAGAATTCACATGCTCCATGTATTGACCCATAAGATTGCCTTTAATGTTTTACTCCATTAATTTAGGAATGTTCAAAAGTAAGATCAAGTAGGACTTAGTGGGTTGTAATGTAAGCTAAGGGGCGGGTAGGTACTATCATGGCTAGTAATAGTGGATATCTTCCCTAAGCGCTTTTAATCTATCACACTTTCATTAAGAATTCTCATCCTCTTTCTTCACCTTTATTCTGTTCAACTCCCATTTTCCTCTTTTGTTTCCCCATTTCATTAGGCACACTTAAGCTGTTAGTAAGGAGTACTTGAGCAATTTTCTTTTTCACTCTTTTCTTCTTTTACTTCCTACTAACTCTTATTCATTTTTAAACAAGTGCACCTCTAGTCTTTTCTTTTACTCCACGACTACTCTTTTCTTTCTTCTTCTAACTCCTCACTCCTTAACTTTCTTTTGCAATTTCACTTAAGCGCTTAGGAGTTTTGGATCAAATTCAAAGATATTAAAAAGAAGAGGTTAAGCTCATGTTGTGGCTAGCAAAGAATAGGCTATGGTCTCAATGGGGCTAACTAGGATGACACATTCAAGGTAGGTAAAGTAAGGGATAAAAAAAATTAGGCTCATTCAAAGAAATGCCTAAATCATCTCCTACAATCGACATCCCTCATTTCATTTTGTATACACACCAGACAAGTTCTAGACACTACACAATAGCGTGGAATATTCAAAAACCTTACACTCACAGCACATGCTCAATTCAAGACCAATTCAGCAGACTCTTGACTCAGCTAATCACAAGAATGCAAAATTCAGCTTTAAGCACATCGAGTCACATTCAAGAGCCTAGGTGTCTCAAACAGAGTTATACAATTACTAAGCATGCTTCTAAATTTACAACACTTGCACCTCACAATCATGTATAACATATAACAAGAACATCAAGCCATCAATCAACTAAGGGTTCACAAACAAACCTATTGACTAATTTTTCCTCGAGACGGTCGTCATCCATCCATCGTCGGAAAAAGTCCCTAACTCTGACTAAAAACAGCTATATCCAGACAAAGAAAAATTTTATTCATCGGTTCAAAGTGCTCCCCCTCGAAAAAGAACCGAAAAGAAAAACCAACAGGTAGGTGATTTATGCTCAACTCAAACTTTTTTCATCAAACAATACTATACAAAGCACTAATTTCACTCGAATTCATTAAGCACAAAATTTTAAAAGTTTCTCTTACCCCACACTTGAATCACGCTATGTCCCCAAAGCATCAAATAAGAATACTAAAAGGGTAAGAAATACTTCCTGAAGCCTCTAGGCCTAGCTATTAGCATGTTTTCCTTCATTTTTGCACAGGTGGGTTATCAAACCCACACTCATCTTCTTCCATGCTCCATAGCTTCCTCTTCTAAGGATACTCAGACTTCCCCTCAATCTGCGCTTAAATAACCAAAACAACAACAAAAAGTGAAAAATAAACAAAATCAAAACAAAAGGAAAGTAAAATTGTACCTGTGGTACCCTTGGGTTTCCTCCCAAGCAGCGCCTGATTTTACGTCACGGCACGACGTGGACTACCCTTCTCAAGATATTGTAATACCCCGAAAAGGACTAAGAATAGCCCGGGAGTTAAAATTGAAAAGTGCAGAAAACTGGCAAAAATATCATAGGACGGATGACCCTATACCATGAGTCGTCATATGCAGTCGTGGTTTGGGAAGTCAGGGAGTCAGAGGAAACAACGAATAGTACAATGATCCGTTGTCAGGAACAACGAGTTGTTTTCATCAGTTGTTGGGAGGTTTGGACTTAGGCTGAGGAGGAAGAACGGGCCATCCCATGATACGTGGTGAGAGTCAACGACCCATTGTTCCAAGTTGTTACTGGTTAGTTGAGGCTCCAATGCAATCAACGGATGGAAACCACGACTTGTTGGAAGTCACAACAAGTCGTGGTGAGGCTTGTGGAAAGGGGAGTCAGATTGGTCAAGGAGTTGACGATGGTTGATTCAACGACCCGTGGTTTGAAGTAATGACTCGTCCTGATGACTCGTGGGAAGGGATCCGAGATTTTTCATGAGGCAGTGGAGCTGAAGACTTAATACCACGAGCCGTGGTATGTTTCCACGACCCGTTGGGTCAGTCATTGGTCCGTCCGGGCCAGTTTTTAGGGAAATTATTTTTAAGGGTATTCTCGACCTTTCCACCTTTTTAGCACCTAAAATATGTCGTTTTGGTTATTTTCTGAGTATGATAAGAGGAGTTAAGTCCCCATTGCATGCCCATTCTCATGCAAGGATTGTAGAGGGGTTTTGGGGAGATTCAAGGCCTTCTTCCCCAATTTTTCTTCAAATTCTTGGTGGGTGTTCAAGAAACCTTAAGTTCATCCATTCCCAAGTATGTAGGGTTTTAAAATGGGTGGAATTCTTCCTCACCCATGCCCAATTTCGATTAAAGTCATGAATTCTCCTACTCAAATCCATGGGGTTTAACCCAAAACATGTCAATGGGATTTCTCCTTATGGGCATGTTTTAATTGAGTTTTAATTATTGAAATATGCATGTTGGACATGTTTCATATTATTTTCTTCAAAATTATGTTTCAATCTATTTTAAATCTAAATTTCCCATTTATGAAAGTTTATGAAAATTATGATTTATGATGAATATTCATTATTTTAAGTTTATTGATTATGTAAATGCATGAATCCAAGTTACCTATGTTTATGAGTATATTTTAAAAGAAATGAATATGATGAAGTATTGGGCAATGCCCACATGATGAAGAATGATTTATGATTTACGAAATGAATTTCATGAATTGTCGATTTATAATGTTGGCCTATATAAAGGGGCCTTGATTCTTGGCTAAGCATGTTTTAAAGGGGATCAATGATGATAAATGTTATATCTTAGCCAATGAATTTTATGCATGATGTTAATGATTTATGTATGAGCATATATGCATGTTTTTGGGAGCCGTGTCTAGGACCAAGCAGCCCGACGTTCAGAGGACTACGCTGGTGTCTCATAACCACGTGCCACCATGGGTTCTAATGTTATACATAATGTATTGATACCGATCCCCTCAAATGTGATATCACGCCTTATGCACGACCCTCGCCAGGCAAGCCAGGATCCACTCTGCCCACTTGAGCGAGACAGTGGGGTATCATGAAAGGCTCTACCATGATGGTGTCGGTTATGATGAGTTCTCCCATTGTTCCTCATGTTTTTATGCATTGTTATATTTGTGTTATTGGCTCAAGCTATATTATGGTTAAACTATTTACGATTATGATAATGAACGATATTGAATGATTTGAGCGCCTTGAGCCTTATGATTATTATGAAGATTTTGATGTAAGCATGATGTCCTTCTCCTATATCTATTTATGAGTTTTACTTTACTTTTAAAATGTCCGTTTTACTTACTTGCATACTCAATACATTCCACGTTCTGACCGCATACTTTCTATGCTGCATCATGTCATGATACAGGGTCCGGATCTTAGGCTCATCCTCACCCTTAGGCCATCTCATCTTACACCTTTAACTTATTGGTGAGTCCTCATATTCCGAGGGCTATTTTACATACTTTCATGTTGTTTATGTTTTCTTTATTAGTTGGGTTAGTTGGGGATGTTGTCTCATCAACCCATCTCATGTATTAGAGGCTTTCACACAAGTATGTAGTACTCAACTATGTAAACGTTGGGTGTCTGAAAGCCGCGTTAGGTAGATTCTTTTTCATGGGTGTGAAGCGTGCCATACCTATGACGAAGAGGCTGCTAAACATTTTAGGAAATGTTCCCTTCGTTCATGTTTTATGTCGTGCGATGAAAAGCTTTTCCATCCTTCTAATTCGTGCGATTCACGATAGCATAATTATGGCTCCTAGAAGAATGAACGGAAGGAGGAATGGAAATGATGAAGGCCACAGAGATGGCAATGATCATGGGCATCAACAAGCCCCACCTATTCTAGAGCCCCAGGCACCATAGTCAGCTGCCCATGCTGAGTTTTGGGCTGCGATTCAAATGCTGGCGCAGGCCTTGACTACTCAGGTCAACCAGCAGGCTGTTGTGCAGGTTCCACAAAATGGCAATGCGGCGGCGGCTCGGATTAGAGACTTGTTGAGGATGAAACCTCCTGAGTTCACGGGATCGAAGGTTGATGAGGATCCACACTAGTTCATTGAAGGGATCCTGAAGGTCACTCAGGTTATGGGAGTGACAAATGGGGAGTGTGTGGACTTGGCCTCTTATCAGCTAAAGGAGGTCGCTCATATTTGGTACAAGCAATGGAAGGACTAGGGCTGGCCGGCGGGATGGGACATCCCGGTCCGTCCCGGTTCTAGTAGTCCCCGCCCGGCTGGCCCGGCTAATAATAATGGGATGGGTGATCGGGATGTGGGACGGGGGGATCGGGATATGGGATGGGATGGGATGGGTATAATTAACGGTAGCCCCGGCCTGGTTCGTCCCGGTACTGGACCGGTCGCATCCCGATTTCGGCCGAATTTTAAATTTTTTCTTTGTAACTAGCCAGTTCTAGCCATTGGGGTGGGGCTCCCCAATGGATATATTCCCTTTTCAGCCCCCCCTCCCCCCCAGCCCCCCCCCCCCAACCCCTTTATTTTAATTTTTTTTTACACCCCTTAGTTTTAAAAATTACACTTTGGTTCTTTTCTTAAAAACTAAAAATACCCCCATATTTTCACAATTTATTCACATTTAACAATTCATCTCTTCTCTTCCTCTAATCTCTACTACACACTCATTCTCTTAAGTCTCAAATATTATCAATTATCAATTTCTCTCAAATTTCCCTACATTCTCTAATTCTCCAAATTTCAAAATTTATAATTTTCAAATTTAAATTGTGTTAGTTATTTTAATTTCAAGTCTCAACTCTCAAGTTTCTAATTACTACTTGCTAGTTTTGCTACATCAATTTTCGAATTTTGAGTTTCCGACAATTGGTTATAATAGTCTGTTTTTTACATAGACGTTTGGTACATTCGTTCCATAATCCATACTTCTATCATTTATTTACTTTACGGCTTTACACATTTAATTTTTCTATCTTATTTATTTAAATATACTTGTGTTATATTTATTTAGTCATAATTTTACTTGTGTTTTATTTATTTATTCATAAATTATAATATGGATTCTGGAAAAAAAATTCTGAAAAAGGAAAGGGTGTTATGGCCAAGGTTGTAGGTGCATTGGGTATTAGTTCTGGTAAAAAAAGTACAGGTTCTAGTTCAACTGCTAAAAAATTGGTGGTTCTTCTTCAGTCCTTGGAGTTAGAATTAATAATGAAGATTTTACGCAATTTGGTTGTACTCTTATTAATATTAATTCGGATACTCCATTAGATAATGAAGTTCTAGAAAAGGTTTATGGTAATTTATTAGACGAAGAATTAGATGAAGAAGTAGAAGTAGAAGTAGAAGAAGAAGAATTAGATGATACACCTACTAGTCCTGTTACCGAAGCTCTAACTCAAGATACTCCTCAGTGTGAAGCTCAACTTCCCCCTTTGCATCCTACTAGGGGTAAGACTAGGCTTCAACGGGCTAAAACTTCAGCTATTTGGCAATTTATGCATCAAAATGAGGAGCGAGCAAAGCTATTTGTAATAAGTGTAAAAAGGTATTTAAGCATGAACGCGGCGGAAGCAAAGGTGGAATTGGGGGGTTATATAGACATTTATTACAATGTTCTAAACTTGAATATTTGGCGGCTAAAGAAGCCTCTAAAGCCATTGATTGTGATGTCCCTATTGGATCAGAAGGGGGTTCCAATATGGTTCAGAGCTAGTTAAATCCTTCAAACCCAAGTGGCCCTGTTACACAACGAAAATATGATAGGGATAGAGACCGTGAAAACATCACAAAAATGGTTGCGGTCTGTGGTTTGCCTTTTAGTTTTTCCTCCCATCCCGGATTTATTACATATATTCAAAAAACACATAATCCTTCTTTTGAAGGTTTTTCATGAAACATGGTTAAACGTGACATTTTTGAATTTCAAGCAAAGCATGCTCATTATCTTCGTTGTTTATTTAGTTATTTTGATGGTAGATTTTCTATTACTTCTGATATGGGTCGTAGTGTCAATTCCGTTGATTATTTAACTATTACTACACATTGGATTGATCATAATTGGAATTTACAAAAAAGAATATTAGGTTATAAAATTTGTGAGCAGAGGAAAACTACTACATATATAGCTGCTACTATACTTGAAGTTTTACAATCTTTTGGCATTTGTGATAAAATATTGAGTGTTACACTAGATAATGCTTCTTCTAATACTAGTGCTATTAGTATGTTAAGAACTCGATTATGTCCAATTAATAATGCTGATTTCCATGTTAGATGTGTTGCTTATATATTTAATTTGGTTGTACAGGATGACATTAAATTATTTGATACTGGGTGCTCTAAAGTTGAATTAGCATGTTTTTGAACTTTTTGAATGAATAAAAGTTCTAGAATTTGTGAATTTAAAGAACTTTGTAGAATATGTGAACTTCCATATAGAAAAGTTCCAAAACATGTAAAAACTAGATAGAATTCATTATACGAAATGATAGAAGTTGCATATATTTATAAAAGACCTATCACTATGTTGTATAATGATCATAATCCCGAACCTGATTTGAAACTTGATGATAATGACTGGGAGGAAAGAAATGAACTTAATTAATTCTTAAAATTATTTTATGAAGCAACAAAAACTTTTTCTGGTGTGTATTTTCCAACTATTTGTGAAGTTTTATTAAAAGTATGTGTTGTTACTACTAAATTTGTTGAATATAAAAATAATGAAAAGTTTGCATCGGCTATTGAGGTTATGATTCAGAAGTTTAAAAAATATTTTTTTCCTATCCTTCAAATTTATTTAACTGCTATACTTTTTAACCCTGAATATAAAGAACGAGGTACAAGAGGAATCGTTCAAAAAATTTATGAAAATTTGAAAATAGAAGATAATGAAACTCCAACTTTAGAAAGTTGTAAAAGTAGTATTAGAGTGTAGGCTAAAATAATGTATGAGACTTATTGCCAGTTGCATAATGCTAATTCCGTTAATGCTCCTGGAACTTCTAGGGTCTGAGTAGATAGTACCCATGGATATGTGCAAAGTACTATTGGTCTTGATTTTTCTAATAGTTGTGATTTTAATGACTATCTTTCTTCAGCTAGGGAAAATGTTACAATTTCCATTGACGGCACGCCAGACATTCTGAGTTGGTGGAGAGCTCGTGGCAGCATATTTCCAAGGCTTAGCAAGATGGTTCGGGACGTGCTAGCTATTTAAGCATCATCTATTGCTTCGGAGGCTTCTTTTAGTGCGGAAATATTTCAACTTGGAGATCATCGATATTCGCTAGCAGAAGACATCTTGGAGGTATCTATAACTTTCATAGATTAGATCAATGTGGAGCGGAGAAATCACGGGCTACCGAAGTTAACTTCCCAATTAGAAACTTTTTTGGATTAAACAATTAATAGTGACGATGACATGGAAGCCCAAGACCGACAACTTTCTATGCCGGTGCCGGAAAATATTTCGGCTCAACAAATAGAAGAATTGGAAATAGATTTCATAAAGATGTACAAATATTAGTATTATATTCGCTTAATCCAACAGAACCCTTCCTAGAAGGTGACTGGGTAGATTAGGCTCTCTACTAATATTTGTAAATTGTAATACAAATTTTTATGATATTATTTTAATTTTTATATGAATAAATTTAAGGCTTTTAGCCTTAACTTTTAATTTCATTATCTGTTGTATTATATCTTAATTATTTACAAACATAGCTATAAGTTATAGATAAAAATAAAATTCAATAATTACTTCATATTTCAAAAATCAAAATTCAAATTTCAAATTTCAAAAATTAAAATTTCAAACTTTAAGTCTTTAAGTCTTTAAGAGTTAAGACTTAAGACTTTAAGTCTTTAATAAAATTTATAAATTATTTTAGCCTTAAATATTAAATTCTTAATTTCAATTTTTAAATTAATAACTAAATGTTTACTTCATATTTCAAATTTCAAACTTTAAGTTTTTAACTTTAAGTTTAAAACTTTAAGTCTTTAATAAACTTTAGACTTTAGAGTTTGTAGTTTAGACTTTAATTGAATTTTTAGCCTTAAATTTGTATTTCAATTTTAAAATTTAAAATTTTAAATTTCAAGTTCAACTTTGAACTTTGAAGTTCTTTCTTATTTATAAATTTTAACTTATAAGTTCTAAGTTCTAAATTCTAACTTCTAACTATTAGGCATTAGCCTTAAAATTGAAATTCTTATTTCTAAATATAAGACTTTAAGACTATAAAATTTTTAAAAATATTTAAATTTTAATATTAAAAAAACTTTAAGAAAATTATTTTTGTCCCATTTGTCCCATTTATCCCGTCCCGTTCCATCCTGTCCCGACCCGTTAATATAGTGGGACAGGATGGGACTATAGGTCTGTCCTGGCCTGGCTTCCCGTCCCACTTCCCCTCGTCCCATCCGGTCCCGTCCCAGTCCGTCCCATTCCGGCAAAATGACCAGCCCTAGTGTTGTCTAGAAATGTCAGCTGATCAGTTGACTACAACTAATTCTTGAGGTCTCAGTGGTGCTTCCAGTTATCAGTATTAGACTCAGTTATCAGATTTTAGTGGTTCTTTAGGAGGTCATAACAATTCTAGATAAGCAGTTCTAACCAGCCTTAGGACCCCAGCTTCAGATTATAGTTTGTTCCTTAGACGGTTATGACGCCTCTAGATAAGCAGGTCTGACCAGTCTTAGAACACCAGTTATAGAATTCAGTTCAATAAGACTCTAAAAGTACTTCCAGATAGGTATTCCTGACTTAGTCTTAGGCCCCAATTTCAAGCTATCAGCCTAGTAGTCAGTCTAGGACTATCCAGTTGGAGTAGCACTTAGCACCGAGCCGACCGGGGTTCCAGAAGCTTGTTTCCATCGTAGGTTATTTTGATTGGCCTCCTGGCCCTAGACTTATGATCACCCAGTTCATGCCTTTATACCCTGGCAGGGTATATTAGGTCCTACCGATGAGGTGTATACATCAGACTCTACGTCTAGCTCACGTGGTTATATGTTGGTTATATACTCTCCTACTAGCCAGTTCAGTCTCAATTAGCTCAACTCAGACCAGTTTTAGATTATTTAGTTCAGATCAGTTCAATACAGTAATTCAGATCAGTATCTCAAATTTAGGACATGTCTTTGACCACCAGACAGGGTCATTTTGACCATCTCAGTATATTGCAGTTTATTCAAATTCAGCATTTTAGTTGGTCATTGCATGTCTTTACAGTTCAGTTATTTCATTCTCCGTGTTATGGTTTCTCCTACTTACTTAGTACATTCAAAGTACTGACGCATACCTTTTATGTTGTATCGTTTTATGATACAGCTGTAGGTTCTCAGTCTCAGCACCGTTAGCGGATCCCATCTAGGAGATTTTAGCTGCACCAGCGGTGAGTCCTCATCTTTCAAGGACGATGATTATTTCTCTTAGTTATATATCTTTCAGTTAGACTTAGAGTTAGCTAGGGGCTTGTCCCAGCAACTCATTAGATAGATTGCTTTTAGCACAGACACAGATCCAGAATTTCAGTTTTGTTTTCAGTTGTATAAAAACTTTATGATTTAGTTCTTCTTCATAAATGTTTTATTTTATTATTTTAAAGCTTCCGCAATGATATTACTCAGATCACCAGTGTTATGATAGATCATGGGTTGACTTGGGGTTACTTGTGACTCCAAGTACCTTGTCTCGTCCAGGGTATAGATTCGGGTCGTGACAATTGGATGGCCTGCTGGGGCTGCTGAAGTGGTAGATTGTGCTTTCCATGTTCCTGCTGATGGACACTCCTTTAGCCTGTGACCCAACTGTCCACATCCAAAGAAACCCTCTTTGACTAGGAGGCATTCACATGGATGGTTCTTGGAACACTTAGGACAAGTTGGGTAACGGTTGCTGGTACTGTAACTCTGGGAATGAGAGCCAAATTCTTCACCATTTCAATCCTTGTGGGACCGAAAAGCAGGGAAACTGGCTAATGTGATTGAAGTCTTCTGTTGCTGCTGCTGTGGGTGACTACTGTCGCCGGATCTATGGTGGCCATAATCTGATTGACCCGTTCTAGCCTTCTTGTTCTCCCACTCCATATCTTTCAACTTTTCTGCCTCAATCTACTGGGTATGAATGATGAGGCAGGAGAGGTCAATGTCCTTTATGAGCATTGCAGTCCTACACTCCTTAAGTACTAGGTTTGATACTCCATTGACGAATTTGAGCATGCGAGCCCTTGGCTCGACTATCATCTCTGGAGCATACCCAACAACCGAGTGAACTCCAACGTGTACACCTCCATGGTCCTGTTACCCTATTTTAAATTCATGAACTCTACGACCTTAGCCTCCCTCAACTCCCGAGGGAAAAATCTATCTAGAAATGTCGTGGTGAACTCTTCCCACTCTACTGGCCCTGCTGCTGCTAGCCTCCCTTCTTTCTATTGGTCGTACCAAATCTGAGACACCTCTTTCAACTGGTAGGCAGCCAGATCAACACTCTCTGCGGAACTGACACCCATAATTCGGGTGATCTTCCGCACCTCATCTATAAACTCTTGCGGGTCCTCTCCCACCTTAGATCCATGGAAAGCTGGAGGGTTCATTTGGGTGAAGTCCCGAACCCTATCAACTACTGCAGACCCATTTGTATTCACTGGGACCACCTGCTAGTTCACCTAATTAGTGACCGTTTGAGCCAGCAATTGGATTGCTGCTCGAAATTTTGATGCGGACGCTAGGTCGTCTTGAGGGGCTGCTAGAGCTGGTAGGGCAGGTCGGTTGGCGTTGCCAGCCCTCATTCCATTTCCTTGTCTTGGAAGCATATTTTTCAGTGAAATGAATAAAGAATGAGTTAGGAGGACATTTTGGGATTTAGCTTCAACGCCTGATAAGAAGTATGAACAAAAGGGAGTTTTCCTAATAACTTCTCATAGCCTCCCCGTCATAAGTTTGGCGCACTTTACACCCATGAAAAGGACTCTACTCGATGTGGCCTTCAGACATTCCAGGATACTCTAAACCTAGTGCTCTGATACCAAGTTTATCATGACCCAAGTCTATACCCTGACTGAGACACGGTACTTGGTGCCATAAGTGACCCCAAGCTAACCCATGGTCTATCATTACACTGGTAAATTGAGTAATCATAAGCGGAAACTTTATATAAACTAATAATGTAATAAATACGCTGAAAGTGTAACATGACTGGAAAAAATATTGAACAACTGTGTAAGAAAGACAACTACTAACTAATGAGTTGTTGGACAAACCCCAAACTCACTCTATAATCTGTCTAAATAAAACTGTCTGAAAGAAAATATTATCATGAAAAGATGAGGACTCAACCAATGACACTACTGCTGATATCGTTGGAGGGAACTTCTGACGATGCTGGGACTAAGAACCTGCGCTTGTATCATAATACGATACAACATGTAAAGTATGCGTCACCACTTTGAATGTACTAAGTGAGTGAGAGATATAATAAGCATGAAAGAATAAATAACTATACTGAAATAACAATAAATGACCAACTGAATACTGTAAACTGATAATACTGAACTATAACTGATATGGTCAATAACGACCCTAGCTGATGGTCATAAACATGTCCTTGGATTGACATACTGAACTAAGCTAAACTAAATTGAACGAAGCTAAACTGAAACTATAATGACTAGTGGGAGAGTCTATAACCGACATATAACCACGCGAGCTAGACGTGGAGTTTGATATATACACCCCATTGATAGAACCCAATATACCTTGGTAAGGTATAAAGGCATGAACTGTGAAAATCACTATATAGTCCATTTGGGAAAAAATAACCTATGGTGGAGATGTAGTTCTAGGAACTTGGGTGCACTGAAACCCAGCCCTCTCGGTGCTATGTTGTAATGCCCCAGAAACTCAAAAACCAGACCCGAGAGTTGAAATGGAGAAAACAAAAATTTTTGCACCAGGTCACAGAACGAGTCGTCCTGTGACTCGTAGGGAGTGACCACGAGTCGTCAAGTGACTCGTGGTGAGTACTAGAAGTTTATTTGGAAAATTAGATTTTTTGGGGTGACCATGGGTGAGACCACGAGTCGTGATCAGACCCGTGGAAAGGAATAATTGAAGACCAGGATGAATTGGCAGTGTACTCCATGATTACTCACCAAGAGTCGTGGTAAGTCACCACAATTCGTGGGATGAGTCGTGGTCAGGGACTTATCAAAATGGGTGAACTTGGACAGTGCACTCAATGAGTGCTCACCACGACTCGTTAAGGAACACCATGAGTCGTGGTGTTGTCTATGGCTTAGAATAGATAGGAGAGTAGGAATTTTGGGAAGTGTACTCAACGAGTGTGACAACGAGTCGTGGTCAATTACCACGACCAGTTAGGTCACCCGTGAGGACTGCCAACCAATTTTTCCCTGTGCTTTTTCAAGGGTCATTTAGTAATTTCCTACCCTTCTAAACTTTAAACTATGTCATTTATTCATAAATTCAGAATTGTTGGTGGGGGTAAACGGTTTCTTTCCTCATTCCCCACTCAAACCTTCAAGAAGCAAAACGTAGAATTTTCTCCCAGAGCATTTCAGAGCAAGAACTAGGGGAGACCTTTCCTCATTGATTCTCAAGGAAATTTTTTAGGTTTCTTCATCAGGTGTGTGGAATTCAACAAGGGGATTGTTCTTCCCTTGTGTCCCCTAAAACTCTTTCTCAGTTCACTATCAGTTCTAGCCCTGAATTTTCAATTATAAAGATATTGCTATCAGACCTTGTTTAATTCTTGAGGAATATTATTCTACGCTAATTTTTGATGTTTTTTCAACAAATTTATAATTAGAATAACGTATGTTCCATTGAATATAAATATTAGCCCTAGCTCTTGAAAATAGAAACTAGAATCCTGCATAAGTATTAAATTCACGAAATTTCTTGAATCTTTCAAAGTTAGGGTTTTCTATAATTGTAGTATGTGTTAGAAACTTAGTCAAATAGATGTTAGGTAATTTCAGTCAGAAAGTTTATGTACTCAGAAATGTTAGCCTAGTGTCAGTCAAATTTTAGCAACCTCCGGGTTGACCATAATAATGTCAGTTGATCAGTTTGACTATAGAAATTCCCGAAGTATTAGTATCACCTCCCAGTTATAAGAATCAGATCTAAAAATCAGTGTATTCGTCCACAAGGTGGTCATTACACTTAGATAGATAGCTTTGACTAGCCCTAGGACCCCAGTCAGATTACAGTTGTTCTTAGACGGTTACGACACTTCTGGATAAGAAGCTCTGACCAGTCTAGAACCCAGTTTCAGAATATGGTCTGATAAGACTCTCAGGGTACCTTTAGTTATATATCTCTGACTAGTATTGGACCCCAATTTCTAGCTATCAACTTGGTATTTAGTTTAGGTATTGCAGTGGGAGCAGGACTTAGCACCGAGCGGACTAGGGTTCCAGCGCACCCAGGTTCCCAGAACTACGTTTCCAGTTAAGTTACAGTATTTATTGGCCCAATTGGCCTCAGACATTTTTGATCACCCAGTTCATGCCTCTATACCCTGGCAAGGTATATTGGGTCCTACCGGTAGGGCGTATACATCGGACTCCACCTTTAGCTCACCTGGTTACAAGTCGGTTATAGACTCTCCTACTAGTCAGTTCAGTCCAATTTTAGTTCAAGTCAAATCAGTATTCCATATTTAGAACGTGCTTTGACCATCAGACAGGGTCTTTTAGACCACCTCAGTAGTGCAACTATTTAGTTCAGTAGCTTTAGTTGGTCCTTGTATGCATTTTAGTTCAACATTTTCTTTTATTTATCCCAGGGTGTTATGTTTCTCTCACTTACTTAGTACATTCAAAGTACTGACGCATACTTTTATGCTGTATCATTTCATGATACAGCCGCAGGTTCTCAGACCTAGTGTCGTTTGCCGACTTTGATCAGATGTCTCTCTCTGAGCAGCAGAAATGTGAGTCCTCTTTTTTCGAGGACATTATTTCATTATCTCAGTTATGTTTATTACATTCAGTTGGACTTATAGTTTTCTAGGGGCTTGTCCCAGTAACTCATCAGCTAGATGCCTTTCAGACATAGACTTGGTTTTTCAGACTATTAGTGTAGCTCAAACTATTTTTATGTTTATGGTTCAATTTTAAATTCTCTTATAAATGCTTTATGTTATTATTCAAGCTTCCACTGCATGTATTTATATTACTAGTAATACCAGTGTATGATAGACCAGGGGTTGACTTGGGGTTACTCTTGACTCCAAGTGTTGTGTCCTGTCCAGGGTGTAGACTAGGGGCGTGACAAACTTGGTATCAGAGCACTAGGTTTAGAGTATCCTCGGAATGTTTGAAATCCGCATCGAGTAGAGTCGTTTTTCTGGGTGTGAAGCGCCCCACACTTATGACGGGAGGCTACGAGATGTTATTAGAAAAATCTCTTCTGTTCATACGCTTTATTGTGCGTTAAAATTCAATCCCAGAAGAATCCTTCTAACTCGTGTTCTATTTCATTTCAGTGAATTATGCCTTCTAGACGCGGTAACGGGAGAAGGGGGTGTTGCCCCACTAGCCCCTCAGGATGACACAGTGTCCATCACGGAGTTCAGCGCGGCTATCTAGCTGCTCGCTCAAACAGTCACCAATCAGCTGATCCAGCAGGTCGTTCTAGTTAACACAAGCGGGTCTGTAGCAGCTGCTAGGGTGCGGGACTTCACCCAAATGAACCCCCCATCATTTTAGGGATCCAAGGTGGGGGAGAACTCCCAAGAGTTTGTGGATGTGATCAAAAATATTTCCCACATTATGGGTGTCAGCTCCTCTGATGGTGTGTTGATCTGGCTTCCTATATGCTATAAGGGGTAGCCCAGGTATAATATGAACAGTGGAAAGAGGGGCGGCCAGTGGGAGTAGGACCGGTGGAGTGGAAGGAGTTCAACACAACCTTCTTGGATAGATTTTTCCCTCGGGAGATCAGCGAGGTAAAAATGGCTAAGTTTATGAACTTGAGACAGGGCAACAGGACCATAGAAGAATACGCATTGGAGTTTACCAGGCTGTCTAAGTACGCTCCGGCAATGGTAGCCGAGCCAAGGGCTCGCATGTTGAAGTTTGTGAATGGAATGTCAAACCTGGTCCTCAAGGAGTGTAGGATAGCGATGTTGATTAGGGATATGGACCTCTCTACCCTGATTATCTATTCCCAGCAGATTGAGGCTGAAAAACTGAAGGACATGGAGCGAAAGAATAAACGGTCAAGGACTAGACAGTCAGATTACGACCATCAGAGGTCTAGCGATAGTAGCCGCCCACAGTAGTAGCAGCAACAGCAACAGAGAGCCCCAACACCCAGCTCATCCAGCGCCCCAATCTTCCGGTATTGCCTAGATCAGAGGGGTGGAGCATCTGGCTCTCAATCTCAGAGCTACAGTGCTTGGAAAAGATATCCAGCTTGCCCCAAGTGTGGAAAGAACCACCCAGGAAAATGTTTTTAGGGTCGAAAAGGCTACTTTGGTTGTGGACAGCTTGATCATCGTCTTAAAGATTGCCCGTTAGTAGGATGGAGGAGAGCACAATCCACCACATCATCAGCTCCAGCAGGATGACCAGCTCAGTAGGCCAACACATCAGGTACGGATGGCAGTCAGCGCCAAAACTATTTTTACGCATTGTCTTCCCGTCAGGATCAAGAGAGCTCACCTGACGTTTTCACAGGTATATTACGCCTCTTTCATCAAGATGTGTATTACCTCCTAAATCCAGGAGCCACCCTCTCATTCGTGAATCCCTACATAGTAGTCCAGTTCAATATCTGTCCAGAGGTCCTCTCAGAACCATTCTCAGTCTCCACCCCTATTGGCGAGTCAGTTAGAGCCAGCCAGGTGTATAGAAATTGTCCAGTCTCGATCTTGAGTAAAGTTATTCCAACTGATCTCGTAGAGTTATACACGGTCGATTTTGACCTTTTCCTCGGCATGGATTGGTTACACTCTGGTTATGCCTCAGTTGACTGTAGAACTAGAGTTGTCAAGCTTCAGTTTCCAAATAAAGTAGTGTTAGAATGGACGGGCAGTAGTTTAACGCCTAAGGGTCAGTTTATTTCCTACCTTAAGGCCCAGAATCTCATTTCCAAGGGATGTATTTATCATCTAGTTTGGGTCAAGGATTCCAACTCTGAGACCCCAACTATCCAGTTGATTCGGTGGTCAGTGAGTTCCCAGATGTATTTCCTGAGGATCTTCTAGGAGTCCCCCCTGAACTGGAAATAGACTTCGAAATACACCTCCTCCCAAATACTCAAACCATCTCCATCCCTCCTTACAGAATGGCTCTAGACGAGCTTAAGGAGTTGAATGAGAAACGAAAAGATCTTCTTGACAAGGGTTTTATCAGACCCAACATCTTTCCCTAGGGTGCTCTAGTACTATTCATGCGTAAGAAAGATGGTAGCCTCAGAATATGCATAGATTACCATCAGCTGAACAAAGTTACCGTCAAGACTAGGTATCCCCTACCCAGAATTGACGACCTGTTTGACCAACTTCAGGGAGCCAGTTGTTTCTCAAAAATCGATCTCAAGTCGGTGTATCATCAGTCAAGGGTCAGAGAGTGTGACATACCAAAAACAGCGTTTAGAACTCGGTATGGTCACTATGAGTTTGTGGTATGTCCTTTGAGTAGACAAACGCCCCGTAGCCTTTATGGACTTGATGAATAAAGTCTTCAAGAAATATCTGGATATGTTCATCATTGTATTTATTGAAGACATTCTGGTATACTCCAGAAATGAGGAAGAGTATGCTAATCACCTGAGGATAGTGCTTCAGACGCTCAGAGACCGCCAGCTGTTCGCCAAGTTCAGCAAGTGTGAATTTTAGTTGAAGTCCATGACTTTCCTAGCTCACGTGGTGTCGAGCGAAGGTATTTAGGTTGATCCTCAAAAGATAGCAACAGTGAATGATTGGGCCAGACCTACCTCTCTGGCTGAAATCAGGAGTTTCCTAGACTTAGCTGGTTATTACCGAGGGTTTGTGGAAGGCTTCTCCTCTATAGCATCTCCTCTGACTAAGTTAACTTAGAAGAAAGTGAAATTCCAGTGGTCGGATGTATGTGAGAAGAGTATCCAGGAGTTGCAGACTCAACTCACTACCACTCCAGTTTTGACCTTGCCAGAAGGAACAAAGGGTTGGTTTTTTATTGTGACACTTCCAGAGTTGGACTCGGTTGCATTTTGATGCAGAGGGAAAAGTGATAGCCTACGCCTTTAGGTAGCTCAAGGTTCATGAGAAGAATTATCCAACTCATGACTTGGAGTTAGCAGCGGTGGTGTTTGCACTGAAAATATGGAGACATTACCTGTACGGGGCTCACGTGGATGTATTCATAGACCACAAGAGCCTTTAGTATGTGTTCAGTCAGAAGGACCTAAATCTTCGTTAGAGAAGGTGGTTGGAGCTACTGAAAGACTACGACATGAGTGTGCTATATCACTCGGGAAAAGCCAATGTGGTGGCTGATGCACTAAGAAGGTTTTTTATGGGGGCGTAGCTCATGTTGAAGAGGGAAATAAAGAAATGGTAAAGGATATTCACAGGCTAGCTTGGTTGGGAGTACAGTTGGTGGATTCAGCCGATGATGGAGTGGTAATGCAAAGTGGGTCAGATTCTTCCTTGAAAGTTGAAGTGAAGTCCAGACAGGACGAAGATTCCATCTTACTCAAGCTTAAGGAAGCAGTTCTCAGAAAAGAAATAAAAGCTTTCTCCAAAGAGGAGATGGTGTGCTCCGTTACCAGGGTAGGTTATGTGTACCGGATGTTGGCGAGTTGAGATAGCAGATATTGGCTGAAGCGCATAGTTTTAGATATTTCATTCACCCTGGTGCTACCAAGATGTACCGTGATCTACGGGGTATTTACTAGTGGAACGACATGAAAAGAGATATTGCTGAATTTGTAGCCAAGTGCCTGAACTGCCAACAAGTTAAAGTAGAACACCAGAGACCAGGAAGTATGACTCAAGATATCAGTATACCTACATGTAAGTGGGAAGAAGTAAATATGGACTTCATTACGGGTCTACCTCAAACTCGTCGGCAACATGATTTAATCTGGCTAATAGTGGACCATATGACTAAGTCAGCTCACTTCCTCCCAGTTAAAACTACAGACTCAGCTGAGGACTATGCCAGAGTTTACATCCGAGAGTTAGTCATACTTCATGGGGTACCTCTATCTATTATCTCAGACAGAGGTACCTAATTCACCTCTCATTTTTCGAGGTCTTTTTAGAGGGGACTTGGTACACCAGGTCAAATTCAACACAACTTTTCACCCATAGACAGATGGGCAAGCTAAGCAGACCATTCATACCCTAGAATATATGTTGAGAGTGTGCGTGATTGATTTTAAGGGAAATTGGGATAACCATTTTTCTCTTATCGAGTTTGCGTACAAAAATAGCTACCACTCTAGCATTTAGATGGCCCCATTTGAGGCATTATATGGTAGGAGGTGTAGATCTCCTATAGGGTGGTTTGAGGTTGGTGAAGCTACCTTGATAGGGCCATACTCAGTTCATGAGGCAACGCAGAAAGTTCAACTCATCTGAGAAAGATTGAAAACAGCTCGGAGCCATCAGAGATCTTATGCCGATGTGAGGAGAAGAGAGTTGGATTTTGCAGTTGACGACTGGGTTTATTTGAAAATTTCTCCCATGAAGGGAGTGATGAGATTTAGGAAGAAAGGCAAACTAAGTCCAAGGTATGTGGGACCCTATAGAATTTTGAGGCATATTGGCAATGTAGCCTATGAGCTAGAATTACCTTTAGAATTAGCAGATGTGCACCCAGTATTCCATGTGTCTTTATTGAAGAAGTGCATTGGTGATCCAACTTCAGTTGTTCCATTAGAAAGTGTGGGGGTGAAGGATAGTCTCTCTTATGAAGAAGTCCCAGTACAGATTCTTGACCGTCAGGTTCGTAAGTTGAGGAACAAATAAGTAGCTACAGTCAAAGTCTTTTAGAGGAATCAACAGGTTGAGGGAGCTATATGGGAGGCCAAAGCAGATATGATGGCCAGATAACCACACTTGTTTCCTTCTGGCTCAGTTTCAGTTTAAGATACTAATTTCCTCCCTAAAACTCTATTCAATTCGTGTGTTCCAGTTTCTTTCATGTGATTGATCATGAGTATGATTAGTGAATTCAGTTCAGACTTGTAGTTCAGTTCGGAGGTAGTCATTTCGATTGTTTTCAGCCTTTACGGTCAATATTTGAAATGGTGATTGCAATTCTCTGCTTTTTGTGTGTTTCCAACATTCGAGGATGAATGTTCCCAAGGGGGATGTATTTTAATACCCTAGAAACTCAAAAAACCATACCCAGGAGTTGAAACGGAGAAAATAGGAATTTTTACACCAGGTCACAGAATGAGTCATCCTGTGACCCGTGGGGAGTGACCACGAGTCGTCAAGTGACTCATGGTGAGGAATGGAAGCTTATTTGGAAAATTGGATTTTTTGGGGTTACCACTGGTGAGACCACGAGTCGTGGTCAGCACCCATGAGTCGTGATATGACTCATGGCCAGGAATAATTGAAGGCCAGGAAGAATTGTCTGTGTACTCCACGATTACTCACCACGAGTCATGGTAAGTCACCACGATTCGTGGGATGAGTTGTGGTCAGGGACTTATCCAATATGGGTGAACTTGGATAGTGCACTCAATGAGTGCTCACCATGACTCATTAAGGAACACCATGAGTCGTGCTGTTTTCCATGGCTTAGAATAGATGGAAGAGTAGGAATTTTGGGCAGTGTACTTAACCAGTGTGACCACGACCCGTTAGGTCACCCGTGAGGACGGTCGACCAGCTTTTCCCTGCGATTTTCCAAGGGTCGTTTAGTAATTTCCTACCTTCCTAAACTTTAAACTACATCATTTTAGTCATAAATTCAGAATTATTAGTGGGGGTAAATGGTTCCTTTCCTCATTCCCGACTCAAACCTTCAAGAAGCAGAACGTAGAATTTTCTCCCAAAGCATTTCAGAGCTAGAACTAGGGTAGACCTTTCTTCCTCAATTCTCAAGGAAATTCTTCGGGTTTCTTCATCAGGTATGTGGGAATTCAACAAGGGGATCATTCTTCCCTTGTGTCCCCTAAAACTCTTTCTCAGTTCACTATCAGTTCTATCCTTGAATTTTCGATTGTGAAGATATTTCTATCAAAACTTGTTTAATTCTTGAGGAATATTATTCTATGCTAATTTTTGATGTTTTCCACCAATTTATAATTACAATGATGTCTATTTCGTTGAATGTGAATTTTAGCCCTGACTCTTGAAAACAAAAACTAGAATCCTACACAAGTATTGAATTCTCGAAATTTCTTGAATCTTTCAAAGTTAGGGGTTTCTATAGTAGTAGTATGTGTTAGAAACTCAGTCAAATAGATGTTAGATAATTTCTGTCAGAAAGTTTATATACTCAGAAATGTTAGCCTTGTCTTAGTCAGATTTTAGGAACCTCCGGGTTGACCAGAATAATGTCAGCTGATCAGTTTGACTACAGAAATTCCTTAGGTTTCAGTATCACCTCCCAATTATCAGAATCAAATCCAGAACTCAGTTTTTGGTCCATAAGGCGGTCATTACACTTATACATATATCTCTGACTAGCCCTAGGACCCCAGTCAAATTACAATTGTTCTTAGATGGTTACGACGCTTCTAGATAAGTAGCTCTGACCAGTCTAGAATCTAGTTTCAGAATCTAGTCTGATAAGACTCTCAGGGTACCTTTAGTTATATATCCCTGACTAGTCTTGGACCCCAATTTTGAGCTATCAACTTGGTATTTAGTTTTGGTATTACAGTGGGAGAAGGACTTAGCACCGAGCTGACCGAGGTTCCAATGTACCCAAGATCCCAGAACTACGTGGCCAGCCTAGGTTACAGTATTTATTGGCCTGATTGGCCCCAAACTTTTGTGATCACCCAGTTTATGCCTCTATACCCTGGCAAGGTATATTGAGTCCTATTGGGGGGCGTACACATCAGACTCCATGTTTAGCTCATGTGGTTACATTTCAGTTATTAACTTTCCCACTAGTTAGTTCAGTCCAGTTTCAGTTCAGTTTAGATAAGTATTCCATATTTTGAACATGGTTTGAACATCAGACAGGGTCTTTTAGACCACCTCAGTAGTGCAACTATTCAGTTCAGTAGCTTTAGTTGGTCCTTGCATGCCTTTTTAGTTTAGCATTTTCTTTTATTTTTTCCATGGTGTTGTGTTTCTCTCACTTACTCAGTACATTCAAAGTGCTGATGCATACATTTATGCTGTATCGTTTCATGATACAGCTGCAGGTTATCAGACCCACGCGCCGTTAGCCGACTTTGATCAAATCTCTCTCTCTCAGCAGCAAAATGTGAGTCCTCATTTTTCGTGGACATTATTTCATTATCTTAGTTATGTCTATTACATTCAGTTGAACTTAGAGTTAGCTAGGGGCTTGTCCCAGCAACTCATCAGTTAGATGGCTTTCAGACATAGATTTGGTTTTTTAGACTATCAGTGCAGCTCAAACTATTTTGATATTTATGATTCAGTTTTAAATTCTCTCATATATGCTTTACATTATTTTTTCTAGCTTTCGCTGCATGCATTTATATTACTCAGAATACCAGTGTATGATAGACCAGGGGTTGACTTGGAGTTACTCGTGACTCCAAGTACCATGTCCTGTCCAGGGTGTAGACTTAGGGCGTGACATAAGTCCTACTCCCACTAGATAGTTCTAACATGACTACCACTACCAAGCTGATAGCTCGAAACTGGGGTCCAAGACTAAGTCAGGGATACTTATCTGGAAGTACCCTGAGAGTCTTATCGGACCGAATTCTGTAACTGTTATTCTAAGAATGGCTAGAGTTGCTTATCTGGAAGCATCGTAACCATTTAAAGAACAAACTGAAGCTAAAGCTGGTGGTTCTAAGACTGGTTAGAGCTGCTTATCTGGAAGCGTTGTAACCGTCCAAAGAACTAATTGATAACTGATATATGATAACAGGGAGGCATTACTGACACCTCAAGAACTGACTATAGTCAAACTGATCAACTGACATTTCTTAAAATACTGAAGATACTAACATTTTGACTAAAACTGGACTTGCATGCAACTGAATGAGAATAGACTCTAATTTACTGTATTCAAGAACTAGGGATAAAACCATCTTTACAGGAAAAAGTATCAACATGATCACTAGATAGTGGAAATATAGAAACAATTATCATGAACAATGTTCCACACGATATAGACTGAATCTGATTGATAATTTACCCACACTCAAAAATTCAGGGCTTAGAACTGATAAAAAAATTTAGATGGATTTTGAGGCACAAGGGAAGGACAATTCCCTTGCTAAATTCCCACATACCTGGTGGTGAAAACCCCAGAGAAAACCCCTGAGAAGATCTGAGAAGAAAGTCCAACCCTTGCTCCTGCTCTGTGCTTTCTGACTAAGTTCTATATTATGACTTTTGAGGGAATGAGAGGAATGAGATGTGAACATTGATTACCCCTCTAAATCCCTTGAATATTACCCACAATGACATAGTGTAGGGATTAAAATATGGGAAGTTACTAGAATAACCCTGGAAGAAAAATCTGGAAACTTCTCGAAAGGGACCAACGGGTGACACAACGAGTTGTTGGTTGATACCATGACTCATTAGGACCAGTCATTGGTCCTGGGCCTAGAATTAGGGCTCACTGGAATTTGGCAACGGGTGAGGACCACGACTTGTTGGATGAACCAACGGGTCTTTGGTACCTCTCATTGTCACTGGTAGGATTTTTAACAAAAACTTGGGAACCCTACTAATGGATGACACATTGACTCATTGGTTGAACCAACGGGTCGTCGTGTATGCTCGTGGTCATCACTTCCTGGTCTTGAAATCTAACGATGGGTGGAGACAACGACTCATTAGAGGTGATAACGAGTCATTGGTTCCACTCGTTGCTTCCAAGAGATGCCTGGGGGATTTATGAACTTGGGATGCAATGGATGACAAGATAGCTCGTTATATCTACCAACAAGTCGTCCTATGCCTTGTTTGTTCCCGGAGGGAAATTCTAAAGAGCTGACAATGGCTGAAACAACGGCCCGTTAGAGGTGACCACGATCCATTGTCTGGGTTGTTCTGTGATAAGATTTTCTAGTTTCCCCTTGGTTTTTTCTTGCAAGATCTGTGTTTGGTCTAGAAAATTTTTGGGGTGTTACATCTAAGAACTCAATTCTTTATAAGTCTTTATAGTAAGAATTGTTAATGTATATGATTTTCATGTTATAACATACAGTTGAATTCTTTCACTTATATTCAAGTCATACATCTATATATTTAGCTCTTTTTGAGTTATCATTTGAATTTCCTAAATCCAAACTAGAGATTCTCCCATGTACCAATGTTCCCAATGTCTAAGTAAGTATAAGCATATGCTATGATAATGATCAGTTAAGCTCAGAAGTTTGAATACTAGAAAGCCTCCTGGAGATCACTTAGTTAACTAAATACAAGGTTATACATTATACAAAAGTCTCATACATTGTATGTATGTAGTTCAATTCTTAGCTCTATGTATATGTTAAGCTATGACAAATAACTCCAAGTTTCAAGTTATAGTTTCCACGTTTTCCTACAAATAAGACAAATGAATTAAGAACTATATGTGCTCATCGATGTGATAAGTTGATAACAAAACTCCAGTGTATAGTTGTTGATACATGTAAAGGAACCACCCTGTGGGCAGTATATATATGTAGTTCCCAGACGTTAAAGGATTGTATAGAAATGATAATCTATGTTATTCTACTCAAGCGATACGTTAAGTTGGTAAGATTATTTGTACGATATTGCTTGTAAGCCTACTAAAGTTATTGTGTTGTCTAAACCTCCTAAAGGTACGTCGAGTCACTGAGTTAACATGTTTGTATATAATTTGATAGTTTTATGTGATATATGTGCATATTTGCTAATTTTACATGGTATATGTGCTCACTTGCATTTATATGTTACGAAAGAGACCTATTATGGCCACAGATTTAATATTTGTCATTTCAATGTTATATGTGTTAAATTGACTCAGTATGAGCTCTATCAGCTCTATTCATGACTATGATTGAGATAATTTTATTTTACCCCGGTATGGTACATCAGCTAGAGATATTTTTATTTTATCCTGATATGCTACACCGGTTGGAGATATTTTTATTTTATCTCGATATGGTACACTGACTAAAAATATGTTTATTTTACCCTGGTGTGGTACATCGGCTGGAGATATTTTTATTTATCCTAGTGTGGTACACCGAGTGGAGGCATTTTTACATGAATTTTATGGTCAGCCGACAATACAATTATAAAGTTGCTTGTGCATTACTTGGTTGCAATTGCACTTCAGTATTGAGTTATTGTCAGGTTTCGATTTTCAGGATTCCAGGTTGTTACTATTCCTTATTTCTGGCTCAGTTATCATTGCTATCTTAAATGATTATAATTTTTTCCCTTACATACCAGTACATTTCATTAGTACCTACATCCCTTCGTCTGGGGACCTGCGATCGTGTCGCAGGTGCAGGTAGAGGTCGGGATTGCCAGTTGCAGTAGCGATTCGTGAGATCAGCGGATGTGCTATTATGCTCCTTTTTTCCTAGAGCTAGGACTTAGTTATTTCAACTTGAGTTTTGTGTTATAGTTACGGGTAGGTCAGAGTCTTGTTCCGACCATCAGTTAAGTTTAATCATTAGAGGCTTTGTGGACTTAGTATATGTAGTATTATTCAATTTGTGGCCTTATCGACTTTCCGTTGCTTGGTTTAGCATAGTCATAGCCTTATCGACATTTTAGTTATTTATTTGTGGTAGTTGAGTCCTTAAGGGTCCAGATGTTTACTCCAGTTGATTGTGATAGGTGGCCTGGAAGGACTAGGTATTACAGTTACAAATGCTATATAGTCGGCTTCTCGGTCAGTCAGGTATCGGGAGCCAGTCGCGCCCTCCGCCAATTTTGGTGTGTGACAAACTTGGTATCAGAGCCAAGTGGTATCCCAGGGAGTCCACTAGACATGTCTAGTAGAATCTTTCTTATGGGTATATTGTGCACCATACTTATAATCAGGAGGCTACAGGGCATTTAGGAGTTGTTTCACTTTGTTCATTAATAGATCGTGCTATAGAGCAAAGATGTAAGAGGTGTTTGAAATCCAAATCGTGCCCACGTTTTAGAATTCTCCTGCAGTAAGATAGATGGCTACAAGATTTATTAGCATTGATGCTGGAAGTGGGTCCCAGTCATCCTCCTGCTAATATAAGAGATAGATTAGTGGCTTAAAGTGAGTTTTTAACTGCCCGTGTTACAGTTTCTCTAGTTTCAGTTAGAGCTACCATGGGAAGGGATTTGACCCCTCATGTTATCCTAGTTCTGGTATAGCGGGGAGGAGGTAGAGTTGTTTATCCTCCATCACCTTCAGGTATATAAAAAAGATGAGATTTTGAGAAAGCATTTCAGATGTTAACCTTAGTAGTGATGTTTCAAAATCAGCTGTTGAAATTAATTGCAGGGTCTAGGGGAATACTTTTGAGAGCTCTAGTTCTCGTGGGTTTTGAGCCTAAATCCCCTAGCATTTACAGATCAGTACTATCCATGGGAACTTCAACGAGTTTGAGTTAGTAAGTTTTTGTACCTAAAGTAGGGCAACATGAGTGTTCATGAATATTGTCTCAGGTTTAATTCTTTGGCCAATATATTTCAGATGGGTGTGGAATATGAGTGATAGAGTATATTAATTGTATTAGGTTTGGTACCCCATCTGGTCTGAGAGTGTTTGAGAACGTCTACCAAAACAGAAATGACTACTGCTTGGATGCTAGTATTTTCTCAGAAGACGGACGATCTGAATCACCGTCTCCCAAGTACTGACAAAGAAGTAGAACAAAGTAAGAAGACCAAGTCGAAAAGACTATTTAAGGACCCTCGTAATTCTTGGAGACCTCGGCCAGCCAGACATTCAGTTTCTCCTTGAGATTTAGTTTCTACTTTGTCCCTAGATTAGACTACAGTTTCTTTTAGCCTCCGTTTCCAAGATAGGCACTGATAGGCTGTGGTAAAGGTAAAAGAGCAACTTCAGGTTTGACATTGATTCTATATATTAAGTGGTTATTTTGATTTTCACTTTTTTCCATGATATTTCCTAAAAGTATGAATGGAAAAGTTGTATTGGAGTAAATCATAACTCCCGTGGTAGTGTAAAATTTGCTTAGGGTTAGAAAAGTTACCGATTATATGGTACTAAAGCATGCCTATATTACGTCAAACAAATAGATGGAGTTGAGTAAGTACGGTTTGGTATGAAGCGGCAATAGAAAGAGGATGTGCTTACGAAAAATGTATGTATGTTTATGACACAAGGAAAGGAAAAGTTAAAGGTGGTATGGCTAAAGTTACGGCTACCGAGGTATAACCCTCATTCGAGGATGAATGATTTTAAGGGGGGGAGGATGTTAAACCATGAAATTTTTTTTGATGATTATTTGATGTATATATGTCTTATTAAGGGAATTATGGGTTGTATGTTGGCCGTACGTGAGGAGGGAAACATGTGCTAAGGGAAAAGCGAAGAGTATTTGAAGTTTGTAAGTAAGGGTCAACTCAAATGGACATATCTCTAAATATATGATGATTTAGAAGTCCTATAACCTATCAAATGAAAGGTATTTGAATCCAGTTTACAAAAAAAACCGCTCGTCAATCAGAGTTCAGAGTAAAAAGTTATGCTCATTGAAGATATCACTATCGATAGGGAAAGCGCTATGGTGCGCAGGCGCTGAGACAGGCAGGCAGCAGGTGCACATGCGCGAGGGCACGTTGCACGGGTGCTACATGCGAGCACCGCCCAACCCGCCTATATGAAGTAATTTTGAGCTAAAAAGCTAATTTCTACTCTGTTTCACCTCTTTTTTTAGAATTTGCAGAATTAAGAGCCCTATCATATGGTGAAAAGATATCCCAGGTAAGAAACTTCACTCTTGTCTCTTTCGGGATTTGGGAGGAGAACTTTGGAAGAAAGTCATGAATTATTGTTGTCTTGTTGTTGATTGTGGTGTTGCTGTGTTTTTAGCTGGTTCTAGACAGAGGAAAGAGTAGGAGACTACTCCTACTTTATCTAATAACATCTCCAAGAAAAGGTAAGAAATTCCCTTTTTGATTTTTATGAGTTTGTGAGGTTATAACTTAGAGAATGTTGTAGCATTGTGTTGTTGTTTCTTTGTGTGTTCTTGTGGCATGTTGCTGCCTAGTTTTTCCAGAAATTAGGTGAAGTGAAGTTTCTTCTTGTTGTGGATGTAAATTGAAATTGGAAGGATCCTTAAGGTGTAAGCTTGAAAGGAAGGTTTTCGGAAAAAATTAGAGTTGACGTGCCGAGGTATGTAAAGGCGTCCCTTTTCTTATTTTTCAAGCATGAAACTAAGTCATTGAAAGGACCAATATTCCTATGTTTTTAAAATCATATTGAGGTATGTATGATTCTGTCCAAAGGGTTGGAAGTACATGGCATAAAGCTTAAATTGTTAATAATGTTTGAAGTGAACAAATCTGAAGCGAAAAACGTAATTTCTATACAATTGTTGCAATTGTAAATTGAGTCTGAAGTGCCCTTAATGTGCACACTTTCAGCTAGTCCTTTGCAGTATATTGTACATGTGATTTTGAATATATGTCAATATCTGGCCACTAAGTGAAATTGGTAATAAATGCTAAGACGACGACGTGTGATCGAACTTAAGCTAAGAAGATGACGCTAAACCGACTGAGGGTAAATGAGCTTATTGAAATGACATTTTAATAATATGGTTATTCCCTCCTATATGTTTATGTTTTAAAGTGCTTAAAGTAAAAAGGAGATTTTAGGTACACCCCCCCCCCCCCCGCTTAAAGCTAAGCAAGCGGCACGTAACGAATAGGCTAAGTCGATAGATGTTAACGAGGTGGCTAAGTTGTTAATGTTTTTGTGATGTTATAAAAAGGGAAGATAAAAGTAAATGTTAGACCTTTTAAGATAATGTGTGAGTAATATGCTCTCTTCCCGTAATTGTTTTCTCGAATCTTTGAACGACGTTAAAATATAAGCAAGACGAGGTTTAGCAGATAAAGATGTCAATTAGGTAAAGAGGTAAGTGTGTATAAGAATTGATGGAATAGTGAACACGAGAATAAAGACTTGAGTGTAGAGTGAATCATGTTTGAAAAAGAAGTTACAATGAATAAGGAAAGTAGAGCTAAAGGTTGTTAAATTGGACGATACGGATTACGATTGCGAACAAGTTAGGAAAACAGCTAGGAAAATTAACCCTGTTCTAAAGACGTTAAGTAAAAGAGTTATAAATAAAGTTGTTTCTGTTCAGTATGTGTTAAGTTGATGAATGTCCAGTAAAGTGTTAACTTCTTATGAAATTATTAGAATCGAATACTTTTGAGATAGCAACTCAAGTTAAAGAGAAGTTTCCCATCATGTTTTCAAATGATTTTTTAAAGTTATACATTCTAAGTGTTGAAATTATCTTTCAAATCTTGAGGGGGTAAATTCTGAAGCTTCTAAGCTATGCATAGTGATGCCTAGCTTTCTTAAGCTCCTTAGTTGATTACAAAGTTGTGTAAGTCAATCCAGCATCGTTCGAATTATGGCTATAAGTCTTTTTGTGCCTATAAGGCAACACTTAGAGAGTTTCTTATAAGTTTTCAAGCTGGAAAAAATCCCAATATTAGATTTTTAAGTGATGTATTCACGTCCCTAAGTTATGTTGAAGTGTGTTATGCTAACCTAAGATGTTTTCAAGAGATCATATTCTGAGAAACATGCTAATGTTTCGGTGAAGTATTTGAAGTTGCGTACAACTCTAAGAACTCAAGTCTTTTTAAGTCTTTCCAGTAAGAATTGTTAATGTATATGATTTTCATGTTATAACATACAGTTGAATTCTTTCAGTTATATTCAAGTCATACAACTATATGTTTAGCTCTTATTAAGTTATCATTTGAATTTCCTAAATTCAGAGGAGAGATTCTCCCATGTACCAATGTTCTTAATGTCTAAGTAAGTATAAGCATATGCTATGATAATGATCAGTTAAGCTCAAGACTTTTAATACCAGAAAGTTTCCTGGAGGTCACTCAGTTAACTAAATATGCGTTTATACGTTATACAAAAGTCTCACATGTTGTATGTATGTAGTTAAGCTCTCAACTCTATGTATATGTTAAGCGTTATGAAAATAACTTCGAGTTCCAAGTTATAATTTCTATGTTTTCCTACAAATAAGACAAATGAATTAAGAACTATATTTTCTCATCGATGTGATAAGTTGATCATAGAACTCCAATGTATAGTTGTCGATATATATAAAGGAACCACCCTGCGGGAAGTATATATATGTAGTCCCAGACTTTAAAGGATTGTATAAAAATGAGAATCTATGTGCTTCTACTCAAATGATACGTTAAGTTGGTAAGATTATTTGTAGGACATTGCTTGTAAGCCTACTAAAGTTCTTATGTTGTCTAGACCTCCTGAAGGTCCGTCGAGTCACTGAGTTGACACATTTATATATAATTTGAAAGCTTTATGTGATATATGTGTATATTTTCTAATTTAACATGGTATATGTTCTCACTTGCATTTATATGGTACGAAAGAGACCTATTACAGCCACAAATTTGGCATTTGTCATTTCAATGTTATATGTGTACAATATAAGCTCTATTGACTCCATTCATGATAATGATTCAGATACTTTTATTTTACCCCTGTATGGTACACCGACTGGAGATATTTTTATTTTACCCCGGTGTGGTACACCGGCTGGATGCATTTTTACATGAATTTTATGATCGGTTGGCCGCCGGCATTATAGTTGTAACTTTGCATGTGCATTACTTGGTTGCATTTGCACTTCCATGTTGAGTTGTTGCTAGGTTTGGTTACCAAGATTCCAAGTTTTTACTATTCCTTATTTCATATTTAGTTATCATTGCTATCTTATATTTACAGTTTTCAGCCTTACATACCAGTACATTTCATTCATACATACATCCCTTTGCCTGGAGACCTGTGTTTGTGCCGTAGGAGCAGGCAGAGGCTGGGATTGCCAGTTGTAATAGTGGATTGTGAGATCAGTCGATGTGTTGGTATGCTCCTTTCTTCCTGGAGCTAGGGCTTAGTTATTTTAGCTTGAGTTTTGAGTTATAGTTATGGGTAGGTCGGAGGCCTATTCCAGCCATCAGTTCAGTTAACTTATTAGAGGCTTTGTGGACTTAGTATATATAGTATTATTCAGTTTGTGGCCTTTTCGGCTTTCTGTTTTCTTGGTTTATCACAGTCATGGCCTTATCAGCATTTTAATTATTTATTTGTGGTAGTTGAGACCTTATGGGTCCACATTTTTAATTGTGATAGGTGGCCTGGAAGGCCTAGGTGTTACAGTTACAAATGCTATATAGTCGGCTTCCCGGTCAGTCAGCTATCGGGAGCCACTCGTGCACTCCCCCAATTTTGGGGCGTGACAAATCCAATTGACACCCAATCAATAGCACATCCCTAGTTTTCTCTTATTGCTTGCATTAATCGATTTGCCCTATTTTGCTATTGCAAATAGAATCATATAATTGACCCTCTCCCCCCAATATTTATATTTCAATTTGTCATACAATGATGCTCATTAGTTTATATTGACTTACAAATCTAGGGAATATCTCTTCTTATTCTCAGTAGGAGTTGACCCCGACATTCATTGGAAATTTGTTTTGACAACGATCACTGCCACCTCCCTTAATCAGGAGAGATGTATTGAGCGTTATTAGAAAATGGCACTGTTGCCAGGGAATGAGACTAGATCGCCAAGAGTTTCTTGTTGATTTAAACTTATTTTGCATCTTTTTTCTTTTTCATTTTCATTAGTTTTTATTTGTACTATGGCGTCGTGGAATGAAATGAGGTTTGGTGATTGCAACCCATTTCGTGTTGACCTATGTCCCTATTATGGAGGAACCCACCTTTGGCAAGATTGCAAATATGTCCTTAGAAGAGAGATATGTGCACCTTCTTCCACCTATGATGGCTATAATTGTACTTTATGTGGTGGTCATGGTATACATTGGGGTGATTGTCCCAATGAGTTCACTTCTCAATATAGTTTCTATGCACAAATGTTAGTTGTGCTCTTGAGCTTGACAGGAATGATGCCATGGTATGTGAGGGACGAAGCACTATATGTGACCGTATGGAATCCATGTGAGGCAACCAAGTCGATGGAGGACTTTGAAGAAGAAGATCAAAAAAACTTCATCTTAAAGTTTGTCACACCAACAAGGACAAAGCACATCCCTCCTTTGAGGGCCAAGAAATGAAAGATGCGACATCTATTGCTTGGAACCTTTATTCTTACACCACCACCCCTCAAATGGAATAGATTAATGGAAAAGAAATTATGGGTACAATTCACAAGCTCAAAGTGGAGAGAAAAGTGGTAAAGATTGAAGACATCGAGCCTCGACGTTCAATAAGGCGCTTCTTGGGAGGCAACTCAAGTGTTTTTAAATTTCTTTTTTACTTTACATCTTTGTGTCTTTGGATGTTGCATGTATAAGAAGGTGCGGAATGTGACAAAAAGTGGAAGGAGCCAAAAAGATGCACCCATATTGGACCTGTGAAACGCAGATCCAAATGTGCGAAATATAGGTCCGACGCATGTGCCAACTAGAATACCTGGAAGAAACAAAATGCACAAAAGTGATGTATCTGCACTAGACTTACTAAATACAAATCCAAAGGTGCGAAATGTAGGTCTGGAGCAGGTTATTTCCAGAATGCCTGGAAGGAAAAAGTTCAGAAAGTGACTATTAACCCCCCATACGAAAAGCAGATTAAATTGTGCAGTCCACAGTTCCAGTGTAGATCCTTAGGCAGACACTAACTTGCAACTCAAAGATGCCTCCATCGGTCCAGGGAGTTCTTTCACCCATTCTTTCCTTATTTTTTTCAACCTTGTGCATCGAGGACGATGCATTATTTTCGTTAGCGGTGAAGTCTTAGTAACCCACTCATTATTGATGTATGATTTGGACCTATGAAAGATTGGGTGACATCATTATTAAGGGAAAATCATCATTTCTTTCTATTTAGCTCGTCGCTGCTTGCTATTTAGTATTGTGTCACGATCTGAGAGTACACTCGGATCGTAGACACTGGACAAGGAGTCCCGAAAGACCCCAAGTCAACTCATGGCGTGAGCATAACACTAATTCATTCATATACAACGGAAAACTTAACCTATAAATAGTAAACTAATTGAAAATCGTATCATGAGATATAAAGAAAACAACAATACAAGATCCAAATATAAATGAATGAATACTACAAATAGGTCTGAAAGCCTCTAACCATAATAGACGGGTTGAAGGGACAAGACCCCAACTAACCAAAATAGTCTGAAAACATAAGATAAACAAGGTTTGAACATGAAGCCCTCGGATCATGAGGACTCACCACTGGAGATTTAGCGAAAACGAGCACAAACTAGGGATGATCCTGAGCCTGCAAACCTGATCCTGAAAATATAGGGGTCAGTACTAGGAAAGTACTGAGTATGTAAGGTATGAAAAATAATGCCTAAAAACATAAAAGTTATAGGAGTGGGGACATCATGATCATAAAACTGAAATCGTAAGTGTATCGTCAGGCTTAATATTTCCAAAAATATTCATAAATCCATCAAAGTCATAACATGCGGGGAAAAAATTTCATCAATCATAACTTGATCCAAAAGAACATAATCATGCATATTTCAAAACCATGAGGAACAATGGGAGATTTCTTTAACCGACATACTCCACATTAGCACACATGAAGTCTGACTTGTACGCCTAGTTGGGAGGCCGTTCATACCTTGCCTAGGGTATGAACCATGAAAGGCGTGATATCACTCATGAAGGCCCCGTAGGGCATAGGGGATAGTCACTGAGGAGGTCTCAAACATAATCCTACGGTGGCACATAGTTTAGAGATTCGGGGTGTAACCTAGGCCCCGAACCTACTCGGTGTTAAGTACTGCTCCCAAAAAATACAATGTGCTCATAACATTCGTAACATGACATGCATGGCTTGTGAAAACATGAGAATCATAACATACTTGAGAATTTGTATTACTAGCCATGGAATTGGGCCCGTGAGTCAGCCAAATTGTAATATAATTCATAAGCGACATGTGGGCATTGCCCATAGTTTCAAACATACTTGACATGTTTAAAATCATAAGAAAACAATCATGCTAACATGGGAAATTAAAACTTGAAGACATGCTTAAAAATGTAAGAGAAACTTGTTCACGTTTTCGGAATCATCTTGACCATGAAATTCACTAAAATTCCCCCATGATTGGGCACCCATACTTTTAGAGATTTAAATCATGAAATATAAAATATACAAGCAATATCAGCCCAAATACTTCAAAATTCATAATTTAAACATACTACCACACTTTCATGTAAATTTGAGAGAAATCATGCTATTGGGTTAAGACGCACAAGAATTGGGTAACTTAATCATAGCAAATGGGAAGAAGTGGGCATGGGTAGGGTCTAATCTACCCATTCAAAACCCCACATACCTGGAATTTCGTAATTTTCCTACTCCCTTGAAGCACCCTAAGTGAAAGTGTGAAGAACTCGAAGAAAATGGCTTGAAACCCTTCCTACTCCTTTCTCTAGCACTTGAAATTGCTAAAATGAACTTAACAGGAGTTTTCATCCCTTAAAGACCCTGTTCTGGCCTCAAAACGACGTGGTTTAGGGTCCAAAAGCGTAGAAAAGTCAAAATTTCCCTTACTGAAATTTCCATGACAAGCAGTTCTGGCCCAGACCATGAGTCGTGCCATGAGTCGTGCCATGAGTCGTGCCATCAAGTCACGACTCGTGGTTACCTCTCGTGGTCACTTCACCCTTTTTCCCAACTTTATGAATTTGGCCATGACTGGTAACCCACGACTCGTACCACCATCCTATGGGTCGTACTGTCAACCGTGGTACCATCCCCCCAAACCAATACGACTTAATCACCACTCCTCACCACGACTCATTGCTACATCCTACGAGTCGTACCATGACTCGTGACGACTCACTCTAGCACCACTGAGATATTCACCACGACTCCTAACCACGAGTCATACCTTCTCACCACGGTTTCTAGGACTACCCATGACACAACCTCAAGCTCCCAGTTTCCTCATGACTCGAGTCACGAGTCGTAGGACCTCACCACTGCTCGTACCTCGAGTCGTACTGGTGCAAATTCCAGGTTTTTCTACAATTTCTAACTTCAACTCCCAGGTCTATTCGTAGGCCCCCTTCTAGGGTTTTACAATATCTCCCCCTTGGAAACATTCGTCCTCAAATGTAGGGAAGCAAGCAACAAACAAAAACATACAACCACTATATGTATAGATGTTAATCATTGACATTTAAGCCGAAAACTAACGGAACGACTATCCCCGAAAAGAACCACATAGCTGGTCTGAGTTCAGACATCACTTGCATACATCATATCATAAAACAAGCTTATACATATGAATAGAACATGAAAAACTAAATAGAGGTTTTAGGGCAGAAATTGATACCTCAAACTGAAGCCGAGCCGGTAGGGAACAAATGAGGGTATTTAGCCATCATATTCGCTTCAGCCTCCCACGTGGCTCCCTCGACATGTTGATTCCTCCATAACACCTTTACTGAGGCTACTTCCTTGTTCCTCAGTCTCCGAATTTAAAGATCCAAGATTTCAATAGGGATTTCCTCATAACTGAGACTATCCCTCACACCAACACTTTCCACCGGAACCACTAAGGCTGGGTCTCCCATGCACTTTCTCAAGAGCGATACATGAAATACGGGGTGAACCAAAGCCAACTCTGAAGGTAACTATAACTCATAAGCTACTTTACCCACTCGCCTCATAATCCTGTGAGGGCCAATATAGTGGGGACTGTGTTTCCCTTTCTTTTTGAATCTCATTACTCCCTTCATGGGAGATACCTTCAAAAACACCCATTCTGAACTACTACACCATATCCCGCTTCATACCATCCCACCAATAAATTTCTCGCAGGGCATGATATATTTTGGTGGCGCCTGGATGGATAGAATATATAGATCCCTGAGCCTCTTGCAACATCCGACTCCTTAACTCTCCCATATTCGGGACACATAAGCGACCCTGGTACCGAAGCATACCATCTCCCCCTTTGGAGAAGACTTCTACTTTCTGACTTTGAACAACTTTTTTCAACTTTACCAATATTGGGTCTTCATCTTGATAAGCCTTCACCTCTGTTACCAAGGATGACTCTGACCCATTCTCAACTACTACCCCACCGTCGGTCGAGCCGACTAGTCTAACTCCCAACCTTGCAAGTTGATGTACCTCCTTTACCAGCTCCTTCCTGTCTTCACTCACATGTGACACACTTCCCATAGAAAGTATAATAAGGGCGTCTGCTACCATGTTGGCCTTACCCGGGTGGTAAAGGACACTCATGTCATAGTCCTTAAGTAGCTCCAACCACCTCCGTTACCGAAGATTTAGTTCCTTCTGTGTGAACACATATTGTAAACTTTTGTGGTCTGTGAATAAATCTACATGAACCCCATACAAGTAGCGTCACCATATCTTTAAAGCAAATACCACCGCGACCAACTCAAGATCATGGGTCGGGTAATTCTTCTTGTAAGTTTTCAATTGTCTGGATGCATATGCTATGACTTTCCCATGCTGCACCAATACACATCCCAGTCCGACCCTCGAGTCATCACGATATACAACGAAGCCATCGGTACCCTGCAGTAAAGTCAACACTGGTGCTGAAGTGATTCTAGCCTTCAATTCCTGGAAGCTCTTCTCAAAAGCCTCCGACCATTGGAAATTCACCTTTTTCTGAGTCAATCTAGTCAGTGGGGCTGCAATGGATGAGAAACCTTCCATGAACCTCCGATAGTAACTTGCTAAGCTCAAAAAGCTTCTGATCTCTGAAGGGTTTACCGGTCTTGGCCAGTTCTTTACTGCCTCTATTTTATGGGAGTCCACCCTCATACCTTCACTCGACACTACATGTCCTAAGAATGCAATTGATTCCAGAAAGAATTCACATTTTCTGAACTTGGTGTATAGTTGGTTGTCTTTAAGGGTCTGGAGTGCTACTCTCAAGTGTGAAGCATGTTCCTCCTTGCTCCAGGAGTATATTAATATGTCGTCAATGAACACGGTCACGAACATATCCAAATAGGCCTTAAATACCTTGTTCATCAAATCCATAAAACCTGTAGGGGCATTGGTTAGTCCAAAAGACATAACAAAAATTTCATAATGGCAATACCGGGTTCTTAAAGCAGTCTTTGGAATGTCGTCCTCCCGAACTCTGAGCTGGTGATACCCGGACCTGAGATCTATCTTGGAGAAATATTTGGCACCCTGAAGCTGATTGAATAAGTCATCAATCCTAGGTAAGGGATATCTATTCTTGATGGTGACGTTGTTCAACTGTCTATAGTTAATACACATCCCCAGGGAACCATCTTTCTTCTAGACGAACAACATTGGGCCACCCCATGGGGACTTACTCGGTCTAATAAATCCCTTATCTAGCAAATCCTTCAACTGCTCCTTTAACTCTGTTAATCTTGTTGGGGCCATACTATAAGGAGGGATTGATATGGGTTGCGTGTTTGGAAATAGGTTAATCTAAAAATCCATCTCCCTCTCAGGAGGAACACCTTGTAGGTCATATGGAAATACATCGGGGTATTCACATACCATAGGGACTGACTGAATGGTCGGGGTCTCGGACGTGACATCGTTAACCCTAACCAAGTGGTAAATACAACCCTTGGAAATCATTTTTCTAACCTTGATATAGGAGATAAATAGACCTACAGGCACCACTGAACCACCCCTCCATTCTAAAACCGGTTCGTCTGGAAATCGAAACTCTATTGCCCGAGTTCTACAGTTAACAAAAGCATAACATGAAAACAACCAATCCATGCCTAACATGATGTCAAAATTAGTCATAGCTAATTATACTAAGTCTACGGAGGAAACCTTATGCAATACTGTAATAGGGCAACCTCTATATACCCGCCTCACTACGACTGAATCACCGACCGAGGTAGAGACAGAAAATGGTTCAGAAAAGATTTCAGGACTGACTCCAAAGTGACTAGCAATGTAAGGTGTCACAAAAGATAGTGTGGCTTCCTGATCTAATAAAACATAAGCATCAATGTGAAAACTCGCAACATACCCGTAACCACATCGGGAGAAGTCTCTTGCTCCTGCCGAGAGCCATAGTGCATAAAACCAGTTCTGGCGCAGGCCGCCAACTGAGACAGTCGGAGCACCCTGCTGAGTCTGACGTGCTACTGGGACGGCTGAACTGGCTGCTGAAGTGCGGACTCCACTACCCCGTGACCTAGCTGCAGGGCAATCTCTAAGCCTGTGTTCAGGTTTGCCACACCCCAAACAAACATCTGAGCCCACCAAACATTTCCCTGGGTGATTCTTGCCACAAGTAGCATAAGATGGGAATGTGCACTCTGTACGCATGCTTTTTTGACTCCTCAAACCTGAGGCCCTGCTCCTCTAACCGTCCTGTGGCCTTGATGGAGTACTGGCTAAAGATGGTGCTGGCACCATGGACCTGGGCTGGGATTGCTGGTAAGATTCACCCGTTGACATAGGCTGGGAGAACCTGTGGCTATCAGTTCTCACCCTCTTGGCCTCTCTCTGCCTCCCAGAGCTTCTTCCATCTACCGGGCATAGAGGACTATCCGTGGGTAGTCCATATCCTGATGAAGGGTGGTGTCTTGCAATCCTTATCCAGGTACTCAGCTACCCCCTGCACGAATCTGCTCACCCATGCCCTTTGGTCCATTACTAGCTCCGGGGCATACTTTGACAGGCGAGTGAACTCAAGTGAATATTCCAGCACCGCCATCTTTCCCTGCTTGAGGTTAAAAAACTCGATTGCTTTCAATTCCCTCATCTCTCGAGGAAAGAACCTGCCAAGAAAGGCCATGTGGAGCTCATCCCAATTGATAGGGCCAGCTCCCCTTTCCCTACTGTCCCTCCATTGCTTGAACCAAATGAAAGCGACCTCATTCAACTGATATGAGGCTAAGTCCATGCACTCCTTATTCTTCACCCCCATCACCTGAGTGACCTTCAAGATTCCCTCAATGAACTCGTGTGGATCCTCGTCCACCTTTGCCCTTGTGAATTCGGGAGGGTTCATCCTTAGAAAGTCCCTGATCCGAGCTGCCGTTGCATTACCCTTCTGAGGAATATGGGCAACAGCTTGTTTGTTGACCTGAATGGTCAAAGCCTGGGCCAACATTTGAATCACCACCCGAAACTCGACGTGGGCAGCTGGTTCAGATGCCTGGGGCTCCTGAACAGGTGGGGCTTGCTGACGCTTGTCATCATTGCCACCCCCGTGGCCTTCATCATTTCTATCCCTTCTTCGGATTATCCTTCTGGGAGCCATAAATTTTCTGTAGTTGCGAACAACACGAATTAGAAAGAGGGAGAGATTTTGGCTGCATGACATAGATCATGAAAGAAGGGAATATTCCTAAAACGTTCAGTAGCCTCTTCGTCATAAGGTGGCGCACTTCACACCCATGAAAAATACTCTACCTAACGTGGTTTTCAGACTCCCTAGGACACCTCTGAACCTATGGCTCTGATACCAAGTGTGTCACGACCCGAGAGTACACCCGGATCGTAGACACGGGACAAGGAGTCCCGAGAGACCCCAAGTCAACCCATGGCTTGAGCATAACACTAATTCATTCATATACAGTGGAAAACTTAACTTATAAATCATAAACTAACTGAAAATCGTATCATGAGATATAATGAGAACAACAAGACAAGATCCAAACATAAACAGCTGAATACTACACATAGGTCTGAAAGCCTCTAACCATGATAGACGGGTTGAAGGGACATGACCCAAACTAACCCAAATAGTCTGAAAATTAAGATAAAAAAGGTCTGAACATGAAGCCCTCAGATCATGAGGACTCACCACTGGAGATTTAGCGAAAATGAGCACAAACTAGGGACGATGCTGAGCCTGCGAATTAGATCCTGAAAATATAGGGGTCAGTACTAGGAAAGTACTGAGTATGTAAGGTATGCAAAATAATTCTTAAAAACATAAAAGTTATATGAGTGGGGACATCATGATCATAAAACTGAAATCATAAGTATATTGTAAGGCTCAATATTTCCAAAAATATTCATAAACCCATTAAAGTCATAACATGCGGGGAAAACATTTCGTAAATCATAACTTGAGCCAAAAGAACATAATCATGCATACTTGAAAACCATGAGGAATAATGGGAGATTTCTATAACCGACATACTCCACATGAGCACACATGAAGTCTGATTTATACGCCTAGTTGGGAGGCTGTTCATACCTTGTCAAGGGTATGAACCATGAAAGGCGTGATATCACTCATGAAGGCCCCGTAGGGCATAGGGGACAGTCATTGAGGAGGTCGCAAACATAATCCTACGGTGGCACGTAGTTCTGAGATTCGGGGCGTAACCTAGGCCCCGAACCTACTCGGTGTTAAGTACTACTCCAAAAACATGCAACGTGCTAATAACATTCATAACATGACATGCACGACTAGTGAAAACATGGGAATCATAACATACTTGAGAATTTGTATTACTAGCCATGGAATTAGGCCCGTGAGTCGGCCAAATCGTAATATAATTCATAAGAGACATGTGGAAATTGCCCATAGTTTCAAACATACTTGACATGTTTAAAATCATAAGAAAACGATCATGCTAACTTGAGAAATTAACACTTGAAGACATGCTTAAAAATGTAAGAGAAACTTGTTCACACTTTCGGAATCATCTTGATCATGAAATTCACGAAAATTCCCCCATGATTTGGAATCCATACATTTAGAGATTTAAATCATGAAATATAAAATATCCAAGCAATATCAGCCCAAATACTTCAAAATCCGTAATTTAAACATACTACCACACTTTCATGTAAATTTGTGAGAAATCATGCTATTGGGTTAAGACCCACAAGAATTCGATAACTTAATCATAGGAAATGGGAAGAAGTGGGCATGGGTAGGGTCTAATCTACCCATTAAAAATCCCACATATCTAGAATTTTATGATTTTCCTACTCCCTTGAAGAACCCTAACTGAAAGCATGAAGAACTTGAAGAAAATGGCTTGAAACCCTTCCTACTCCTTTCTCTAGCACTTGAAATTGCTAAAATGAACTTAAAAGGGGTTTTCATCCCTTAAAGACCCTGTTCCGACCTCAAAACAACATGGTTTAGGGTCCAAAAGCATAGAAAATTCGAAATTGCCCTTACTGAAATTTCCCTGAAAAGCATTTTTAGCCCCGACCACGTGTCATACCATCAAGTCACGACTCGTGGTTACCTCTCGTGGTCACTTCACCTTTTTTCCAAACTTTCTGAATTTGGCCACGATTGGTAAGCCACGACTCGTGCCACCATCTTACAGGTCGTACTGTCAACCGTGGTACCTTCCACCCAAACCAATTTGACTTAACCACCACTCCTCACCACGACTCGTTGCTACATCCTACGAGTCATACCATGACCTGTGACGACTCACTCTGGCACCACTGAGATATTCACCATGACTCCTAACCACGAGTAGTACCTTCTCACTATGGTTCGTAAGACTACCCATGACACAACCTTAGGCTCCTGGTTTCCTCACGATTTGAGTCACGAGTTGTAGGTCCTCACTAAGACTCGTACCTCGAGTCATATTGGTGAAAATTCTAGGTTTTTCTGCAGTTTCTAGCTTCAACTTCTGGGTCTATTTGTAGGACCCCTTCCGGGGTGTTACATATTGCCTATGAAAATAGTAGATCATAATAAACTTCGAGAGTTTTTTGTATACCACGATTCTTTCCCAAGGAGCAAATTTTTCTTAGTTTATTTTTATGTCGAACGGGTTGACATTTCCCAATGATGGATGGAGAACCGACTTTCTTAAGGGAAAATTCCATGTCTTTAAGACCTTATGCACTCATTTTGAGAGGAACCACCATTTTTTTACTTGTCATAAACAATGTGATTTTTTCGAAAAAGAGGCGAATGGATTTGTAGAAAAAAGAGCATTCTCTTGTCATGATTTCTACATTCTTTTTTTGACTTTTTGATTCGTAAAATGAGTGTGCAAAACTTATAATAGCTTGTTAAAAGTCATTCCTTTGAATTGACCTCTAGAATAGCTAGATTCCTTAGAGCGTGATGCTTTGTGTGAAAAGGTTTCATTTGATTCTTATGTATGCTTATTGTCTAGAACTTTCCCTGAATGTGATTCAAGGTGAAATCCTAGAGGTATCCGAATGTGGGAGATGACTTTAGGCCCTTCTTGGATAGTCACTTCACCACAAAAGGATCTTCCTTTACCAATCGATCCTAGTGAACTAATTTTTGAGCCTTGAGCCTTTTCTTTGAAAGCCTCATTACAAGCCTTAAACCCTTTGTGAGTCCTCTACTTTGGGACCCATTCCTCCCTAATTACTAGTGATAAAATGGGGATTGAAACTCAATATTTGGGGATGGAAAGATGTGTAGGTAAAAGCCTAAGTTTGGGGATGTGCACAAAGGGAAAAAGAGAAGTGAGATTCAATGTGAGGTAGCACCAATTGTTTACTGAAAAGAACAAAGTGGTTGGTTGAATAAACTTGGATCAAAATAAGAAATAAATGAATTAGATGGTGTTATCTCTTGTGTAAAGGAGGTTTGATGAAGAAATCGTTGGTGTTGAAAGTATGGCTTGATGGAAAATTTAGATTGTGAAAAAGGAGAGATAAGGTGGAGTTGACTCGCTATGTGTGAGCGGGAGGTTTGATATGTATCACAAAGGCATTAGGGAGGTTCTAGTCACTAGAACGAAAAATTGTCTTACCCTTACCCCTAGTCTTCATTATGACTCGCAAGTCCTTGGTGATTATATGTTGACAACTCTACAATAGTGGTAAGTAACATGAAGGGCAAGCCTATGGTTCGATGTGTGTACACTTGAATATCCTTGAGAGAGTGAGCGTATTTGCATCATCTTATAATTCTTATTTTTTTTTGAATTGCATGAATGTGGATAGGATTCTCTTTTGTGGTGAGTGGCATTACTCCTTGGAGTAAAAATGTGAAAGTCTTGATTTCAATTAAGTGGTATGAATGAGACAAGTTGTGTGATGAACTTCTAGGCAAACCTTGAAAGTTGAATATGAATGACATGAGGTGTTTGTTATTGTGATTTGAATGGAAATGCCCCTACTTTGAATTAAGGAAATGATAAGGATATATGCCAAGTCTTTATGGTGGTGCCAATTGAAGTTTGTGCACTACTTTGAGTGTTTTTAATTTTTGAGTCTTTGTGATATTTGGGTTATTTCGAGTTGAAATGGTTTTGTATGTTTCTCATGTGATGTTATAAGCTTAAGTCAATTCTTCTTGTGAGTGAATACTTTGCTTGAGGATAAGCAATAGTTCAAGTTTGGGGGTTTGATGAGTTGGTAAGTTACCAACTCATTTGGATTCTAAGCATGAGTTATTGTTTTGTATTCACATAAATTAGAAAGGTTTTATTTCTTTTATCTTCTTTATGCAGGAATTTGAAGAACACAAAAATAATGGAGGATTTGAACTTAAAGCAATCTGCTTTAGACGTGCTTTTGCATTTTCTAAATGCACGTGTAAAGCAAATAGGACTGCCTTGGACCTACTTTTGTATCTACTGTAGCGGATATGCATCTGCTAAATGCAGGTGTAAAGCAGATGGGACTGCTTTGCACTTGTTTTTGGAATCTGTGAACCATAGATGAAAAACAAGTGACCCATTTTGCTGATTCAAGTGCAAAAACGTCCAGAAAGGCTCCCAAGTACCTAGAAGCTTCCAAGGGAAATTTTGAAAAGTTGTACACAAGAAAGTTGTAGATTTTTTTCACCCTAAATTATACACACCTGTTTTGAATAGTACACATCATAGAGAATTGAACATATTGAATTTTAGAGAGAGAATTATAGATAGAAGTTAGAGCTCATTCTTCTTCTTCAAGTTCTCTAGGGCAAAAACCCACAATTGTTGTAGATTTGAAATCTTGAGTTTCTATTTAATATAATGGATGTTGATGAGCTACCCATGGCTATATTCTCTTATCTTTATTTATGAGTAGCTAATTTAATTGCTGGGGACGTATGCATGATAGGAGTTTAGAATGGATTGAATGTTGTTGATTTAGTCTTAAATTCAATTATATTGCATGAATTTATTATTTCCTCTAAGATTGAATGCTAAAATTAGTGATTACAAACATTAATTACTTTTCTTATCTTGCTTTTGTTTGAGAGAGAGAAGTGAGATTTGGGTGAGGAATTAATAGTGAGGATTTGGATTGTGGATATGTGAGTGGAGCTAGAGATAGTCAAAATCAATTTTCACAATCCATTAAAAGGTTGAGGCTAGAGATAGCTCAACTCTTCCTCAATTTTTTGTGGCTGATTTTGTAATTGTGACCTTGGGGTTTGAGAAAACCCAAGAAAAATACACCCAAGTGGTTGAGAAATATCAGGTGTAGCCTTAGCCATTACTATTCATGTTGTAATTGATATCTGAGACTTTTCAATTAACCCCAATCCAATTGACACCCTATAAATAGCATATCCCTAGTTGCTCTCATTGTTTGCATTAATCGATTTTCCCTATTTCGTTCTTGCAAATAGAATCATATAATTGACCCTTTTGCCCCCTAATTTTTATATTTCAATTTTTCATATAATGATGCTCATTAGTTTAGATTGAATTAGAACTCTAGGGATGATCTCTTTTCATTCTCTATGTGATTCGACCCCCACATACGTTGGAAATTTTATTTTTGACAACGATCATTGACACCTCCCTTAATTGGTAGAGATATATTGAGTGTTACCAGCTACTACGTGTTCCATATGTTTATTGGAGACGTTGTACTTTGGTATGGCATACAGATTGTTGTGCAGGTCACTTAAAAAGCCACCTTACTTGTTGATAAATTATTAGATTGTTGATGCCTATATTGGCTATCTTATCGGCTATTATTGTTTTGGGATAAGTATTTGATCCATATATATATATAGATGTCCATTAGCATGTTTCTAGAAATGCTATTTACAAGCATACCTTGCCTATGAGGCTATACTTTGCTATAAGATCTATAAAATGTCTAGAAGAACCATATTCGAGCCCACAGAGCCACATTGAAGTTTTCTTACTCATGGACTTCCTTTATGCCTATGTAGGCATCACTAGCCCTCAGTAGAGCCTTATGTGCTTGGGGTGTAGTTACAGGGGTCTAGAAGGTTCAGATATAGTTATAGGAGCCTAGAAGGCTCAAGATGCAGACATATGAACCAAGTGTGCTCAAGATACAATTACAGCTCGCGAACAGGCTACAATGTTACAAATAGGGATATGTAGATTGAGTTGTACTTTCTAGGGCTTATGGGGCACAAGTAGGTTATTGTTTGATGTTTGTACCTGCCAGGCTTATAGGGGCCAGGTTAGGTTCTTATTTGATTATTGCCTGTTTAGTTTCCTATATAACTTAATAAGATCTTTTAGGTTATTCTCTTACTCTTATAGATGTTCACATTCAGTTTGTAGTATTAGTTCATCCCAGCTTATTGTTAATGCCTTAAATACTCGGTACATTATTGTTCTGGCGCCCGAGTTTGGGGGCGCTAAACTCTTGCCTGCACGTTTATTCCACCTTGGGTGTGCACAAGTGCACGCGGTAGTACAAGTTGTAAAGTGACTCTGAAGAGCTGAATGTCGAACCCACAGGGACTGAACTATTTAAGTGAATTTACAAATTCAAGTGTTAATTCCAATTTCACATGTGTAAAGTTTCAAGATTTGGGTATTTGTTTAAATCTATAGGTGATCATAAATAATTCAGAAAAACAACAATAATAAGAAGCATCTAGAGTTAAAGCCTAGCATGCATGTAATGCTACATTCACATTTTCAAGTATGAAATTCCATTTGTTGTCTCATAAAATTGCCATGTTCACGGTCTTTTGAGCATCTAAACATAGACAAACTAGCCTCACCACTACATCATTCAGAGGGGATGTGACAACCTAGTTTATAAGCAATTATTTCTGTGGAATGGTTTACTGGGTTAATTCCCTTGATTATGGACTTTCGAACCTCTAACCATTTAACCTAACTTGGTTTCACAACTACTTCTACGAGTGGTGATGTGACAATTCCAAGTTAATGTCTAGCTATTTTTCCATTTTATAATTAAGCAAGGCGAATTAGGTATATTTCTATCCTAACTGCAAATCATGTCTTAAAGACTTTGAACTTTCTTCATGCATTCTTAGTTCTAACCTAGGTTTTTGCTGTCATGTTTTTTCCTAAGCTTAACACATAAATTTCAATGGTGATCAAGCATTACGAATTAAATCAAGAATGCAAGACGAACACAAATGAAAACTTGAATCAATGATGAAATTAGGCTAAAACCATCATGTCTTGTGGCCTCAACCCTAGACGAAGGGTCTTAGCCACTCATGCTAGCACACGAATTCATAATATAATTATATATATGTAAAAACAAGATTTAAATAAGAAAGAATTTCAAACCCTAGGTAGAGTTTCCTTCTCCTCTCCTTCACTCCTCTGCATTTTTCCAAATAATACCGTGATAATGAAATAAAAATCCTAAGTGTTTAATTTATACAAAGTAAATTATTGCAAAATTTTTCTCGTGATGGACCAGCTCCGTGTCACGCTACCTATCATGCAATGCAACCTTTGTGAAATAGACTGGTCGCGCACAGCTACTAGTTGGCGTGCGGCATGCTCACTGGCAAGTGCCATCGGGCGTGGCACGACGCTTATCGCACAACCTATCTAGTATGGCACAGAGCCTGGCGTGTTGATGGATGGGCATGGCACGGCCTGGATGCGCAGGCCTATGTGTTGGAATGTCCTTATGTGTGCACGCACGGTGTGGCACCACATCTAGCACGCTGCCCCGCTAGCATGGCACGCTGGCATGTTCTGGCATCCCTCTTCTCTTGCGACATCATTTTTTCCTTCTTGGGCATCAACTCCATGCTTTTGTCTTGTGCATTGAACATCAAATTTTTCCCCTCCTTGGTGTATTTCAACGACAAAAAGGGCTATCACGATGGTTAGTTCTTTCACACAAATATACAAAATTACATGAGAATTATACTAATTAAATTGTCAAACACGACTAAAAATTAGATATAAAATAGCACTTGGGCATGTAAATATGCCCAAGATCAAGGTTTTGAAAGACAGGTTCAGAGACCTCCTTAGTAGCAGTTCAGGCTCAGCATATTGTAAGCTCCTGTCTTTTGAAGTTTCCCTACTTTAGAGGTTGCCTATCTATTGTTGTACAGTTCTTTTTGAGTAGGTTGGGCCCTGTCCCCACCAAGTATTTGCTCTTTAGGGCCCCTCAAACTATGGGATTATTTAGGAGTATGCTGTTTATTTTGTCTAGGTAGTTTGGCGGCCTTAATGGCCCTTATATATATGTTTACTTTCAACTTTATTTGATTTACAAAACATGGTGGTTTTTGTAGGCTCGCATAGGATATTATTACTATCGTGAACTATTGGGTTAGCTGATTATCTGCGCAGGTGTTTAAAAGCTTCCAGGAATTAAAGAACCGACTCACTTCAGCACCAGTATTGACTTTATTCGAGGGTACTGATGGCTTTGTTATGTATTGTGATGCTTCGAGAGTCGGACTAGGATGTGTCTTGATGCAACGGGGGAAGGTGATAACATATGCCTCACGACAGCTAAAAGTCTATGAAAAGAATTACCCGACCCATGATCTTGAGTTGGCTGCAGTGGTGTTTGCGATAAAGATATGGCGACATTGCTTGTATGGCGTCCACGTGGATGTGTTTACAGATCACAAGAGCTTGCAATACGTGTTCACACATAAGGATCCAAATCTTTGGCAAAGGAGGTGGTTAGAGTTGCTAAAGGACTATGACATAAGTATCCTCTACCACCGGGGCAAGGCAAATATAGTTGCGGATGCTCTTAGTAGGCTCTCAATGGAGAGTGTGTCCCATATAGATGCTGGGAAGAAGGAGTTGGTGAAAGATGTTGATCGACTTGCAAGACTGGGAGTTAGATTGATCGACTAGACCGATGGAGGTGGTGTTGTATATAACGGGTCAGAATCGTCCTTGGTGATTGATGTTAAATCCAGGAAAGATGAGGATCCAATATTAAGGAAGCTGAAGGAGGCGGTATGGAGTCAGAAGGTGGAGGTTTTCACCCAAGGGGGAGATGGTGTGCTATGATACCAAGGTCAACTATGTGTTTTGAAAGTTGATAATTTGAGAGTTCGGATATTGCATGAGGCACATGGTACCCGTTATTCCATCCATCCGGGATCCACGAAGATGTATCGGGACTTCCAAGAAATCTATTGTTAGGACAGTATGAAGAAGGATATTGTGGAGTTCGTAACTAAATGTCCCAACTTTTAGTAAGTGAAAGTCGAGCATCAAAGGCCGGGAGGTGTACTTCAGGATATTAGCATTCCCACTTGGAAGTGGGAGGAAATAAACATGGATTTCGTTACAAGTCTACCCCGTACTCGCTGGCAACATGACTCCATTTGGGTGGTGGTCGATAGGTTAACCAAGGCTGCACACTTCCTACCGGTCAAGACCACGGTTTTAGCGGATGATTATGCTAAGTTTGTATATTCGAGAGTTGGTTCGACTTCATGGAGTGCCCTTGTCTATTATTCAGACCGGGGTACTAAGTTTACCTCTCAATTCTAGAGTTCTTTTCAAGAAGGACTTGGGATGCAGGTTAAGCTCAATATAGCCTTCCATCCGCAAATAGACGGCCTGGTAGAATGAACCATTCATACCCTTGAGGATAAGTTGAAGGCATGTGTTATGGATTTCAAAGGTAGTTGGGATTATCATTTTCCATTGATCGAGTTTGCCTATAATAACAACTATCACTCTAGTATCCAGATGGCACCATTCAAGGCTCTTTACGGGCGAAGGTGTAGGTCACCCATTGGGTGGTGAGGCAGCCAAAATAGGACCTGATTCAGTTCATGAGGCCATGATAAAGGTCCAAATTATAAGGGACTGGTTAAAAACCGCTCAGAGTCATCAGAAATTGTATGCTGATGTGAGGAGAAGGGATTTGAAGTTTGATGTGGATGACCGGGTATTTCTAAAGGTATCTCCCATGAAGGGAGTCATGCGGTTCGGAAAGAAAGGTAAACTCAGTCCCTGCTATGTTAGTCCCTATCGGGTTGTGAGAAGAGTTGGTAAAGTAGCTTTTGAGTTGGACTTGACATCGAAGTTGTCCTCAGTTCATCCCGTCTTCCATGTGTCACTTTTGAAGAAGTGTTTGGGGGATCCATCCTTGATAATTCGGATAGACAACATTGGGGTGAAAGACAGCCTCAGTTATGAAGAAATTCCCGTTAAAATCTTGGATCGTCAGGTTCAGAAGCTGAGAAACAAAGAAGTAGCTTCAATTAAGGTCTTACGGAGAAATCAACATGTTAAGGGAGCTATGTGGGAAGCCGAAGAGGATATGATGGCTAGATACCCACATTTGTTCTCTACAGGCTCGGTTTCGATTTAAGGTATCATTTCTACCCTATGATCCCATTTAGTTTGATGTTCAGTTCATGTGTGCAAGTTTCTTTTATATGTATGAATATGTATGTGAAGCATGAGATCAGTTCAGCTATGTGGGCTGGTTCGAAGGTAGTCATTCCGTGAAAAATTTTGGTTAAAATAATCAGTGTATTGCTGTGATAAGTTATATTTTTGTTTTCTACTTATTTCCTATATTCGAGGACAAATATTTTCAAGGGGGAGATATTGTAATACCCCGGGAAGGCCTAAGAATAGATCGGGGAGTGTAATTGAAAAAGTGTAGAAAAACTGGCAAAAATATCACAAAATGGACAACTCAACAACTCATGGATGGATACCACGAGTCATTGAAAGAAGTCGTGGAATGGGGGTTCAGGGAAGTAGTGGTGAGAACAGACGGTGTAAGAACTCGTTGTCAGGAACAACAAGTCGTTGTAACTGGTTGTTGGAAGGACTGGATTAGGCTGAGGGAGAAACAACGGGGCATCCCATGATTTGTGGTGAGGAGGAAAGACCCGTTATTTCAAGTCGTTGCTTGTGGGTTGAGGTTTCCAGTGCAGACAACGGATTGAGAACACGACCCATTGGAAGCCACCACGAGCTGTGGTGAAGCTCATAGTGAGGAAGCCAGATTTGGTCAAGAAGTCGATGACGGTCGAAGTAACGACCTGTGGTTTGAAGCAACAACTTGTCCTGACGAGTCGTGGGAAGGATCTAAGATTTGTTATGAGGCAGTGGACCCAATGACTCGATACCATGAGTCGTGGTATATTTCCACGACCTTTGGGTCAGTCATTGGTCCGTCGGGGACAATTTTCAGGGAAATAATTTTAAGGGCATTTCTGAATTTGCCACGCTTTTAGACCCTAAACTACGTCGTTTTGGATATTTTCTGAGTGTGATAAGATGAGTCAAGTAATTTATGCATGACCATTCTCATGCAAGAACTTTAGAGAGATTTTTGGGAGATTCAATGTCTTCTTCCCCAAGTTTCCATCAATTTCTTTGTGCGTATTTAAGGAACTTTGAGTCAATCCATTTCCAGGTATGTGGGGCTTTAGAATGGGTGAAATTCTTCCCCACCCATGCCCAAATCTCAATTTAAATCATGAATTCTCCTATTCAAGTCTATGGGGTTTTACTCAAATGCATGAAAATGTGATTTCTCTTTATGGGTATGATTTAATTGAGTTTTAATTATTGAATTATGAATGATGGGAAGGTTTTATTATTATTTTCTTTAAATCATGTTTCAAGCTTTTAAATCCAAAATGCCCATTTGATGAAAGTTCATGAAAGTTATGATTTATGATCAAAACTCTATAATATGAGTTTATTGATGATGAAAAAGCATGAATTCAAGTTACCCATGTTTATGACCATGTTTTGAATATGATGAAGTGTTGGGCAATGCCCACATGTTAATGGATGATTTATCGATTTATGATGTTGTCCAATGAAAAGGGCCTTGACTCTTGGCTAAGTATTTTTTAAAGGGGATCAATAATGATAAATTTTATATTTTAGCCAACGAATCTTAATGCATGATGTTATTGATTTATGTATGAGCCTATATGCATGTTTTTGAGAGTCGTGTCTAGCACTGAGCTACAGTATTCAAAGCACTATTCCGGTGTCTCATAACCACGTGTTACCATGGGTTTGTAAATGATATGATGCATTGACAATGATCTCCTCAAATGTGATATCACGCCTAATGCATGACATTTGCCTAGCAAGCACGGGTCTGCTCTGTCCACTTGAGCGAGATAGTGGGGCATCATGAAAAGGCTCTACCATGGTGGTGTCGGTTATGACGCGTTCTCCCATTGTTCGGTATGTTTTATGAATTGTTATGTTTATGTTGTGGCTCAAGTTATGTTTTGATAAAGTTTACTTATGATTATGAAAAAGAATGATTATAAATGATTTGAAAGCCTTGAGCCTTATGTTATGTTATAAAGATTTTGATGTAAGAATGATGTCCTTCTCTTATATTATTTATGAGTTTTATTTATTTAGAAATGTCAGTTTTACTTACCTTGCATACTCAGTACATTCACGTACTGACCGCATACTTTCTATGTTGTATTGTTTCATGATACAAGGTTCAGATTTCAGGCTCATCCTCATCTTTAGTCCATCTCAAGTAATGCTTTCAGCTTATTGGTGAGTCCTCATGTTTTGAGGGCTGTTTGATAGACTTTATGTTGATTATGTTTCAGTATTGGCCAGGTTAGTTGGGGATTTTGTCCCATCAACCCATCTTATATATTAGGGACTTTCAGACAAGTATGTAGTGCTCAACTGTGTATATGCGCAGTACATCTTGATATTATGCTATAATTACTTTCCCGCTATGTTTTTATGATTATCATTTTGTTTATTTGAATGAGATTAGTTGTATGCATGTTCCATGGGTTGACTTGGGGTCTCTCGGGTCCCCCGTCCTGTGTCTACGATTCGGGTGTACGTTCTGGGTCATGGCACTGCTGAACTAAAAGATGGGCCTCGACCCCAACTTGATCCTGTCCCGCAGCGGGACAATATCTAAGCATATTACCAGCTGCCCACATCCAAAACAAGCTTCTGGCCCTGCCAAGCACTGGCTTGTGTGTCCTCGGCCGCACCTGCGTCAAGCTATAATCCTGGAGTCTATGGGCCTACTGCTATGACCCCTCGAGCCTGACGCTCACCCTCTCTGATCATGTCTGGGCCTAGATGCCACACTCAGCGCTGAAGATGTTGGGGCTGATGATCTCTGGTGGATCTGTTGTCAGTGCCTAACACCGAACCTCTGTTGAGAGAACCGATGGTCCTTGGTCCTGGCTCTTTTGGCCTCCCTCTCCCTCGAATGTGTCGCCTCCGTCTGCTGAGCATACAACACAATACAAGAGAAGTCCATGTCCTGACACAGCATAGCTGTCCAGTATTCCTTGTCCAAATATCTTGCTATACCATGCACAAATTTGCTCAATCGCGCCCGCTAGTCGGCCACTAACTCTGAGGCATACTTAGATAGGTGGGTGAACTCAAGGGCGTACTCCTGAATAGTCATCCTTCCTTGATTTCAATTCACGAACTCAGCTGCTCTCAACTCCCTCATCTCTCGAGGGAAGAACTGACCTAGGAGTGCAACCTGAAACTCCTCCCATGAGATCGGGCCTACTCCTGCGACCATGTTGTCCTTCCATTGGCGGAACCAAATATGTGCAACCCCCTTCAACTGGTAGGAGGCCAACTCTGCACAGTCAACACTACTCACCCGTATAACCTGGGTGATCTTTACAATCTCATCATTGAAATCATGCGGGTCCTCATCTACCTTGGTCCCCAAAAACTCCGACAAGTTCATTTTCAAGAAGTCTTGGACTTTGGCCGCCGCTGCATTGCCGTTGAACATGCGCAACGACCTGCTGATTGACCTGAGCAGTTAAGGCCTGCGCAAGCATCTGAATGGCAGCTCGGAACTCAACATGAGCAGTTGGCTTCAGTGCCTGAGGCTCTTGAACTGGTGGGGTTGGTTGATGCCCATGACCGTTTCCATCCTCGTGGCCTACACCGCCTCCATTCCTCCATCCATTCATCCTTTGAGGAGCCATGATTCTGCAATCGCGGATAGCATGGATTAAAAGGATAGAATGACTTTTCACCACGCGACATAGATCCAGAAAGAAAGGATCATTTCCTAAAATGTCTAGTAGCCTCTTCGTCATAAGTGTGGCGCGCTTCACACCCATGAAAAAGACTACCTAATGCGGCTTTCAGACTCCCTAGGACACATCAAACCTATGGATCTAATATGAAGTTTCTCACGACCCAAGCATAGACCTGGATCGCAGACATGGGACAAGGGACCCCGAGAGACCCCAAGTCGACCCATGGCATAAGCATTCAACTAACTCATTTAATAATCATGAAGAAAACATAATTATAACTTAGCTGAAGTCTCATACAACAACACATCAAAATAATATCCGAAGCTATACATACATAAGTCTGAAAGCCTCTAATTTGGGTGAGTTGATGGGACAAGACCGCAAGTAATTCAACAATACTAAAACTGAAAGTACATATAGGAAAATGATAGTCTAGTCCTTGAAAGATGAGGACTCACCAATCAAACAAGTGATAACTCTGATAAGCGACTATGAGTGGGGCTGGACCTGAGAACAGGGTCCAGCATCATGAAATGATACATCATAGAAAGTATGCGGTCTGTACGTGGAAGGTACCGAGTATTCAAGGTAAGTAAAATCGCTCTAGCAACATAAATCATTTAAAAACATTTCATGCATATCATAAGCTTTCAAGTGTAAGTAGAAGGGCTACATGCATTCATTATGAAATCGAAATCTTATCATGACATGACCATGATTAGATTTACAACATCATGACCGACTTGAATGACTCAAAGATGAACATAACATTTATATCAAAAGCTAAACAGTGAGTCAAACCTTTCTTTTTGAACATGCATGCATAAGATAATTATCATGAGTGATGAATATGCAATCTTGATGATTTAGATAGTGGGAGACTCGTCACTTAACCGACATACCACGATAGAGGTTATGTTGTCCCAACTATCACATTCAAGTGGGTAGAGCCATCCATGACCTTGCCAGGGCGATGGCCGATACCGTGCTATTGATATCAAGCTTAAGGGATAATCGAGCCAGGGATATCTCACAAGGTAGGTCCCAATAATATAATAGTATCAACCTACATTAGCGTGTAGTTATGGGGTATAGGGTGATCGACCCTTAACCCGCTCGATGCTAGACTTTTCTCCCAAAAACATGCAATGCTCTACATCATATATAACGAAGCTCAGCATCATCAATTGATGAAGCTCAACATCGTCTAGTGATGAAGCTCAATATGAAATCATGCATAACTCAACATTGTATGAAATGAAGCTCAACATTGTTTATTGACAAAGCTAAATGATGAAATCATGCATAGACTCAACATCATATGAAAATGAAGCTCAACATTTTCCTTTTACAAAGCTCGATAATGACATACATCTCAATTATACATTCATAAATATGAGAAGCTCTATTCCGAAACATACCAGAAGGTCAATCATAAGTGGGAGCATCCACTCCAAATCATGTGGAAGCTACATGTAGAATTATTTAATTCAATATACCACAAGCTAGAATTTATGAAAAAATTGGGAAAACTTCACTTCAAACAATGTGGTAAGCTTATGTCGGGAAAATCATCACTTTAAATCATCATGTGGGCATTGCCCAAAGCTTTATCATACGAGAATCTACACATTTTATTTTGAAAACAACATCATAATCATGGGTAGCTTTAGAAACATACTTTTCATTATTAAATCTCAACATCATCATGCATCCATCATCATTCACTACTTTTATGAACTTCTCATCCATGGGCAGTTTAGAAACATACTTTTCATTATTAAATCTCAACATCATCATGCATTCATCATCATTCACTACTTTTATGAACTTCTCATCCATGGGCATTTTAGATTCAAGATTTGGAAAATAATGTGTATATTAAAAATAATTTAGAATCTACCCAAGCTTTACAATTCATCAATATAAATGCAATCTAATCATACCCACATAGAGAAATTGTAGAATTATACAATTTGGGTAAAACCTTATACTTGATCATAACCTTTCATCATATTTTGATAGAGATTGGGGGTGTGGAAGGAAGACACCTATTTAAAACCCTACATACCTGGAAGGGATGATTTTACCACCTCACAGATAGCCCAAAGAGAAATTGGAAGAAAACCCTTTAGAAAGGTTCTTGATCACCTCCTAAATTTTATAAACTTGCATGCATGGAAGGAATATACATAGAATAGGTTTTCCCCTACTAAAATCCTCCAAAAAGATCCTTAAACAACGTAGTATAGGGCCTTAGGACTAAGGAATGACAGAAATACCCTTACTGATTACACAAAAAAATTGCTCATTGGACCAAACAATGGACGACCCTACGGGTCGTTGGAGGATACCACGACTCGTGGTGTCTACTCATGCTTTGCACTGTCCAGGTTAGACCTCGACTCACACAATAACCTAAACAACGGTTTTTTCCATCCTACAATGGGTCTTCCAATCACCCATTGTTTCCTTCATCAACATAGGCACTCTCTCCAACCACGAGCCTTACCACGACTCATTACTAGAACCCACGAGTCGTGATCTCATTCCATCACATACACTGACCACCTTATTAAGCTAACAATGGCTTCTCACCACGATTTGTGGTACCTCACAACAGGTCATTGGTTGGCCCGTGGAATCCCTGAACCTCAAGTCCAACTCTCACCACGGTTCCATACGACGACTCATTGTAACCTACAACTAGTCATTGGATCGATCCTTGTCACCCATGACCCACAACCAGACACCTTTCACAACTCATTCCCACGGGTCATACGTTTATTCCACGAGTTATGGAACCTCTCGTTCTACAACAATTTCCCAACTTTCAGTAGTTTTGCATTTTAGCTTCTCGGGCCTACTCCTAGGCACTTCCGGGGTATTACACAGAAGGCATCTCAACTAAAACTCTTTCCCAAGCTTACCTTAAATGTTCATTATGGTTTTGGGGATAGAATCCATGGTTGTTGATGTTGGGAAGTTGGGAGCTTTGAGAAGCTTGCGTTTTGTGCCTTTCTTGGGTGTTATGGTGGCTGTTTCGGGTGTACAAGATGGGTAAGAATTCTTTCCCATTGATTTATTTTCTTTTGTTCTGGTTATTAACTTTGGATTATCGTTAGATCTTCGTGTTGAATTTTCTATAATTATATCCATAGAAATCTCATCGTTCAAGTCGTGTTTGCGTTGTTTTCTTGTTTGGTTCTTGTAGCTGCATTTTTTGTGGCTGTTTGTGGAGAGTAATTGGTAAGCTTCCTTTATTTTTTGATTCTTAGTATTTTTAGGTTGATTAATAGTTTTTTGATGTTAGTAGGTTATGTTTAATTTTCTACCACCGATTTAATCAAAAGTTAGCCAAATAAGTGTGTCTTGTGTTGTTCCTTTGTTGAGTTTGTTGTCTGTGTTCTTGGAAGAAACTTGGACTTCCTTTAGGATGTAGGTTTATGGTGGTGAAGGCTCGAGTTCAGCTAGGCTTGAATCTAATGTATGTTACTATTGTCCCTCCCTTTGTTGGCATGATTTTCGTAACTATTATCGTCGGTTTTGTTGCACGTGTTGACTGTTTTGTGAAGCCTTTTGTTGTGTTGTTTTGCTAGACCTAATTTACCAGTGGACAGTTGAAAAATGATACGACCCAATACCAATCTTGAATATTTGTGCTACTGGTTATGTGGTATTAAGTGTGTATATGAGGTGATAGTTTGGTTGGGGGCTCGGGCTTGAGTGCGGAGAATCATAGTCATGGAAAATCATTAGGCTCGTGTCAAGAGGCCATGTGTGAGGTGTGTGGTTCTTGCATAAAGTTATGGGTTATTTGTTTGAATAATATTAGGTGATGATATTGATAAATGAATGACAGTTTAAAGTGGTTAAGGTTGTTAGTTGCAACGATCTTTGTTATATTTGTGTCAGCAATTGTGTGGGTAGTGTCGATGGCACGTTGACGGCTAGGGTGATGCTTGGGTTGGATTGGCCGTGTCTCTTGTTTTTTATGGTGAGTAGAGTAGTTTGTGAGTTGTTTGTAAAGCTTGGAGATAGACTGGTTAGAATAGTGATCCTTAGCTCAGTTAGTGGCTTGTCGGTAGACGGCTAGACATGCGAGATTAGTACTATGTTGTGATAATAGGTTAGTGGAGGTTTGAGAAAAGGTTGTGGGCTTCTTGAACATGTATTGTAATTGTTGTTGATTATGAATGTTTTTATTGTGTGATTTTTTTTTGTGTGTTAAGCCCTTGGGATTTGTGGATACCCAACGCTGAGAGTAGGTCCAGCCACGGGGTTGAGTCCAAGGGGTAGAACAATTAGCCTATGGTGGAGTTGAGTTTTCCTTCCTTAGGGTCGTTCTGAGACATGCAAGACGTATAGAGAGGTACATGCCTCCATAGTGCTATATATGTCTGTTTTGAGCCTTCCTGGGATCGCGATTGGCTCTCCAGAATAGATGGAGCTCTACTAGTTGTGCACAGTCGAGAGAGGGTCCAATAGTTCTTGTTTTATGATATTAATTGACTGGTGTTTACTGTTGATTTTCTTGGTATTATATTATGATTGTTGCTTGTGTTATCTGTTATTTGATAGTAGTGGATGCTAGATGTTGGCTGGTGTTAGCTAAGGCCTTTGAGAGGTCTAGAAGTGATGACAAGTGAGCTGTTTTGGCTAGGTGTTGTGTATTATGGTTTACTTATTGGACCTGCCGAGCTTATGGGGGCCAAGTAGGTTCTGTTTGTGTGCTTGTTTGTACTTGTCAGGCTTATGTGGGCCAGGTAGGTTTTATGTGTTTATTTAAGTTGAGTTTCTCCTCCTGTAGTATTTGGTATATATGTTGATCTCTAATCTAAGTTTTGTAGTTATTTCTGTCTTTCATACTCAGTACATTATTGTAGTGACGCCCTGGTCAGGGCACTGCATTCATGCCTGCAGGTGATAGTGTGCTAGTAGACTGAGTTCCATTTGAGTCAGTAAAGCTCCAAGTCTTTCGGAGTTTTTAGATGTTGGTATTATGGGTAGTTCCAGACTCTATCTTGAATAGTTGACTGTTGTTATTTTCATAGAGGCTCGTAGACGTCTTCTGTGGTTGTAGAGTTGTTGTAGGCTAGGTGGGCCATATTGTATAGTTGTTTTCCATTCGGTGGCCTTGGCAGCCTATTATGTATTTTTTTGGTTGGTCATTGTCCAGCTTCCTTTTTAGTTTTTCGTTTACTTTGATTTTATAGTGCTGTGATGCCAAACCTCATCGATTTCGGCTTGTTGTAGTTAGATTTTTGTTAGGGTATGCTCGATCAGGTGCGACATAGGCTTCCAGTCATGCCTCTCCATGTTTGGGCCGTGACACTTATAAACTATAATCTACCTCGATTTCAGGGTAAGAGAAGTTAGCTACTTCGCAGGAGCCTTGCCTTTTCTCAGAGCCTCGGAACCCTCAAAATTGACAATAATAATTACAGATTAATTTATCATGTATTCTTCAAATAAGGGTCTTGGGATGTTAAACCCACCCCATATTCCCCATCATAACTGCCTCCATCGTTACCCACCAATTAATTTATCACATTCTACTCACAAATCGATCATTCCTACCCCAATCATGGAGTTTCCACTCCTTAACCCCTCCTAAGCAGTTACTAGGGCTAATGGTCTGTCTTTATTAAATTGTAGGTCTCAATTACCCTTCAGTTATATACATGCATTCCCTTAGGAAGTTCTTATTACCACTTCTAGACCTAGGAACCAATGCCTATTGGTTCTCCCTTAATCAGCCATAGTTTCACCATTCTATGGTTCTTTAATTAAGAATTCATTGTCAAGGGCCACCCTATGATTCTAGGGTATTAAGAAATTGAATAGGGGAGGGATTTGGCTAGAGACTTACCTTGGGAAGAAGAAATTTGCTCTATCTCTAAACTTTCAGTTCTTTGTGCCTTAGAATAATGGTGTAAAACCCTCGAAATCCCACCTAAAACCTGATCATTGTCTCCTGTTGTCTGCTACAATGGAATTGCTATAGTGGTCAGGACACCTCCACAGTAGATCCAATAGTTATTTTTTTATTACGATGGGCCTCCGATCGTAGTAACGGTCTCTCTTCAACGGTTTCCCCCATGCTACAGCGGTCCCCATTAGCTTTCATTCCCCTGTACACAGACCATTTCTCAAACCAAAGTTTAACTAACAATCACCCAACACTTTTTCACATGTGATCTAGGTGAAAAGACGTGTTTTGAATTTATTTTCCTGTAACAATAGACGGGTTGTTACAGCTGTGGAGAAGAAGTCCCCTGTAAGTTCAACAATATTTAGAGCAAATATTGTTGAAGAAGTACCAATAAATAACAAAAAGTGAAAGAATCCATCAGGATAAAAAAGGTACTCGCCTGAGAAAAAAATTCCAAGGCAATTGCCATAACTGTGGAAAGGTTGGACACAAGGCTATTGACTGTTATGCTCCAAATAAAGACAAGAAAAAGATCCAAGCAAATATGATTAAAAAGAATGAGGAAAAATGGATTTAAGTTATATTTATTAAAAAATTATATTTAGCAAAAATGATATGTACATAGAAAAAGGTTACCCGCCAGAGGGCCATTTTAAGTTGAATATAATTGTTATTGATATGAATAAAGTTGAAGCTTCTTCTGACTTACTTGAGTTAAATTCTTTATGGCATTCACATTTAGGTCACGTCAATTTTAAAACTATGTGAAAAATAATTAATTTAGAGGTATTGCCTATTGAGTGTAATAAATCAAAGTGTTAAATATATGTGGAATTAAAGTATGTTAAACATCCTTATAAGTCAGTTGGGAGGAATTCAAATCCTTTAGACTTAATTCACATTGGTATTTATGACATAAAGTCAATGCCATCTTGCAGTGGAAAAATATATTTCATAACTTTTATCGATGACAACACTAGATATTGCTAAATTTACTGATAAAGCAATTAATATATTCAAGCAATGGAAATGTGAAGTTGAAATGCAATTAAACAAAAAGATTTAAATGATAAGAAGTGATATGGGTGACAAATATAAATATTCTTTGGAAGAAATATGTTTGAAATATAGAATTATTCATCAAACAAATGTTCTTTACTCACCACACAATGACATTGCTGAAAAGAAAAATAGAACTTTAGAGGAGATGCTGAATGCCTTATTTGATCAGTTCTTATTTACCTCAGAACATGTAGGGAGGGGGGGAGTAGGTTAACCTATTCTTGAAGCTAATTAAATACTCAATTGAGTTTCCCACAATAAAACATAATCTATTCATATGAAAAATGAAAAGGAAGAAATCTCAATTTGAAATACTTTAAAGTGTAGGGGTGTTTGGTGAAAGTACGAGTTCCTAAATGCAAAAGGGTGAAAATAGGGCCCAAAATCATTGAATATATTTTTCGTAGGATATGCCACAAATAGTAAAGCATATTGATTTCTGGTTCACAAATTAGAAATTTCTGATATTCATTTGAATACGGTAATTGAATCAAATAATGTTAAATTTTTTAAAAATATATATTTGTACAAAATTAAATGTGATACGTCTAGCGTAAGATCAAAACAACCTCGAGAAGAATCAAGGAAAAATATTCATAATGAAGAAAATCCAAGATGTAGCAAACACCAAAGGGCATCTATCTCATTTGGACCAGACTTTCTAAAATTTTTATTGAAATATGAGCCTCAAACTTTTAAAGAAGTTATGTCTTCCTTAGAAGCACAATATTAGAAAAAAAGGGATCAAAAGTGAAATAAACTCCATATTGAACAACCATATTTGAAAATTTATTGATCTTCCTTTGGGAAATAAGCCCTTAGGTTCCAAATGAATTTTCAAGGAAAAATTAAGGCTGATGGAACTATTGACAAATTTAATGTAAGACTTGTTGTAAAAAAATTTCAACAACAAGAAGGTCTTGATTATTTTGATACATACTTGCCGATAACGAGAATTACATCCATTCAGGTGTTAATAGTGTTGGATATTATGTACGGTCTTCACATCCATCAAATGGATATTAAATAATCTTTTTAACAAAGATTTGGAGGAAGAAATTTACATCGAACAACCCAAGGAGTTTGTAGTCTCAAAAATGAAAAGAAGGTATGGTGACTTTTAAATCACTTTACGGACTAAAACAAGCATCCAAATAATGGCATACAAAATTTGACCAAACCACATTATCAAACGAATTTAAGATTAATGAATGCGATAAATGTGTTACATCAAGAATACTCCAAATCACATAGTCATTGTTTTTTTCTATATTGATGACATGTTGATAATGAGCAAAGACATTGCCGACATAAATGCTACTAAGCATATGCTTTCCTGCAAATTTGGTACGAATGTCTTAAGAGTTGCCAATTTAATCCTAGAAATTTAAAATTCGATGATCCCCTCAAGGTCTAGTATTATCTCAATCTCATTATATAAAATTGGTACTTGAAAAATGTAGATATTTGAATTTTAAAGTCGCAAAAATTTCAATTGATTTGAACTAAATTTTTGCAAAGAATAATGGCCAAAGCAAGTTTCAATTAAATTATGTTTGAGTGTTGGAAAATTTGATGCACATAATAAATTACACACAACCTGATATACCTTGTGCATTAAGTAAACTAAGTCGATTCAGAAGTAATCCTGACCAAACTCATTGGATTACAATGAAACAAGTTTTGAGATATTTGAAATATACCCAAGATTATGCTTTGCACTACAATAAATATCCTGCAGTTATTGGAGGATATAGTGATACAAATTGGATCACCATATCAATTGAAACTAAATTCTCAAGTAAATATGTTTTTACCATTAGTTGAGTTTGTAGGAATGATTCCATGACATGTGAGGGATGAAGCACTACATATGACCACATGGAATCCATGCTCCAAGCATTTTTGGAGCGAGAGTCTAGCTTAGAGAAGGATGCCGACTCCTCAATGTCCATGAAATTGCCTTCCCCCCACAAAGAAATATCTAGTTCTCAAAAAGAAGAAGATGAGGAGATATTAAGAAGCATAAGAAGGAGGAGTGAACAATGGGGCCTAGTCCTGACTGACTGGTGGGAAGAAGCTCAACATAATGATGAGAATGTTATCCAAAACATGGATTTTTTCATGGAAGGAAGTTCACAAGCCTTACAAAATTCCCATCATGAAGCAAAACATGACCAAGTAGAGCAAAGTCAAGAAGTGGAGCTATTATAAATTGTTTCTCAAACATTAGAGGCCAACCTAAATAATGTTATGATGGAGACATGCAATGTTCAACATCAACTGGTCGTGGATGGTAGTTCTGGGTTAGCTCCCAATGAAGATGAGGTCAAGATGAACGTTGAAGAGTTAAAGAATATTTGCCAACCAACCAACCCAATATCAATGCAAGATGCCAAATGTGAGAAAGTGACACTAGAGTTGCAAAGAAAAGTCCATCAAATCCTTTTTTATGACTCTAGTGCATTTGAGAGAGAGGATGTCAAGATGGAAGCATGCTTGAAAATGGAGTGACTTGGACCTCATTCCAATAATTTTTCAATATTTTACATGATTGATAAAAATGAAAATTAAGGAAACTAAGTCTATGGAGGACTTTGAATAGGAAGATCAAAATAGGTTCCTCTTTAAGTTTGTCATGCCAACAAGACCAAATCATATCCCTTCTTTAAGGGCTAAGAAGTTCAAGATGCGACATCTATGGCTTTATGTCTTTATTTTTACACCACCAACCCTCGAACGGAGTACAAAAGTGAAAAAGAAATAAGGGGTGCAATTCATAAATTCAAAGTGAAAAGAAAAGTGGTAAAATTGATGACATCGAGCTTTGACATTAAATCAACCCAAATGTTTTTCAATTTTTTTAACTTCGTGTCTGTGTTTTTCTATTTGTGCATAGTTAAAAAAGGTGTGGAATGTGAAGAAAAAGTAGGAGTCAAAATGGCACCTGAGCTAGACTTGCAAAATAAAGGTACCACTCTGCAGCACACAGATCTGGTGCATGTGCCAACCAGAATACCGGAAAGAAAAATGCTCAAAAGTGAGGCATCTTTTCCTCATATGCGAAATGCATATCCAAATGTGCAGCACACAGGTCTAGAACATGCTCTTGAATAGATCACTAAAGCTCTTGGTGCATAATTTCCCTTCACATATGCGTTGCACATGCGGCCACAAGTCCTAACCTACGGCTCGCGGATGCCTCTACCAGTTCAGGGAGTTCTTTCACCCATTATTCCCTCATTTTATTCAACCTTGTGCATCAAGGAAAATGAATTATTTTCATTAGGGGTGAAGTCTGAGTAACCCACTCGTTAGTGATGCATGATTTGGCCTTATGATAGACTGGGTGACATCATTCTTAAGGAAAAATTTTCATTGCTTTCTATTTAGCTTGTCATTGCGTTCTATTTAGCATCGTCTTTGTAGATAGTAGAATTGAATAAACTCTGAGGGTTTTCTTCAAACCACGAATCTTTTTGAAGGAGCAAAATTTTTCTTATTTTATTTTTGTGTTGAACCGGGTGACATTTTCCTATGATGGATTGAGAGAAGACTTTCTTAAAGAAAAATGCATATTTTAGTTTGTACTTTTGAGTCCTTTTTGCACTCATTTTGAGCGGTATTATCAAATTCTTTTTACTTTGCATAAGCAATGATATTTTTGAGAGAAAAGGGGCAAATTAATTTAAAAAAGAGAATTCTCTTGTCATGATTTCTACATTCTTGTTTTGACTCATAAATGAGTGTGAAAAACTCGGAATAGCTTGTCAAAAGTCATGCCTTTGAATTAATCTTGAAAATAGTTAAATTTCTTAGAGTGCGATTGTCGTGACCCGAACATAGTCCCGGATCAAGACACGGGACAAGGAGCCTCAAGAGACTCCAAGTCGACCCATGGCATGAACATACATTTATCTAAATCTAATAAAGTGGAAGACTTAACATAATAAACATAATGGAAGCCTATTCATAACATGACATCGGAACCGAGATTCACTTTATACATGACAAGAAGATTACTGCATATAGTCTAAAAGCCTCTAATATATCTGATAGGTTGTGGGACAACACTCCCAACTAACTTGACAAGTTTGAAAATTCAAAATATAAGATAACTGATAATGAGTAGTCCTGAAGAGATGAGGACTCACAATTGAAGCTGAATGCTAACTCCAGAGACTGTGGCTAGTGACGATGCTGAGTCTGAAGATCAGAGTCTGTATCATGAAAACTGTCAAGACCCGAACAGAGGACCGAATCATAGACATGGGACAAGGGACCCCGAGAGACCCCAAGTCGACCCATGGCATAAGCATTCACTAACTCATTCATTAAACATGAAGAAAAAATAAAGATAAACTCAGCGGAAGTCTCATACAACATCACATCAGGATAACATCCAAAGCTACATATACGTAAGCCTGAAAGCCTCTAATCTGGACGAGTTGATAGAAAAAGATCCCAAATAACTCAATAATACTGAAACTGAAATACAAAATGAAAACTAAGAGTCTAGTCCTCGAAAGATGAGGACTCACCAATCTTGAGCTGATAAGGACTCTGGAAAGTTGATTAAGATCGGGGCTGAAGCTGCGAACTGGGTCCTGTATCATGAAACCATATAACATAGAAAGTATGTGGAATGTACCTAGTATGCAAGGTAAGTAAAACTGCATAAGTAAAGTATATCATTTAAAACATTTCATGACCTTCATAAGCTTTCAAGCATAAGTAGAAGGGCTACATTCATTCATTCTGAAATCGAAATCTTATCATAACATGACCATGCATCATGACTGACTCGAATGGCTCAAAGCTGACACATAACATTTATATTTAAAAGCTGAACAACGAGTCAAACCTTGCTTTTAGAACATGCATGCGTAAAGTAATCATCATGAGTAATGAATATGCAAATCTGAATGCTATAGACAGTGGGAGACTCGTCACTTAACCGACATACAATGATAGAGTTTACATGGTCCCAACTATCACACTCAAGTGGGTAGAGGTGTTCATAAGCTTGCCAGGGTGATGGACGATACCATGATATCAATATCAAGCTGAAGGGTCAATCGTGCCGGGGATAGCTGACAAGGGAGGTCCCAATAATACAATAGTATTAACCTACATTGGCGCGTAGTTTTGGGGCATAGGTTGATTGACCCTTAACCCGCTCAGTGCTAGACTCTTCTCCCAAAAACATGCAATGTTCAACATCATCTATTTACGAAGCTCAATATCATCTATTGACAAAGCTCAAGATGAAATCATGCATAGCTCAACATTGTATGAAACGAAGCTCAACATTGTCTATTGACAAAGCTCATAGTGAAATCATGCATAGACTAGACATCATATGAATATGAAGCTCAACATTGACCTTTGACAATGCTCATAATGAAATCATGCATAGACTAGACATCATATTAATATGAAGCTCAACATTGGCACACATCTCAAATATAAACATTCATCCATATGAGAAGCTTTATTTCAAAACATACCAGAAGCTCATTTATAGGTGGGAGAATCTACTCCAAATCATGCTTTAAGCTACGAGTAGGAATATTTAACTCAATATACGACAAGCTAGCATTTATGAAATTCGGGAGACTTTGCTCCAAACAATGAGGTAGGATTATTTTGGAAAATCAATAGTTTAAATCAACATGTGGGCATTGCCCAAAGCTTGATCATACTTGGATCTACTCAATTACTTTCGAAAATAACATCATAATCATGGATAACTTTAGAAATATGCTTTTCATCATCAAATCTCATCATCATCATACATTCACCATCATTCTCTTCTTTTATGAATTTCTCACCCATGGGCATTTAATTTCATAACTTAGAAGTATAGTTTGTATTGAAAACGATTTAAAATCTTCCCAAGCTTCACAATTCGTCAATATAAATATAATCTGATCATTCCCATGTATAGAGATTGAAGAATCTGCAATTGGGTGAAAACGCCATACTTGATCCTAGGTGATTTATCATAATTTGATAGAAATTGGGCATGGGTATGGAAGGAGACACCCATTCATAGCCTTACATATATGGGAATGGTGAATTCTAACACCTTCTAATTGCCCAAGTTGAGATTCCAATGGAAGCCTTGAGATTTTTCCTTGAATCACCTCTTCAAACTTTCAAACTTACATGCATGAGGAGAATGACTTAGAATAGGTTTTCCCCTACTAAAAACCCACTAAAACGAGCCTTAAACAATGTAGTATAGGCCCTAGTATTTAATAATTATGGAAAAGCCCTTAATAAAATCACTGAAAATAACTGCCAGGGGGTCCTAACGAGGGACCTAATGATTCGTCAAGAGAGGCAACGACTTATCGAGTCATCCGTCAAGTACACTGGATAACAGATCTCTTAGGGCTCGTAATGGGTGACTTAACAATTCGTTCCATGAGACCATGACTCATGGTCACCTTCCGTCATGTACACTGGTTGATTCTTCTATTTATTTCTCCACCTCACCCTATGGCTGACTTGACGACTCGTGGTGGCTGACCACTAGTCGTTCCCACGCCCGTGGGGACCTCTAACCTTCATTTCCTATAGGCCTCCCCATGAGGCACCTGACGACTCATCCGACAACTGAAGCACCCATTTCCAGTTTTTTCCCGTTTCAACTCTTGGGCCCGATCTTTGAATTTTCAGGGTATAACAATATCTCCCCTTGGTAACATTCATCCCCGAATGTTAGAAACAAGCATAAAATAGAAATATACATTTATCACACTACAATACTGATAATTTGTTACACCCCGTAATCTTCTAACATTTAGTAGGCATATTCGTACGTTAGTCAAGAGTTTTAGAGTTCGACGCATACGAGAAAGGGCCCGGGAAAAGGTTGAACGAGCACAGAAACGAGGTAGCGAAGGAGAAGGCCAGACAAGCTGCCACAAGGGACAATGTGTCACAGACCTCTCCCTGCACGTTGGGTGCTCTGACACGGCCCTAAAATTTTGCGTTGGGGTGTCCACCGCCCACATGTTATATATACTAAGTGGGTTCAATTGATGTTATTTCATATTAATAGAACCTTCATCCTAAGTGAGAGAATCCGGGATTTTCACTCAATTTCCTTCCAAATACGCTACTAAACGCCGTCCAAATTCGAATTAACTTCAGGTATCGAGTTCTAAGCTTGCAGGGAGCATTATTATGGAGTTAGTTTCTCAAAATACACCTGGCGAATCAAAACTCCGCCGAGTAGAAGTTGTCAGAATTGCTCCAAATTGATTCCTATACAGTCACAGGCTTATGTAAGAATTTTTGCCTTCGAACTCTCGGGAAATTATACATTTTTTGTCGTGTTTCATTAAGTTGAAGTATAGTTAATATTGGTATTATAAGATATCATTTTTTCCGAATTTAGTACTGAAACTAGTCTCATTTTCCCAGTAATACAGTTACAGTTGGTAAGAGCCGTTGAATACGAACTGAAACTCACCAGTTAATCGGCGATCGAGGTATGTAACGCTTACTCCTTTGGCAAGTTATTCTCATCGTATAGCGATACGACCTATGTTTTAAACGTAGATAACGATCCTATATGTTGGAATTAGCTGTTGCTAGTATAGAAGGACCAGACATGTTGCGATTAACTTCTATGAGTAGATTATGGTGACATATGTTGTATTTAGCTGCTAGAAAATGTATAATGATTATATTGCAGTATCCCTTATCGAGAAAGAACATGTTAAGTATGACATACGCTAGAAGCGTCATAGAAACTCCTGTGTTCTGCAGTACATTGTGTTAGTAGAATTAGGCGTTTTATTATCAGGCCTAGACCTTAGAAGCTCGTAGATAGTTATTAGGCCTGAGTTAGTAAGTTGAATAGCATAGGCACAACTTGGATATATAGCCACTAGTTTGGCACCGTATTGTTACGTAAAGCACGCCCAGAGGCCATTGGCGTACCCTTACGCCCTAGGGCCAGAAACTTAGATAGAAAGGCCACACTTTAGAGTCATCAGCATTAGGGTTTTCTAGTGAACTGAGTGACAGCCTGCCATCTAGTTAGCTACTATTAGTAATTGTTAGTTCCAGTTGACTTAGCATTCATCCTACAGATCGCCTAGGATACCAGCCCAGTCATCCAGGTGAAATAGTCTCGTGGGTACCCTAAGGAAGGGGACCTTATTAGTAGGTAGAGGCAGGGCCAATGCCCCAGCCTGTTCTTATAAGATACTCAGGTACAGATTGCCGTGAGTGACTAAGTTCATATAGACTTGTCTATAAGGTTAGGAATCGCCCAGGAAAGTCATATAAGATCTGAATAGACCATGTAAGGTCTAAGGGACTAGCACCATGTTAGTATAGTATAACCCTCAGGATAAGAATATTAGAAAGCTGCCTGTGGAGGGTTAAGGGTCGATCGTCCAAAAGCATGCTCAGTCAGTGACAGCCTATAATCGTTCTAAGTAGAGGGACTAAGTAATTTGTCATCTGCGACACCACAGTTGTTTATGAGTTATACTTGTCTGAGCAAGACATTCAGAGTATCGTTAGGCCACTCCAGATCTCTCCCTACCCATTCTAGACCATTAGAGATCATGATCGCTATCAGGATCCTCTGATCAAATACAGGTGCACGGGGTATGCCTGTTAGCAGCCTTACGGACTATTCTAGGGGCAAGAAGCGGTAGTGTTAGGCCCAGAAGGCCAGATACGCCTTTGAGTGGCTAGATTGAGATTTCAATATAGCATCTCGGTTGGGGTTTCCCTCACTCAGGATCCTTCCATGACCACCCCAGGGTTACTGGTTGTGTCAACGCCCGCCAGGGGCGAGATGACGTTGCTCCAACAAATGGCATGTCCTCCGCGAGGGATGAAGATGGGGTCCCAGGTCCTCATACAGTCCATGGCTGGACTATTTTTATGCCGATCAACACTACACCACACCCCTTATCGAGCCTGGTGCCCGTGGTGCAGATATTAGATATCAGGAGTCTATCGAACTCAGATACAACTACAGTTCATGGGCCAAGCGGGCTTAGTTGACCAGTAGGTTGGCCACAGTACCAGTAGAATCATAGAAACCTGGATAGGGGTGTATATATTGAGGTGTGCTCGCCATGGCTTATGGGGGCCTGAGCGAGTTATTCTGTGTTGATTGTACCTTCCGGATTATGGGGGCTAGGTGAGGTTCTTGTTTGTATTCTTGCCTGCTAGTTATAGTTTATGAATGTGTAATTATAAAATCTTAGCTTACGTATATGTAGTGTTGGTTAGATGCAGATTATGAATAACAAGGCGTACAGGTTAATCTTTCTTCCCTTCTTTCTATTTACTTCCAGTCTTTATCATCTTATCTATTGCCTTACATATTCAGTACATATTGTACTGACGCCCTCCCCTGGGCGCTACATTACTTGCCTGCAGGTTTAGACAGATAGAGTTCAGGATCCTCAGTAACAGCTATTCAGAGTCAGCAATTTGGCTAGCTTCTTTCATTCAGAGTTGCGAGGTTGTAGCAAGTGCAGTCTTCTGTTTGTATAGCATCTGGGTAGGTCGGGGCCCTATCTCGACCACTATTTTATTCTTAGAGGCTTGCAGGCTACCGTTGTCAGTTAGTTGGGTGTCGTTGGCCGTGTGGGGCCCATATATGTCTCTTTTTATGTGTTAGCCGTGTGGGGCCTAGTATAGCGCCTGATTTTCATTTCAGTTATAACTAGATATCATGGCGGCCTTGTCGGACCACATAGGATCCCCTGTTATGTTCTGTTGCTTGTTAGCTATTTTCTTTTACAGGTGGCTATAAGGCCTAGTTGGTCGGAGACTGTGTTTACAGTCAAGATATAGCCCGTTGTTTTCTTGAGTTGAGTTGCAGGCCTGCACCAGATGTGCATAAGCCCAGCCAGGTCAGTCAGATTCCAATGTGGCACTAGGTGCCAGTCATGCCTCCTAAAGTAGGGCATGACATTATTTTAACTGAATTTTTTATAGAATGTCTACCTCCGAAAAGATCCACATAGCAGAACTGAATTTAGACCTCACATACATATCCATACACATAAAAGAAACTTGAACACATGAATTGAACATGAAAACTAAATAGAGTCATAGAGCAAAACTGATACCTCAAGTCGGAACTGAGCCGGTAGAGAATAAATGTGGGTACTTTGCCATCATATTCGCTTCGGCTTCCCACGTAGCTCCCTCGACATGTTGATTTCTCCATAAGACCTTAACTTAAGCTAGTTCTTCGTTCCTCAACTTCCGAACCTGACGATCCAAGATTTCAATGGGAACTTCTTCATAACTGAGGTTGTCTTTTCAACAACACTGTCCACCGGGATTACTAAAGCTAGATCACTCAGACACTTTTTCCAAAGCGATACATGAAAGACGGGATGAACTAAAGATAACCCTGAGGGCATGTCCAACTCATATGCCACCTTACCAACTCTTCTCACAACCCAGTAGGGACCAACATAGAAGGTACTGAGTTTTCCTTTCTTTCCGAACCGCATGACTCCCTTCATGGGAGATACCTTTAGGAATACCCAATTGTCCACAACAAAATCCAGATCTCTTCTCATCACATCAGCATATGATTTCTATCGACTCTGAGAGATCTTAAGCCTGTCCCTTATCAATTGAACCTTTACCATGGCCTCATGAACCGAATCAGGCAGTATCATGGCGGCTTCCCCAGCTTCAAACCACCCGATGGGCGATCTACACCTCCGCCCATAAAGAGCCTCAAACGGTGCCATCTGGATGCTAGAGTGATAGCTATTATTATAGGCAAACTCGATCAAGGGAAAGTGATCATCCCAATTACCTTTGAAGTCCATCACACACGCCTTCAATATATCCTCGAGGGTCTGGATTGTCCGTTCTGCATGGCCATCTATTTGCGGATGAAAGGCTATGCTAAGCTTAACTTGAGTCCCAAGCCCTTTATGAAAAGAACGCCAGAATTGGGAGGTAAACTGAGTACCTTGGTACGAAATAATAGACAAAGGCACTCCATGAAGTTGAACCAACTCTCGGACATACAATTTGCCATAATCATCAGCTGAATCTGTGGTTTTCACTGCTAGGAAATGTGCAACCTTGGTTAGCCTGTCAACCACCACCAAAATAGAGTTATATTGTCGGCAAGTATGAGATAGGCCTGTAATGAAATCCATATTAATCTCTTCCCACTTCCCAGTGGGAATGCTAATATCTTAAAGCACGCCTCCCGGCCTATGATGCTCCTCTTTCACTTGCTGACTGTTCGGGAACTTAGCTACAAATTCTGCAATATCCTTCTTCATACCATCCCACCAATAGATTTCTTGCAAGTCCATATACATCTTTGTGGATCCCAGATGGATAAAATATCTGGTACCATGTGCCTCATGCAATATCCAAACTCTCATATCATCAACGTATGGGACACATAACCGACCCTGGTATCGAAGCACACCATCTCCCCCTTGGGAGAAGACCTCCACCCTTTGACTCCGCACCGTTTCCTTTAATTTCCTCAAAATCGGATCCTCATCTTGCCTATGTTTGACATCAACCACAAAGGATGATTCTGATCCATTTCACACAACAACGGCTCCATCCATAGAGTTGACCAATCTAACTCCCAACCTCGCAAGTCGATGGACATCTTTCACCAATCCTTCTTTCCCTCATCCACATGGGACACACTCTCCATAGAGATCCTACTAAGTGCATCCGCTACCACATTAGCCTTACCCGGGTGGTAAAGGACACTCATGTTGTAGTCCTTTAGTAGCTCCAACCACCTCCTTTGCTGAAGATTGAGATTTTTCTGCATGAACACATATTGTAAGTTCTTTTGATCTGTGAATACATCCACGTGGACCCCATACAAGTAATGCCGCCATATCATTAATGCGAACACCACCGCGGCCAACTCAAGATCATGGGTCGGGTAATTCTTTTCATGAACTTTCAACTGTCTTGAGCCATGTGCTATCACTTTCCCATGATGCATCAACACACACCCGAGTCTGACTTGCGAAGCATCACAATACACAACAAAGACATCCATACCCTCGGGTAGGGTCAAAACTAGTGCTAAAGTGCGTCGGATCTTCAATTCCTGGAAACTTTTCTCATAAGCCTCCGACCATTGAAACTTCAACTTCTTTTGAGTCAACTTGGTCAAGGGTGCTGCAATAGATGAAAAGCCCTCAAAGGATCTCCGGTAATAACCCACTAAGGCTAAAAAGCTCCTGATATCTGATGGACTCACCGGTCTGGGCCAATTATTTACCGCCTCGATCTTCTGCGAATCTTCCTTTATGTCCTTACCTGATACCAAATGGACTATAAATGCCATAGAGTCCAATCAAAACTCACATTTTCTGAACTTTTCATACAATTGTCGATCCTTGAGGGTCTGAAGCACACTCTCAAGTGAGCGGCATGCTCCTCCTCGCTCTGAGAGTATATAAGGATATCGTCGATAAACATAATCACGAACATGTCTAGATATGCTTTGAAAACCATGTTCATTAGATCCATGAAAGCTGCAGGGGCATTGGTTAGTCCAAAAGACATAACAACAAATTTGAAGTGACCATACCGAGTCTTGAAAGCGGTTTTCGGGATGTCACTCTCCCGAACCCTGAGCTGGTGATACCCGGATCTGAGATCAATCTTGGAGAAACACTTGGCACCCTGAAGCTGGTCAAACAAATCATCGATACTGGGTAAAGGCTACCTGTTCTTAACGATGACCTAGTTTAACTATCGATAGTCAATACACATGCGAAGGGAACCGTCCTTCTTCCAAACAAATAATACCGGTGTACCCCAAGGAGACTTACTCAGCTTAATAAAGCCCTTATCTAGAAAGTCCTTCAACTGATCCTTCAACTCTTTTAGCTCGACTGGAGCCATTCTATAGGGTGGAATGGATATAGGCTGTGTGTCGGAAGGAGGATCTATTCCAAAATCAATTTCCCGCTCGGGAGGGACACCTGGCAAATCATCAGGGAAGACCTTCGGGTACTCACATACTACTGAAACTGACTGAATGATTGGGGTCTCAGACTCCATGTTCGTAACCCTAACTAGATGGTACATACAACCCTTAGAAATTATCTTTCTATCCTTAAGGTAGCAAATGAATTGGCCTACAGGCACCGTTGTACTACCCTTCCATTCTAAGACTGGCTCACCCGGGAATCTGAACTCTACTACCGAGTTCTATAATTAACTAAAGTGTAGCATGCATATATCCAATCCATGCCAATAATGACATCAAAAATGGTCATGGATAACTCTATCAAATCTCTGAGGTGACCTTATGAAGAACTGAGACTGGGCAATCTTTATACGCCTGTCTAGTTATAATTGAGTCATCTACTGGAGTAGAAACTGCGAAGGGCTCTGGTAAGATATCGGGACTAACTATGAAGCTACTGGATACATAAGGTTTCACAAAAGATAGGGTAACCCCCAGATCTAGCAAAGAATACACATTAAAATGAAAAACTCTCAACATACCGGTGACTACATCTAGTGAGGCTTCCTACTCCTGATGGGCGGCTAAGGTGTAGAATCTATTTTGGTGCTGCCTGCCAGCTATGCTAGTAGATGCCCCCTGATGTGCTGTGGTGGGGGAGGGGCTATTGAACTAGAAGCTAGGCCTCGGCCCCCAATCGGATCCTGTCTCGCAGCGGGAAAATTTCTAAGCATATGTCTAGGCTGCCCACATCCAAACAAGCTCCTGACCTGCCAAGCATTGGCCTGTGTGTCCTTAGCTGCACCTGTGACAAGCTGGAGTGTTGGAATATGTGGGCCTACTCTATGACCCTTCGAGCCTGACGCTCACCCCCTCTGATCATGTCGGGGCCTAGATGGCACACTCAGTGCTGAAGATGCTGGGGTTGATGATCTCTAGTGGGTCTGCTGTCAATGCCCACCACCAGACCTCTGCTGAGAGAATCTGTGGTTCCTCAGTCCTGGCCCTGTTGTCCTCCCTCTCCCTTAAATGTGTCGCCTCCATCTGCTGGGCGTACAACACTATGCGAGGAAAGTCCATGTCCTGATGGAGCATAGTTGTCCAACATTCCTTGTCTAAGTAACCTGCTATACCATGCAAAAACCTGCTCACTCACGCCCGCTTGTCGGCCACTAACTCCAGGGCATACTTCGATAGGCGGGTGAACTCAAGGGCGTACTCCTAAACAGTCATCCTTCCTTGCTTCAAATTCAAAAATTCGGCTTCTTTCAACTCCCTCATCTCTCGAGGGAAGAACCGATCTAGGAATGAAACCTGAAACTCCTCCCATGTGATCGGTCCTGCTCATGTGACCCTACTGTCCTTCCATTGGCGGAACCAAATATACGCTACCCCTTTCAACAGGTAGGAGGCCAACTCTGTGCACTCAACACTACTCACCCCTAAAACCTGGGTGATCTTGACAATCTCATCAATGAAATTATGTGGTTCCTCATCTACCTTGCACCCCAAAAACTCCAGCGGGTTCATTCTCAAGAAGTCTCAGACTCTAGTCGACGCTTCATTTCCATTTGGAGGAACCTATGCAATAGCCTGCTGATTGACCTTAGCAGTCAAGGCATGCGCCAGCATTTGAATGGCAGCTCGGAACTCAACATAAGCGACTGGCTCCGGTGCCTAAGGCTCCTAAACTGGTGGAGCTGGCTGATGCCCGTAAATATTTCAATCCTCATCGCCTTCACCACCTCCATTCTTCCTCCGGTTCATCCTTCGAGGAGCCATGATTCTGCAATCGCATGTAGCATGAATTAGAAGGATAGAAAGACTTTTCATCGCACGACTTAGATCATGAAAGAAGGGAACATTTCCTAAAGGACTAGTAGCCTCTTCTTTATAGATGTGTCACGCTTCACACCCATAAAAAATACTCTACTTAACGTGGCTTTCAGACACCCTAGGACACTTCAAACCTATGGCTCTGATATCAAGTTTGTCACGACTCGAACGGAGGACCGAATGTAGACATGGGACAAGGGACCCTGAGAGACCCCAAGTCGACCCATGGCATAAACATTCACTAACTCATTCATTAAACATGAATAAAACATGAATATAAACTCAGCGGAACTCTCATACAACATCACATCGGGACAACATCTGAAGCTACACATACATAAGTCTGAAAGCCTCTAATCTGGACGAGTTGATGAAACAAGACCCCAAATAACTCAATAATACTAAAAATGAAATACGAAATGAAAACTGAGAGTCTAGTCCTCGAAATATTAGGAATCAACAATCCTGAGCTGATAAGGACTCTAGAAAGCTGATTAAGATCAGGGCTAAAGCTGCGAGCAGGGTCCTGTATCATGAAACTATACAACATAGAAAGTATGCGGTCAGTACGTGGAATGCACCTAGTATGCAAGGTAAGTAAAACTGCTTAAGTAAAGTAAATCATCTAAAACATTTCATAACCTATCATAAGCTTTCAAGCATAAGTACAAGGGCTACATGCATTCATTCTGAAATCGAAATCTTATCATAACATGACCATGCTTAGCTTTATAACATCATGAAAGACTCGAATGACTCAAAGATGACACATAACATTTATATTTGAAAGCTGAACAATGAGTCAAACCTTGCTTTTAGAACATGCATGCGTAAAGTAATCATAATGAGTAACGAATACGCAAATCTGAATGCTATAGACAGTTGGATACTCTTCACTTAATCGACATATAATGATAGAGTTTATGTGGTCCCAACTATCACATTCAAGTGGGTACAGCCGTTCATAACCTTGTCAGGGCGATGGACGATACCATGATATCGATATCAAGCTGAAGGGTCAATCGGGCCGGGGATTGCTCACAAGGGAGGTCCCAATAATATAATAGTATTAACCTATGTTGGTGCGTAGTTCTGGGAAAGGGTGATCAACCCTTAACCCACTCGGTGCTAGACTCTTCTCCCAAAAACATGCAATGCTCAACATCATCTATTGACAAAGCTCAAGATGAAATTATTCATAGATAAACATCGTATGAAATGAAGCTCAACATTGTCTATTGACAAATATCATAATGAAATCATGCATAGACTAGACATCATATGAAGCTCAACATTGTCCTTTCACAAAGCTCATAATGAAATAATGAATAGACTAGACATCATATTAATATGAAGCTCAACATTGGCACACATCTCAAATATAAATTCATTCATGTAGGAAGCTTTATTTCGGAACATACCACAAGCTCATTTATAGATGGGAGCATATACTCCAAATCATGCGGTAAGCTATGTGTAGGAACATTTAACTCAACATACCACAAGCTAGCATTTATGAAATTTGGGAGACTTCATTCCAAACAATGTGTTAGGCTTATTTTGGAAAATCAATAGTTTAAATCAACATGTGGGCATTGCCCTAAGCTTGATCATACTTGGATCTACTCAATTCATTTTGAAAACAACATCATAATCATGGGTAACTTTAGAAATATGCTTTTCATCATCAAATCTCATCATCATCATACATTCACCATCATTCTCTTCTTTTATGAATTTCTCACCCATGGGCATTTAATTTTATAACTTTGAAGACATAGTTTGTATTGAAAACGATTTAAAATCTACCTAAGCTTCACAATTCATCAATATAAATATAATTTGATCATACCCATGTATAGAGATTGAAGAATCATGCAATTGGGTGACAACCCCATACTTGATCATAGGTGATTTATCATAGTTTGATAGAAATTGGGAATGGGTGTGGAAGGAGACACCTATTCATAGCCTTACATACATGGGAATGGTGAATTCTAAACACCATCTAATTGCCCAAGTTGAGATTCCAATGGAAACCTTGAGATTTTGCCTTGAATCACGTCTTCAAACCTTCAAACTTGCATACATGGGGAGAATGACTTAGAATTGGTTTTCCCCTACTAAAAACCCACTAAAACGAGCCTTAAACGACGTAGTATAGGCCCCTAGTATTTAAGAATTATGAAAAAGCCCTTACTAAAAATGCTAAAAATAATTGCTAGGGGGTCCCAACGAGGGACCTAATGATTCATCAAGAGAGGCAATGACTCGTCGAGTCATCCGTCAAGTACACTGGATAACAGATCTCTTAGGGCTCGTAATGGATGAATTAATGATTTGTTCCATGAGACCACGACTCATGGTCACCTTCTGTCATGTACACTGGTCGATTCTTCTATTTATTTCTCCACCCCACCCCACGACTAACTTGACGACTCATGGTGGCTGACCACGAGTTGTTCCCATGCCTATGGGAACCTCAAACCTTCATTTCCTCCAGGCCTCCCCACGAGGCACTTGAGGACTTGTGGGGTCTCCTCACGAGTCCTCCAATGACTCGTCCTGCAACTGAAGGCACCCATTTCCAGTTTTTTCCTGTTTCAACTCCCAAGACGGATCTTTGAATTCTCGGGGTATAACAATATCTCCCCCTTGGGAAAATTCATCCTCGAATGTTTGAAATAAGCAGAAAATAGAAATATACGTTTATAACACTCCAATACTGATTATTTTAACCGAAATTTTTATGGAATGACTACCTTTGAAAAGATCCACATAAATTCCCTATATTTTTCCATGACTCATGGTATGACATGTAGGTCGATTCCACGAGTCATCTGAAGGACCATACTACCTCAGCTAGACTTGACCCTATTTAGATCTTTGGTAAGAATGCATAGTATGACTCATAGTGGCAAACTACGACCCGTACTAGGGTTCGTACCTCTGTCCTTTGCTTATTTTAGTGTGGGACAGTCTCAACGAGCCATCCTACGCGTAGTAGTATCAAACCATGAGTCCTGGATAGGATTGTGAAGCCTGTACTTGTCCAGATTTTGTTCCAGTGTTTAGGGAATTCCAATTTTTTATATTTTGGGTACTCAGAATTCACCCCTTTTAGGCATCTAGTTTTAACTTTATTCTTGACAACTACTCTTCCCTCCCCTTTTTATTCACTACCGGTTACTCATTGTGAATGGTTCAATGCATAAGTTAATCAATTTTTCAAAGTCTTTCTCAGTTGCAAACAATTCGATAACACCCCTATTCATTATCTTTTTCACAATTTTTCTTTCAAGAAAACATGATGACTCACAGGGGGTTTGGCAATATCACATCAAGCATATGATTTTTATCTCTATTCAAAGCAATACACTTACTTGTTAGCTACTTACTTCGACGGTAATCAAGGATTAGGGTTGAGAGGAACTTGGTTGAGAAGAAATTGCTGAAATTTTTCTTTGGTTTTTGAGTTACGGGTGTGAGGGAGTAGTAAGTGTAAATTGTGACTTCGTTGTTTTTTTCTGGGGAGAAGGGTCAGTGTAGGTTTGAAATTTAAATAAGTGAAAGGATAGATTTTAAAATTTTGGGCCGAGTTGGGTAATTTCAAGGATTTTGACCCATCATGACTCGTACCATGGGTCGTAGGTAGTCTGCATGACTCGTCCCGTAGATCTGTTCTTTTGAGAGTTAAGAAACTTACCAGAGGACCTACGGATGCATATTACGACTCATACATGAGGGTACAGGTCGTACTATAACTCATAGGCCTTTATCTCATATGATTTGGCTAGTTTGCAGGTACGGTGAATACTACGATCCGTATACTTACATTACGAATCATAGGACCAACCATACCCTGAACCCCTGGTCTAAAAAACCCCTTTGATTCTCACCCCGCCTCCTGCTACGACCCATATGACATTATTCCGAGTTGTACTAAGAGCCGTAACAACTGCTTTTTCAGCAATTTTATGCACTTGTATTTGTTTTCCCTGCACACTAAACACATCAGTTAAGTTACTTGGGTTGCCTCCCAAAAAGTACTTGATTTAATGTCACGAAACGACGCAGGTGGCCCGGTTACTCAGAATTCACCAAGACACCACTTGGGTTGCCTCCCAAAAAGCGTCTGATTTAACGTCGCACATGATGCAAGTCTCTTGTCTACTCAAAATTCGTAAAGTAACTCAGATTCATTCTCTAGTGCCGAGACTACACTGAATTCCTTCAGTTGCTGCATTGACCGGAAGATGTTGAAATTGACCTCTTCTTTGTTCAGTGTGAACTTCTATTGGCCCGCATCCACATCTACTAAGGCCCTCCCAGTTTCAAGGAATGGTTGCCCCAAAATGATGGGGACCTTATAATCAACCTCACAATCCAAAATCACAAAGTCTGTTGGGAATATGAATCTGTCTACCTTAACAAGCACATCGAACAGGATCCCCACTAGCTTCTTCACAGTTCTGTTGGGCCTCAGTAGCCGCATAGTTGTTGGTGTGGGGGATCCTAAGCCCAATTTCTTGAACACTGCTAAGGGCATCAGGTTGATGCTCGCTCCCAGATGACAAAATGCCCTTGCGAATTCGACATTGCAAATGGTGCAAAATATAGTGAAAGCACCCGGATCTTCCTTCTTTTGAGCCAGGACCCGTGTAGCTATGGCACTACAGTGATGTAGATTATCTACCAGCTCATAGCTTAGGGACCTCTTCTTTGTCACCAAGTCCTTCATGAACTTAGCACATCCTGGTATTTTTCTAATGCCTCAACCAATGGTATGTTCATAGATAATTGTTTAAGAATTGACAGAAATTTCTTGAACTTACCATTTTCCACCTTCTTCTTCATTCTTTGGGGGAACGGTGGTGGTGGTCATGGGATAGCTTTGTACATTTGAGTTGCTCCTTGATCAATGTCAGGTTCTCTCTCACATATTGGGGCCTCTGGAAACTCAGCACTCTCAGCGCCCTCCATCTCAACACTCTTCTCATTCTCCTCATTTACACTCCCTTTCTTCCATTCAACTACAACTGGAAAAGGGGAGTCAACTGTGGTCTTACCACTCCTAGTCATCACCGCATGCAATGGCCATCATTCTTTGGGTTCTGGACGGTGTTGCTAGGTAGTATACCCTTTTGTCTAAGGTTCAGTGATGCTGACAGTTGCCCGAGCTACTATTTAATCTACTTGATGGCTGTCGCATGAGATTCCACTCTCTGACCCATGCTTAATATATTAACACGGATTTCCTTCAGTTGATCATTAGTGGACCTCACCTTTTTCAGCATCTCATCCATTATGCCCTCTAGTTTTGACTGCCCAGCCTCTCCTTCTCGTGCATTGGGAGGCACATACACTGCAGCTCGGTCGTTGCGGTAGCTGTCATTCCTTCTCCATTCTCCTTTGCGCTCATGACCTTGACTCCTATCTCTGTACCCATTTCGGTTGTAGTTGTCTCTATATTTGTTTCAACCTTGGTTTCCAGAACCTTAGTGCCAATTTTCTTGTCCAGATGCTTGGGCGTTGGCTCGAAAACCTGCCACTTGGTTATCCAGGAAATTTACCTCTTCCTCAGAGTCAGAGTGGTCTGCCCGCGACTCCTATCCTTGCATCGCCACTGCATTTACCTTTTTGGCTCCAGCTCCCATAATGTGCTTGGTGAGCAAATCCAACGATGTGCACATATGAGCCAATTCCTGGTCGCGTTCTTCTTCTTTCCTCAGTTAGTCTACAGTCAAACCAACAACATATGTACTGGCCACTGTATCTAACTCCTCTGGGTATGCCATGCCCTATTCATTTTGGTCACCTTGTCAAGAATAATAGCAGCTTGCTCCCAGATGTGACTTATCAATGCTCCTGCCCCCACTGTGTCCGCTACAACTTTTGTGTTGTTTCTCAAAGACCTATAGAAAATTTCCAACAAACTGTCATATGGAATTTTATGGTTTGGGCACTTTATCAACTTCTTCTTGAATCTCAGCTAGGTTTCATGAAGTGCCTTGTTTTAAGTTGTTGGAAATTATAAATTTCATCCTTAAGATGCAACATTCTGGAGGGGGAAAAGAATCTCTTTAAAAGGCTTGCTTGAGTTCCCTCTAGTTGGTTATGGAGTCGCTGGGCAAGTCCGACAATCATAAAATGGCTTCCCCTGGCAGAGAAAAGGGGAAGAGTCTGAGTCTAATGGCATCATGGCTCACTCCAGGAAACCTGTACGCCTTGCAAATTCCCACAAAGTTCAATAGGTGCAGGTTGGCGTCATCTGCTGCATGACCACTGAACACATCTTTCATGTTTAACAATTGAATCATGGTGCTTGTTATGTCAAATTTGGCCCCAGCGGGCAGCGGTGGTGGTACAATTGCTCCAGTTGACCTAACTTCATCAATGTCTGGGTCCTTATCATCGAAGAACTGAGGGGAAACTCTACGACCTCTATTGCCCCGTCCATGTCGACTGGCGTTGACAACCTCGTCTCTTGCATCTTCCGCATCTTAAAGTGTAGCTTTCCGAGCTAGCGAAGCTTGCCTTGCTTCTTCAGCTATGCGGGCATCTCTCTGCTACTGGTTTTCCATTCTGCACAATGTTCGTTCAATCTCGGGGTTCAATGGAATCAGGGGATTTCCACTACTCGGAGTGCTTGGCATTCACTGATCAACAACCTGTGGGTATCAAAAATAAAAAGAAAATGTAAGTCAGGAATTAACTACCAAAAGTCAAATACTAGCAATTAATCTAGTCATAGCCGTATTCCCCGGCAATGGCAACATTTTTTGTAACACTCAAACCACACCTCCTTACAAAGTATGAAGTGGACGTTGTCAATAAAGAACCCAACAGAGAGGTTGGGGTCAAACCCGTAGAGAATATAGAAGATCTATATTAACGCCTGTAAGTGAACTTGTTGGTTAGTTACTCCAATTTGGGGGTTTTAAGAAAACAATATTTAAAAGAATAATTAAAATTTTGATGTAAAATCAAGAGTTAAGAATAACTAGGGTTTGTGTTCCCCATGGGTTCATAACTGCTTTGAGTATACACACATAACCATTACCCATGTTTTTCTTGCAGGACTAATAACTAGGGTTTATCCAAACGACTAGTTCGTCCCTATTGGATGACTATACTAAATCATCGGGTCAGGTCTCATGAGCGGTCTCAAACTATCCATTATAAATAAGTGCCAAGTATAACTATCCTGTGACCACAACTCAAGTTAATACAATGATCATCAAGATCAAGGCTTTGCTGTAGTTCTCTTTTCCTAATCTCTACCTCTCTAGGCTCAAGCAAGTAAAGAATTTGGGCAAGTCCTAATATTGTAGTTAAGAAACGTTTAAGCATGAAGAGAATACAATACAAGCATTTTGCATTGGTTTTGGATCATGTTTGTGTATCCCTAGCTTGTTAATCCACCATGGTTCCCATAACCCTAGCTATGGAGGTTTTAACCTTTCGTAGTTGCAAGGTTGTGATATACATTCATAACTAAACACATAAATCAACACTTACAATTGTAGTTGAGAGAAAACTTCATTGATTAAATTAGAATTAACTAAAGAACAATCCACAAAGATCAAGAAAGAATTCAAGAAAAGGTTGACCACAAGTTAATCAACTCAATTCAATGATCTCTCTCGTCCTATTAACTTCTCTAACTTGTTCTAATGATTTCTCCTCCTTCCTCTAAAAAATAAAACATAAAAAGTATTTATACAGACATAAGAATCCTTTTCCGAAGCTAATAGGGTAACTTTCCATAACTTCTGCTGCTCGAGAAATGATCAATCATAGAACCCGTAATAGGTTTGTACGGGTCATACCTGCTATCCGAATGTCCTTGATGTGCTAAAATTTGGCTAATTCTTTGGATTTAGTATGACTTATACATGCCTTTTATGAGCTGTACTGTACTTCCATGGCTTGACTCTGAGAATTCTAAATTTTTCTGAAGTTTGTGACAAGTGTGATGGTATGACTCGTACCTCTCCACCACGACTCATAGCCTCTTGTGCAATTCTTCTGAATATTTCCATGACTCGATGGTACGGTTCATACCATGGTTGTACGACTCGTATTGTGAGTCATGAGTTGCATTCTCTTGACTCAGCCTTCTGAATCTTTTCATGAGTCTTAGTATGATTCGTACCAGCAATGTACGGCTCATACTGAGACTGTCACTTTGACTCATTTTCTGCTCTTTTAGGCTTCTTTTGCGCATTCTTTCTCCAACACCTATGTTTCCCTGAAAACAAAAGAAAAGAACTTCATACCTATATAAACATACCTAAGTCAATTCTATTTTCTTAGTTTTGAGCGTCGAAAGTGTTGTAAACTCATAGAACATCATGGGCATATACCTGATTTAGCACGATCTTATGAGCCGATAGGGCAAATCATAGGGACTGAGTTCATAGAGCTGAGAGTGCTAAAAGACATGAGTCCACATATGTAACGAGGTTCATGACATGAAGTGGAATAGATAATATTAGGATCGCTGACACGGGATTACCTATCATCTTAGGGTTATGAACATAAACATGAGTTGAGCATAGCATCGAGCAAAACATAAGGGAAACATCTAAAGGGTAATGGATGGACTACCTGCAGATACTATTTATAGAACTTCCTTACTAGAAAAATCAAGACCTGACTTAGTCCTTCACTTGCCATTTCCCTACCTTCCACGAAATAAATCTCATATTAAAATTGCACAAAGGGGTCTTGTACCTTGTACAGTAGTTCTTGGAACTATCAATCATGGTAGGTTCGATCGGAAGGCTTATAACATACCTGATACTACATTTGAGGTTGACTGCAATTTTCTCTTGGTAATCTGTGCTGCTGAGATAGGAGGGCTGCAGACCTGATAACTAGGGCACGGGCTCCACCGTCATCCGGTCTAACAAAAGGAAAATCCCTGAGTCTGTGTCCGGGTTTTCAGCACCCGAAACAAGCATCCTTGCCAATCAAACACCTTCTCGGGTGGTTTCTACCACACCTTTGTAAAGCTGGCCAACTGAATGGGGCTGCTGAAGGGGTGCCAAGGCACGACCTTTCTGGCCATCTCGCTTGGATAAAGGGCAATCTTTATGTTTATGACCGAGCTGGCCACAATAGAAGCAAACACCTGAACCTGCCAAGCAATTTCCTAAGTGGTTCTTCCTGCAGCGCTCGCAAACTGGGTAAGTAATCTCCCTCACCCAGGGCTTGTATGCCTGAACTTGAGCTAGAGATTTCTAACAGGGTTGAGAGCGGCTCCCACTACTTGACCCTTGCCGGGAACTCTCAAGGTTTTTGGTCCTAGGCCTATTGTTCCTCCTTTCTTCCCCTTTACGCTCTCCACCCATATTCTAATCACCAAACTTAGATGGGCTCCTCTTCGTGAGTACTTGAACCTTTGTAGCTGTTGCTTCCCTAATAGGGTTCACTGATGTGATCGTCTGCTGGTTAAGCTGGGTTATCATGGCTCATATCAACATTTTGAGGGAAGCCCCGAGTTCTGCACCCATAACTTGCATGGGACCCATTGGAGTTGGTGGGGCTGGCTGACTCCCGTTGTTGTTCTGAGAAGACATGTTTCTACACATGCATATAACATGAGTTAGAGGAATGGAGAGAGTCGAATTCATAGCACGAGATAAAGTCATGAAAGAAGGGAACATTTCCTAGACGTCTTGTAGACTCTTCATCATAAGTGTGGCGTGCTTCACACCCATGAAAAAGACACTACTTAACGCGACTTTCAGACACCCTAGGACACTTCTAAAGCTATTTCTCTGATACCAAGTTTGTCATGACCCGAACATAGGCCCGGATCGAGACACAGGACAAGGAGCCCCGAGAGACTCCAAGTCGACCCATGGCATGAACATACATTTATCTCAATCCAATAAAGTGGAAGACTTAACATAATAAACATAATGGAAGCCTATTCATAACATGAAATCGGAATCGAGATTCACTTCATACATGACACGTTGATTACTACCTATAGTCTGAAAGCCTCTAACGTATCTGATGGGTTAATGGGACAATACCCCCAACTAACCCAACAAGTTTGAAAACTGAAAATATAAGATAACTGATAATGAGTAGTCCTTGAGAGATGAGGACTCACCCACTAAAGCTGCATGCTAACTCTGGAGAAACTGGCAAGTGATGGGGCTGAGTTTGAATATTGGAGCCTATATCATGAAACGATAGCATAGAGTATGCGGTTGGTACATGGAATGTACCAAGTGTGCAAGATAAGTGACGTGCCCGATTCGCGCGTCCGCAAGTGTACGGGTCGTGCAAGTAATATAGTGGCTCTTTTTAAGAACCGGATTGTCGAACCCACAGGGACTGGACCCATTCATCTAACTATCCATTTCTATTATGATCTTAAATACCTCAAGTGTTGGTTATAGACATTTTCGATTGAGATTAATTAAGTCTAAGTTTGGGTCAACGAAATATTCTGAAATCACTCTAGGAGCAACATAGAGTTAAAACCAATTAATCATGCGATCCTACGATTTGCAATGGGTTAAGCATGGAACTATCAATTGTTATTTCACATAATTAGAATTGCATGTTTATGTTCTTTCGAGCCTCTAAACACGGCAATCTAGCCTCACTGCATCATTGTGAGCGAGGAGTTTAATTTTCTAGTCGCGGGCAATCAATTATGTTGTGGTTTACGGGGAAACGATTAGGGACTTTCGTACGTCTAACCATTTAACTCAACTTAGCCTCACAACTACTTCTTTGAGTGGTGATGTGACATCCCAAGTTGGTCTTTCATAACCCCCGTGTGTCAACCAATCAAGGTGTGAGGTATATTTCTATCCTAACAAAATATCTCTCTCTAGAGACAAACATGCTCCTTACATTCTCATGTCCTGACCTAGGTAATGCTTTCTCAAGCTATTACTCAAGCTAACAAATATGCTTTCATGGTGATCAATCATAAAAACAACCAACAATCCAGAATGCAAGACGAAAACAACAATCAATAACTTAATTCCAAAATAAATTCATAAAAGCACAATCATAATTCATGGCTTCAACCCTAGAGGAAGGGTTCTTGCCATTCATGTTCGTAAAACTACAATTAACTAATACTAAACTAACATACTTACATGAATTTGGTAGATGAGAAGGGAATTTGATAAACCCTAGATGAGTTCTCCCACTTCTCCCTTCACTCCTAGCTGGTTTTTCAGAATAAAATCGTGACCAAATGATTTTAGGAGCTAAGGGTCCTATTTATAGTAAATGGAAAACGTGCATAATTTAGCCTGAGAGGGAATGGCTCCGTGTCACGGAGTGCATCGCGGAGCACTGCCTCCGTGACACGGAGACAACACGAAAGCTCTCTGGAAATTGCCTCAGGAAACCAAGTTGCCGAGGGTTGCCGCGCTGGCCAACGTGGCACGCTGCCCATGCAGCGCGTTGGCAAGCTGCTGTCGCGCAGGTTGCCTAGCGTGACACAGCGCTGCCGCGCTGGTTCTCTGCCTCCTGCTGCCTGCTGCTACCTTTCCTCGTGCGCTTGGCAAGGGCGTGGCACACGCACAGCGTGGCATGCTGCCTGGCGCGGTCAGCCTTGCCAACGCATGCCCCTTGTCGACTTTTCGCCACTTGCTTCCACTTCATTCCTTCCTTTCACCAACTTGTGAATTAGTTCCTCAAATGCATTATTAACCTACAAAACAAGGACTAATCATGTTGGTTAGCACATATATTCACATTTATATAAAATCACATGAGATTATGTAAAATAACTTAGATAAACAAGACTATATTAAGGTATAAAGCGTATCACGGGCATGCTATTTTACCCGTGATCACAACCCCACACTTAAATCCTTGTTCGTCCTCGAACAACATTTTACAAATCATACATATGGAGACTCCCACATAACTAATTTGGCAAGATAATTCAAGCTATGGCTATAATGATTCCATAAGATAACAAGCTAAAGGTAGAGCATACACAATTTAATCACCGAGATGAAATACAACAATGCTAAGACTTCTTAACCTCAAGAATCGACTCTCGATCTTAGCAAACTCATGCAAATCAACTGAGTAAGAAATCCCACATGAATTATATCCTTCCTTCAACATGTGCCCTCACGGAAGGAGAGCTACCCAATCACACGCAAAAATCATTTTTACATCACAACATGTGTGGGTAAATAAATAGAATTACACTCACTCTCACAAAGAATTCACATGCATCATGTAATGACCCATAAGCTTGCCCTTAGTGTTTTATTCCACTAATTTAAGGATGTGTGAATGTAAGATCAAGTAGGACTTAATGGGTTGTAATGTAGGCTAAGGGACAGGTAGGTACTATTATGGCCAGTAATAGTGACTATCTTTCCTAAACGCTTTTAATACATTACGCCCTCCTTACGAACTTCCCTTCCCTTACTTTACCTTTTTCTCCTTTCATCTTTCTTGTTCCTCTTATGTTCCCCCATTTCTTTAGGCACTTTTAACTTATTAGTAAGGAGTTCTATAAATAATTTTTCATTAATTTGTTTTCTTGCTCCTTACTAATAATCAACCATTTTCACACAAGTGCACCTTTGTCCTTTTCTCACTTCTACAACTTGCTACTTTTCCTTTCTTTTCATTCTTCTCACTCCTTTACTCCTTCGGATTTTTTCACTCAAGCGATTAGGAATTTTGGATCAAGTTCAAGGCTAATGAAAGAAAAAGGATTAAGCTTATGTTGCAGCTATCAAAGAATAGGCTCAAGGCTCAACAGGGCTAACTAGGATTAATTTCTCAAGGTAGGTAAAACGAGGGATAACAATTGGTTCATTCAAAGAAATGCCTAAATCATCTCCTACAATTCACATCCTTCATTTCGTTTAATAAACACACCAGGCAAGTTCTAGACAATCCACAATAGCACAGAATACTCAAAAACCTTACACTCATGGCACATGCTCAAATTAAGACATATTCAGTAGACTCTTGCTCAGCTAATCACAAGAGTTCAGATTAAGCTTCAATCATATTGAGTCAAATTCAAGAGCCTAAGCGTCTCACACAAAGTTATACACCTGCATGCTTCACACCTAACATACTTGCATCTTACAATCACGTATAGCACATAACAAGAACATCAAGCACCACTTAGTTATGGTTTCAAAAACCAATCACCTACCGACTAATTTTCCTCAAGACGGTCGTCATCCATCCATCGTCGAAAACAGTCCCTAACTATGACTAAAAACACTATATACAGACAAAGGAAAAAATAAAATAAAATAAAATTTTTATTCTTCGGTTCAAAGACCCCCCGTCGGAAAAGAACCGAAAAGAAAAACCAACGGGTGATGAAGTCATGCTTACTTCACAAAAATTTTCAAATTTTTCAAGCATTACATTCACCAAAAATCGTTAAGCACAACAAAAATTTTTGAAATTTCCCTTGAAATTTCCCTCACCCCACACTTAAATCATGCTATGTCCTCATAGCATCAAATTAAAATTTACAAAGGGTGAGAAATACTCCCTGAGGCCTTTAGGCTTAGCTAACAACATGCCTCTCTTCAACTTGCACAAGTGGGTGTTCAACCCCACACTTTTTCTCTTCCATGCTTGTTAGCTTCCTCTTCCACGGGTACTCAGACTTCCCCTCCATCTGTGCTTAACTTTCCACCAGAAACAACACAAGATGAAAAATAAATAAAATCAACACAAATGCCAGAAATTAAAATGGTACCTGTGGTACCCTTGGGTTGCCTCCCAAGTAGCGCCTTATTTTACGTCATGGCCCGACGTGGACTATCCTTTTCAGGACATCCTCATACCTGGGTTCTCTTTCGAGAACCATCTCCTTTTCTTTTGCTGTTTAGAGGAAACAGCCTCCACTCTGCTCCTCTCTTTCTCCAACTTCTTTTCAGTTTGAAGTCCTTTATCAGACTCGGGCTGAACATTTGTTATAGCCTTCGGCCCTACACCTGTGGAATCCCCCACCCCACACTTATCCTCTGCCAACACACTAACCTGACAAAGGTTTCTATAGTGTGCAGATGGGTTCATTTCTTGGCACACGCGGAAGATTTCTTCTTCATCCTCAACCCTCATTTTCAGGGTCCCTGCTTTCAAATCAATCACCGCTCCTCCAGTGGCCAAAAATGGCCGTCCCAAGATCAGGGGTACCTGGTCATCAACCTGAAAATCTAAGACAATAAAATCAGCAGGTATAATGAACTTACCTACTTTGATGAGAAGGTCCTCTATTATTCCATCAGGTGTCACTCGCGACTTGTCAGCCAGCTGCAGCATCAACCTTGTTGGCCTTGGTTGTCCCAACCCCAAGGTGTTGAATAAGGATAGGGGCATTAGATTAACTGCCGCCCCCAAGTCACATAAAGCTCGTAGCACCTCAGCTTTACCAATTTGTATGGGGAGGGTAACACTCCCTGGGTCTTTGAGTTTCTTTGGCATTTTGCTCAATACCCTGTAACTGCACTCCTCAGTCAGTGCTACCGTTTGGACATCCACCAATCTCACTTTGTTCGCCATCACGTCCTTCAAGTATTTAGCATACTTGGGCATTCCCTGCAAAACATCAAGAAGAGGCAAATTTATGTGAAGTTCTCTGAAACTCTCAAAGAACTTTTTGAAGCATTCCTCCTCCTTGCTCTTTCTGAATTTCTGAGGGAATGGTGGTGGTGGTCTTTGTGCTGGCTGCAATGGAGGTCGTGAATTTTGTTGCCCAGCACTCTGATTATCTCCCATGTTGATGGATGGTCCTGGTCTAACCAACTCCGGCTGCACCTCTTTGCTCAGCTCTTTCGGCACTGCATCAGCTAATTGCCTACCGCTTCTCAGACTGATGGCATTGATCTGCCGGGGGTTAGGATCTGTGTCGCTTGGTAATCCCCCTTGCGATCTCATGTTTTGAGCAGCTGCTATCTGACCCACTTGTTTTTCAAGATTTCGGGTGGCTACTTGCTGATTCATTAAGTCTGTTGCCATCCTCGCCTGATTTTCCACTAACTGAGTCTGGGTCTCCAAAATTTTCTGCAATGTTTCCTCAATGTTGCTACTCAATTGCCCATCATTCTGCCTATTCTGCTGATACTGCTGCTGTTGAGGTTGCATAAAATTCTGCTTTTGGTTTCCACCCCAAGAAAAATTCGGGTGGCCCTGCCAATTTCTGTTGTAACTGGTTTCAAAATTTTGATTGTTGCGCTGCACATTACTAACAAAATTGACTGACTCCGGATTGACTCCACAAGATTCTGCATGGTGCCCATTATTACCACAAATTTCACACCAACTCGGAGCTTGCTGAACTGCATTAACCTGGCCCTGGCGTTGGTTCATACTCAGTTTATTGAACTGAGTCATCATTTGATGCTGGAACGAAGCTAACTGTGCTGCCAAGGCATTCAAACCATCTACTTCCATCAACCCTGGTCTCTTTCCTGCCCCTCTCGATGACTCGCTGTGCCACTCTGGATTTCCTTGTGCAATTCTGTTCAACAAAGTGTACAACTCATCATATGTCTTATCCAAGGCTTGCCCACCCGATGCAGAGTCTAGTAATATTTTTGTGTGTGGGTCTAGACTTTCTACAAAGGTATGAGCCAGCACTTCATTTGATTGCTGGTGATGGGGGAAATCTCTCAACAATGACTTGAATCTTTCCCAAGCCATATATAAGTTCTCATCAGGCCTCTGCTTGAAACTGAGTATTTCACTTCTCAACCTTGCAGTTTTGCCTGAAGGGAAGAATCTGATAAGGAACTTCTTAGCCAAGTCATTCCACGAAGTTATGGGGTTCGGTGGCTCAGCCTTCAGCCACTTTTTCGCCTCTCCCAACAGTGAAAATGGGAAGAGGGTCATTCGGACATAATCTGTGGACACGCCGGTGGGGACAAACGTGTCACTAATCTCTAAAAAGCTCTGTAGGTGCTGCTGCGGGTCCTCATGTGCCATCCCAGTGAATTGACCACTAGAATGTAACAGCTGCACCATGTTCCGTTTAAGCTCAAAGTGCCCTCCAGGCTCCGGTTTAAGAATGCTTGAGGTCACATTTGTCGCTAGTGGGATAGCCACTTCGCGAACTGGTCTTGCTTCCATTTCTTCGGATGACAATTGTGCTTGTCCCGCGGGTGGTTGTTGTTGTACCTTTTCTTGAAGTCTCTTCAGCTTATGCTCTAGAGCTATTCTCCTTTGCAAATGGAATTGACGTTCAGGTTCAAGCAACGGTTCCACAAGCTCTCTGTTTCTAGCCAGCTCGGCAGGACAACCTGTCACCTGCAAACAAACAGACTAAGACCAAGTTTTTCAACACTTAAGAGAAATTTAAAAATCACACAAAAATAGATAAATTATCAAAACTTCGCCGAGTCCCCGGCAACGGCGCCAAAAACTTGACGTGCCCGATTCGCGCGTCCGCAAGTGTACGGGTCGTACAAGTAATATAGTGGCTCTTTTTAAGAACCGGATTGTCGAACCCACAGGGACTGGACCCATTCATCTAACTATCCATTTCTATTGTGATCTTAAATACCTCAAGTGTTGGTTATAGACATTTTCGATTGAGATTAATTAAGTCTAAGTTTGGGTCAACGAAATATTCTGAAATCACTCTAGGAGAAACATAGAGTTAAAACCAATTAATCATGCGATCCTACGATTTGCAATGGGTTAAGCATGGAACTATCAATTGTTATTTCACATAATTAGAATTGCATGTTTATGGTCTTTCGAGCCTCTAAACACGGCAATCTAGCCTCACTGCATCATTGTGAGCGAGGAGTTTAATTTTCTAGTCGCGGGCAATCAATTATGTTGTGGTTTACGGGGAAACGATTAGGGACTTTCGTACGTCTAACCATTTAACTCAACTTAGCCTCACAACTACTTCTTCGAGTGGTGATGTGACATCCCAAGTTGGTCTTTCATAACCCCCGTGTGTCAACCAAGCAAGGTGTGAGGTATATTTCTATCCTAACACAGTATCTCTCTCTAGAGACAAACATGCTCCTTACATTCTCATGTCCTGACCTAGGTAATGCTTTCTCAAGCTATTACTCAATCTAACAAATATGCTTTCATGGTGATCAATCATAAAAACAACCAACAATCCAGAATGCAAGACGAAAACAACAATCAATAACTTAATTCCAAAATAAATTCATAAAAGCACAATCATAATTCATGGCTTCAACCCTAGAGGAAGGGTTCTTGCCATTCATGTTCGTAAAACTACAATTAACTAATACTAAACTAACATACTTACATGAATTTGGTAGATGAGAAGGGAATTTGATAAACCCTAGATGAGTTCTCCCACTTCTCCCTTCACTCCTAGGTGGTTTTTCAGAATAAAATCGTGACCAAATGATTTTAGGAGCTAAGGGTCCTATTTATAGTAAATGGAAAACGCTCATAATTTAGCCTGAGAGGGAACGCTCCGTGTCACGGAGTGCATCGCGGAGCACTGCCTCTGTGACATGCAGACAACGCGAAAGCTCTCTGGAAATTGCCTCAGGAAACCAAGTTGCCGAGGGTTGCCGCGCTGGCCAACGTGGCACGCTGCCCATGCAGCGCGTTGGCAAGCTGCTGTCGCGCAGGCTGCCTAGCGTGACATGGCACTGCCGCGCTGGTTCTCTGCCTCCTGCTGCCTGCTGCTACCTTTCCTCGTGCGCTTGGCAAGGGCGTGGCACGGCGCTGGGCGCGGCACACGCACAGCGTGGCACGCTGCCTGGCGCGGCCAGCCTTGCCAACGCATGCCCCTTGTCGACTTTTCGCCACTTGCTTCCACTTCATTCCTTCCTTTCACTAACTTGTGAATTAGTTCCTCAAATGCATTATTAACCTACAAAACAAGGACTAATCATGTTGGTTAGCACATATATTCACATTTATATAAAATCACATGAGATTATGTAAAATAACTTAGATAAACAAGACTATATTAAGGTATAAAGCGTATCACGGGCATGCTATTTTGCCCGTGATCAATAAGTACAACGGACACTTAAAATACATAAAAGTTCATAAGAGTAGGACAACATGATCATAACATAAATATCATAATACAACATAAGGCTCAAGGTTTTCAAAACATTCGTAAATCATTTATAGTCATACTCACGAGAGGAAAGATTTATTAAACATGACTTGAGCCAATGTTATACAATCATAATCATACATAAATCATGAGGAATAGTAGGAGATTTTTATAACTGATGTACCCCATATGAGCACACATGGAGCCCAACCTGTAAACCCCTAGTCGGGAGGGTGTTCGTACCTTGCCAAGGGTAGAACCATGAAAAAGGTGTGATATCACTCATGAAAGGGTCATTGGGGCAAAGGGGACAGTCTCAAAAGAGGTCCCATCGTGACCTACGGTGGCGCATAGTTTTGAGACTCGGGGCAAAACCTGGGCCCCGAACATACTCGGTGTTAAATACTACTCCCAAAACATATATAGTACTCGTAGGATAATACACATGAAATTCATGGACTAGTTAAATCATGATAATCATAAGCATGCTTGAAAATATGTGAACTAGCCATGAAATAAGGCCCGTGAGTCGGCCATAATCATAAATCATAAATTATGAGGTTCATGCATACTTGTAAAACATGTATTTACTTAATATTCATAAATTAAGGATGAGCATTTGAGAGAAATCATATCATAAGTCATAAATCATAATGGGTTAATGAACATCAACATCAAATTAGAATCATAACTTGAACTTCCATAAAACATGCATAATTGGACATAGTTTTGTAGAGATTTAAATACATAAGTTTATAATTGAAATAGTTGTAAAATCTGTCCATGATTCATAGAATATAAATTTATGCATGAAGGAGATTAACTAATAGATAGATCATAAGTATTTCATAAGAATTGGAATAAAAACCCATAAAATTTTCAATAAAACTTCATGAATTAGGGAAATATTGGGCATGGGAATGAACAAATTCACCCATTCATAACCCTACATACCTGAGATGGATTGATTTCACCACTCTCTTGATTGCCCAATGAAGAATTGAGGAAAAACTTTAAGGAATTAATCTTGATCATCTCCTTAGCTCTCTAAGTTTGCATTCACGAGTAGGAATAGTCTAAAATGAACTTGACCCTCTTAACACTCACTATTCATAGCTTAAAACGACGTAGTTTAGGCCTTAGGATCATAGGAATTATGGATAAGCCCTTACTAAATTCGCAGAAAATAACTGACTACTAGTCCCCACGAGGGACTGGATGAGTGATCGTCCAAGGCCACGACTCATGGAAACCAATCGTCGAGTACACTGCCAAGATTTCCCCAAAGCTCATCATGGGACACTGCACGAGTCATTACTGGTGATCACGACTCGTGGTCTTAACTGCCCAAAAATCATCAACTCGTAGCCAATCCTGACCACAGCTGACTCAATGAGATATGGGGTCTGACCGTGACTCGTGGTCACGCTCTTTGAGACCCCAAATAACAAATTTCCAAAATCAAATCCAGCACCTCACCACGAGTCACTTCACGACTCGTGGTCTACCCCACGGGCCACAAAATGACTCGTTCTGTGATCTGGTTCAGAATTTTCAATTTTCTCCATTTCAACTCTCAAGTATGATCTTAGGATTTTATAGGAATTATTGCGATGCCTTGTGTGGTAATATTTTCATTTGATTCTTGTTTATGCATATTATCTAGAACTTGCTCTGAATGTAATTCAAGGAGAAATCCTAGATGTAGATAAACTTGAGAAATGAACTTAAGCCCATTTTGGATAGTCACTTCACTGCAAAATGTCCTCCTTGAACATGGATCCTAGTTAACCAAATTTTGAGCCTTAAGCCTTTTTTTTTAAACTGCATTACAAGCCTTACACCCTTATTAATCCTCTACTTTGGCATTCTTTTTGCCTAATTTCTACTGATGAAAGAAAATTGGGGGCTTGAAGCCAAAGACTTGGGGAAGGATAGGAAAATGAAAGGTAATGTAGGTAAAAGCCTTAATTTGAGGGTGTGCACTTGTAAAAAAAGAAAAAGAGGAATGAGCTCCAATGTAAGGTAGCACCAATTTCTTGATGTAAAAATAAAATGGCCGGTTGAAAAACCTTTGATCAAAATAAGAAAGAAAAGAATTGAATGGTGCTATCTGTTGCTTAGAGGAGTCTTGATGTTGAAATTTAAGGTGTTAAAAAGGTGGCTCTTTTGGAAAAATTTGAATGGTGAAAAGGGAGAGATAAGGTGGAATAGACTCGTTCTGTGTGAGTGGAATGTTTGAATTGTATCACAAAGGCATTAGGAAGGTTCTAGTCACTAAAGCTAAATGTTGTCCTAACCTTACCCCAAGCCTTCATTATGACCCGCAAGTCCTTAGTTATTCCAAGTTTGGCAACTCTATATTAGTGGCGAGTTACATAAAGGGAAAACCTATGGTTTGATGTGTGCACACTTGAATATATTTGAGTGAGTGAGCTTCTTTGCATTAGCTTAAAATCCCTATGTTGTAAATTGCATGTATGTGAGTGAGATTCTCTCTCTTGGTTAGTGTTATTACTTCTTTAGAGTAAAATGTGAAAGTTTTGATTTCAATTGAGAGGTATGAATGTGACAAGTTTTGCTATGAACTTCTGGGAAAACCCTGAATGTTGAATATCAATTACTTGATATTTTTGTTGATCTTGATTTCATTGAAAATATCCCTTGTTTTGAATTGAAAGAATTATGGCGAGATTTGTCGAGTACTTGTGGTGGTACCAATTGAATGTGTGTACTTGTTTGAGTCTTTTTAATTTTTGAGTCTTTGTATGATTTTGGTGTTGTCTTGAGTCTTAATGGTCTTGTGTGCAGCTTTCATGATGTGACATGCTTAAGTCAATTCCACTTGTGAGTAAATGCTTTTCTTGAGGATAAGCAATAGTTCAAGTTCGGAGGTTTGATGAGTTGGTAATTTACTAACTTATTTGGCTCTTAAGCATGAGTTATTGCTTTGTTTTCGCATAATTTAGAAAGGTCTTATGCCTTTTCTCTTCTTTATGCAGGAATTTGATTTAAAATAAGATAATAGAGGATTTACACTTAAAGTAATTTGCTTTAGACATGCTTTGCACTTGCTGTAGCAAGTTGGCATCTGCTTTTCACAGATGCCACATAGACAGAGTTGAAGAAGACTACCTTGGACATGCTTTTCATCTGCTAGCCACATAATGGCATCTACGAAATCCAGATGCCACACAGGACGCATGTCTTAGATATGCTTTTCATCTACAAGTCACAAAATGGCATCTGCGAAAAGCATCTTCCAAGTAAGTGACTCGCGTCACTATGAGGGAAAAATCATCCAGAAAGGTCATTCCATTCTTGAGAAGCTTCCAAGGGCAATTTTAGACAGCTGTGTAAAAGTTTTTTTTAAGGGATTTTACCCCAAATTGTACATTCATATGTCATAGAATTTAATTGTGGAGAGAAGAACACCATAAAGATAGAAAGAGAATACAATTTACTATCTTCTTCATTTTTCATTGGGTATACCTCCATTGTTGCAGACCTTGAGCTTGAACTTGAATTTAATTACTTAATATGATGAGTTTGGTGAAATATTTTATGTGTACAATTTTTCTCTCTTTAATTATGAGTAGCTAGATTTCTTGCTAGGAGTATGTATGCATGACGGGTGTCTAGATTCAATTGGATGTTAATGATTTATTCTTAGATTTGATTAGTAAGTAGGATCTATTGTTTACTTCATGTTTTAATTCAATAATTAATTATTGTAAATATTGATTTAGCTTTCTAATCTTGCTTTTTCTTGAAAGAGGGAAGTAAGGTTGGGTAAGGATTCAATATTGAAAAATTGGAGTGTTGGATGAATGGGTTGGAGCTAGAGATAGTCCTAACCCAAATTTACACTCCATTAAAAGGGTTAGAACTAGAAACAATCTAACTCTTTCTCAAACATATTTGGTTGAATTGTGATGAGCTTTGGGGTTTGAGAAAAATCAAGGTAAATACATCTTTTTGGTTGAAAACATAGGGGGTAGCCATAGCCAAAGCTCTCCATGCTCTAATCGGATATAAGACATTTCCATCAACCCCTATCAAGTCGGCGCCCCATCAAATGCATATCCCTAGTTCCTCTTATTAATTGCAACAAAGTGATTGCCCCTTTTTTGTTTCACATTTGAAATTGATAATTGTTTACTCTTTTCCTAATTTTTACTTTACATTGTTTAAATATGACGCTTGCTAGTTTGAGTTGATTCATGATAATTGGATAATCTATCCTCAGTCCTTGTGGGATTCTGTCACGCCCCATCATGAGAGGCATGACTGGAACCTAGTGCCATATTAGAATCTGACTGACCTGGCTAGGCTTATGCACGTCTGGTGCATGCTTGCAACTCAATTCAAGAAAACAACGGGCTATATCTAGGAGGTAAACACAACCCCAGGCCGACAAGGCCGTATAGCCACCTGTAATTAAAAATAGCTAACCAACAGCAGGCAACAAAAGGGATCCTATGTGGGCCGACTAGACCATCATGCTATCTAGTTATAATAGAAATGAGAACAAGCCACTATACTAGGCCCCACACGGCCAACATACGAAACATAACTATTTTAGGCCCCACACGACCAACAACACTAACTAATTGACAACTGTAGTCTAGAAGCCTCTAGGAATACAAATAGTGGTCAGGAAAGGTCCTCGACCTACCCCAAATGTGATACAACTAAAAGATTATAACCTCTACAACCTGGAAACTCCAAACAAAAGGAGCTGGCCAAACTATCCACTCTGAACAACTACTACTATAGAGCCTGAACTTTGTCTGTCTAAACCTGCAGGCAAGTAATGCAGCGTCCGAGGATGGGCGTTAGTACAATATGTATCAAATATGTAAGGCAGTAAGTAAGCTATTAAAGACTAAAAGTAAATAGAGAGAAGGGGTAAAAAGATTAACCTATAAGCTGGCTTATTTGTAATCTGCATCTAGAAAAACACTGCACGTATATGAGCTATGACTGTAAAATCATATATTCATAAGCTATATCTAGCAGACAAGAATACAAACAAGAACCTAACCTGGACCCCAAAATACTAGAAGGTACAAGCAACATAGAAATAACCTACCAGGACCCCCAAAGCTTGGCAGGTACACCTCAATATATATACACCTATCCAGGTTGCTATGACTCTACTGGTGCTATAGAAAACCTACCTGTCCCCCTGGGTATGCAACTGAGCCTGCTTGGCTCCTGATCTGTAGCTGTGTTTGAGTCTAGTGGACTCCTAATAACTGCATCCCAAACACCAGGCTCGATGCGGGTGTAATACTAATACGGCGTAGAAGTAATAGTCTAACCATGAAATGGACTGCATAAGGCCCTTGGGCCTCATCATCGTCCCTTGGGACGACATATCGCTCCTCATAGAAACATCATATAGCCCCTGGCAGGCGACGACACAGCTAGTAACCCTGGGGTGGTCACACAAGGCTCCTAAGTGAGGGCAACTCCACCTGAGGTGCTATACTGAAGTCTCAATCTAGCCACTCGAAAGGCATATTTGTCCTTCTAGGCCTAATGCGACCGCTGCTCGCCACTAGAATAATCTATATGGCTGCTAGAAAGCACACCCCATGCACCTTTATCTTATTAGAGGATCCTAGTGGTGATCATAATCTCTAACGGTAGACCAAGTAGGGTGAGATCTGGAGTAGCATAATAATACTTTGAATGTCCTATTCGGGCAACTATAACTCACAAGAAACTATAGGGCTGCAGATGACCAATTACTTAGTCCCTTTACTTAGAACAGTTGTAGGACTACTACTGACTAAACATGCTTTTGAGCGGTCAGTCTGTAATCCCCCGTAGGCAGCTTACTGACATCCTTAGCCTGAGGGTAATACTGTGCTAACATGGTTCTAGTCCTTTAGACCTTAACTTGGTCTGCTCAAATTTAATATGACCTTTTTGGGTGATTCATAATCCTATATATATGTTCATATAGACTTAGCGACTCACAACAATCTGTACCTGAATATCTTTTAGGAACAGGCTAGGGCATTGGCCCGCCTCCAACTACTAATACGGTCCCCTTCCTTAGGGTATCCACAGGTCTATTTGACCTGACCGACTGGGATGGCTTTCTGGGAAACTTGTATGACGAATACTAAGTCAACTGGAACTGACAACCACTGGTAGCTAACAAGATGGAAGGCTGTCACTCAGTTCACTAGACAACCCTAATGTTGCTGACTCTAAAGTATGGCCATCCTATCTAAATTTCTGGCCCTGGGGTGTAAGGGTACGTCAATGGCCTCTGGGCGTGCTTTACTGACAAACTAGGAGTCCGACTGATAGCTATATCGCCTAGCTTCACCTATGCGATTCGACTTACGAACCTAGGTCCAATAGCTATCCATAAGCTTCTAAGGTCTAGGCCTGACAATAAAATATACAATTCTACTAATACAATGAATTGGAGGACAAAAGAGTTTCTATGATTCTTCTAGTGCGTATCACACTTAACATGTTCTTTCCTGACAAGGGACACTGCAATATAATTTATATATGTTTTCTAGCATCTAACCATAACATATATATATTCATAGTCTACCAACAATAGCTGACCATAACATGTCTAATCACAATCTACTGATAGCAATTACTTGCAACATATGGGACTATTATTTCCACTTAAGAACATAAGTCGTAGCACTATACGACAAGAATAACTTGTTGAGAGATAAACCTTACATACCTCACGTGCCAACTATCGTTCAGCAGGCGAGTTTCAACTTTCAATTGGTGTCTCTCTCCAACTGTAACCTTTATGCTGGGAGAATAAGACTAATTTCAATACTAAATTCGATGAAAAGTCATAAATTTTTTTAATAATAACAACTATAATTCAACTCCATATAACTTAGTTGAAAACCTTTAATTTCTCGAGAGTTCAGAAGGGAGAAGTGCTTACCTAATGCATGTGACTGTATAGGAATCAATTTGGAGCAATTTTGACAACTCTTTCTCAGCGGGGTTCCTGTTTGCCAGGCAAATTTCAAGAAAATAACTCCGTAGTAGTGCTCCCTTTAGGCTTAGAACTCGATACCTGAAGTTAATTTGAGTTTGGACCATGTTTAATAGCGTAATAGGACAAAAATCTGACAAAATTTGCATGTTCCCTCTATCATGGCCATGGGTTTCTTTTCAAAGTGATTTTAAATGAATTAGAATACCTTATATATAATCAAGGGTAGTGGCACAAGTGGCGCCTTGCGCCAGCCAAAGCACCAACGAATGTGCTGCGCTACGCCTCCCAAGGAGCTGGTCCCCCTAGCGCATCGAGCCTCCCATCGCGGCAGTGGCCTGGTGCATCGCATTGGCCAAGGCACTATAGGCTTGCGCGTCGAACTGGTCACCCGCATCCTAGCCTTGCCCGATCCTATTTTTGAGGCTTTTCTCACACGCGTCGAGCTCTTCTTACTAGTCCCAAATCCACGCGTATGCCTACTAACCGATAACATTTTATGGGTTGTAATATCCTTCCCCCCTTAGGAACATTCGTCCTCGGATGTCATTCTCAGGCTTAAAGGGGGTTAACTATTTGAACTAAGATTTGTAAAAATTTCGGCAGGGTGTCCTCTGTAATATGGACTATCTGAAAACCTGAAACGTAGAAAAGTCCAAATAGGGGCCTCACAGGACGTTATAACAACCGTCACACAATAAAAGGGGTGTAGCTAAGCAACAATACTGATAGCATAAGCAGTAAAGTAACAACTGAGCAACAACCTCACCTTAACTGCATAATCTGGATCAATCCTAGGATAGGTGAGGATATTTAGATTTCATATCTTCCTCAGCTTCCCAGGTCATCTCTTCTTTATTCATGGTCCTTAATAATACTTTAATAGAGGCTACATCTTTTGTTATCAACCTACGAATCTGCCGATTTAGTATGGCTACTGGAACCTCTATGTAGGCTAACTCTTCAGTAACCTGAGTGTCTTCAAGTGGCACAACTCGGGATGAGTCCCTTTGTCAGGCACCGAGTCTACACCCCGGACGTAATACGATACTTGAAGACACAAGTGACCGCACTCAACCCCTAGTCTATCATTCACTAGTATTCTGAGTAAACATGCACATCGGAACTTTTAAATAATATCATAAATACATTTATGAAAGACAAGTCTGAAAACATAAAGTTCAAAACATTTGAGTACTACTGACAAATCTGAAAATCGTGTCTGTCTGAAAGCCGTCTAACATAGGAGTTACTGGGAAAAGACCTTAACTAACTCTAAGTCTAACTTAAACTAATAAATGACTTAAAGGAAGAAATAATGCCCTCGAATGATGAGGACTCACACTTCAACTGCTGAGGTGGAGAATCTGACTGGCGGAGGCTAGTGGTGCTGAGTCTGAGAACCAGCAGCTGTATCATAAGATGATACAGCATAAAAGTATGAGTCAGTACTTCAAATAATAGTGATAGAAACATGAATAATATGATGGAACTAGTAACTGAACTGATACGACATGCAATGACCAACTGATATGCTGAAAATTGATACAACTGGTATAAAACTAATATGGTAAAAAATGACCCTAGCTGATGGTCATAAACATGTCCAATGTCTGAAACAATGAGTCTGAAATACTGCACTGAACTGATCTGGACTGAACAACCTGAGAGTAGACTGTACTGACTAGTGGGAGAGTCTCTAATCGACATATAACCACGTGAGCTAGACATGGAGTCCGATGTATACACCCCACCGGTAGGACACAATATACCTTTGCAGGGTATAAAGGCATGAATTGGGTGATCACAAGAGTCCTGGGCCAATCAGGCCAAGTAATACTATAACCTACGCTGGCCACGTAGTTCTGGGAACCTGATACGCTCGGTGCTAAGTCCTACTCCCAGTGGAAACATATATTGAACTACTAAGATGATAGCTCAAAACAGGGGTCCAAGGCTAGTCAGGGACATATAACTGTAAGTACCCTGAGGGACTTAGTGGACCAGATTCTAAAACTGGGTTCTAGACTGGTCAGAGATGATTATCAAGAAGGGTCGTAACCGTCTAAGAACAAACTGAAATCTGAACTGGGCTCCTGGGGCAAGTCAGAGCTATATATCTAAAATGTCATGACTGCTTAGTGGACCAATAACTGAATTCTGATTCTGATATCTAGGAGGTACTACTGGCACCGCGAGAAATTCTATAGTCAAACTGATCAACTGACATTATTCTGGTCAACCCTGAGGTTGCTAAAATCTAACTGAGACTAGACTGACGTTTCTGACTAACACTGAATATTCTAGTACTTTGCCTGAAGCTAAAATAACAATTCTTAGAAAATACAAAGTATATAGGCTTTCTGACTGAATTTGAATATCATACCAGTAACTGAGTTTTTAACACATACAATCATTATAGAAGACCCTAACTCTGAAAGATGCAAACAATTCTCAAGAATTCCAAGCTTAAGTAGGATTCTAATTTCTGACTTTTTCAAAAGTTAGGGATGAATTTCTAAATTGATGGAACAAGCATCATTTTGATCACAAGCTAGTGGAAATTAGCTTCAACGAACATAAATTAGAATTCCACATGAATTATTCAAGGTATGACAATAATATCTTCCCTTTTGATAAACTCAGGGATATAACTGATAGTGAACAGGGAAAGAGTTTTAGGGGACACAAGGGGAGAACAATCTCCTTGTTAGATTCCCACATACCGATAGAAGAAAGTCTGGTGATAATCTCTAAGAAAACTGAGAAGATTGACGTTTGCCCTAGCTTCTGCTCCGAACTCCCTGTCTATTTCTACGCTCTGATTTTTGAGAGGATGAGTAAAAGTGAAGGGGGAATGTCATTCTATCCTTTTTTCTCCCTCCTATGTGACCCTAAAACGACATGGTTTAGGGATTAAAAAGGTGGAGAATTACAAAAGTAACCCTAGGAACTGGAACTGAAATCTGGCCAATAGGAACCAATAGGCCTCAAAATGGGTCATTGGTTGAAACGACGGCTCGTTGAATCTGGCCGTGGTTTCTGTGTTAAGAAAATGGGTTCACAATGGTGACCTATGTTTAGGTACAACGGTTCGTTGGAAGTTACAACGGGCCATTGATACCTCCCGTTGGAACTGGTAAGAAAAAAAAGTACAGGGACAACGAGTGATAACAACGACTCATTGATTCCAACAATGGTCCGTTGTATCCCCTCGTGGTTCACCCTGCTGGGTTCTAGAACTGAATGACGGGTGGTCATAACGGTTCGTTTGAGGCTACCACAGGCCGTTTTTCGCTCCCGTCATTGTTCCCCTCGAAGAAAGGCTGCTTTTAACCACGACCACTTACAACAGTCTGTTGGTTCCACCAACGGTCCGTTGTGGGGTCGTCTGAGACAGAAAATTTTTTGGTTTTCTGTGGTTTTCATGCAACGTTTGAATTTGGTATAGAAAAGTTTCGGGGTATTACAATATCTCCCCCTTTGGATCATTCGTCCTCGAATGAAGACTAAAACCAGGAAAAGAGCTGAGATTTCTATAATTGAGGCTATGACTGATTTCTAAAGGAGTAACTGACTCCGAACTGACTTAACAGTACTACCTGAGTTGATGCAACTAGAATGCACGTAGAAAATCTAAATAAGGTTGATAAGTACGGAACTAAGTAGAGTACTGAGATGGAATTTAGTACCTAATTTTGGGTCTGTACTAGAAGGGAACAAGTGAGGGTATCTGGCCATCATGTCTGCTTCTGCTTCCCATGTGGCTCCCTTAACTTGCTGATTTCTCTATAGCACCTTTACTGAAGCTATATCCTTATTCCTCAGCTTACAAACCTGACGGTCAAGGATCTGGACTTGTACCTCCCCATATGTGAGACTATCCTTTATACCCACACTGTCCAATGGCACTACTGAAGTTGGATCACCAATGCACTTTTTCAGTAGTGACACGTGAAAGACTGGGTGCACAGTTGCTAACTCTGAAGGTAAATCCAACTCGTAAGCTACCTTAACAATTTGCCTCAGAATCCTGTAAGGTCCCACATATCTTGGACTGAGCTTAACCTTCTTTCAAAACCTCATCACCCCTTTCATGGGTGAAATTTTTAAGTATACCCAGTCATCAACTACAAACTCCAATTCTTTTCTCTGCACATCGACATAATATTTCTAACGGCTCGAAGCTGTTTTCAACCTCTCTCAAATGAGCTGAACTTTCTGCATTACCTTATGTACTGATTCTAGTCCTATCAGGGTAGCTTCACCAAATTAAAACCACCCTATAGGAGATCTACACCTTCTACCATACAATGCTTCAAATGGGGCCATCTGGATGCTGGAATGGTAGTTGTTGTTGTAGGGAAACTCGATAAGAGGAAAATGGTCATCCGGATTACCCTTAAAATCAATCGCGCATGCTCTTGACATATCTTCTAGGGTATGAATGGCCCGCTCATCTTGTCCATCGGTCTGTGGGTGAAAGGTTGTGCTGAGCTTGACCTGGGTACCAAGTCCTTTCTGAAAAGACTTCCAGAAGTGAGAGGTAAATTAGGTACCTCTGTCAGAGATAATGGATAAGGGAACCCCATGAAATATGACTAGCTCCCGAATATAAAGTCTAGCATAGTCCTCAGCTGAGTCTGTGGTTTTAACTGGGAGGAAGTGAGCTGACTTAGTCATCCGATCTACTACCACCAAGATTGAGTCATGTTGCCGCTGAGTCCGGGGCAGACCTGTAATGAAGTCCATATTTACTTTTTCCAACTTCTATATGGGTATACTGATACCTTTATTCATCCCTCCAGGTCTTTGCTTTTATACCTTGACTTGTTGGAAGTTCGGGCACTGTGCTACAAATTGAGCGATATCCCTTTTCATGCCTTTCCACCAGTATATATCCCGCAAGTCATGGTACATTTTGGTAGCACCAGCGTGAATATAGTATCTCGAGTTTTGTGCCTCGACCAGTATTTTTTGTCTCAACTTACCCACATTCGGCACACACAACCTTCCCTGGTAACGGAGCACCCCATCTCCCCCTTGGGAGAAAACTTCTATCTCTTTTCTGATGACTTCTTCCTTAAGCTTAAGTAAAATGGGATCCTCATCCTATCTGTATTTGACTTCAACTAACAAGGATGAATCTGACCCGCTTTGCATTACGATGCCACCTTCAGCTGAATCCACCAACTGCTCCCCTAACCGGGCTAGTCTGTGAACTTATTTAGCTAGCTCCCTCTTGTCTTCTTCAATGTGAGCTACACTTTCTATAGACCGTTTGCTTAGGGTGTCAGCCACCACATTGGCCTTACCCGGGTGATACAGCACACTCATGTCATAATCCTTCAGCAGCTCCAAACATCGTCTCTTTTGCAGGTCTAGGTCCTTCTAGATGAACACATACTGAAGGCTCTTGTGATCTGTGAACACATCCACGTGAGCCCCGTACAAGTAGTGTCTCAATATTTTTAATGCAAATACCACCGCTGCCAACTCCAAGTCATGAGTTGGATAATTCTTCTCATGAACTTTGAGCTGTTTGGAGGCATAGGCTATCACTTTGCCCTGCTGCATCAGAACGCAACCGAGTCCAACTCTGGAGGCATCATAATAAACAACCAACCCTTCTAATCCTTCCGACAAGGTTAACACTGGAGCAGGTAGTGAGTCGAATCTTCGACTCCTGAAAACTCTTCTCACATTTCTCTGACCATCAAAATTTCACCTTCTTCTGGGTTAACTTGGTCTGAGGAGATGCTACGGAGGAGAAACCTTCCAAAAACCGTCGGTAATAACCCGCTAAGCCCAGGAAGCTCCTAATTTCAGTGGGATAGGTAAGTCTGGGCCAATCTTTCAGTACTGCAATCTTGTGAGGATCTACTTGTATCCCCTCATCTGAGACCACATGACCCAAGAAAGTAACGGACTTCAACCAGAGTTTACACTTGCTGAACTTGGCGAATAACTGGCGATCTCTCAGGGTCTGTAATGCTAGCCTTAGGTGATTGACATGCTCTTCCTCATTTCTGGAGTACACCATAGTTTGGTCGACAAATATAATGATGAACATATACAGGTATTGCTTGAAGACCCTATTCATCAAACTCATGAAGGCTTTTGGGGCATTCGTTAACCTAAAGGACATCACCACAAACTCTTAGTGACCATACTGAGTTCTGAATGTTTTTTTCAGTATGTCACTCTCTCTAACTCTTAAATGATGGTACCCTGACCTAAGATCGAATTTTGAGAAACAACTGGCTCCCTGATGTTCGTCAAACAAATCTTCAATCCTTGGTAGAGGGTAATTTTTCTTAACTGTGACCTTGTTCAGCTAACGGTAATCTATGCACATTCTGAGAGTACTGTTTTTCTTATGCACGAATAGCACTGGAGCACCCTAGGGAGAGATGTTGGGTCTGATAAAACCCTTATCAAGAAGATCCTTTAATTGCTCCTTCATCTCCTTAAGCTCAGCTGGAGCCATTTTGTAAGGAGGGATGGAGATGGGCTAAGTGCCTGGGAGGAGATCTATTTTGAAGTCTATTTCCCGTTCAGGGGGAACTACGGGAAGATCTTCAGGAAATACGTCTAGGAACTCACTAACAACTGGAGCTGATTGAATGGTTGGGGTCACAGAATTGGAATCCTTGATCCGACCCAGATGATATAGACCTCCTTTGAAAATGAGTTTCTGGGCCTTAAGGTAGGAAATAAACCCACCCTTGGTGCTGAACTGCTGCCCGTCCATTCTAATACTGGCTAGTTTGGAAATGGAACTTGAAAACTCTAGTTCTGCATTCAACTGAGGCATAACAAGAGTGTAACCAATCCATGCCGAGAATAAGGTCAATGTCGACCATGTCTAGCTCTACGAGATCAGCTAGAATTACTTTATTCAGGACTGAGACTGGGCAGTTTCTATATACTCGACTGGCTTTAACTGACTCGCCAATTGGGGTGGAGACTGAGAGTGGTTCTGAGAGGACCTATGGACTTATATTGAACTGAACCACTATATACGGATTCACGAATGAAAGAGTAGATCCTGGATCTAAGAGGGCATATACGTCTAGATGGAAGAGACGTAAAATACCAGTAACTACATCAGGGGAGCTCTCCTGATCCTGACGGAAAGACAGAGCATAAAAATGATTCTGGCGCTGGTCGCCATCTGTACCTGATGAGTTGGTCTGCTGAGATGGTCGGCCTGCTGGAGTTGTTGTGGTAGTGGATTGTGATCTTCCCCATCCTGCTAATGGACATTCTTTAATTCGACGCCTGAGCTGTCCACAAATGAAACAGCCCTCCCTACCATGTAGAAACTCTCCAGGATGATTCTTTCTGCACTTGGGGCAAATTGGATACCTGCTCCATGCACTATGAGCCTGAGACTGAGTGCCAGATGACCCACCCCTCCGATCCTGGTGGGACCGAAAGGTCGGAGCTACATCATATAGCCCCTGGCAGGCGATGACACAGCTAGTAACCCTGGGGTGGTCACGGAAGGCTCCTAAGTGAGGGCAACTCCACCTGAGGAGCTATAATGAAGTCTCAATCTAGCCACTCGAAAGGCGTATTTGGCCTTCTAGGCCTAACGCGACCGCTGTTCGCCCCTAGAATAATCTATATGGCTGCTAGCAGGCACACCCCGTGCACCTGTATCTGATCAGAGTATCTTTGTTGTGATCATAATCTCTAACGGTCTAGATCCGGAGTGGCCTAATAATACTCTGAATGTCCTGTTTGGGAAACTATAACTCACAAGAAACTATAAGGTCACAGACAACCAATTACTTAGTCCCTCTACTTAGAACGGTTGTAGCACTGCAATTGACCAGACATGCTTTTGAGCGGTTGGTCTCTAATCCTCCGCAGGCAGCTTACTGCCATTCTTAGCCCGAGGGTAATAATGTGCTAACATGGTTCTAGTCCTTTAGACCTTAACTTGGTCTGCTCAAATCTTATACTACCTTTTTCGGCGATTCCTAAACCTATGGATATGTTAATGTAGACTTAGCCACTCACGACAACCTGTACCTGAATACCTTATAGGAACAGGCTGGGGTGTTGGCCCCACCTCCAACTACTAATACGGTTCCCTTCCTTAGGGTACCCACGGGTCTATTTGACCTAATTGACTAGGATGGCTTTCTGGCCAACCTGTATGACGAATACTAAGTCAACCGAAACTGACAACCACTAGTAGTAGCTAAATAGATGGATGGCTGTCACTCAGTTCACTAGACAACTGTCATGACCCGAACGTACACCCGAATTGTAGACACGGGATAAGGAGCCCTGAGAGACCCCAAGTCAACCCATGGTATAAGCGTACGTTTAATTCAATCACATAAGCGGAAGACTTAACATAAGGAAACGTAAACATGTCATAAATAAGAGAAAAACAATACACAACCAATACATGACGACTGAATACAACTTATAGTCTGAAAAGCCTATAATCATGAAAGAGGGGTTGATGGGACAACTCCCCAACTAACCCAACAATTCTGAAACTAAAAGAAAAGCATAGAGTCTAAACATATGGCCCTCGGAATATAAGGACTTACCAAATAAGCTGATAGCGAACTCTGAGGAGCTACTGAGGAGAGTGAGCCTGAGAGTCGAGTCCTGTATCATAAAAGGATACAACATAGAAAGTATACGGTCAGTACTTGGAATGTACTGAGTATGCAAACTAAGTAAAATGGACATTTAAAATATAGAAATCTCATAAATGATCATAAGAGTGGGACATCATGCTCATGTCTTGAATATCGTACCATAACATAAGGCTCAAGGTTTTCAAAACATAGAGTCATAATCATAATCGTAAGAGAAAACCCTTATTTAACATGGATTGAGCCTATATACATAATCATAAACGTGCATAAATCATGAGGAACAGTAGGAGATTCTCTTAACCGACATACCCCATATGAGCACACATGAAGCCCGACTTATAACCCTAGTCGGGAGGGTGTCCGTACCTTGCCAAGGGTAGGACCATGAAAGTGTGATATCACCATGAAAATGGCCATTTGAGCCAGGGACAGTCCCATAGGAGGTCCCAACATACCTATGGTGGCACGTAGTTTGTGAGGTCTGAGGCAAAACCTAGGCCCTGAAACTACTCGGTGTTTGATACTACTCCCAAAACATATATAGTGCTCATAGTATAACATACATGAATTCATGGGCTAGTTAAATCGTGATCATCATAAATATACTTGTACATACATGAACTAGCCATGAAACAAGGCCCATGAGTCGTCCAAAACATAATTCATGATTCATAAGGTTCATACATACTTGTAAATCATACATATAGCTTGAAATTCATAAAATCATGATGGATATTAGATTAAATGCATAATTTAACTCATAATTCACGTTGGGCTTGCAAGTATCAATAATAGAAAAGCAGATCATAAATCGATAAATCATGGATAATGCATATTTAGGCTTAATTGCATAGAAATCGAAATCGATAAAATTATAAATAAATTAGATAATAAAATCTTATTAAAACCCATAGATTATGATGAGAATCTAAAAGCACAAAACCCATTATCAAATCATTAGACTTTTATAAAAATCATCTCCAAAACCCCATGAGCTATTTAATATTTTTGTAAAAATCATATAGGATGAGCATGGGTGTGGAAGGAATCACCCATTGATAGCCTTACATACCTGAGAATAGCTAGTGCTTAACTTCCCTAGATTTCCCAAGAAGAAATTGATAAATAACACCTTGAAATCACCTAGACCACCCTTCTATCACCTTCCCAAACCTTTGCATGCATGAATGAGGACTTAGGCTAGTCTATTTCCTCTTAAACCACCCTTTCTGATGATAAAACGATGTAGTATAAGACCCTAGGAAAGTTTTGGGGTGTTACAATATCTCCCCCTTAGGATCATTCGTCCTCGAATAAAGACTAAAACTACAGTAAAACTAGGAAAAGAGCTGAGATTTCTAGACTGAGACTGTGAGCTGGTTTCTAAAAGAGTAACTGACTCTGAACTAACTTAACCATACTAACAGAGTTGATGAAACTAAAATGCTCATAGAATGTCTAAATACAGCTGATGAGTGCGGAACTGAATAGAGTACTAAGGTGGAATTTAGTACCTAATGTCGGAACTGTACTGGAAGGAACAAGTGTGGATGTCTAGCCATCATATCTGCTTCAGCTTCCCACGTAGCTCCTTCTATGTGTTGATTCCTCCACAAGACTTTGAATGAAGCTACCTCCTTGTTCCTCCGCTTACGAACCTAATAGTCAAGGATTTAAATTGGAACCTCTTCATAAGAGAGACTATCTTTCACTGCCACACTATCTAGGGGCACAACTGAAGTTGGATCACTGATGCACTTCTTCAATAGTGACACATGGAAGACTGGGTGCATAGATGCCAACTCTGAAGGTAATTACAGCTCACAGGATACCTTTCCAATTTGCCTCAGAATTCTATAGGGTCCCACATATCTCAGACTATGTTTTCCATTCTTCCAAACTCTCATCACCCCTTTCATGGGTGAAATTTTCAGATGAATCCAATCATCCACCGCAAACTCTAACTCTCTTCTCCTCACATCAGCATAAGACTTTTGACGGCTCTGAGCTGTTTTCAATATTTATCTAATGAGTTGTGCTTTCTACATAGCTTCATGAACTGAGTCTGGCCCGATTAAAGTGGCTTCACCAAATTCAAACCACCCGATAGGAGATCTGCACCTCCTACCATACAATGCCTCAAATGGGGCCATCTGAATACTGGAGTGGTAGTTGTTGTTGTATGCATGCTCGATGAGAGGCAAGTGATCATCCCAACTGCCCTTGAAATCGATCACGCACACTCTCAACATATCTTCTAGGTTGTGAATAGTCTGCTCAGCTTGTCCATCTTTCTACGGATGAAAAGTTGTACTAAGCTTCACCTGTGCACTAGGTCCCTTCTGAAAGGACTTCCAAAAGTGAAAGGTGAACCGGGTACCTCTATCTGAGATAATGGATAAGGGCACCCCATGGGGTTTGACGAACTCCCGAATATAAATCCTAGCATAATCCTCAACTGAGTCCGTAGTTTTAACTGGGAGAAAGTGTGCTGACTTAGTCATCCGGTCTATTATCACCCAAATTGAATCATGTTGCCGATGAGTTTGAGGTAGACCTATAATAAAGTCCATATTTACTTCTTCCCACTTCTATGTGGGTATGTTGATATCCTGAGTCATACCTCCCGATCTCTAGTGTTCTACTTTGACTTGCTAGCAATTCGAGCACTTAGCTACAAATTTAGCGATGTCTCTTTTCATGTTGTTCCACCAGTAAATATCCCGCAGATCATGGTACATCTTAGTAGCACCAGGGTGGATGGAATAACTCAAATTGTGTCCTTCAGCCAGTATCTGCTGTCTCAAATAACCCATATCTGGTACGCACAATCTACCTTGGTAACAGAGTACACCATCTCCCCCTTGGGAGAAAGCCTCCACTTCTTTTCTGCAAACTGCCTCCTTCAATTTCAGCATTACGGGATCTTCATCCTTCCTTGACTTAACCTCAACTACCAGCAAGGAATCAGACCCACTCTGCACAACTAATCCGCCCTTAAAGTATCAACCAACTGAACTCCGAACTAATCTAACCTGTGGATATCCTTTGCTAGCTCCTTTTGGCCTTCCTCAATGTAATCCACGCTCTCCATAGACACTCTGCTTAGGGCATCAACCACCACATTGGCTTTGCCCAGGTGATAAAGCACGCTCATGTCATAGTTCTCCAGTAGCTCTAACCACCTTCTTTGATGAAGATTTAGGTCTTTCTAACTGAACAAATACTGAAGGCTCTTGTGATCGGTGAAAACATCTACATGAGCCCCGTACAGGTAGTGCCTCCATATTTTCAGGGCAAACACCACTGCTACCAACTCCAGATCATGAGTCGAATAATTCTTTTCATGAACTTTGACCTGTCTGGAGGCGTAGGCTACCACCTTGCCCTGCTGCATCAAAATGCAACCGAGTCCCAATATGGAAGCGTCGCAATACACTATAAAACCCATTTGATCCTTCCGGTAGGGTCAACACTGGAGCGGTAGTAAGTCAAGTTTTTAAATCCTGGAAATGCTTCTTACACTCATCTGACCACTGAAATTTCATCTTCTTTTGAGTCAGCCTACTCAAAGGGGATGCTATAGAGGAAACGGCTTCCACAAAAGTGTCGGTAATAACCTGCTAGACCCAAGAAACTTCTTATTTCGGTTGGGGAGGTAGGTTTGGGCTAGTCTTTCACCACTGCTATATTTCAATCAAAATTCACATTTTCTGAACTTGGCGAACAAATAGCGGTCTCTGAATGTTTGAAGCACTATCTTGAGGTGATTAGCATACTCTTCCTCATTTCTGTAGTATACTAGAATGTCGTCGATGAATACAATGACGAACATATCCAAACACTGCATGAAGACTCTGTTCATTAGGTCTATAAAAGATGCAGGAGCATTGATGTGCCGTGATTTTACGGCACTTTCGACACTTAAAACCAAGAAGTTATGCACACTCCAGGTACGTTTATATGGGTATAAGGTATTTTGTGCTTAATATGTAGGAAAATAGGTCTCGAAGTGATTTTGGTTGAAGATAAAAACAACTAAAAGGTTACTGCCAGGCACTCAACGAGTCGTTGGCAGGAGGCACGACCCGACGCTTGAGGCGTGGGAAAAAAGATGAAGTTTTGAAGAATTGAAACCGTGCACTTGACGAGTTGGAGGAATGACTCGTTACACGTTGTAACGAGTCGTGATGTCAATCGTTAGGCTTTGAAGAGAAAATTTCAACCAAGTGTCCAGTGAAGTTGACGAGAGAAATCACGAGTCGTCACATGAAGGAACGACTCATTGGCAGGCCACTGGAGCTATTCATGAAGTGCAGTGGATTTTCGTAGGAGTCAGTCCACGAGGGACCTAATGACGAGTCGTTAGGTGACCCATTTCCAAGCCTGAATATGTTACTGAGGACGACTGATTTGAGGAAGGAATGACTCATCAGAAGGCTTAACGACCTGTCACCTAGCCCGTTGCCACTGCCGACTTGGTTTCCAGATTTATTTAGGAAAAGAATTTCTTGGAACTATAAATATCCAATTTAGGTTTATTTTTTGAGGATGATTCTGAGACGATTTCTGGAAGGATTTTTAGCCGATATTGAGAGAGGATCTTGAATGATATTGTGAGGATATTCTTGAGAGAATTTTCATACAATTGTTCTTGATTCAAGAAACGAAAGCAACATTGGAATTTTATTCAATCTACTTGGTTTTTATTCTACAATACTTTGTAAGTTGCAATTATGATTTCTTCAATATTTTATGATTACAATAACACAAACATGAGTAGCTATACCCATAAACTAGGTTTGAGGGAACTAAGATGAATTAACACATATAGGTAAAAATACTTAGTGATTCTTGAGCGGGGTTTTATGCATGTATTGTTTCTCCCTTCCTTTTGATTGATTCTTGACGGTTGCAAACATTAGGACTTGCCTTATTCTTACTTACCGGATCAAGGAAGTAAAGAATGGGAAAAGGGATAAACAATGGATATTAGAGGATACAAACCCTCATCTAATATCTGGAACTTGTCCAGGTATAGCTAATCCGATATTAAGGGTAAGAGTCAACTAAAGTACACCTGTATACAGACCAAGTTGTGTGGTGAAAATCATCTAGATAGGGGACCAACCATTTAAGTGAACCTAATTTACCAATATTGCATATTAAACACCAGAATAAATCACTAGTATATAATCCTTGTTATAATGAAATCTTGGAGAACACAATCCTAGTCTAGTTGTAAATTGAATACAAACCAAACTTGATACAAGCATTCATTAATTTTATTTTTGTCATTATTCTATATTTTCCCCCTTTGGAAATAAGTAAATCAGTAGTAATAGTTATTCACATTAACCTAAGGTCTTACCATATTCCCTGTGGGATCGACCTCAACCTTCGTTGGGTTCTATATTTGACAATAAACCGCTTATATCTCAATTGCGAGGTGTAATTTGGGAGACATCAGGCATTAGCGAGTCCAAAGGACATAACCACGAACTCATAGTGACCATACTGGGTCCTAAAAGCTGTTTTCAGTATGTCACACTCTCTGACCCTTAACTAATGATACCCCGACCTGAGATCTATTTTGGAGAAACAGCTGGCTCCCTAAAGTTGATCAAACAAGCCGTCAATCCTGGGTAAGGAATACCTGTTCTTGATTGTGACTTTGTTCAACTGATGGTAATTGATGCACATTCTGAGGGTACCATCTTTCTTCCACACGAATAGTACTAGAGCACCCCAGGGAGAGATGCTAGGTCTGATAAAACCTTTATCAATAAGGTATTTTAGCTTCTCCTTCAACTCCTTAAGCTCAACTGGATCCATTTTGTTAGGAGGGATGGGGATGGGCTGAGTATCTGGGAGAAGGTCTATACTGAAGTCTATTTCCCGCTCAAGAGGAACTTTGGGAAGAACTTCTTGAAACACATCAGGAAACTCGCTAACAACTGGGACTGACTGGATAGTTGGGATCTTAGAGCTGGAATCCTTGACCCAAACTAGATGGTAAATGTAGCCTTTGGAAATAAGCTTCTGGGCCTTAAGGTAGTAAATAAACTGACCCTTAGGCACTGAACTACTACCCGTCCACTCTAACACTTTCTCATTAGGAAACTAAAATTTGACAACTCTAGTTCTGCAGTCGACTGAGGCATAACCGGAGTGTAACCAATCCATGCCAAGAATGAGGCCAAATTCAACCATGTCTAACTTTACAAGATCAGCTGGAATGACCTTATTGAAGACTGAGACTAGGCAGTTTCTATACACCTGGCTGGCTCTAACTGACTCGCCAACTGGGGTAGAGACTGAGAATGGTTCTAAGAGGACCTCTGGACTATATTGAATTACACTGCTACATAGGGAGTCATGAACAAAAGTGTGGCTCTTGGATCTAGTAGGTTATACACGTCTAGCTGAAAAAGGCATAACATACATGTGACCACGTCAGGTGAACTCTCCTGATCCTAACAAGAAGACGATGCATAAAAATGGTTTTGGCATTGGCCTCCATTCGTACCTGACGTGTTGGACTGTTGGAGCTGCTAAAGTAGTGGATTATGACCTTCCTCGTCTTTTTGATGGGCATTCCTTAAGCCGATGACCAAGATTTCCACAACCGAAACAACCCTCTCAACCCTAAAGACACTCTCCTAGATGATTCTTGCCACACTTAGGGAAGCTGGGTAGCTATTGCTGGCACTAAAACTCTAGAACCGAGAGCTAGATGCTCCACCTCTCCGATCCTTACGGTATTGAAAAGTAGGGGCGCTGGCTGAACTGGGTGTTTGAGCCCTATGTTGTTGCTGCTGCTGAAGGAGGCTACTACCGCCAGATCACTGATGGCCATAATCTGACTAGTCGGTTCTTGCCTGTTTGCTCTCTTACTCCAAATCTTTCAATTTTTCTACCTTAATTTGTTGGGCATGAACTATGAGGCTGAGAGATCGATGTCCTTGTTAAGCATTGTTGTCCTGCACTCCTTAAGGACCAAATTTGAAACTCCATTCACAAACTTCAACATGCAAGCCCTTGGATCGGCTACCATCTCTAGAGCATACTTAGAAAACCTGGTGAACTCCAGTGCATACTCTTCTACTATCCTGTTTCCTTGTTTCTGATTCATGAACTCTGCCACTTTCACCTCCCTGAGCTCCCAAGGGAAGAATCTATCTAGGAAGGCTGTAGTGAACTCCTCTCATTCCATTGGTCCTACTCCCGCTGGCCTCCCCTCCTTCCATTGCTCGTACCAAATCTGGGCTACCCCTTTTAGCTGGTAGGAATCCAAGTCGGCACTCTCCGAGGAGATGACACCCATAATCCGAGTGAGCTCTAATCTCATCCACAAATTCCTGTGGGTCCTCTCCCACCTTAGATCCATGAAAATCTGGAGAGTTCATCTGAGTGAAATCCCGCACTCAGGTAGCTGCTGCAGTCCTATTATTGTTGATTGGAACCACATGTTGATTCACCTGGTTGGTAATTGTCTGAGCGAGCAGTTGGATAGCCGCCCTGAACTCTACGGTGGACACTAATCCGTCTTGAGGGATTGGTGGGGCTGGTTGGTGAGAATTATCGGCCCTTCTTCCGTTACCACTCCGCAGAGGCATAATTCACTGAAATGAAATAGAGCATGAGTTAGGAGAAAGATTCTGGATTTGAATTTCAACGCATGATAAAGAGTATGAATAAAGGGGAGTTTTCCTAATGACATCTCGTAACCTCCCCGTCATAAGTGTGGCGCGCTTCATACCTATCAAAGGGTCCCTACTAGATGCGACTTTTAGACATCCGAGGAAACTCTAAACCTAGTGCTCCGATACCAAGTTTGTCACTCCCCGAGTCTACACCCTAGACGGAACACAGTACTTGGAGTTACAAGTAACCCCAAGTCAACCCCTGGTCTATCATAAATTGGAATTCTGAGTAAAAACATAAAAATATCGGAAGCTTTAAAGTAAAATATAAAACATTATTGATAAGGAAGCTGAATCATAAAGTTTAAAGACATCTGAACAAAACTACAAGTCTGAAAAACAAAGTCTGTTTGAAAGCCACTACAACTGATGAGTTGTTGGGACAAGCCCCCAGCTAACTCCAAGTATAAATAAGGAAAGTATAACTGAATGAAATGATCTTCGTCCTCGAAGAATAAGGACTCACCAATGGGTGTAACTGGGATCTTCTGAGAATGATCTGCTAACGAGGCTATGTCTAAGATCGTGCAGTTGTATCATAAGATGACACAACATAAAAGGTATGCGTCAGTACTTTGAATGTACTGAGAAATAGGAGAAACATAACACTGGATGTAACAACTGAACTGAAATGACATGCAATGACCAACTAATATATTGAACAGAAATAACTGAAATATACTGAGATGGTCAAGATGACCTTGTCCGATGGTCAAAGACATGCCCTAAATCTGAGATACTGAATCTGAAATGCTATACTGAACTAATCTGAGACTGAATTGAGCTAACCAGTGGGAGAGTCTATAACCCACATATAACCACGTGAGCTAAACATAGAGTCCGATGTATACACCCCATCGGTAGGACCCAATATACCTTGCCAAGGTATAAAGGCACGAATTGGATGATCATAAGTCTAGGGCCATAAGGCCAATAAAAATATAACCTACGGTGGAGACGTAGTTCTAGGAACCTGGGTGCGCTAGAACTCCATTCCGCTCGGTGCTAAGTCTTACTCCCACTAGATAGTCCTAGACTGACTACTAAGAGGATAGATCAAAACTGGTGCTCAAGACTATTAAGGAATACCTATTTAGAAGCACCCTGAGAGTCTTATCTGATCGGATTTCATAACTGGATTCTAAGACTGGTTAGAGCTACTTATCTGGAAGCGTCGTAACCGTCTAAACAACAAACTGTAATATAAAGATGGGGTCCTAAGGATGGTCAGATCTTCTTATCTAAAAGTGTAATGACCGCCTACAGAACCATTAAAAACTAATACTGAGTCTGTTTCTGATAACTTGGAGGCACTACTGACACCTCAAGAGTTTATGTAGTCAAATGATCAGCTGACATTTATGACTAACACTGGATATTTGAACATTTTTGACTGAAACTAAACTGATAATAATCTAACCGAGTTTCAATACCACTAACGACATCGGAGTCCCCAACACTAATAGAATCAAATAAAATTTCGATATTTAAGCACTATTGCAAGATTCTAGTTTTCTTCATTCAAGTGCTAGGGCTAGGATTTACTTTACAGGGACAAGCACCAATACAGTCACAAACTGGGGAAAAATATCTATAATTATCATAAAATAATTTTTCACATGAATTAAACGAAGTCTGACTAATAATTTCTCAATATAGGATAGTTGTAGGGCTAGAACTAATAAAAAAATAGGAAGAATTTTGGGGACACAAGGGAAGAACTATTCCCTTGTTGAATTCCCACAGACCTGGTGATGGAAAACTATGACAGAATTCCTTGAGAAATCTGAGAAGAATCACTCTTTCTAACTTCTGCTCTGAGCTTTTCTGAGAGGGACTTTATGCTTAACTGATGAGAGGTGAGAAAAGAATGACAGAAACCATTAGTTTCCTCCCTTTAAAATCCCTTATTGACCCAAAACGACATAGTTTAGGGACTCAGTAGGTGGGAAATTACAAATGTAACCCTGGGATTTAAATATGAAATCTGGTCTATAGGGTCCCAACGGGTCACTCAACCAGTCAATGGTTGAGACCACAACTCATTGGGACCTCTCGTTGGTTCCACTGCCTGGGACTAGAAGTCACTGGACCCGAAAATAGGGGTCACCAAGACTCATTGAATGAACCAACGGGTCATTGGTTCTTCCCGTGGACACTAGGCAAGGAAAACTGGAAGGCCAAGCAACGAGTGACACAATGACTCATTGGTTGAACCAATGGGTCGTCGTGTCTAGTCGTTAGGTTTACTAGAAGGATTTTTCTGAAAATGCCTATGTTGAAACAACGGTGCTGAAAACAACTCGTTGGGGAAACAACGAGTCATTGTTTCCTCTCGTCTTCACTGGAAGGGGAATTTCAGTGACTTCACCTGACGACTTTCACAACGAGTCGTTGTTCCTGACAAGAACTCATTGGTTGAGTCATGGGGTCTTGGGAAGGATTTCTGGGCTGGGGGAAACCACGACTGATAGGAAGACTCATTGTTTCTCACAATGGGTCATTCCCTGTCTCGTTGGTTCCCAAGTGGCCAAGACCTGGTGCTCACGACTGACACAACGAGTCGTTGGAGCTGACCATGACTCGTTGTCTCAGTCGTTCTGAGAAATTTTTTTTTGGTTTTTCTATTGCATTTTTCTAGAAATGTCTAAGTCTGGTCTAGGAAAGTTTCGGGTGTTACAAAAATCTCCAAAGTTAATTAGAATCACAAGAACTTGATGAAATCTCAAATAATATCTTTCACACATACAACAATAATGCTCAATATAATGTAAATTATTGTATGTTATGAAAAACTTCTCTAAGTTGTGTTAAATCATCCTAAGAAGGGGTATATATCGTAGTAGAATATTTATTCATTGTTCCTGATTGGATTGAGATTAGATTTTGCAGTTTTTGTTCCAACCTGAACTGCAAATTTTGAGTCGGCCATCCTTGTTGTGTTTCGCGCCTCTGCCTATGCCATAATGGTGCTGCATTACACTAGTAGGTGCGTGGTGCAGGCCCCTACACAAATGTACATGCGTGATGCCATCTTCTATTTATCTTTAGTACTTGCTCCTTTTAAGTTTGTCTGGGCAACTCTTGCTCTTTTAATTCTCAAGTAAGTCCAAATTCATCAATTTAATCCTTGAAAACATCTACTCATGTGCATTATCTCTTTTTCACAAATATCTTATAAAATCAAAGAAAACACACACAATTTATTCTCAAAATATAGTTAAGCATGGCCAAAATATGGCTAATAAGTGCGTAAATACGCTCAACGAAGAAGAACCTGCGGAGTACCCTGCTAAATTTGAGCTTTTATTTATGCACACTTGAGCACACAAATTAAATCTAAAAATTCACCAAATTAAGATAAAAACTAAGTTACCTTGGGTTGCTTATCAAGTAGTGCCTGATTTAATGTCGCATCATGACATGGATATCTTAATTACCTAGACTTAATAAAGATACCCCTTGGGTTGCCTCCCAAGAAGCGCCTTATTTAACGTTGCGACACGACTCTCTCTATTACATATGAAAGAATCAAGAACAACAACAAGAAGGAAAAAAGGAAATAAAGACTACAAGAAGAATTTAAACACCAATTAATTATTTCTAAACCATACTCCCCGGCAACGGTGCAAAAATTTGATCACACCTAAATTACATCTCGCAATAAAGTATAAAGTGGTCGTTGTCAAATATAATGACCCAACTAGGTTAGGGTTGATCCCGTAGGGAATAAGGAAGAAATAATACATTAATGATAAATAAATCAACTGGTAGTCAAATATTTTGGAATGGGGGTTGCAAATAAAAGAAAAAGTAATTCTAGACAATGATTGAGTTGTTATCAAATTAGTCAAAACTAGGATTGTGTTTTCCATAATTTCATAATGTATTAGGCTTATTTTATTAATAATCTATCCTAGTAAATTTTTATAAGACTGATGATTAGGTTCATCTAACGTCTCTCGACCTACATAGATGAATCTCACCTAAATCCTCTCAGACTTTAGGTGTGTATAGTTTGCCCTCGCCATAAATCTTGGATTAATTATCCTCGGTTAAAGCTCAAGTTAATTAGATGATAGTTGGTAGCCTCAAATTCCTTTGTTATTCTCTTTTTCTAACTTCATCCACTTTGGTCAAGCAAGTTGATGATACAGGAATGTGTCAACATTTGCAACTGCTAAAACTCATTAAAACAAAGAGAATAACAATCCACTGAATTCACCATTCAAGAATCACTATTTTATTTTGCCTACTGCCATTAATCCATCATGGTTTTCACAAACTTAGCTCAAGAGATTTTGCTGCTCATGTTTCAGCAAAAAATAACATAAAATTTATAGAAAGTCATAATGAAATACTTACAATAAATGAAATTGTTTGACAAATCATCAAAGCTAATTAGAATCGCAAGAACTTAATGAATTCTTAAATAATATCTTTCACACTTATAATAATAATGCTCAATCTAATGTAAACTATTGCATGTTGTGAAAAACTTCTCTAAGTTGTGTGAAAACATCCTAAGAAGGGGTATATATAGTAGCAGAATATGTCTTCATTGTTCCTGATTTGACTGGGATTGGATTTTGCAGCTTCTATTCTTACTTGAACTAGGATTGGACTTTTTCATATTTTTAGTCGGGCATCCTTGTTGTGCTTCGCACCTCTACTAGTGCCAGAATGGTACCGCATCGCGCCAGTAGGTGCATAGCGCAGGCGCCTGCACAGATGTACCTGCGCTATGCCATCTTCAATTATGCTTTAGTACTTGCTCCTTTTGAGTTTGTCTTGGCAACTCTTTCTCTTTTAAGCCCAAATCCATCATTTTAGTCCCTGCAAATATCTTATTATGTGTGTTAGCTCTTTTTCACAAATATCTTATAACACCAAAGAAAGCACATATAATTTATTCTCAAAACATAGTTAAACATGGGCAAAATATGGCAAATAAGTGCGTAACTACGCCCAACATTAGATATTTTGGGGGTTGTCACCAATCCTACTGTGTTATCAAAATACTACCTTTCATTAAATTATCACAACTGCTAATTAACCCGATCGTCTATACTCGTAGCATTCTCCCGAACTGCTATGCATCTGCTCAACATAGATCACCTTTTATATTCCTATGGAATTGATCTATGAAGAATGCGTACACTTATGATATATAATTAAATTTGGAGGCTAGGAATATTCTTATCCTAGTCATTAAACCTTGCTCCACTATCAGAGAATTAGACCATGTTCCCTTTATCTTTTCTCTAATCTAACCACATCTTTGCCGAACATGTAATCAAATGGTATATATAACAAAATTGTTAGCTACTCAATAAAGCAATTTATCTCAAGGATAAAGAAAGAATCATAAATTAAAAATTCAAACTAAGATGTATGTATTCATCAAATGACAATATTCATGGATATATCATAACCCTAGGACAAGGGAGATTAGTCTCTTATGTTCATGATAAAAATTACAAAAGCGTTACTGAAAATAAGAGAATTAATTAATGAAATATAGAAAGTATATCTATGAATATTTTCTTGTTCGTGCTCTCACATTTAAAAACCTAGAGTAAATTTTCCAAACCCCTTTATAGATGAGCTTAGGGGCTATTTATAGGATTGGGGAAGAATCTCATATAGAAAATCCAAGATTGGGAAGGATTAGGCTACATTTGAACCTAATTTATATTTGGTCGTGTCACACGACTCATCGCACATGACAGAAGTTGCGCTCATGCTCTATCATGGTAAACAGTTGTCAATCTTAATAATGCCTTCATCGTGGTGAATTCTTCGCGATAAATGTTACTCTATGTCACTTTATTTTCCCAATACTTAGCCACTTTTCTCAACCTCACTTGTCTCTTCTTTATACATGATGTACAAGCCACCACGACAAACTTGGATCCAATGAACCTCGCATCGTAATGAACTCCTGAAACTCATCCTTAGTCATTTTTCCATTTTCTTTACCTAAAGAGTGTCATTCCATCCCCAAGCACCTATTTGCATTAATCAACCACGAATTAGTCCAATACTTCAGAATCATCATAAATTAGGCATATTATAAATGGTATAGCACTAAAACATGATAGAAATATGAGTAAAGTAATATATAAAGATGTACAAATATGCCTAATATTATCTCTCTACACTTGAACCTTTGCTCATCCTCGAATAAAACTCCAATTTCAAGGATGAAAAATTTCAAGCTTTTACAATCACTCATACACCCCAACCTTTATGACTTGACGGAACACCTACCTATTAACAACATATCACCCTATGACCTTGGTTTCCACCACAATTCGATTCTAGAGCATGATAACACACCCATATTCTACTTCTTGATCATCAGGAAAGATGCACAACTTAGTTTATGCCTACCATGTACTTCTAACAACCTAACCTCAAATACTAACTCCCTCTCACCATATTTAAATCGCTCCCACATTTTGCCAAACAGTTATTCATATAGACTATACATTATAAGATACGTGCCCTGACAAGAATTAATTAGTCCACACACTCAAATCAATGAATTAAGTATAAATTAAGGACTACATATCAAAGAATTACTCTTTCTTTCATAACATTATTCACATGTATACACAAAGAACCATAAGTTTGTCTATTATATACATCTCTACTTGTTAAGCATTCAATAATATAATCAAATAGGACCTTATTAGGTCATAATATTGGCTAGGGGATGGGTAGGTGTAATACCTCAAAAATTCTAAGATCAGACCTTGGAGCTGAAATAAAGAAAATAGGATTCTCTGCACCAGGTCACAGGATGAGTCATCCAGTGACCCATTGGGTGGGCCACGAGTCATTAAGTGACTCATGGTGTGGAGGAGAAATTGGTTACAGATGATGGTATGGGGGTTGACCATGGGAGAAGGCACGACTCATAGTCAGGACCACAAGTGGTTGGGTCGGTCGTGGTCAAAAGTTTACTGAAGAGCGAATGTCCGGCCAGTATGGGTAATGACTAGGTCACCATGAGTCATAGTGTACATCACGAGTCATGGTGTTCCCCATGGTGAACAGTATTGTGTTTTCCCCAATAAAGGTGACAGAAGGTGACCATGAGTCGTGGTCAGGGACGACGGGTCATCTAGTCCCTTAGTGGGACTGGTGGTGTGTTTTTTCCTGCGAATTTATTAAGGTCTTTTCCGTAATTTCTAAGTTCCTAAGGCCTAAACTATGTCATTTTATGCTCAAAATAATGTGTTTTAAGAAGGGTTAAGTCATTATAAGCCTATTCTAATTCATGCATGCAAGCTTAGAGGTTAAGAGGTGATCAAGCCTAGTCTTTTCAAAGTTCTTCCTCAATTCTCATTGGGCAATCAAGGGAGTTGTGAAATCAGATCTCTTTAGGTATTTAAGGCTATGAATGGGTGCAATTGTCCACACCCATGCCTAATTCTCTCTCAATTCATGAAAATTCTAATTGATGAATCTATGGGTTTTTACCCAATGTGTGAATTCTCTATGTTTCAATCATTGGTATGATCTAAGCACGTTTCCAATGTTGAATTATTATTAATGGGCAGATTTTCAATGTTTTAAATTATAATTATGTTTTCAAGTATTATAAATTATGATGCACATCCATGAAAGTTCATGAAAGTTAAGATCCAAGAAATATGTGTTCAAGTATGATGAGATGTTTATGAAGAAAGTATGATTTCGAAATACCCATGTCTATGTTCATGTTTTCGAATGATCAAATCTATGTCAAGCATGTTTAAGTATTGGAAAAGCCCATATGATCAAGTATGATTCATCATTTATCTAAATTTCATTTATTAGCTTACCACATGGTTTTGGAGTCTAGACCTCCACTATTTTTAACTTGTGGTATGGTTTGAGCCAAGGCTCCTCATGTTATGATTTAAGATTTATATATGTATGTTATGAGTCAGCTTCATCACTAGACAATAATTCTGCTTCGTTAAAAAATGATAGAGAGCATATGCATATTTCTTGGGAGTAGTTTCTAGCACGGAGTAGGCTAAGGGTCAGTCAACCCTATGCCTCAGAACTACGTGCCAACATAGGTATGTTCAGATTCTTTGGGACCTCCATTGTGAGCTTCCCCTGCCTCCATGGGGCTTTCAGCTTGATATCGATATCATGGGAGCGTCCTTATCCCTAGAAAAGCTTTGAACGACATGCCCACTTGAGTGTAATAGTCGGGACCACGTAAGCTCTATTGTGGTAATGTCGGTTATAAGACGAGTCTCCCATTGATCCTCATGATTTCAGTTATGCGTGTTCATTAGTCATGATATTAGTTTTTCATTAGGTTTGACCCAATGTTCAGTTTTACTTATGATCATCAGTTTTTAGCTTTGGGTCATTCGATTCAGTTATGATGTTCAGTTATGTTCAGATCATGATTTCAGAAAATAGCATGCAAACCCTACTCTCAGAATCTTATCTTTATTATATTTTATAATATGCATGATTTAAGATTTTACTTAGCGGTTTTACTTACCTTGCATACTCGATACATTTCACATACTAACCACATACTCTATGCTATATCATTTTATGATACAGGTTCCAATATACAGACTTAGTCTTGCCGCTAGCTAGATTCCCAGCATTAGTACTTTCCGATCAGAGTTGGTGAGTCCTCATCTTTCGAGGGCCTTTCTTATCAGATATGTTCCATATTTTCAGTCTTCAGACTATAGTGAGTTAGTTGGGGTCTTGTCCCATCAACTCGTCAGTAGTGGAGGCTTTTCGGACATAGTTTGTATTTAGATTTAGACTTATGTCATGTTTTTATATGTTATGTTATGTTTAGACTTCTGCTATGTTAAGTATGTTGATCTTCCATTTTATTTGAATGAGTTAGATGTTATGTTCATGCCATGGGTTGACTTGGAGCCTCTCGGGATTCTTTGTCCCGTATATCGATCTAGGCCTATGTTCGAGCCATGACAAACATGGTATCAGAGCATTAGGTTTTGAAGCGTCCTAGGGTTTCTGAAAGCCACATTAAGTAGAGTCTTTTTCATGGGTGTAAAGTGTGCCACGCTTATGAAGAAGAGGATACGAGACGTTTAGGAAATGTTTCCTTCTTTCATGATCTAAGTCGTGAGATGAAATGTCTCTCTAACGTTCTAACACAGTCTATACGCGTTTGTAGAATCATGGCTCCCCGCAGAGTTAATGGAAGAAGAAACGGAAATGGGAATGGCCATGAGAATGGCAATGGAAACGGGCACCAGCAGGCCCCACCAGTCCATGAGAAGCATGTAGCCGAACTAGTTTCCCACGCTGAGTTCAGGGAAGCCATTCAGATGTTAGCTTAGGCCTTAGTTGCCTAGGTAAATTAGTAAGCGGTAGTGCATGTCCCTTAGAACGGGAATGCGGTGGTAGCAAGAGTCAGATATTTTCTTAGGCTGAACCCTCCAGAGTGTCTTGGATCAATGATGGGCGAGGATCCACATGAGCTCATTGATGAGGTTCTGAAGATCACCCAGATTATGGGGGTGACTGGAGAAGTGTGCGTCAATCTAGCCTCGCATACACTGAAAGGGGTTGTGCACATCTGGTTCGAGCAATGGAAGGATAACAGGGTAGTTGAGCGGGCCCTATTGGTTGGGATGAGTTTCATGCCACTTTTCTGGATTGGTTCTTCCCTCGAGAGATGAGAGAGATCAAAGCAGCCGAGTTTGTAAACCTAAAGAAAAGGAAGATGATTGTTTAGGAGTATGCCTTGGAGTTCACTCACTTGTCCAAGTATGCACCTGAGATGGTGTCAGATCAAAGGGCCTGAGTGAGCCGGTTCATGTATGGGGTAGCGGACTACCTAGTCAAGGATTGTCAGACCGCAATGCTTCATCAGGACATTGTTTTTCTCGGATAGTCCTGTACGCCAAGCATATGGAGGCGGTACAAATGTTATACCCTGAAAGCCCAAAGATCAGACTTGAGAGTTAGAGCGGAGAAAAATTAAAATTTTGCATCAGGTATCAAAATGGGTCATGAGGTGACCCATGAGAGTAGCCCATGAGTCATGATGTGACTCGTGGTGAGTCGAAAATTGAGAAATGGGATCCCCATGAACGTGACCACAAGTCGTGGTTAGGCCTCACGACTTGTTAGGTCAGTCGTGGGAAGTGGTGATTGAGAAATGAAAAGAAGGAGGTAGTGTGTCTAAAGGAAGGGACCCACGAGTCGTGGTCAGTCACCACGATTTTTGGAATGAGTCGTTGTCAGCTGATGGAAGGTATTTAAAAATCATAGGCAGTGTACATGATGAGTGGTCGTGGTCACCGAGTAAAGAGTCGTTAAGCCACCCGTGATGAGCCTTGATGACTTGATAAGTAGTGTACTTGATGGATAATGCCACGAGTTGTGGCTCAAGGTGATGAGTCATCAGGTCCCTCATGGGGACTAACTGGCAGTTATTTTCTGTGAATTTAGTAAGGGATTTTTTGTAATTCCTAAGATCCTAAGGCCTAAACTACGTTTTTTTGAGTTTAGAATGATGACTTTTAAGAGGGTTAAGTTCATTTTAGGCCGTTTCCATTCATGCATGCAAGAGTGATAGTCTAGAGAGGTCATCAAGGCAAATTCTTCAAGGTTCTTTTCAATTTCTTCTTGGGCAATCAAAGAAGTGTAAGAATCAGCTTTAATTAGGTATGTAAGGTTATGAATGGGTGAATTCTTTCACACCCATGCCCAATTCCTCTCTAAATCATAAATTTCCTATGTCAAATCTATGGGGTTTTAACTCAATGCATGAAATTCCTAATTATCTATATGGGTATGATTTAAATATGTTTCTACTATTGAATTATGAAGCATGGGAAAGTTTTCTATTGTTTTCAATTAAAAATCATGTTTTAAGTTTTATGAATTAAAAAGCCCATTAATGAGAAGTTTATGAAAGATGAGATTTGTGATGAATGTATGATTATGATGAGATATTATGATGAAAAGCATGTTTTCAAGCTACCCATATTTACAAATCATGTTTTTGATGTGAATTAAATATTTTTCAAGCATGTGAAAGTATTGGGAAATGTCCACATGTTCAAGTATGATTTATGATTTTCCGAATTAAGCTTACCACATGGTTTTGGAGCGAAGACTCTCAATTATCTTTCAGCTTGTGGTATGGTTTGAGTTAAAGCTTCTCAGATGCAGGATTTCAAATTTGAGATGTATTTTATTATTGAGATTCATCAAAAAATAATGTTGAGCTTCATTGAAAAATGATGGACAACATATGCATGTTTTTTGGAGTAGTATCTAGCACCGAGTAGGCTAAGGGTCGATCACCCTATGCCTCAGAACTATGCGCCAACGTAGGTTTGTAATTATGTGTATTACTTTGGGACCTTCCTTGTGATCTATCCCCTTCCCTATTGTGCAACGAGCTTGATATCGATATCATGGTATCATCCCTAGCCCTAGCAAGGCTTTGGACGACTCTACCCACTTGAGTGTGATAGTTGGGACAACGTAAGCTCTATCATGGTATGTCGGTTAAAAGATGACTCTCCCATTTTTCCTCATCATTTCAGTTATGCATGTTCATAATTCATGAGATTTATATATCTTATATATGTTCTAAAGCATGTTTGACTAAATATTTAATTTTACTCATGACTATCAAATTAGCTTTGAGTCAATTGATTCAGTTATGAAGTTATGCTATGTTATGATGAGATCCTGATTTCAGAAAGAATGCATGCAAGCCCTACTCTCAGATTCTTATTGTTTATGTTTTACATTATGCATGTTTATAAATGATTTTACTTATTTAAGTGATTTTACTTACCCTACATATTCGGTACATTTAATGTACTGACCGCATACTCTATGTTGTATGGTTTCATGATACAGGACCCGACACTCAGACTCAGCCCCGTTCATAGCCAGTCTTTTAAGATAGCATCTTACGTTTTTTGGTGAGTCCTCATCTCCCGAGGACTAGACTCATTCAGACTTTCTCTATGTATTTTTAGTTTCAGTTTTGTTGAGTTAGTTGGGGTCTTGTCCCATCAACTCGTCATGTTAGAGGCTTTTTAGACAAAGGATGTATTTAGCTTCAGATTGTGTATTCTGTTGTTATGTTTAATTTAGACATACTCTAAGCTTATTGTATTGATTCTTCAGTTTTATTGATTGAGTTAGATGAATTCTTATGCCATGGGTCGACTTGGGGTCTCTCGAGGCTCCTTGTCCCGTGTCTTGATTTGGGCCTCCATTCGGGTCATGACAACAGATGAGTGAGAGGGAGAGAGAGGCCAAGAGGGCCAAGACTGATAGCTTCAAATTCAGTAGAGACTTAGTGGGCACCGTCAGCAGTCCCACCAGAGATCTTTAGCCCCAACACCTATGGCTATGTGTGTGCCATCCAGATACAGGCACAATCGGAGGGGACGAGCATCAGGCTCTAGAGGTTAGGCTAGCAAATCCGCAGAGACCAGACCTCTCGAGTGTAGCAGATGTGGTCGGAGACACGTGGGCCAGTGCTTAGTAGGTTTAGGTGTTTTTTTGTGTGTGGGAAGCCCAAAAATATGCTTAGCGATTTTCCAACAGCCATACAGGGTTATGATAGGGGTCGAGGCCCGACCTCCAGTTCAACAACTCCACCAACACACCTAGCTTAGCTGGGGGCGTCTACTAGTGCGGGTGGCAGACACCGCCAAAATAGATTTTATGCCCTAGCATCCCGTCGGAGCAGGAGGTCTCCCCAAATGTAGTGATTGGTATGTTACTAGTATTCCATGTTGACATAGATGAATTATTAGATACAGGGGATACTTTATCTTTTGTGATGCCCCATGTTGTTAGTAGTTTCAAAGTCAGTCCCGAAATCTTATCAAAAACCTTCTTAGTCTCTACTTCAGTCAGTGATTTAGTTATAGCTAGACGGGTATATAGAAATTGTCCTGTCACAGTCCTTCAGAAAGTCACCTCAGCATATTTAGTAGAGTTATCCATGACCGATTTTGATGTTATCCTCCGCATGGATTGGTTATATGCATGTTATTCCTCAGTCAATTGTAGAACCCATGCAGTAGAGTTCAGATTTCCGGTTGAGCTAGTCCTAGAGTGGAAGGGTAGTTCAGCTGTGTCTGTAGGTCACTTCATTTCCTACCTTAAGGCCAGAAAGATGGTTTCTAAAGGTTTCATGTAACATCTAGTTAGGGTAAGGATGCTACGTTTGAAACCCTGACTATCCAGTCAGTCCCTGTAGTGTGTGACTACCTAGAAGTTTTCCCAGATGATCTACCGGGAATCCCTCCCAAGTAGGAGATTGATTTTGGTATTGACCTTCTTCCCAATATGCAACATATTTTTATTCCTCCTTACAGAATAGCTCTAGCTGAACTAAAGCAGTTGAAGGAGCAGTTGAAAGACATTTTAGACAAGGGTTTCATCAAACCGAGCAAATCCTCATGGGGTGCACCAGTTCTCTTTGTCCGCAAGAATGATGATTCTCTTCGTATGTGCATTGATTATCTGTAACTGAACAAAGTTACCATCAAGAACAGGTATCCTCTCCCCAGGATTGTTGATTTGTTTGAATAGCTTTAGGGTGCTAAGTGCTTTTCCAAGATAGACCTTAGGTCCGAATACCATCAGTTCAGGGTTCGGGAGAGTGACATCCCGAAGACAACCTTCAGGACTTGGTATGGTCACTATGAGTTTGTAGTTATGTCTTTTTGACTAATGAATGCTCCTGCAGCTTTTATGGATTTGATGAACAAGGTGTTCAAGCCATACTTAGATATGTTCATGATCGTGTTCATAGATGATATTATCATACACTCCCAGAGTGAAGAGGAGCATGCCGCTCATTTGAGGGTGGTGCTACAAACTCTTAAGGATTGCTAGTTTATATGCTAAATTCAACAAATGCGAGTTTTGGTTGAATTTAGTGGAATTTTTGGGTCATGTGGTGTCAAGTGAGGGTATACAAGTGGACTCTTAAAAGATAGAAGCGGTGAAGAATTGGCCTAGACCTGTGAGTCCTTTGGATATCAGGAGTTTCTTGGGTTTAGCTAGTTACTATTGGAGGTTTGTTTAGGGGTTTTCATCTGTTGTAGCACCGTTGACCTAACTGACCCAAAAGAAAGTGAAGTTCCAATGGTCGGAGGCTTGTGAGAGGAGCTTCCAAGAGTTGAAGACTCGACTCACCTCAGCACCGGTGTTAACCCTACCTAAGGGTACTGATGGATTTGTGGTGTATTGTGACGCTTCAAGAATCGATAAAGTTATAGCCTTCTAGGTAGCTGAAAGTCCATGAAAAGAATTTTCCAACTCATGATCTCAAACTGGCGGCGGTAGTATTTTCCTTGAATATTTGGAGACACTATCTGTATGGGATCCATGTAGATATGTTTACAGACCACAAGAGTCTATAGTACGTGTTTAACCAAAAGGATTTGAATCTAAGTCAGAGAAGGTGGTTGGAGCTGTTGAAGGACTATGATGTGAGTGTCCTTTACCATCCGGGCAAGGCCAATGTGGTAGCAGACGCTCTTAGCAAGCTTTCCATAGAGGGTGTGTCCCATATAGATGAGCAGAAGAAGGATTTAGTGAAGGATATACATTGGCTTGCATGGCTAGGAGTCCGTCTGGTTGACTCGACAGATGGTGGTTTCATTGTTCAGAATGGGCCAGAATCATACTTAGTGACCGAAGTTAAAGCTAGACAAGACAAGGATTCTCTTTTGGTAAATTTGAAGGAGGTCGTTCAGAATCAGAAGGTAGAAGTCTTCTCCAAAGGGGGAGATGAGGTGTTTCGGTACCAGGGTCTCTTATGTGTTACGGGTGTTGATAATTTGACAGAACGGATGTTGCACGAGTCTCATAGTTCCAGATATTCTATACATCTAGGTGCCACCAAGATGTATCGTGACCTATGGGAAGTCTATTGGTGGAATGGCATGAAGGACATAGAAGAATTTGTGGCTAGGTGCCTGAATTGTCAACAGGTGAAGGTTGAGCATCAAAGACCTGGAGGTATGCTTCAAGGAATTAGTATCCCTACTTGGAAGTGGGAGGATATCAATATGGACTTCATCACACGGTTTCCTCACACTCGTAGACAGTATGACTCTATTTGGTTAGTTGTGGACAGGTTGACTGAAGCAGCTCATTTCCTACCAATCAAAACTATCGATTCAGTGGAGGATTATGCCCTGTTGTACATTCGGGAGTTAGATCGGTTTCATGGAGTGCCATTTTCCATCATATCAGATAGAGGTACTTAATTTACCTCCCACTTTTGGAAATTGTTTCAAAAGGGACTTGGTACTCAGGTCAAGATTAGCACAACCTTTAACCTGCAAATGGATAGTCAAGTGGAGCAGACCATGCAGACTTTTGAGGATATGTTGAGAGCGTGTGTAACTGATTTCAAGGGTAGTTGGCCTGACCATTTTCCTCTCATTGAGTGTGTGTATAACACCATCTACTATTCCAGCATTCAGATGGCTCCATTTGAGGCTTTGTATGGGTGGAGATGTAGGTCGCCTATTGGTTGATTTGAAGTCGGTGAAGCCGCGATGATCCAGATTCAGTCCATGAGACCATGGAGAAAGTTTAGCTCATAAAGGACAGGTTGAAAATAGCTCAAAGTCGCCAAAATTCCTATGTAGATGTGAGGAAGAGAGAACTTGAGTTTAAAGTCGAAGATTGGGTGTTTTTAAAGGTGTCTCCCTTGAAGGGAGTGATGAGGTTTGAAAAGAAAGGGAAACTCAGTCCCCGTTATGTTTATCCATACAAGATTGTGAAATGGGCTGGCAAGGTAGCATATACTTGGAGTTGCCCTCAGAATTAGCTTCAGTCCAACCAGTTTTCCATGTATCACTCTTAAAGAAGTGTTTGGGTGATCCAGCTCTGGTTGTTCTGGTGGATAGCGTCGGCATGAAGGAGAACCTTAGTTATGAGGAGGTTTCGGTAGAAATACTAGATCGTCAGGTTCGTACTCTAAGAAACAAAGAAGTAGCTTCAGTTAAGGTTTTATAGAGGAATCAGCATGTTTAGGGAGCTACATGGGAAGCCGAAGTAGATATGATGGCTGAATACCCGCACTTATTTCTTCTGGCTTAGTTTCAGCTTGAGGTATCAATCTCCGCCTTAGTACTCTATTCAGTTTCATGTTCAGCTTATGTACCCAGTTTCTTTGATGTTAGTGAATGTATGTGTGATTTAGGAATTTAGTTCAGCCATGTAGTTCAAATCAAAGTCAGTCAATCCATCAGTTTTCAGCATGCATGTTCAGTATTTGAGTATGATGATTGCATTTCTCTGCTTTTCAGTATGTTTTCCCACATTCCAAGATGAATATTCCCAAGGGGGAGATATCATAAAAACCTCAAAATCCAAAGATCAGACCTGGGAGTTGAATCGATAAAATAGGATTCTCTGCACCAGGTCACGAGATGAGTCATCTAGTGACCTGTTGGGTGTGCCACGAGTCATTATGTGATTCGTGGTGTGGAGGAGAAATTGGTTATGTATGATGGTCTGGGGGTTGATCACGGGAGAAGGCACGACTCGTGGTCAGGCCCACGAGTCATTAGGTCGGTCGTGGCCAAAAGTTGACTGAAGAGTTGATGTCTAAGCAGTATGGATAATGACTAGGTCACCATGAGTCATTGGGTACACCAAAAGTCATGGTGTCCCCTATGGTGACCAGTGTTGAGTTTTTTCCAATGAAGGTGACAGAAGGTGATCACAAGTCGTGGTCAGGGACGACGGGTTGTCTAGTCCCTCGATGGGACTGGCATTGTGTTTTTCCCTGTGAATTTACTAAGGGTTTTTCCATAATTTCTATGTTTCTAAAGCGTAAACTACATCGTTTTTATCTTAGAATAATGTGTTTTAAGAAGGTTTAAGTCATTCTAAGCCTATTCTAATTTATGCATGCAAGCTTAGAGGTTTAAGAGGTGATCAAGCCTAGCCTCTTCAAAGTTCTTCCTCAATTCTCATTGAGTAATCAAGGAATTTGTGAAATCAGATCTCTTCAGGTATGTAAGGCTATGAATGGGTGCAATTGTCCACACCCATGCCCAATTATCTCTGAATTTATGAAAATTCTAATTGATGAATCTATGGGTTTTTTACCCAAAGTGTGAATTCTCTAAGTATCAATCATGGGTATGATCTAAGCATTTTTCCAATGTTGAATTATAATTAATGGGAAGATTTTCAATGTTTTAAATTATAAATGATTTCTTCAAATTTTATAAATTATGATGCCCATCCATGAAAGTTCATGAAAGGTGAGATCCATGAAATATGTGTTCAAGTATGAGAGATGTTTATGAAGAAAGTATGATTTTGAAATACCCATGTCTATGTTCATGTTTTCGAATGATCAAGTCTATGTCAAACATGTTTAAGCATTGGGCAAGCCCACATGATCAAGTATGATTCATGATATATCTAAATTTCATGTATTAGCTTACCACATGGTTTTGGAGTCTAGACTCTCACTATTTTCAGCTTGCGGTATGGTTTGAGATAAAGCTCCTCATGGTATGATTTTAGATTTATGTATGTATGTTATGAGTCAGCTTCATCACTAGATGATAGTTCAGCTAAATGATGGAGAGCATATGCATGTTTTCTGGGAGTACTATCTTGCACCGAGTAGGCTAAGGGTCAGTCAACCCTATGCCTCAGAACTACGCACCAAGGTAGGTATGTTCAGATTCTTTGAGACCTCCATTATGAGCTTTCCCTACCCCCATGGGGCCTTCGGCTTGATATCGATAATATGGTAGCGTCCTTAGCCCTGGCAAAGATTTGTACAGCTTTCCCACTTGAGTGTAATAGTCGGGACCACGTAAGCTCTATCATGGTAATGTAAGTTATATGATGAGTCTCTTATTGTTCCTCATGATTTCAGTTATGCATGTTCATCAGTGATGATATTATGTTTTCAGCAGGTTTGACCCAATGTTCAGTTTGACTTATGATCATCAATTTTCAACTTTGGGTCATTCGATTCAGTTATGATGTTTAGTTATGTTCAGATCATGATATCAAAAAATAGCATGCAAGCCCTACTCTCAGAATCTTATCTTGATTATGTTTTATAATATGCATGATTTATGATTTTACTTACTTAGTGGTTTTACTTACCTTGCATACTCAATTCATTCCACGTATTGACCACATACTCTTTGTTGTATCGTTTTATGATGCAGGTTCCGATATCGAGACTCAGTCCCGCTCTAGCCAGATTCCCAATATTAGTACTTCCCAAACAAAGTTGGTGAGTCCTCATATTTTGAGGGCCTTTCTTATCATATATGTTCCGTATTTTCAGTCATCAGACTATAGTGAGTTAGTTGGGGTCTTGTCCCATCAACTCATCAGTATTAGAGGCTTTTCAAACATAGTTTGCATTTAGCTTTAAGCTTATGTCATGTATTCAAATGTTATGTTATGTTCTGACTTCCGATATGTTAAGTATGTTGATCTTCCATTTTATTTGACTTAGTTAGATGTTATGTTCTTGCCATGGATCGACTTGAAACCTCTGGGGGTTCTTTGTCTCGTGTCTCAATCAGGGCCTTTGTTCAGGTCGTGACAGTAGGGAAACTAGATAATAGTGACTTACTTTTGAGGAATCTATGGTTACTTCTACATCTCCATCCATAGTGCCACCAATTTTACTCATACCGACCTTTGAGAAAGCTACAGTTACTTCTATATCTCCATCCATAGTACCACCACTCTTGATTTATCATCATCGTCCATGTAAGCATCAGGCCTAGATGATTCATGTCCTGCACTGCACTCTATACCTATTGTGAACTTATCTCCTCCTAATCAACCAATCGTACTTCATAAAGGTACACATACTAACCACTATTATACTCTTTTAAGTTATCATCACCCATCATCACCCCTTTATGTCTTTGTGTCATCATTATCCTTTGTCTCCATTCCTAAGTGTACAAGTAAAGAACTTTCTCATCCAGGATGGTGATAGAATATGATTGATGAGATGTCTGTTTTACATGTGAGTGGAGAGTATAGTAGTTTTCACGAAATTCACCACCACCTTAGAATCACTGGTTATGAGAGGTATTTCTTCCAATCATTTTCTCACATAATCCACCACTAGTAAGAAATATTTGTTCACCTATGATGGTGATAATGGTCACATTTAATCAATGCCCCAAAAATGAAATACTTTTGCTTCTAGTGTAGTTAGTCAAAGGCATCTTGAGCCTTCTGAAAACTCCTGCACAAATTGAAGGTAGTAGCTAGCTAGCCCCATAAAACATCGAATCTCTGTCATGTTAGTTGTCCTAGCCTAGTTTCTGACTGCCTCCACCTTCTATGGGTCAACTTTGATTCCTCTTTGGAGACCACATACCCAAGAAAAGACATTGATTCCAACCAAAACTCACACTTAGTGAATTTAGCATACAACTTCTTCTCCTTCAGCAACTCTAACACGATTCTCAGATGATTCTCATTCTCCTACTTGGTCTTAGAGTATACCAAGATATCATCAATAAAAATAATCAGAAAGGAATCTAAGTAGGATTTGAAGATACCATTCATCAAGCACATGAATGCAGCTGGGGCATTAGTGAGTCCGAACGACACGACCAGAAACTCATAATGCCATAACTAGTGGGGAAGCTGTTTTGGGAATATCCTCAACCCGAATCTTCAGCTGGTGGTAACCCGATCTCAAGTCAATCTTTAAAAACATAGATGCTCCTTGTAACTAATCAAACAAATCATCTATTCAAGCAAGAGGGTACTTATTTCGAATAGTTACCTTGTTCAACTAAGGGTCATTAATGCACATCTACATGCCACCGTCTTTCTTCTTCACAAACAAGATCAGAGCACCCCACAGAGAGACACTTGTTCTAATAAACCCCTTACTAAGAAGCTCTTGCAACTGCTCCTTGAGTTCTCTCAACTCAGCTGGTTCCATTCGCTACGGCGGAATAGAAATGGGTTAGATCCCTGGCTCTAAATCTATGTAAAAATCAATATCACGGTCTGGTGGCATGATGGGAAGATCTACAAAGAACACCTGTAAAAGCTCACAAACTACTGAAAAACTGACTATATGGAAGGACCCTCGGAACTAGTATCCCAAATATGCGCTAGATACACTGAACAATCCCGCTCTATCAACTTACGGGTACGAATACAAGAAATGACTTTCTTAGGAGCAGGGCTACATTTCCCTTACCCCTCCAAGTTGGATGACCTTGGGCCTGATATAGTGATGGTCTTATTATGGCAATCTAGAATGGCTGGGAGAATCTGATGCTATCAGTTTTGGCCCTCTTAGCCTCCCTCTCCTGCTCACTCAGCTGTACCGCCTCCATCTATTGGGCATATAGGACTATCCGAGCAAAGTCAATATATTGGAAGAGCATCACGGTCCGGGAATCCCTGAACAGGGAGTCTGCTATCCCGTGTATGAACCTTCTCACACGGGCTCTCTAATCCGCCACCAACTCATGTGCAAACCTGGACAGACGTGTGAACTCCGATGCATACTCCTGAACCGTCATCTTTCCCAATTTAAGAGTCACAAACTCAGCCACTTTCAGATCACTCATCTCTTGAGGGAAGAACCGATCAAGAATAGCAGCGTAGAACTCGTCCTAACTGATAGGGCCTGCTTCAACTACCCTACTCTGCTTCCATTGTTTGAACCAAATATGTGTGACCCCCTTTAATTGATATGAGGCCAAATCAGCATACTCCTCTCCAGCAACCCCCATAATCTGGGTGATCTTCATAATCTCCTCAGTGAAATCATGAGGATCTTGGTCCACCTTTGATCCAAGGAAGTCGAGAGGGTTCATCCTTAGAAAGTATCTAACCCTCGCTGCCGCCGCATACCCGTTCTATGGGATATGCACTACTTCCTGCTGGTTGACCTGGGTGGTCAAAGATTGTGCTAGCATCTGAATGGCTGCCCAGAATTCAACATCGGCAACTGGCTTCGGTTCATAGTGCTCATGGGCTGGTGGGGCTTATTGGTGCCCATCTTCATTGCCATCCTCATGGCCATTTCCATTCCTTCTGCCGTTAACTCTACGGGGAGGCATGATTCTGCAAACGCGAATAGAACGAATTAGAAGGATAGATGGACATTTCACCGCATGACACAGATCATGAAAGAAGGGAACATTTCCTAAACGTCTCGTAGCCTCCTCGTCATAAGTGTGGCACGCTTCACACCCATGAAAAAGACTCTACTTAACGTGGCTTTCGAACACCCTAAGACACTTCAAAACCTATTGCTTTGATACCAAATTTTGTCACGACCCCAACATAGGCCTAGATCGAGATATAGGACAAGGAGCCCCGAGAAACTCCAAGTCGACCCATGGCATAAACATACATCTAACTCAATCAAATAAAGCAGAAGACTTAACATAATAAACATAGCGGAAGTCTAATCATAACATAACATCAAAATCGGAATTCACTTCATACATGACAAGCTAATTACTACATATAGTTTGAAAGCCTCTAACATATCTGATGTGTTCATGCGACAACACCCCCAACTAACCCAACAAGTCTAAAACTGAAAATACAAGATAACTAGTAATGAATGGTCCTCGAGAGACGAGGACTCACCACTGAAGCTGGATGCTAACTCCGGAGAACTGGCTACTGACGGGGCTGATTCTGAAGATCTGAGCTTGTACCATAAAATGATACAGCATAGATTATGCGGTCAGTACGTGGAATGTACCGAGTATGCAAGGTAAGTAAAATGGACAGTTAAAATATATAAAAGTTCATAAGAGTAGGACAACATAATCGTAACATAAATATCATAATGCAAATGTAAGGCTCAAGGTTTTCAAAACATTCGTAAATCGTTCATAATCATAACCATAAGAGAAAAGCTTTATGAAATATGACTTGAGACAAAGTATATAATCATAACCATACATAAATAATGAGGAATAGTGGGAGATTCTCATAACTGACATACCCCATATGAGCACACATAAAGCCCGACCTATAAACCCCTAGTCGAGAGGGCGTTCACACCTTGCATAGGGTAGAACCCTGAAAGAGGTGTGATATCACAATAGAGGGCCCATTTGGGCAAAGGGGATAGTAACATGGAGGTCTCATCGTGGCTACATTGGCGTGTAGTTCTGGGACTCGGGGCATGCTTGGGTATTGGGTCTACTCGATATTAAATACTACTTCTACAACATATATAGTGCTCATAGGATAATATACTTTAGATTTATAGACCTAGTTAAAATCATGATAATGATAAGCATGCTTGAAATACGTGAACTAGCCATAAAGGTAAGGCCCGTAAGTCGGCCATAATCATACATCATAAATCGTGAGGTTCATGCATACTTGTAAAACATGTATATACTTGATAGTCATAAATTCATGATGAGAATTTGAGAGAAATCATATCATAAGTCATAAATCCTAATAGGCTAATGAACATCAAAATCAAAGTAGAATCATAACTTTATTTATCATGAAACATACATAATTGGGCATAGTTTATAGAAATTTAAATCCATAAGTTTATAATTGAAATAGTTGTAAAATCTGCCCATGATTCATAGAATATGAATTTATGCATGAAGGAGATTAACCTATAGATAGATCGTAAGGGTTTCATAAGAATTGGGATAAAACCCCATAGAATTATCAATAGAATTTCATAAATTAGAGATAAATTTTGTATGGGTGTGAACAAATTTACCCATTTATAACCCTACATATCTATGAAGAACTGATTCTACAACTCCCTTGATTGCTCAAGGAAGAATTGAGAAGAACTTGGAAGAAATTGAGCTTCACCACTCTAGACTTCTACACTTACATGCATGAATAGGAATAGCTTAGAATGAACTTACCCCTCTGAAAACTCACTATTCATAGCTTAAAATGACATTGTTTAAGATACTAGGGCTTCGAATGACAAAAATACCCTTAATGAGTTTCCTGGAAAAGTGCTCTACAAGTGACCACGGGCGTCAGAATGGACTATTACTGACTCCAACAGTCTGTTACACCCTTGTTGTTACACCCCTGAATCAGGTCTCAGATCCCCTACCACGACTGGAAAGAGCGAGTCGTTACAAGCTCCAATGGCTCGTTACTTCCAGTTGTTCTCACCACTGCCTTAACTTGGAATTCTTCCCAATGGGCACTTTCAATGACTCATTGCTCCCAACAATGAGTCATTACGTGATATGTTACTTTCTCCTTGAACCTGAAAAACCTCACAATGGCTCACATCGAATGACCCGTTACATCGAACAATAGGTCTTTCTTTGACCAATTACCTGCAACTCCAGTCCTGCAGAACCTCACCACGGACACATTCAATGGGTCATTGGTCCCACCAACGAACCGTACAATGACCCGTTCTAAGAAGGATTTTTAAATTTCAGGTACCTTTCACTTTCAAATATTGGGTCTAGTCTTAGGCACTTCCGAGGTATTACAGAATGGAATCGTGCCTCATAGGCTGCAATAGAAGAGCTTCCCTGCTCGATGGTGGTGAATTCATCCCGCCTTCTATCTCTCAAGGTATGGGTTACATACTTCTCTCACTGCCCCTATCTTATGGAGCCTCTCGTGACAATCTATAATGAATTCATAGGTGTCCTCCACCTCAGTACCATAAAATGTGGGAGGCTTCATCTTGGTGAACCTCTAGAACAAATCATGCTCCTCCCCTGTCATCACAGGCCCAACCACCATCCTGGGGAACATGACTGCCTCAGATATGTCATCAATGTGAGGAGCCACCGCAGCCACATACTGTATCCCGGACTACTACCCTGCAAGAGTTTTTGGTGCTGCCCCATTACCCACAAGGCAACTCAAGAGATTAAGAACCTGAGCCAGATCCTCGAAGGATGCTGGAGCAATAGGAACCTCTCCTTGCGTCGGCACTTCTTCCTCTACCTCCACCCTTTCTTGAACTGTGGGAGGTACTGGAGATGTTTTCCTCTTTCGTATTGGAGCAGGAGCGTGAACCTCTCCTATAGCTGCGGTAGGCCTTTGTCTGCATCCTCCGCCCCTTCCTCTACCGCAAACTGCTACTACAGTTGTTGCTGCTGCAGGCTTAGGTGCTACGTCTCTGTTCGCATCTGCACATGTTCTCACCATTTGTGAGAGAAAGAAATAAGAGTTGTTAGATACCAATTTGGATCACCAGATACTACTTGGAATAAAGAAATCGCATGAAAGGGAAGATGAAAACAGTTTTCTTAAAGTCCTGCAGCCTCTCGAAGATAAGTTATGGACGTCTCCGCATCGGTCTGTGAGATACTACTAGACCCATCTTAGTGCAATGAGATCAGCGAACCTAGACCTATGATACCAACTTTTTCATGACCCAAGTGGCCGTGATTGGCACCTACACTAACCTCCTAGTGGGCAAACCAATGATTCCCAACAATTGCCTCGATATCAAACATTCAGAAAGAAATAAGAGTTTATAATAATATAAAATGAAATATCCAAAAGACCTAAAAACCATCCAAAACAAAATAATAATAATCCCTAAGATCTGAAAGTCATTGCACCAAATGTTTAAGTGTAAACTAAGAATGAGAAGTCTAAGAAAATAAAGAACTAAAATGTCAAGAGGAGAGACATCTTCAATAGAGGAGTGGGAATGCCCATCCTGTGACTGCTCACCTTTAAAGTGAAACTGCTACTGCTCTATAGATGAGGATGAGGAGAGCTTTCTGGTTCTCTGCACTCAGAAAAGAAGTGCAGCCGACCTTCATAATAACATATAACTTTGCAACTACAATGTGAAACCAGTCCACAACATTATACTTAAGGACAATAAACATTTCGAGAACAATAGCTCTGCACAGGTGACAACCTGCCTGCTCATTGGATTAGGCCTTTCGCTATAGCAGTCAACGGTCTTGCTATAGTTGAACAAGTTCTGTTGCATCGGTATTGCCCTAGACAGTAGCTCAACTTAGTTGCACCTTCATCATTTCACCCATTTCCAGAAGTTCACAAATTCTAGTACTCATTCAGATATAACACAAGCCTTTGACATTAATTCACAATTATTCATCATCACATACGACTTAAGCAATTTATCACATGAAATAACAACTCAACACTAATTATCGTGTAACCATATCACACTTCAAATCTTTCCCACTTTCCTCGTTTAGGTTACAATTAAAGGTATACAAACTCAACTCAACAACTTAGCACTACTCACTCCAAGTCTTTAACATGATTACTTATACATCATAAAATAAAACAAATGGTAACATGTCGGACACACGCCTCTACCATATCACCATAAAAACTTCGTCATCAATATCAATGTATATACATGCTAGAGGGTCTTATTTCTGCCCTTCCAGTCATGAACTGTAGGGGACTCTAGAAATTCATGTACTATATCGGCATGGTACTCGCTCCCACTCATTTACTCAACCATATGCTCCCCTCAGAAATGAGCCACCCAATCAATGTCGCTCACTTGGATTCTCCCCTTGGGCACGAGCCTCTTATCTTAAGATATTATTACTATCCTACCCATTCTCAAGAAATTGAATATAGTAGGGTTCATTATTAATACACCCAGGAGTTTACAATCTACTCCCCCACTTGAATAATTAATGGACCATCAATCATCTCAATAAATGTAAATGAACTACACTTAACAACTCAACACAGTTTCAGATCGATTCAATGACCACATCATATTCAAATTACTTCAATAGTATAATTCAATAGAAAAATCACCATAACAAGTAATTTTCATAGACCAATCAACACATCATCATTGCACAAACATACATGCCATTATATAAATTCTAACTCCTCTAAACCATAACCTACCTTGAATTTTAGGGTAGTAAAAATTAGCTACTCCGTAGGAGCCTTGCCCTTTATCAAAGCCTCGAAATGCTCAAAATCTACAACAACAATTATAGAGTAATTTCATTATTTACTCTTCGAATAAGGGTGTTAGAAGTTCAAACCCTTCCCTTCAGGGAACTTTAAAAGTAAGATCCCAATTTAACCTAGTTCTAGGCCTCAATTCCCGCATAACCCACGATCTCTAGCAATTAAATCTTAGGGAATGATCATTACCCCTATAAACATCTAATCAAACCACCTTATTAACTCCCCATGATCCAGCCTTAGTCTATCAACTTAGGGTTTGTTAGCTTAGAAATCACCATTAAGGACCAGCCTACGATTCTAGGGTGTTGAGGAATCGAATGGGGAAAGGAATTGGCTAGAGACTTACCTTGGGGAAGAAGTTCAACTGCTCTGGGGGGAGAATCTATGTACAGACCTTCAACCTTCGTGTTTTTGGAAATAATAGGGTATAACCCCAGTAACTCCACTTAAACCAACTTTCTGATTCCCGTCGTCGGTTGTAGCGTCCACATTTTCGCTGTAGCAGACACTGCTATAGCGAATCCAGCGGTTATTTCTCCAATCCGTTACGGTGGAACTCCGACCATCACCACAGTCTCGCGATAGCAGAAAAACTACTACTGTAGCAGTCCCCCGAAACCAGAACCTCCACAAATGATCAATTCCACTAGTTCCCTCCACAACACTTCTCTAACTGTTGGGTAGCCTCGTTCAGAATATTCTAGGTCAGTTTCCCCTCCCCTCCTACATAACGACATTCGGGTTATTACAGTAACATGATCTCGATTTTCTAGCCTCAATAAATGATCTGCAACCTGATTTTTGTGACTTTTGAATTCTTAATCTCCACATCAAATTGTTGTAGCCAGAGAATCCATCTTGTAAGTCTTGGTATCACATCCTTATTTCTAAACCAATATTGGGTAACAACATGATCCATTTATACAATCGTATGAGTGCCAACAAGAAAGGATTGAAATTTGTCAAATGCATAAACCACAACCAACAACTCTTTTCCAATAACTATATAGTTCATTTGAGTATGATCAAGAATCTTTTTCACATAGTAGCTAGAGTGAAATAACGTCTCTCTTCTCTATCCAAGAACAGCCCCCACTAAGATATCACTAGTATTACACATCAACTCAAATGGTAGATTCCAATCAGGTGCTATAATACTTAGTGTATTCACCAACTTCTTCTTGACATCATTGAATTCCCTTAAACACACCTCATCGAAAATGAAAATTTCATCCTTCTATATGAACTTGCATATTAGGTTAGATATCTTTGTAAAATCTTTAATGAATTGCATGTAAAACCTTGCATGGTATAAGAAACAACGCACACCCCTAACAGAGACAGGTGGTGGTGATTTATCAATGACTCTACCTTTAATTTATCTACTTTAATGCCTTTCTCTGAAACTTTATGTCCAAGGACAATACCCTTTTGGATTATAAAATGGCACTTTTTCCGATTAAGAACTAAGTTAATACCCTCACAAAGCTCTAAGCCTCGATCCGGATTATTTAAGAACTCATGAAATGATTTCTCGAAGATAGAGAAATCATCCTTGAATACCTCAATAAAGTCTTCAATCATACTAGAAAATATTACTGTCATGCACCTCTAAAATATCAATGGCGGGTTATAGAATTCTAATGGCATTCACTTAAAAGCATATATGTTAAGGGTAGATGAATACCATTTTCTCCTAGTCATTTATAGCAATGGATATATAATTATAGATAGAATACCTATCTATAAAACAATAGTTCTCCTATCTGACTAGCCTGTCCAGTATCTGGTCAATAGAAAAAATTAGGAAATGATCCTTTCTCTTTGCATTATTCAGCTTTCTATAGTTCACATAGATCCTCTACCTAGTCAAAGTTCTTGTTAGAATGAACTTATCCTTTTCATTAATCCCTGCTTACGTCCCTCCTTTCTTCAAGAAGTACTACATTGGGCTCACCCAACTACTATCGAACATAGGGTGAACAATACCTTGCATCTAACCACTTGATGACTTCACTCTTGGCCACTTATTTCATTATAGGATATAATCACCCTTAATGCTCTATTCTTGTCTTATGGCCTTGTTACAAGAGTATTTTATGCATATAAAATTCTAAATTGTTACCCTGAATGTCTGCCAATTGCTATCCTAGTGCCCTTTTTCACTTTCACAATATTTTCAATAATTTTTCACTCTCTAAATCAGTGAATTTAGAAGATAGAAGAACTTGAAATTTTCATCTTCATCCAAGTAAGCATACTTGGGGTGTCCTGGTAGTGGTTTCAACTCGATTTTAGGAGCTTCCACTATAGACAACTTGGGTGGAGGTCCCAACTGCTTGTCTAGTCACTCAAAATAGCCCTATCTTATATGAGGATTGTCCAACTCTAGAATTTGCATCCATTTGTTTTCATCTACACCTTCATAAATATCATCACACACCATGTCTCAGTCTAGTGAATAATTTAAAGTGATGAGGGGAATTTTTAATTATAGTCCACTATAGTAATCATGGAAAACTTTTCACATATCACATGTAACCTGAGAGCCTTGTACAAATTAAATACATCGACCTGGTATTGTACCGTCATGGTTAACTAGCCTATTGCTACATCAATGGGTGTCTACCTAAGGCTAAGAATGCATGCCCCAAAATAAATAGGTCTTTCAAATCCAGCTTAAAATATTGAATGATGCAATCTGCTGGAAATATGAGAAACCTACCTGCATTAGTATCTTCTATGATACCCTCAGATTTTGCCAAAGATCTATGTGTCTGTTGCATAACAATTGTAGTAAGACAAGGGCTCTCCAAAGCTAAATTTTTGAAAACATATAAGGGAATAAAATTGATACTTTCCATAAGATCACAGTGTTGTCATACAATAGACTGTTTTTAAATAGTAATCTCAATAGTGAAACTCTTAGGATCTTTCAATTTTGTGGGCATCTTGTTCTGAATCCCAAAAGTTCACTCCTCAACAAGTGTGACAACAGCATACTTGGTGAATCAATTTTTTCTCTCTAAATATCCTTTATATATTAGCATACTTTAGAATCCCTTGCAGCATATCTATTAAGGGAATAGTCACATGCACTTGCTTTAGCAAGTCAACGAACTTTTTGTAGGTAGCATCCTCTTTATTTTTTATCAAATGATGTGGGAAGTGATGTGCGGTGAGTTTACAACACTTTAGATGCTTAAAACTAAGAAAATAGCATGGAATTATGTGTGTTTATATGGATATGAGATGTTTTTACTTTGTTTTCCGGGAAAACAGGTGTTGGAGCGAAAATGTGTAAAAGTTGCAGAAAAGTGCAAAAAAGAAGCCAAGTATTGATCTCAGTATAAGCCATACCAAGATTGTACGAGCCGTACTGAGACTCGTGGAAATCTTAGAGGGTTAGAACAAGGAATGGGCAAAGTACATCTCTCAGTACGAGTCGTACCAAGATGGTATGAGCCGTAACTTGAGTCGTAGAAAACTTCAAAGAAATTTGCACAATTAAAGTCTCTTGGTACGGTAGCATCTACAGATCGTAGCATCTACCTACGACCAGTACCTGGAGCCATGGAAATCTTCTATGATTTTTGGGACTTGGAAGATCTCATGATACGACAAGCTATCATAAGTCGTAGGAGCAAGGTACGAGGCGTACGAAGACACTCGTAGAATCTTCAGAAGATGCAAAGTTCTCAGAGCCAAACCACGACTAGATTGCACGACTCATAGGACCATGTTACGAGTCATACCAGATGCCAACACTTAGCTAATTCTGCAAAAGCCAAGGGATGTATGAGATAAGGCATGACCTATATAATCCTGTTACGGGTCGTATGATGAGTCGTACGATGTGTCGGTGCTAGATTTGGTTATTTCCCTGTTAACTTAGGAAAAAGTTTTTATTATCTGTATAAATACTTTTTTAGTTAAGAATACATCAAAATTAGTTATAGTTGATTTTTATAAAGTTTGTAATTAGTTTTTGACAACATTGGAGAGTAATTCTTAAGAATCTTAACTTGAATTTCTCAATTATTCTTGCATTTGTTCATCATATTTTCATGCAATATTCAAAGAAGGTTTTATTTCAATTATCATTGTAAGTATTTAATTATGTTTTTGTCTATAAATACTAATCTTAATCTTACAATCATGAGAGGCTAAAACCTCCATAACTAGGGTTCTAGGAACCATGATGGATTAATGAACTAGGGCTACACAAAGTGATCTGAAACCTTTGCTAAATGCTTGTATTGTATTCTCTTCATCTTTAATGATTCTTAATGAAGCACAACGTTAAGACTTACCTAAATTCTTTACTTGCTTGAACCTAGAGTAGTAGAGATTAGGAAAAGAGAATTACAACAAAGCCTTGATTTTTATGATCATTGTATAACTTGAGTTGCGGTTGTAGGATGGATAATTTGGAACAAATTGATAACGATTCAATTAAAATAGCTCATGAGACCTAACCCGATGATTGAGTATAGTCATCAAATAGGGATGAACCCTAGTTTTCAGTTCTACAAGTAAACATTGGAATTGATCACGAGTGTAAACCTGACGTAGTTATGAACCCATGGGGAGCACTTACCCCAATTATTGAAAATCTTGATAAACAACATTTTACTTGTGTTTTATTACTGTTTTCTATAAACCCCACAATTTGGAGATAACACACCAAAAAACTTAAATACCGGCATTAGTCTAGTTCTTACCATATTCCCTGTGGGTTCAACCCCAACCTCTTTGTTGATTTCTTTATTGACAATGTCTACTTCAAATTATTTCATGAGTGTGAGTTTTAGGGTTTTAAAAAGTGGTGCCATTGTCGGGGAATATGACTAAGATTAGATTAATTGTTTGTGTTTAATCTTTGGTTGTTATTTCCCTTTTTACGTTTTCTTTTTTTCTTCGGCAATTCATTTAGGTTACACCAAGGAAGTTACCTATGTGAACACTTAGAGGGATTATAAGAGGTTGCGATTGCTCATGGGAGAGATGATGAATATTGATATATCAGTAGCCCTCTTGATGAATTATGAGGGAGATGGAGTACTGGGGTACACGGAACTAGTAAATGCTCTAGAAGGAATTGGGTCATATAACTTCATACCAAAGAAGTTATACTTTGACTTGAAGAACAATGTAACTCCACCAGCAAAGCCATCAGTAGAGGTACCACTAGTTCTGAAACATAAGGCATTACCTCCCCACCGCAAATATGCATTCTTGGGGGAAAACAATACTTTGCCCAGTAATTATTGTATCCGGCTTGACAGATTGGCAAGTAGAAGCTTTGGTCACAATATTGAAAAGGCACAAAAAGGCAATTGGATAGACTATAGCTGACATTAATAGGATCCCTCCAGGCATATGCACTCACAAAATCCAACTCGAGCCAAATTGTATACCAAGCATAAAGCATCAGCGACAACTGAACCCACCGATGCAAGAAGTAATAAAGAAGGAGATTATCAAGTTGCTAGATGCTGGTGTAGTTTACGCCATTGCAGATAGCAAGTGGGTAATTCCAGTACATGATGTGCTAAAGAAAGGTGGAATCACAGAAAATGAGTTGATATCGACAAGACCAGTCATATGTTAGCGTGTATGTATAGATTACCAAAAGCTCAACCACTGGACCCAGAAGGGCCATTTTCCGATGCCATTCATGGACAGACGTTTGATAGGTTGGCAGGTAGAGGATGGAACTATTTTCTTGATGGTTATTCAGGGTACAATCAGATATCCATATCCCTAGAAGACTAAGAAAAGACCACCTTCAATTGCCCGTATCAAACATTTTCTTTCAGGAGAAATGCCCTTTGGGTTGTACAAGGCACTAGCCACATTCCAGCACTGTATGATATCGATATTCTCAAATATGGTAGAGGATTCCATCGAGGTATTTATGGACAACTTCTTATTGTAGGTGAATCATTCGAATATTGCCTCAAGCATTTGGGAAAAGTGTTGAACAGAAGAAGAAACTAATTTGGTCCTAAATTGGGAGAAATGTCACTTCATGGTCAAAGAAGGAATAGTGCTAGGTCACAAAATCTCTGGATAAGAGATAGAGGTGGACAAGGAGAATATTGAAGTAATAGCAGGGTTGCCACCGCCTATTTCCATAGAAGGAGTCAGAAGCTTTTTAGGGCATGTAGGATTCTATAGGAGGTTCATCAAAGACTTTTCAAATAGTGCACAACCATTGTGAAAATTGCTCGAGAAGGAGGTGAAGTTCATATTTGATGAGGCATGTCTGAAGGCCTTTGAGTTCATGAAGGAGAAACTCACTACTGCGCCTATTATTATAGATCAAGATTGGTCTCTTCCATTTGAGGTAATGTGTGATGCTAGTGGAGTGGCCCTCAATGCTGTCTTGGGCCAATGGAGAGTGAAGATTTTTTTCATTATCTATTATGCTAGTAAAACACTCAACACAACCCAAAAGAACTACACTGTCACTAAACAAGAACTACTAGCAGTGGTCTTTGCATTTGAAAAGTTTCGAGCATACTTACTTGGATCTAAGGTAATTGTCCATATAGACCATGCTTCTTTGAGGTACCTGATGTCTAAAAGGGATTCTAAACCTAGGTTTATAATATGGATGTTGTTGCTGTAAGAATTTGAATTTGAGGTAAATAGGTAGCCGATCACTTGTCTAGACTAGAATCTGAGGCTACAACAAAAGAAGAGATTGATATCGATGATGCTTTTCCAGATGAACTGGTATTAGCTGCATCTCAAGACTTGATCCCCTGGTTAACTGACTATGAAAATTATTTGTCTAGAGACATGATCCCAGCAGATATGACACCCCAACAAAGGAAGAAGTTCTTATTCGATGTTCGAAGGTACTATTGGGATGAACCAAACTTATTCCACATTTGTGCAGATGGGTTAATTCGTAGGTGTGTGCAAGAGGTAGAGATGTTGAGCATTCTGGAGGTTTGCAACTCATCCCTAATTAGGGGTCATCATAGTGATTTTCGAACTGCGCATAAAATTCTACAGTGTGGGTATTACTGGCCCACTATCCACCAAGATTCTTATGATTATGCCAAGACATGTGATCAATGCCAAAGACAAGGTGGCATTACTCATAAGCACGAGTTACTATTGACCCCTATCCTAGAAGTTGAGTTATTCGATATATGGGGTATTGACTTCATGGGCCCATTTGTTAGCTCATATGGGATGAAATATATCTTGGTGTTGGTGGATTATGTCTCGAAATGGGTAGAGGCTATTGTACTACCTAACAATGAAGGAAAAATTGTCCTACTCCCACTAAAAACCGTAACTGTGACTACTAGGCTGATAGCTCAAAAACTGATGTCCTAGACAAAGTCAGGGATACCTATCTGGAAGTACCTTGAGAGTCTAAAGGACCTGATAATTGGAAACTAGACGTAATAACTAGAAAAAGTTGCTTTGTCTAAAAGCATCATAGTTGTCTAAAGAAAAACCTGATAATTGATACTAGGGAGTGTTATTGAACCCCTCAAGAACTAACTATAGTCAAACTGATCAGTTGACATTACTCAAATTACTGAAAAGGCTAAATTTTGACTAAGACTGAATTATCATTTAAACTGATTGATAATTCACATGGCAGTCAGAACATGGTGATTGCAAGAATTTACAAAGTTAAGTGACATTTGTATCTAGAAAATGCTGAAACACTCAATTCACTATATTCAAAGAAACTAGGGCTAAAATAAGAATAATTTCATGTAAGGAGATAATGATCAGAAGTATAGCTAACAATAGCTTTCAATAGTCAAGAAAATTATAGCAAAAAGGAATCCATAATTTACTAACGAACGAACCCTAACTGTGAACTTTAGGGCTAGAACTTATTAGCATTTCGAAAGAGTTTTAGGAAATAAGGGAAGAAGAATTCCCTTGTTGAATTCCCACATACCTGGAGTTGAAATTCCTGGGAAGAACTTGGAGAATCTTAGAATAAAATTTGACAGCCCTAGCTTCTGCTCCGAGAGAACTATCTATGTTCTTTGTACTCTGCTATCTGATTTTTTGAAATAATGAGGGAGAGGATCAGCTACTCCTCTAAAATCCCTCCTGAAAACACCTTATACAACGTAGTCTAGAAGTTAAGTCAATAGGGTCTTACAAATTGCCCCTGAAATACTTGATGAAATTTTTGCTCTCTAGGTGGTCCCACTCAACCTACAAGTCATACCATCATCCTACAGTCCATACCACGAGTCATGGTTGGGGACTCTGCTCCACCCAATCCCTTTGAAGTTTTCCACGGATACCTTCTACAACTCGTACCAACATCCTACGATTGATATTATGACTCGTAACTAAAACCTGAGTCTGTATCTGATCTCTCTTATGACTTATCCTATGACTCATACCCTCATCCCATGAGTCGTACCTTGTTTCGTGGTTACTCAGTATTTTCCCTGACAAAATATCTATACTTTTCCATGACTGCTATGTACTATCTATACCTCCATTGTATGATTCGTAACATCATGTCGTGGTCCCTCAAACCTTATTTCCTGATCTTCACCATCCTCCCAGTCATGAGTCATGGTACGACTCGTACTTTGATTGTACGGGTCATACTGTGACTCGTACTGATGCAATTTCGCCAGTTTTCTGCAAAATAAACTCTTAAATTTCCAAGCTAGTCTAAGGAAGTTATGAGGTGTTACAATATCACCCCTTAGGGATAGTCGTCCTCAAGTGGAGACTAACTAAGATGACAGAATAAGGAAAGAGTTGTAATCCCAAGACTTGACACTATGAATTAATTACTAAGGGAGTGACTGAATCCAAATTGAGGTAACGTGATATCTGAACTTATGCAACTAGGATGCACATTAAATCATACAAAGGACTAAAAGGTGCTGAACTGAATGGAGTATTGGGGAAAATTTTAATACTTGACACTGAAGCTGAGCTGGAAGGAAACAAGTGAGGATATTTAGCTCTGATTCTACTTCCCTTATGGCTCCTTCAACTAACTAATTCATCCATAAAACTTTCACTTAGATGATCTCTTGTTTCTTAGCCTACGAACCTGTCGGTCCAGAACCCGAATAGGAAATTGTTTGTAAAAGAGACTATCTTTGACATCCACACTGTCTAGTGGTACAACTGAGGTCAGATTACCGATGCATTTATTCAACAGTGACACATGGAAGACTAGGTGCATAGATGCTAACTCTGAATGTAACTCTAACTCATAGGCCACATTGCCAATTCATCTTAGAACCCTGGAGGGTCCCACATATCTCGAAATGAGTTTTTCTTTCTTCTCAAACCTCATCAACCCTTTCATAGGTGAAATCATCAGATAAAATCAATCATCTACAACAAATTCTAGTTCTCTTCTCCTCACATATGCATATGATTTCTATAGGCTCTATGAAATTTTCTTCCTTTTTCTAATAAGCTGAACTTTCTACATGGCCTCGTGAACTGAGTCTGGCCCTATCAAAGTAGCTTCTCCAACCATAAACCACCCTATAGGAGAACTACACCTTCTACAATATACTTCCTCAACCGGAGCCATCTGAATACTGGAGTGGTAGCTATTGTTGTACACAATCTCAATGATAGGTAGGTGATCATCCCAACTGCCTTTGAAGTTGATCACACAAGATCTCAACATGTATTCCAAGGTCTGAATAGTCGGCTCGGCTTGTCCATCTGTTTGTGGGTGAAAAGTTGTACTGAGCTTGACCTGAGTACCAAGTCCTTTCTGAAATGACTTCCAAAAATGCAAGGTGAACTGGATACCTCAATCTAAGATGATGGACAAGGGGACCCTATGCAGTGTAAATAAATCTTGGATGTACATTCTAGCATAATCTTCAGTTCAATCGGTGGTCTTAACCGGTAGAAAATGTGCTGACTTGGTCATTCAATCTAATACCACCCAAATTGAATCATGTTGCCAGCAAGTATGAGATAGACCTGTAATGAAGTTCATGTTCACCTCCTCCCACTCCCATGTGGGTATACTAATATCCTGAGTCATACCCCCAAGTCTCTGATGTTCAACCTTAACCTGCTGGCAATTATGACACCTAGCTACAATTCTGCAATGTCCCTCTTCATGCCAATCCACCAGTAGATTTTTCGTAGATCATGGTACATCTTAGTGACTCCTAGCTGAATAGAATACTCTATGTTCTTCTGCTAGTATTCGCTGTCTCAAGACAACTATGTCTGGAACACATAGTCTTCCTGGTAATGAAGCACACCATCTCCCTCTTCAGAGAAAGCCTCCACCTCCTTCCTTAGAACTGCTTCTTTCAGTTTGAGTAGTATGAGGCCTTCATCCTTCTTTGACTTAACTTCTACAAGCAGTGAGGAGTTTGACCCACTCTGGACTACAACTCCGCCCTCAACTGAATCAACCAACTGTACCCCCAATCGAGCTAACTTGTGGATATCTTTTGCTAGTTCCTTTCTGCCCTCTTCAACATGAGCAATGCTTCCAATAGACATCCTATTTAGGGCATTAGCCACTACATCAGCCGTGCCTGGGTGATATAGCACAATCATATTCTAATCATTCCATAATTCTAGGAACCTTCTCTGACGGAGGTTCAAATCCTTCTAACTGAATACATATTGAAGGCTCTTGTGGTCTGTGAAAGCATCCACGTGAATCCCACAAAGGTAATGCCTCCATATTTTCAAAGAAAACACCACTGCCGTCAATTCAAGATCATGAGTCGAATAGCTCTTCTTGTAAACCTAGAGCTGTTTTGAGGCATAAGCTATTACCTTACCCCACTGCATCAAAACATAACCAAGGCTAACTCGGGAAGCATCACAATAAACTACAAACCCATTTGTTCCTTTTGGCAAGATCAAAACCGGAGCTATAGGGAGTCCAGTCTTCAGCTCTTGTAAATTCTTCTCACATGAGTTTGACTACTGAAACTTTATCTTTCTCTTGATTAGTTTAGTCAGATGGGATGCAATAAAAGAAAATCCCTCTACAAACCGTCGGTAATAACTGTCTAAACCCAAGAAACTCATGATATCTATTGGGGAAGTGGGTCTTCGCCAATCCTTTACTGCTGCTATCTTTTGAGGATCCACCTGAATACCCTCACCTGAGACCACATGACTGAGGAAAGCCACTAACTTCAACTAGAATTCATGTTTATTAAATTTAGCGAACAACAGATGGTCTTTGAGAGTCTGCAACACTACTTCAGGTGTCATCGTGATCCTCCTCATTCTTGGAGTATAGCAAGATGTCGTCTATGAACACAATAACCAACATGTCTAGGTATAACTTGGATACCTTGTTCATCAGATCCATAAAAGCTGCAGGACCATTACTTAATCCAAAATAGATAACCACAACTCATAGTGACCATATTGAGTTCTGAAGGCTATTTTCGGTATGTCACATTCTCTGACCCTAAGCTGATGATATCCCGATCTGAGATCTATCTTGGAGAAACAATTAGCTCCTTAAATCTGTTCGAACAAGTCGTCAATCCTGGGTAGGGGATACCTATTTTTGACTATGAATTTGTTCAGCTAACGATAGTCGATGCACATTCTGAGTGTATTGTCTTTCTTTTGCACAAACAACACTGGAGCACCTCACGGGGAAATATCGGGTCTGATAAGGCCCTTATCTAGAAGTTTTTCAGATGTTCCTTTAACTCCTTAAGCTCATATGGTGCCATTCTGTAAGGAGGAAAAGAGATGGGCTTAGTGTCTAGAAGAAGGTCTATGCCAAAGTCTATCTCCCACTTGGAAGGGACTCTGGAAAGATCTTTGGGAAAGACGTCAGGGAATTCACTAATGACTGCAACTGACTAGATAGTTAGGGTCTCGGAGATGGAACATATGTCCCTAACTAAGTGATAGATGCACCCTTTCGAAATCATCTTCTTTTCCGTAAGGCAAGAAATAAACCGACCCCTAGGCACTGATGCACTACTCTTCCATTCTAAGACTGGCTCATTGGAAAACTGAATCTTGATTACTATAGTTCTGCAATCGATTGAGGCTTAACTAAAATTTAACCAATCCATTCCAAGAATGAGGTCAAAGTCGACCATGTCTAGCTCTACTAGATCAACTGGAGTGACTTTACTCAATACTAAGACTGGGCAGTTTCTATACGCCCGGCTGGCTTTAACTGACTCACCAACTGGAGTAGAGATTGAGGACGGTTCTGAGAGGATTTCTGGATGGATATCAAACTAAACAACTATAAGGAGTCACGAATGAAAGTGTGGCTCCTGGATCTAGTAGTGCATAAATATCTAGATGGAAAAGTTGTAACATACCCGTGACCACGTCAGGTGAGTTCTCCTAATCCTAACGAGAAGAAAAGGCATAAAAATGGTTATGGCACTGACCGCCATCCGTACCTAAAACAGTACCTTGCTGAGTTGGGGGACCTACTGGGACTGCTGAGGTAGTTGACTGAGCCTTTCCCTATCCTGCTGATGGACAATATCTTAATTTATGACCTAGCTGACCACACCAAAAGCAACCATCTCTGCCTAAAAGGCACTCACTCAGATGGTTCTTGCCATATTTAGGACAAGTTGGAAATGAGCGGCTGCTGGAAACATGACTATGAGACAGAGAGCCTGATTTCGCACTCCTTTGGTCCTTTGGGGGCTTGAAAGAAGGTGCACTGGTAGTGTGCTGGAGGACTCTGCTACAGGTGACTACTGCCGCCTGACTTCTACTGGCCATATTCAAACTAGCCTGTTCTCACCCGTTTGTTCTCCCTCTCGATCTTCTTCAACTTATCTGCCTTAATCTGCTGTGCATGAATGATGAGACTAGAGAGGTCAATGTCTTTGATCAGCATCGCAGTTCTGTATTCCTTAAGCACCAAGTTTGAAACTCTATTTACAAATTTACGCATATGAGCCCTTGGCTTAGCATATTCTTACACTATCCTGTTATTCTGCCTCAGTTTCATAAATTCGGCAACCTTGGCCTCCCTCAATTCCCAAGAAAAGAATCTGTTGAGAAACGTTGTAGTGAACTAGTCTCACTCTACTGATCCTGCTTTGGTCAGCCTCCCCTCCTTCCGTTGTTTGTACCAAATCTGAGCCACCCCTTTCAACTGATAGGCAGCTAGGTCAGCACACTCTACGGAAGTAACACCCATGATTTGGGTAATCTTTTGCACCTCATCCATGAACTCCTGTGGGTCCTCTCCCACTTTAGATCCATGAAAAGCTAGAGGGTTCATTCAGGTGAAATCCTAAACCTTGGTAGTTGCTATAGACCCATTCACATTCACCAAGACAACTTGCTGGTTCACCTGGTTGGTCATAGCCTGGGCCAACAGCTGAATTGCCGCACGAAATTCTGTAGGGGACACTTGATCATCTTGAGGGGCTGTTGGAGCTGGTGGAGCAGGTTGGTTTGCATTCCCATTCCTCCTCTCGTTTCCTCATTTTAGAGGCAGTTATCATTGAAATGAATAGAGCACGAGTTAAGAGGACATTTCTGGGATTAAGCTCAACGCACAATAATAAGTATGAACAATAGGGAAATTTCCTAAGAATGCCTTGTAACTGCCCCCTCATAAGTGTGGCGGACTTCACACCCATGAAAAGGAGTCTACTCGACATGACATCCTAGAATACTCTAAATCTAGCTCTAATACCAAGTTTTTCACGATTCGAGTCTACACCTTGGACGCGACACGGTACTTGGTGCCACAAGTGACCACAAGCTAACCCATGGCTAAACATCGCACTAGCATACAGAATTAATATAGCGAAAACTAAAAATATAACTTAATAAACTGCTTCCTAATAAAAATAAATATCTGATAAGATACTAAAATTTATGTGACAGGCACAAAACATACATAACAATACTGTATTTGAAAGACATCTAAGATCTGGCGAGTTGCTAGGACAAGCCCCCCACTAACTCCAAAGTAATAATGATAAAGAAACTGAAATGAAGGAAAGTCTTGTCCTCAGATGATGAGAACTCACCATTGACTAATTCTGCTGAATCATCGGGGAACTACTGACAATGTTGACATTGGGTACCTATACCTGTATTATAATATGATACAACATGGAAAATATGCATTACTACTTTGAACGTACTGAGTATGCAAGAGGTAAGCAAAGAATACATAACTGAGCTGATATGACATCAAATGACCAACTATAAATTGATAAGTATTGTAATATAACTGTAATAATGTGAGTACAAGCACTTACTGATGATCATACACATGTCAAGAACTTTGAATAACTGAACTAAGATTGAATTGTACTAACAAAAGGTATGGTTCTATATCGTGAGAGCAACTATAACCGATAAGTAACCACAACTAAATATGGAGTCCAATATATACCCCTCATTAGAGAAGGCCCACTATACCTTGCTAGTGTATAGTAGCTGAACTGGGTAATCATTGTTAGATGCCTATTCGGGCTAAACCTATGGTGGCAACATAGTACTATGAACCTGGGTGTGCTTAACCCCGGTCCGCTCGATGCTAAGTCCTACTCCCACAAAAAATCCTAACTATGACTACTAGGTTGATATCTCAAAACTGATGTCCTAGACAAAGTTAGGGATACCTATCTGGAAGTACCCTGAGAGTCTAAAGGGCCTGATAACTGGAAACTAGTGTTCTAAGACTGGCCAGAGCTGCTTTGTCTGAAAGTGTTGTAGCCGTCTAAAGAACAACCTGTTAACTAATACTAGGGAGTTTTACTAAACCCCTGAAGAACTAACTATAGTTGAACTGATTAGCTGATATTACTGAAAATACTGAAAAGGCTAATTGTAATATTCCAGAAGTGCCTAAGACTAGACTCGGGATCATAAATGAAATGTAGCAAAAAAATCTAAAATTCTTCTCAGGACGGCTCATTGTATGGGTCGTTGAGGGGTCTAACGACTCGTTTGAAGTTCCCATGGTGAGAAGCTGCAGAATAGGACTAGGGAGTAACGGGTCTCAGAAAGACCCGTTGGTTGTTGCAACGAGTCGTTGGATGGGTGTCGTTGCGAGGTTGATCTTGATCAGGGAGGAAGTAACGATTCATGGAATGACTCCTTTGTTCAAACCACAGGTCGTAGTATGGTCTTGTTGGAAGGTTTTTGAAAAAGGGACAATGGTGATAACGGATGGTTGCCACGAGTCGTTGGTACTGGGTTCGAATTGTGGAACCTGTCATGGTATAGGTTTGGGTCTGGTAAATAGAGTGAATCAACGGGGGGGTAACAGTCCGTGGGAGCCATTACCAGTCCATTGTGACGCTCGTTGTCGCTAGCTGTGTAGTTTTCCTAGAAATTTTAGTAAGGGTATTTTAATCATTTCTAAGACCTAGGGTCCTAAACTACATTATTTTGAGCTCTGAATAGTGTGTTTTATGGGGGTAAGTTAATTCTAAGTATCCCCACTCCATGCATGCAACCTAGATCCTTCCTTGAAGATCAAGTTGGAGAGATTTCATCAAATTCTCTCCAATTCCCTTGGAGTTTTCAAGTAGGTATGTGAATTTGATTTACCCAGGTATGTGAGGCTATGAATGGGAGTTTATTTTTCTCTCATGCCCTAAATTTCTCACAATTCTATGAATTCAATTCTAAATTGATGTTTCATGATCTATGATGTTTATCCCAATCTTTGTGAATTTCTCTATTATCTATCTATGGGTCAATTCCCTTCATGTATCAAATCATGTTTTATGATTAACGGGTAGATTTTATAACTATTTCAATTATAAATTTATAGATTTCAATTTTCATTTAATTATTCCCAATTATGTATATTTCATGAAAAGTCAAGTTATGATTTTATTATGATCTTGATTTTATTTAGCCCATTACGATTTATGATTTATGATATGAATTCTCTCAAACGCTCATCATGAATTTATGAATAGCAAGTATATCAATGTTTTACAAGTGTGCATGGGTTTCATGATTTATGGATTTTATGACTCTTGGCCACTTATGGGCCCTTATTCATGGCCAATCATGTATTTCAAGTATGATCAAGTATGTTATGTTATAATTGGCCATGCACTTTATGAATGATTCATGATTAGTATATGAGCCATGTGCTTATTTTTGAGAGTTGTGTCTAGCACTGAGTAGCCCGGCGTTCAAAGGACTACACCGGTATCTCAGAACTACATATCACCATAGGTTTATATACCCAAATGTTAATGTTACTGGATCCCAATGATATCACATAATGCACATCCCTTGCCTGGAAAGCTTGGGACGGCTCTACCCACTTGAGCGAGATAATTGGGGCATCATGTAAGCTCTATCATGATGGTATCGGTTATGATGAGTCATCCCATTGTTCCTCATGTTTTATGCATGGTGATATTTATTTTACTTTATCTCAAGTCAAGTTTAATGTAGTTTTTCTCTTATGATTATGATTATGACTGATTTATGAACGTTTTGAAAACCTTGAGCCCTTTTGTTACATTATGAGATTTATGTTATGATCATGTTGTCCTGATCTTATGAACTCTTATGTATTATTAATTGTCTATTTTACTTACTTTGCATACTCAGTACATTCCAAGTACCGACTGCATACTCTACCCTGTATTATTTCATGATACAGGTCTGAGGGATCAGTCTCAGCATCATTATTAGCCCCTGCTTCCCTCTCTGACCTGTCCAGCTAATGTTGGTGAATCCTCATCCTTTGAGGACATTCAGTCATTTATAGTTTATTATGTTCCTTTCAGTTTCAGATTTTGTCGAGCTACTTGGGGGTGTCGTCCCATCAACTCATTAGTTATGTTAAAGGCTTTCAGACATTATGTAGAGATTAGCTTATCGTTGTTAATTTAGTTTTAGCTTGATACTTATGTATGTAGACTTAAGCTATGATAATTATGTTGATCTTCCATTTTATTATGTTAAGGTTAGACGTTATGTTCATACCATGGGCCAACTTGGAGCCTCTCGGGGTTTCTTGTCCATTTCTCAATCTGAGTCTACGTTCAGGTCATGACAAACTTGGTATCAGAGCAGTAGGTTTTAAAGTGTCCTAGAGTGTCTGAAAGCCGCATTAAGTAGAGTCATTTTCATGAGTGTGAAGTGTGTCACACTTATGATGAAGAGGCTACGAGATATTTAGGAAATGTTCCCTTCTTTCATGTTCTATGTTGTGCGATGAAATGTCTCTCTATCCTTCTAACTCATGCTATACATATTTGTAGAATCATGCCTCCTCGCTAAGTTAACGAAAGAAGAAACAAAAATGGAAATGGCCACGAGAATGGCAATGGAGATGGGCACAAGTGGGCTCCACCATCCCATAAGGAGAACGTACCCGAGTAGGTTGCCCACGCTGAGTTTAGGGAAGCTATATAGATTCTAGCTCAGGCCTTGACCACCTAGGTCAATTAGCAGGCAGTAGCGCATGTCACTCAGAACGGGAATGCGGCGGCAAGTGTCAGAGATTTTCTAAGGATGAACCCTTCAGAGTTTCTTGGGTCAAAGGTGGATGAGGATCCATATGAGTTTATTGATGAGATTCTGAAGATCACCCTAATCATGGGGGTGACTAGAGAGGAGTGCACCGATCTAGCCTTGTATCAGTTGAAAGGGGTTGAGCACATTTGGTTTAAGCAATGGAAGGATAGCAGGGCAGCTGAAGCAGGCCCTATTGGTTGGGAGGAGTTTCATGTCGCATTTCTAAATCGGTTCTTCCCTCGTGAGATGATGGACATTAAAGCAGCTGAATTTGTGAACCTGAAGCAAGGTAACATAACAGTACAGGAGTATTCTTTAGAGTTTACTCGATTGTCGCAATATACACTAGAGCTAGTGGCTGATCAGAGAGCTCGGGAGAGCAGGTTTGTTCATGGAGTGGCGGACTACTTGGACGAGGATCGTAGGATCGCCATGTTTTATCAGGATATTGATTTTTCTTGGATGATTTTGCACACCCAGCGGATGGAGGCAGTGCATATGAGAGAGAGAGAGAGGCCAAGAGGGCCAAGACAGACAGTTATGGGTTCTCTTAGCAGAGATCGGGATGCGGACATTGCTAGTAGTCTTATCATAGGTTATTAGCTCCAGCACCATCATCGTCCAGTGCCCCATCCAGACCACGAGGTGATTAGAGGAGCAGGTCCTCAGGTTTGAGGGACCAGAGCACATGCAGATAGACTGCACCGTTTCATCCTGGGGAAAGTGTGGCAAGAGTCATACATGAGAGTGCTTGATGGGATTGGATATCTATTTTGGGTGTGTTAGATCTGGCCATATGCACCGGGAGTGTCCCTTGGCTAGACAGAGTGATAGTAGAGGCCGTGCTCAGGCTACCAGATCAGTAGCAGCACTAGCACGCCTAGCCCAACAGGGAGCTTCCACTAGTGTAGGTGGCGGCCAGTTCTAGAATAGGTTTTATGCCCTTGCATCCCGCCAGGAGTAGGAGACTTCACCAGATGTTGTTACCAATACGTTACGGGTATTCCACCTTGATGTATATGCATTGTTAGATCCAGGGGCTACTTTATCTTTTATGAGGCCCTATGTTTCTAGTAGTTTCCGAGTTGGTCCTGAGATTTTATCAAAACCCTTCTTAGTCTCTGCTCCACATGGTGATTCATTTATAGCTAGACGGGTATATAGAAATTTCCCTTTCGAAGTCCTTTAGAAAGTCAATTCAACAGATCTAGTGGCGTTAGCCATGACAGATTTTGAAGTTATCTTTGGAATGGATTAGTTACACGCATGTTATGCCTCAGTCAATTGTAGAACCCGTGCAGTAGAGCACAGATTTTCCGGTGAACCAGTCTTAGAGTAGAAGAGTAGCTTAATTGTGCCTATAGGTTGCTTCATTTCCTACCTTAAGGCCAAAAATATGATTTCTAAGGGTTGCGTGTACAGCCTAGATAGGGTTAAGGATGCTTCATCCGAGACCCCGACTATCCAATCAGTACCTGTAATGTGTGAGTACCCAAAAGTTTTTCCTGATGATTTATCAGGAATTCCTCCTGAGTGGGAGATTGATTTTGGTATTGACCTTCTTCCCGATACGTAGCCTATATTTATTCCTCCTTACAGAATGGCTCCATATAAGCTAAAGGATTTGAAGGAGCAGTTTAAGGATCTTTTAGACAAGGGTTTCATCAGACCGAGCAAATTCCCGTAGGGTGCACCGGTTGTCTTTGTCCACAAAAAGGACGGTTCCCGTCGGATGTGCATTGATTATCGCCAATTTAACAAAGTTACTATCAAGAACAGGTATCCTCTCCCCAAGACTAATGATTTGTTTAACCATCTTCAAGGTGCTAAGTGCTTTTCAAAGATAGACCTCAGGTCCGGATACTATCAGCTCAAGGTTCGGGAGTGTGACATCCCGAAGATAGCCTTTAGGACTCGGTATGGTCACTATGAGTTTGTAGTTATGTGTTTTGTACTAACGATTTCTCCTATAGCTTTTATAGATTTGACGAACAGGGTGCTCAAGCCATACTTGAACATATTTGTGATTGTGTTCATAGATGATATTCTTATATACTCGCGGAGCGAGGAGGAGGATGCCACTCATTTGAGGGTAGTTCTACAGACCCTTAAGGATCACCAATTGTATGCTAAGTTCAGTAAATGTGAGTATTAGTTAAACTTTGTGGCATTTTAAGGTCATGTGGTATCAAGTGAGGGTGTACAGGTAGACTCTCAAAAGATAGAAGCGGTGAAGAATTGCTCTAGACCGGTGAATTCTTTGGATATCAGGAGCTTCTTAGGTTTAGATTGTTATTATAGGAGATTTTTTGAGGGGTTTTCATCCATTGCAGCCCCGTTGACTAGGTTGATGCAGAAGAAGATGAAGTTTCAATGGTCGGAGGCTTGTAAGAAGAGCTTCCAAGAGTTGAAGACTCGACTCACCTCGACACCAGTGTTAATCCTAATTGAGGGTACCGATGGATTTGTGGTGTATTGTGACACTTCGAGGATCGGCCTTTATTGTGTATTGATACAACATGATAAGGTTATAGAATATGCTTCCAGGCAGTTGAAGGTCTATGAAAAGAACTACCCGACTCATGATCTTGAATTGGCGCTGGTGATGTTTTCCTTAAAGATTTGGAGACACTATCTATACGGGGTCCATATGGATGTGTTTATGGACCACAAAAGCCTATAGTACGTGTTCACCCAGAAGGATCTAAATGTACGTTAGAGAAGGTGGTTAGAGCTATTGAAGGACTATGATATGAGTGTCCTTTATCATCGGGGAAAGGCCAATGTGGTAGTAGACGCTCTTATCAGGCTTCCATGGAGAGTGTACCTCATGTAAATGAGGAAAGGAAAGAGTTAGTAAAGGATGTGCACCGACTTGCATGGCTAGGAGTTCATCTGGTTGGTTCGACGAATGGTGGTGTCATTTTTCAGAAAGGATTAGAATCATCTTTGGTGACCGATGTTAAGGCTAGACAAGACAATGATCCTATTTTGGTGAAGTTGAAGGAAATGGTTCAGAATCAAAAGGCCGATGTTTTCTCCCAAGGGGGAGATGTTGTACTTCGATATCAGGGTCATTTGTATGTACCGAATGTTGGTGACTTGAGGGAGTGGATGTTGCATGAAGCTCATGGTTCCAGATACTCTATACATCCAGGTGCCACCAAGATGTACCGTGACCTACAAGAAGTCTATTAATGGAATGACATGAAGAAGGACATAGCAGAGTTTGTGGCTAAGTGTTCGAACTGTCAGCAAGTGAAGGTTGAGCACCAGAGACCAGGGGGTGTGCTTCAGGACATTAGCATCTCTACTTGGAAGTTGGAGGAAATCAATATGTATTTCATTACGGGGTTGCCTCGAACACTCCGACAGTATGACTCTATTTGGGTGGTTGTGGACAGGTTGACTAAAGTAGCTCATTTCCTACCAGTCAAAAGTACCAATCTAGTGGAGGATTATGCTAAGTTATACATTTGGGAGTTAGTTTTGTTGCATGGAGTGCCATTGTCCATCATATTAGGTAGAGGTACTCAGTTTACCTCCCAATTTTAGAGATCATTTCAAAAGGGACTTGGTACCCAGGTTAATCTTAGCACAACATTTCACCCGTAAACAGATGGTCAGGCAAAGTGGACCATTCAGACTTTGTAGGATATGTTGAGAGCATATGTAATTGATTTCAAGGGTAGTTGGGATGATCATTTGCCTCTCATTGAGTTTGCATACAACAACAGCTACTATTCCCGCATTCAAATGACTCAGTTTGAGGCTCTTTATGGGCGAAGCTGTAGGTCACCTATTGGTTGGTTCAAGGTCGGTGAAGCTGCAACGACAGGACCGGATTCAGTCCATGAGGCCATGGGGAAAGTTCAGTCTATAAGGGACAGGTTGAAAATTGCTCAGCGTCATCAAAAGTCCTATGTGGATGTGAGGGAGAGGGAGCTTGAGTTTGAATTTGATGATTGGGTGTTTTTGAAGGTATCCCCCATGAAGGGAGTAATGAGGTTCGAAAAGAAAGGGAAACTTAGTCTCTATTATGTTGGTCCATACCGGATTGTGAAACGGGTTGGCAAGGTAGCATATGGGTTGGAATTGCCCTCAGAATTAGCTTGAGTTCATCCCGTTTTCCATGTATCACTCTTGAAGAGGTGTTTAGGTGATCCAACTCTATTATTTCTAGTGGACAGTGTTGGTGTGAGAGATAGCCTTAGTTATGAGGAGGTTTCAGTATAAATACTTGATCGTCAGGTTCAAAAGCTAAGAAACAAGGAGGTAGCCTCAGTCAAGGTTTTGTGTAGGAATCAGCATGTTAAGGAGGCTACTTGGGAAACTGAAGCAGATATGATGGCTAAATACCCATATCTATTCCCTTCCGGCTCAATTTTAGCTTGAGGTATCAGTTTTCTTCCCAGTACTCTATTCAGTTTCATGTTCAGGTCATGTTTCCCTAGTTTCCTTCATGACAATGTATGTATGTGTGTTTTATGAATTCAATTCAGGCATGTATTCTAGTCCGGAGTCAGTCACTCCATCAGTTTTTAGCTTAAATGTTCAGTATTTGGTTATTATAGTTATATCTCCTAGCTTTTCAGTATGTTTACCCATATTCGAAGATGAATGTTCTCAAAGGGGAGATATTGTAATACCTTGGAAGTGCCTAAGACTAGACTCGGGATCTGAAACAAAATGTAGCAGAAAAATTTGAATTTTTTCTCAGGATAGCTTGTTGTACGGGTCGTTGGTGGGTCTAACAACCCATTGGAAATGCCCTTGGTGAGAAGCTACAACATCAGACTAGGGAGTAACGGGTCTCAAAATGACCCATTGGTGGTTGTAACAAGTCATTGGATAGGAGTCGTTGTGAGGTTGGTCTTTTCGTGGTATGGTCCCGTTGGAAGAATTCCGAAAAAGGGATAGTGGTGATAATGGATGGTTGCCACGAGTCGTTGAAACTGGGTACCACTCATGGAACCTGTCATGCTAACAGGTCTGGGTCTGGTAAATGGGGTGAACCAACAAGGGGGGTAACGGTCCGTTGTGACGCTTGTTCCCGTTGGCAGTGCAGTTTTTTCAGAAACTTCATTAAGGGTATTTTCATCATTCCTAAGCCCTAGGGTCCTAAACTACGTCATTTTATGATCTGAATAGTGTGTTTTACGGGGGGTAAGTTTATTCTAAGTATCCCCACTCCATGCATGCAACCTAGAGCCTTCCTTGAAGATAAGGTTTGAGAGATTTCATCAAATTCTCTCCAATTCCCTTAGGGATTTCAAGTAGGTGAGTGAATTTGATTTACCTAGGTATGTGAGGCTATCAATAGGAGTTCCTTTCACTTTCATGCCCTAATTTCTCTCAATTCTATGAATTTTAATTCTATATTCAAGTTTCATGATCTATGAGGTTTATCTCAATCTTTGTGAATTTCTCTATAATCTATCTATGGGTCGATTCCCTTCATGTATCAAATCATGTTTTATGATTTATGCGCATATTTTATAACTCTTTCAAGTATAAATTTATGGATTTCAACTTCCATTTAATTATTCCCAATTATGTATATTCCATGAAAAGTCAAGTTATGATTTCCTTATGATCTTGATTTTACTTAGCCCATTACGATTTATGATTTATATATGAATTCTCTCAAATGATCATCATGAATTTATGAATAGCAAGTATATCAATGTTTTACAAGTATGCATGGATTTCATGATTTATGGATTTATGACTCTTGGCCACTTATGGGCCCTTATTCACGGCCAATCATGTATTTCAAGTATGATCAAATATGTTATGTTATAATTGGCCATGTACTTTATGACTGATTCATGATTATGATATGAGCAATGTGCATGTTTTTGGGAGCAGTGTTTAGCACCAAGTAGCCTGGAATTCAAGGACTACATTGGTGTCTCAGAACTACATATCACCATAGGTTTATATACCCAAATGTTAATGTTACTGGATCCCTAGGATGTCACATAATGCACATCCCTTTCCTGGCAAGCCTGGGACGGCTCTACCCACTTGAGCGAGATAGTTTGGGCATCATTTAAGCTCTATCATGATGGTGTCGGTTATGATGAGTACTCCCATTGTTCCTCATGATTTACGCATGGTTATGTTTACGTTACTTTGGCTCAAGTCACGTTTAATAAAGCTTTTCTCCAACGATTATGATTATGTTTTGAAAACCTTGAGCCCTTATGTTACATTATGAGATTTATGTTGTGATCATGTTGTCCTACTCTTATGAACTCTTATGTATTTTTAATTTTCTATTCTACTTACCTCGCATAGTCAGTACATTTCAAGTACTGACCGCATACTCTATGTTGTATTGTTTCATGATATAGGTCCGAGGGATCAGTCTCAGCTGCATCATTAGCCCCTGCTTCCCTCTCTAACTTGTCCGGCTGGTGTTAGTGAGTCCTCATCCTTCAAGGATGTTCAGTCATTTATAGTTTATTATGTTCCTTTCAGTTTCAGACTTTGTCAAGCTAGTTGGGGATGCTATCCCATTAGCTCATCAGTTATGTTAGAGGCTTTCAGACATTATGTAGAGATCAACTTGTCGTTGTTGATTCAATTTTAGCTTGATACTTATGTATGCAAACTTCCGCAATGATAATTATGTTGATCTTCTATTTTATTATGTTGAGTTTAGATGTTATTTTCATGTCATGGGTCGACTTGGAGCCTCTCATGGTTCCTTATCCCGTGTCTTGATCTGGGTCTACGTTCGGGTTGTGACACCAACTTTCGATAGAGACTGAATTATCGTTTAAACTGACTGAAAAGTCACATGACAGTCAGAACATGGAGACTTAAGAATTTACAGAGTTAAGCAACAATTGTATTTAGAACATGCTGAAACACTCAATTCACTATATTCAAAGAAATTAGGGCTAAAATAATATAATTTCATATAAGGAGATAATGATCAGAAGTATAGCTACCAACAACCTTTAATAGTCAAGAAAATTATAGCAAAAAGGAATCCATAATTTACTAAAGAACGAACCCTAACTATGAACTTCAGGGCTAGAATTGATAAGCATTTCAGAAGAGTCTTAGTCACAAGGGAAGAACAATTCCCTTGTTGAATTCCCACATACCTGGAGTCGAATTTCTTGGGAAGAACTTGGAGAATCTAAGAAGAACTTGGAGTACTAAACCTAGTTATTCTCCAAGTTATTCCTAGACCAATCTGTCCGGTCACTGATGATTGCTCTAGGAGTACTAAGCCTAGCAAATATGTGCTTCTACAGAAATTTTAACACCCATAACTTCCTAAGACTAGCTTGGAAATTTAAGAGTTTATTCTATAGAAAACTGGCAAAATTGCCTTAGTATGAGTCATAGTATTTCCCATACAATCAAGGTACAAGTCGTACCATTACTCGTGACTGAGAGGATGGTGAAGATTAGGAAATAAGGTTTGAGGGACCATGACTTAATGTTACAGATCGTACAAGGGAGGTACAGATGGTACATGCTGAAACATTCAATTCACTATATTCAAAGAAACTAGGGCTAAAATAATATAACTTCATATAGACTAATCTGTCCGGTCACTGATGAGGGCTTTCAAGTTTTCTTCTTAGATTCTCAAAGTTCTTCCCAAGAAATTCGACTCCAGGTATGTGTGAATTCAACAAAAGAATTGTTCTTCCCTTGTGCCCAAGACTCTTCTGAAATGCTTATCAGTTCTAACCCTGAAGTTCATAGTTAGGGTTCGTTCTTCAGTAAATTATTGATCCTTTTTGCTATAATTTTCTTGACTATTAAGGGTTTTTGGTAGATATACTTCTGATCATTATCTCCTTATATGAAATTATATTATTTTAGCCCTAGTTTCTTTGAATATAGTGAATTGAGTGTTTCAGCTATGTACTATCTGTACCTCCCTTGTACGATCTGTAACATCAAGTTGGGGTCCCTCAAACCTTATTTCCTAATCTTCACCATCCTCTCAATCACGAGTAATGGTACGACTCGTACCTTGATTGTATGGGAAATACTATGACTCATATTGAGGCAATTTTTCCAGTTTTCTACAAAATAAACTCTTCAATTTCCAAGCTAGTCTTAGGAAGTTATGGGTGTTAAAATTTCTGTAGAAGCACATATTTGCTAGGTTTATTACTCCTAGAGCAATCATCAGTGACCGCACAAATTGGTCTAGGAATAACTTGGAGAATAACTAGAGATTCGAATTTCTTGCGAAAAACTTGGAGAATCATTAGTGACCGGACAGGTTTAGTATTCCTCAATCAAGTGGACAGATAGAAGTGTCTAAGAGGGAGATAAAGACTATTCTGGCCAAAATGGTGAATACCAACCGGACAGATAGGTCTAGGAAGCTCAATGATGCGCTTTGGGCATATTGAACAACTTATAAAACCCCCATTGGCTCATCTCCATATTGCTCGTGGGCAAAATAGCATGTCCGAGTGATGCTTTATAACTTAGTTTAGTCTTGTTTATCTAATTATTTATATACATTTTCATGTGATTTTATATAAATGTGAATATATGTACTAACCAACATGATTAGTCCTTCTTTTTGTAGAATTAAAATGAATTTGAGGAACTAATTTAGAAGTTGGTGAAGTAGAAGAATGGAGTCGGGAGAAAATTACAAAAGTCAGCAAAGAAGCATGCCTTGGCAAGGCTAGCCGCGCCAGGCAGCGTGCCGCGCCCAACGCCATGCCACGCCAATGTCAGGCGCGAGAGGAAGGCAGCAAGAAGGAGAGCATCCTACGCGCTAGCGCCGTGCCACTCCAGGCGACCTGCGCGCCAGCGCCGTGTCACGCCTGCCATCACACTGCACGAGCAACATGCCACGCTAGCCATCGCATCAAGCCTCGGCATATTGTCATCCTAAGGCGATTTCCAGTGTGCATCCGTGTTACCTCCATGTCACGGAGGCAGTGCTCCGCGATACACTCCGTGACACGGAGCCATTCCACGACAGGCATAATTTTTCATAATTCTCATTTACTATAAATAGGTCCCTTAGCTCCTAAAATCATTTTGTCACGACTTTATTCTGAAAAACCACCTAGGAGTGAAGGGAGAAGTGGGAGAACTCACCTAGGGTTCATCAATTTTATCTTCTCCTCTATCAAGTCATGTAAGTATGTTACTTTAACAATGTTTTCTTGTAATTTTACGAACTTGAATGGCTAGAACCCTTCCTCTAGGGTTGAATCCATGAGTATGATTGTGTTTTTACGAATTTGTGTTGGAATTAAGTTATTGATTGTTGTTTTGTCTTGCATTCTTGATTATGGTTGGTTTTTATGATTTATCACCATGAAAACACACACGTTAAACTTAGGCAAATGCTTGAGAAAGCAAACCTAGGGAAGAACATAAGAATGTAATAGGCAAGTTCTTGTCTTTTGATAAGATTTTGTGGTTAGGATAGAAATATACCTAATACCTTGCTTGGTTGCTAAAATGGGAAGAGGGAAAGACACCGGCTTAGAATTGTCACTCCACCACTCGAAGAAGTAGTTGTGAAGCTAAGTTTGGTTAAATGGTTGGAGGTACGAAAGGGTCTTAATCAATGGCATAACCCTATAAACCACATCCACGTAGTTAATTGCCCACGAACTAGAATTAGCATCCTCGCTCTCAATGTAGTAGTGAGGCTAGTTTGTCGTGTTTAGAGGCTCGGAAGGCCATGAACATGCAATTCTAACTATGTGAGACGACAATTGATAGTTTCATACTTAAACCATTGCAAATCGTAGTATCGCATGATTATCCGGCTTTAACTCTCTGTTGCTCCTTTAATGAATTTAGAATATTTCGTTGACCACATTTAGACTTAATTAAACTCTATCAAAAACTTTTATAATCAACACTTGCGGAAGTTAATATCACACTTGAACTTGATAGTTAGCTGAATTGGTCCAGTCCCTGTGGGTTCGACATCCGGCTCTTAAAAAGGGCCATTATATTACTTGTATGACCCATACACTTGCGGGCACATCAAGTTTTTGGGTCCGTTGCCGGGGACTCGACGAAGTTTAGATAATTTATCTGTTTTTGTGTGATTTTCAAATTTCCTTAAGTGTTGAGAAACTTGGTCTTAGTCTGACTTATTGCAGGTGATAGGTTGTCTTGCCGAGCTGGCTAAGAATAGAGAGCTTGTGGAACCGTTGCTTGAACCTGAACGTCAAATCCATTTGCGAAGGAGAGTAGCTCTTGAGCAAAAGCTGAAAGGACTTCAAGAAAAGGTACAACAACAACCACCCGTAGGACAAACACAATTGTCACCGGAAGCAATGGCAGCTAGACCAGTTTGCGAAGTGGCAATCCCACAAGCGACTAATGTGAACTCTAGTATCCACAAACCGGAGTATGGAGGGAACTTTGAATTGAAGAAGAACATGGTGCTGCTATTACATTCTAGTGGTCAATTTACTGGGATGGCACATGAGGACCCACAGCAGCACTTACAGAACTTTCTTGAGATTAGTGACACGTTTGTCCCCACCGATGTGTCCATAGATTATGTCCGACTTACCCTCTTTCCATTTTCACTGTTGGGAGAGGCAAAGAAGTGGTTGAAAGCTGAGCCACTAAACTCCATAACTTCGCGGAATGATTTGGCAAAGAAGTTCCTTATCAGATTTTTTCCTTCAGGCAAAACTGCAAAGTTGAGAAGTGAAATACTAAGTTTCAAGCAGAGGCCTGATGAGAATTTGTATTTGTCTTGGGAAAGATTCAAGTCATTATTGAGAGATTGTCCCCATCACCATCAATCAAATGAAGTGCTGGCTCATACCTTTGTAGAAAGTCTAGACCCACACACTAAAATATTACTAGACTCTGCATCGGGGGGGGGGGGGGGGGGCAAGCCTTGGAGAAGACTTATGATGAGCTGTACACTTTTTTGAACAGAATTTCTCAGGGAAATCTAGAGTGGCACAGCGAGTCATCGATAGGGGCAGGAAAGAGATCAGGGTTGATAGAGGTTGATGGTATGAATGCCTTGGCGGCGCAGTTAGCTTCGTTCCACCATCAGATGATGACTCAGTTCAATAAACCGAGTATGAATCAACAACAGGGCCAGGTTAATGCAGTTCAGCAAGCACCAAGTTGGTGTGAAATTTGTGGTAATAATTGGCACAATGCAGAATCTTGTGGAGCCAATCCGGAATCAATCAATTTTGTTGGGAATGTGCAGTGGAACAATCCGAATTTTGGAAACAACTACAACAGAAATTGGCAGTGCCACCCGAATTTTTCTTGGGGTGGAAACCAAAAGCAAAGTTATCAACAACCTCAACAGCAACAGCATCAGCAGAATAGGCAGAATGATGGCCAGTTGAGCAGCAACATTGAGGAAACATTGCAGAAAAACATGGAGACCCATACTCAGTTAGCAGAAAATCAGGCGAGGATGGCAACAGACTTAAAGAATCAGCAAGTGGCCACCCGAAATCTTGAAAAACAAATGGGTCAGATAGCAACTGCTCAAAACATGAGATCGCAAGGGGGATTACCAAGTGACACAGATCCTAACCCCCGGCAGGTCAATGCCATCAGTTTGAGAAGCAGTAAGCAATTAGATGATGCAGTGCCCAAAGAGAAGAGAAATGAGATGCAGCTGAAGTTGGTTAGACTAGGACCATCCAATGACAAGGGAGAAAATCAGAGTGCTGTGCAACAAAATGCACAATCATTATTGCAGCCAGCACAAAGACCACCACCACCATTCCCTCAGAGATTCAGAAAGAGCAAGGAGGAGGAATGCTTCAAAAAGTTCTTTGAGATTTTCAAAGAACTTCACATAAATTTGCCTCTTATTGATGTTTTGCAGGGAATGCCCAAGTATGCTAAATACTTGAAAGACGTGATGGCAAAAAAAGTCAGATTGGTGGATGTCCAGATGGTAGCACTGATTGAGGAATGCAGTTACAGGGTATTGAGTAAAATTCCAAAAAAGCTCAAAGACCCAGGGAGTTTTACCCTCCCCATACAAATTGGTAAAGCTGAGGTGCTACGAGCTTTGTGTGATCTAGGGGTATCAGTTAATCTAATGCCCCTATCTTTATTTAATACCCTGGGGTTGGGAAAAATGAGGCCAATAAGGTTGATGCTGCAACTGGCGGATAAGTCGCGAGTGGCACCTGATGGAATAATACAGGACCTTCTCATCAAAGTGGGTAAGTTTATTATACCTACTGATTTTATTATCTTAGATTTTCATGTTGATGACCAGGTACCCTTAATCTTGGGATGGCCATTCTTGGCCACCGGAGGAGCGGTAATTGACTTGAGAGCAGGGACCCTGAAAATGAGGGTCGAAGATGAAGAAGAAATCTTCCGAGTATACCAAGAAATGAACCCATCCACACACTACAGAAACCTTTGTATGGTTAGTGTGTTGTCAGAGGATGAGTGTGGGGTGGGGGATTCATCAGGTCCATGGCCAAAGGTAATGACAAGTGTTCAGCCCGAGTCTGATAAAGGGCTTCAGAGTGTGAAGAAGTTAGAGGAAGAAAGGAACAGAGTGGAGGCTGTTTCCTCTAAAAATCAAAAGAAAAGGAGATGGGTCTCAAACGAGAACTCAAGTATGAGGATGTCCTGAAAAGGATAGTCCACATCGTGCCGCAATGTAAAATAAAGCGCTGCTTGGGAGGCAACCCAAGAGTACCAAAGGTACAAATTGTGATTTTTTTATTGGTGGTGATTTTGTTATTTTCAACATGTTTGTGTTTTTGGCAGAAAATTAAGCACAAATGGAGGGGAAGTCTGAGTACCCGTGGAAGAGGAAGTTAAAAAGCATGGAATGGAAGAAGTGTAGGGTCAAACACCACACCTATGAAAACTTGAAGAAGAGCATGTTGTTAGCTAGGCATAGAGGCTCAGGGAGTATTTCTTACGCTTTTTAATTTTAATTTGATGCTATGGGGACATAGCATGATTCAAGTGCGGGGTGAGGAAAATTTCAAAAAAATTTGTGCTTAACAATTTTTGGTGAATGTGTAATGCTTGTGAGAAATATTTGAAAAAAAAATTGTTTTTGAATTAAGCATGACTTCACCACCCGTTGGTTTTTCTTTTCGGTTCTTTTCCGACGGGGGGGGGGGGGGGTCTTTGAACCGAGGAATAAAAATTTTTCTTTGGTAGTCATAGATAGAGACTATTTTCGACGATGGATGGATGACGACCGTCTTGAGGAAAATTAGTCAATAGGTTTTGGTTATTGAACCCGTAGCTAATTGATGGCTTGATGTTCTTGTTATGTTCTACACATGATTGTAAGATACAAGTGTGGTTAGTGTTGAAGCATGTAAGAAGTGTATAACTATGTTTGAGACACTTAGGCTCGTGAATTTGACTCAATGTGATTGAAGCTTAATTCTGAATTCTTGTGATTAGCTGAGTAAGAGTCTGTTGAATGAGTTTTGAATTGGGCATGTGCTGAGAGTGTAAGGTTTTTGAATATTCCGTGTTATTGTGGAATGTCTAGAACTTGCCTGGTGTGTATAAAAAATGAAATGAAGGATGTGAATTGTAGGAGATGATTTAGGCATCTCTTTGAATGAACCTAAATGTTATCCCTCACTTTACCTACCTTGAATATTTAATCCTAGTTAGCCCCATTGAGCCTTGGGCCTATTCTTTGATAGCTACAACATAATCTTAATCCTTTTTTATTTCATTAGCCTTGAATTTGATCCAAAACTCCTAAGTGCGTAAGAAAAAAATAATCCGGAAGAGTGAAGGAGTGAGAAACTGGAAAAAGGAGGAAAAGTAGCAAGTTGTAAAAGTTGAGAAAAGGACAAAGGTGCACTTGTGTGAAAATGGTTGATTATTAGTAAGGAGTAAGAAAATAAATGAATGAAAAAAATTGCTTAAGTACTCCTTACTACTAAGCTGAGTGTGCTTAAAGAAAGGGGAACAAGAAGAAAAAAAATTCAGGATTGAAAAGAATGAGGGTGAAGTAAGAGAAGAGATATCCTTAATGAAGGGTGAAGTTATTAAAAGCGCTTGGGGAAGATAATCACTATTACTGGCCATAACAGTACCTTCCCGTCCCTTAGCTTACATTACAAACCATTAAGTCCTACTTGATCTTACGTTCATACATCCTGAAATTAGTGGAGTAAAACACTAAGGGCAAGCTTATGGGTCACTACATGATGCATGTGAATTCTTTGTGAGAGCGAGCTTAATTTTATTCATTTACCCATACATGTGGTGATTTAAAAATTTTTTTTTGTGAAAATGGGTAACTCTCATGTTGTAAGGGCACATGTTTTATGAGAGATAACATTCATGTCGGATTTCTTGATCGGTTGATTTGCATGAGTTTGCTAAGGTTGAGAGTCGATTCATGAGGTTAAGAAGTCTTAACGGAGTTGTATATCATTCCATTGATTAAATCGTGCATGCTCTATTTGTAACTTGCTATCTTACATAGTAACTATAGTCGTAGCTTGAATTGTTTTGCTAAATTAGCTGTGTGTGAGTCTTCATGTGCATGAGATGTAAAAGGTTTGTTCAAGGACAAACAAGGCTTTAAGTGTGGGGTAGGTGATCGTGGGCAAAATAGTATGCCCGAGTGATGCTTTATAACTTAGTTTAGTCTTGTTTATCTAATTATTTATATACATTTTCATGTGATTTTATATAAATGTGAATATATGTACTAACCAACATGATTAGTCCTTGTTTTTGTAGGTTTAAAATGAATTTGAGGAACTAATTTAGAAGTTGGTGAAGTAGAAGAATGGAGTCGGGAGAAAATTACAAAAGTCGGCAAAGAAGCATGCCTTGGCAAGGCTGACCGAGCTAGGCAGCGTGCCACGCTATGCGTGTGCCGCGCCCAGCGCCGTGTCACGCCAATGCCAGGCGCTAGAGGAAGGCAACAAGAAGGCAGGCATCCTGCGCGCTAGCGCCGTGCCACGCTAGGCGACCTGCGCGCCAGCGCCGTGTCACGCCTGCCATCGCGCTGCACGAGCAGCGTGCCATGCTAGCCATCGCATCAAGCCCGACATATTGTCATCCTAAGGCGATTTCCAGTGTGCATCCGTGTTACCTCCATGTCACGGAGGCAATGCTCCGTTATACACTCCGTGACACAGAGCCATTCCACGACAGGCATAATTTTGCATAATTCTCATTTACTATAAATAGGTCCCTTAGCTCCTAAAATCATTTTGTCACGACTTTATTCTGAAAAACCACCTAGGAGTGAAGGGAGAAGTGGGAGAACTCACCTAGGGTTCATCAATTTTATCTTCTCCTCTACCAAGTCTTGTAAGTATGTTACTTTAACAATGTTTTCTTGTAATTTTACGAACTTGAATGGATAGAACCCTTCCTCTAGGGTTGAAGCCATGAGTATGATTGTGTTTTTATGAATTTGTGTTGGAATTAAGTTATTGATTGTTGTTTTGTCTTGCATTCTTGATTATGGTTGGTTTTTATGATTGATCACGATGAAAACACACATGTTAAACTTAGGCAAATGCTTGAGAAAGCAAACCTAGGGAAGAACATAAGAATGTAATAGGCAAGTTCTTGTCTTTTGATAAGATTTTGTGGTTAGGATAGAAATATACCTAATACCTTGCTTGGTTGCTAAAATGGGAAGAGAGAAAGACACCGGCTTAGAATTGTCATTCCACCACTCGAAGAAGTAGTTGTGAAGCTAATTTTGGTTAAATGGTTGGAGGTACGAAAGGGTCCTAATCAATGGCATAACCCCATAAACCACATCCACGTAGTTAATTGCCCACGAACTAGAATTAGCATCCTCGCTCTCAATGTAGTAGTGAGGCTAGTTTGTCGTGTTTAGAGGCTCGGAAGGCCATGAACATGCAATTCTAATTATGTGAGACGACAATTGATAGTTTCATACTTAAACCATTGCAAATCGTAGTCGCATGATTATCCGGTTTTAACTCTATGTTGCTCCTTTAATGAATTTAGAATATTTCATTGACCACATTTAGAATTAATTAAAGTCTATCGAAAACTTTTATAATCAACACTTGCGGAAGTTAATATCACACTTGAACTTGATAGTTAGCTGAATTGGTCCAGTCCCTGTGGGTTCGACATCCGGCTCTTAAAAAGGGCCACTATATTACTTGTACGACCCGTACACTTGCGGGCACATCACATATTAGCTGATCTATGGAAAGTCATGTCATCTTCTGGTAGAGTTTGAGCATAAGGCATTATGAGCTCTAAAAAAGATGAACCTTGATGGGAATGAAGCAGCCAAGTTGAGATTCGACCAGCTCAATAAGTTAGATGAATTCTGGCTTTGAGCTTATGAAAGTGCGGCCATTTATAAAGAAAGAATGAAAATCTATCATGACAGGAAGATTGCAAAGAAGGAGTTCAATGCTAGTGATTTGGTTTTACTATTCAATTCAATGCTCCGTTTGCGTCCTAAGAAATTGAAATCTAGGTGGATGGGACTGTATAAAGTGGTGAATGTTTCCCTATATGGTGCAATGGAGCTTGAAAATAAAGATGTAAGAGGTTCAAGGTGAATAGGCAAAGGATAAAGTTGTATTTGGGAGAGATTGAGGAGATAAGAGGAATTGAGGTGGTGTACCTTGATGACGCCTGAAGAATCATGGAAGTTACGTTGTGCCGCGACATTAAATCAGGTGTTGCATGGGAGTCAACCAATGGAAGGTGAAGTCTAAGTAGCCACAGGTATGTCTCTTTCCCTTGTATTTTTATATTCTATGCTTCCGGGATGAAGCATGCTTTCCGAAAGGGGGGAGTGTACTTGTATATTTTTGGGATTTTTGATTTGTCTGAGGTTTTTCTTGTTGTATTTTTTTTCCCTTGGGCATTCTATCTATTAGAACGGACATGTTTAGGATGTTTTTGTTTAATTAAAAAGTAGATTAGGATTACTCAACCAATAAAATGCAGTAGTTTTGAAGTTTTGAAAAAGTGACCTTGTTTAAAAAATTTTTGGATGTTAGCTGTGTACTTATTGACTACAAAGCATGATTTCTGTGGATCTTTTTGTGTCATTTAGTGTATTAGCATGAGAAGTTATAGTTATTCATGTATAAGCCTGATAGGTAGAAAGAGTGCAGAACATGTACCATGACTGAGTGAGGTCATTTACCTAGTTCAATATTGCATAGAGGATCTAGAACTTTTCCGGTTGGTCTTTACATAGGTTTTAGGATGGTTGGTTAGGAAAGAATAATAGGCCCTTTTTGTTTAGCCTATTTTAGCCTAAAATACCCTACCAAAATGATATGATTCCCTTGATCCCGATTTTGAGCCTTAAATGGACTATTTTTTCTTTGATTAACTGATTAACCTTACCCATTTTTTATAATGAATTTTTTTTGGCCTTGATCCCTCCTTGGACATTATGAACCTCAACCAGCAAAAATGCCTAAGATGAGGGTGGCTAGAGTAAGGATGCATAGATCATGGGGAAGTGAAAAAGGAAAAGAAAGGAAAAGGGTTTAAAACGAGGTTTGGTGTGATAAAACAATAAAAATAGCTAAAAAAGAAAAATTGAAATGAAAATATAAAAGAAAAGAAAAAATGAATGAAAAAGTTTAAAACACGCCACACCCATATATTGCATAAAAATAGAGAAAGGGGAGGAGAAAGTTGAAAAAGAAAATAGGGAGAAATAAGTGAAAAGTTGAGCCACAAGTATGTAGTGTCAAGGAGGGTTTAGTTACTAAAATCCCGTATTTACCATATCCATCCCGAAGCCTACATTACAAGTCGAATAAAGTCCTATAGTGCTCCTAGCCGGACTGTCCGAAGAGCTAAAGTAGAGAAAATAAGGGCTAGCCTATGGTATCCGAGGAGCAAAATTTGGAACTTCCTTGTGAGAGTCTTACTTGTTTAGTCCCATATTTCATATTTTCACATATTTGTGAGTTGGGGACTTCATTTGCTGCGAGAGTATATGGTTTGTGTTTTATTCTGCCAGCTGTCTATGTGAAGAACAGTGGTATTAACTTGATTCTCTGCTAATAACTAGATAACATATTTTGATACTTATTTATCATGGTTCATGGCTACTTGATGTGCATAGCTGATTTGGTTTTTTACATGGAGAAGGGTCAAAAGTTATTTGTGTTCATAGTGCAAATTTTGATTGGTGTTGGCTATAGTATCCTAGGTTTATTTTCTAGTTAAGCATCATTTTTAGTTTTTGTTTTCTTTGCCTGAGAATATCAAAAGGTCTTAAGTTTAGGGTGTTGATGTGTTGTGAGTTTACAACACTTTCGACGCATTAAATTGGGAAAATACCATGGACTTAGGCGTGTTTATACGAATATGAGGTGTTTTTACTTTGTTTTCAGAGAAAATAGATGTTGGAGCAAAAATGTGTAAAAGTTGCAGAAAAGTGCAGAAAAGAAGCCAAGTACTAATCTCAGTACAAGTTGTACTGAGACTCGTGGAAAAGCTCAGAGGATTGGTACAAGGGAAAGGCAATGTATGACTCTCAGTATGAGCCGTAACTTGAGTCATAGGAAACTTCAGAGCAATTTTCACAATTGAAGTCTCCCGGTACGGGTAGCACCTATGGATCGTAGCATCTACCTATGACCCGAACCAGGAGACATGGAAAGCTTCAGTGATTTTTGAGACTTGGCAGATCTCATGATACAACAAGCTATTACGAGTCGTAGGAGCAAGATATGAGGCATATTAAGACACTCGTAGAAATCTTTAGAAGATGCCAAAGTTCTCAGAGCCAAACTAAGACTAGATGTACGACTCGTGGGACCATGTTACGAGTCGTACCAGATGCCAACACTTAGCCAATTCTGCAGAAGCCAAGGGATGTACGAGAAAAGGAACAACCCCTACAATCAAATTGCGGGTCGTATGATGAGTCATACAATGTGTCGGCGCCATATTTGGTTATTTCCCTATGAACTTAGGAAAAATATTTTATTGTTTGTATAAATACTATTTTAGTTCAAAATAGGTCAGATACGGTCAGAATTAGTTAGAGTTGATTGTTATCAAGTTTGTAATGAGTTTTTGACAACTTTGGAGAGCAATTCTTAAGAATCATAACTTGGATTTCTCAATTATGTTTGAATTTGTTCATCATATTTTCTTGCAATATTCAAAATAGGTTTTCTTTCAATCATCATTGTAAGTATTTTATTATAAGTCCGTCTATGAATACTAATCATAATATTACAATCATGAGAGGCTGAAACCTCCACAACTAGGGTTGTGGGAACAATAATGGATTAATGAACTAGGGTTACACAAAGTGATTCGAAACTAATGCTAAAGATTTTATTGTATTCTCTTCATCTTTAATGTTACTTAACAAACACTACTGGAAATTGGGCCTATGGCAAGGGCTTTTTTTACAATGATTTGACAATCGTTGCTATAGCACAGGTATTGCAACAGTTATACTCGTTGCATAAAGTCTATAATGTTATTGCTACACATTATCAATCAAACCATTGCACCTATATATAAACTATTGCCATAAATAACATTGTTGCAATGGTTTCTTATATCCGATGCAATAGATTATGTATGGCAATGGGTTTTTGCTAATTGCAACGGTTAATTATTTCCCTCTTATTTTTTCACTCAACCCGCCAAATATATTTTGCGTGTTTTCCTAAAACTAATAAAACAAAAATAAATTTTCCACAAACCACTATTCTAACTAAGTTGTACCCCTAAGTTCTATCTAATTCTATAGTCGCCATAGATAATCCCTGAAAATGATCAAATGCGATACTCTCAGAATACGGTGTTCATCGCCATTCCAAAATAGAGTGTTCATCTCCATTCCAGAATACGGTGTTCAATGGTCGCAAGTGGCTCTCAAAATTGTTGAAAGCTTCAAATCGCTAGTGTGAGTTTATCTTGCGGAAAGCTTCAAAAGAGCTCCAAAAATTGTTGTTTATCTTCACAGAGCTCTAGGTGTAGGTTATCTTCTTTATTTTCTGTTATCTGTTTTGGATTTATTTTGTGTTTTCTTACTCACTGAACTGTAAACTGACATGGGTCGATTCTACCTCTGTTTTGGATTTATTTTGTATTTTCTTTCTCACTGAATTGTGAAGTGACATAGGTCGATTCCTTTGAACTGTAGAAACTTTCTCATTGATAGTGTTTGTGGCTAGAGAGTTTGTCCTGGGGAAGAAATTGACCCTAGTAGACAAGGGGAAATCTATTGCTAGTTATTTTTGGTGTATGATCTTCTGATTTCTTCATATTTCTTCTTCAAATTATTGAATTTTTGTCTCAATTTTATTATAATATTAGATTGCTTATTTTCTCTTATATTAGTCCTTTGTTGCCCTTTTGATTATACTGATTATATGTGTATCTAATAGTTGGGTTTCAGGGAGAACTCAGGCTTTTTATTCTTTATCTTGATTTGTGCCTGAAGTGGAACAAAATATAAGTTTTTTTCTAAAGAAGGAAGGTAATGGACAACCTAACCAAACAAAATAAGTTTTTGATTTCCAGTCTTGTTTCCATGAAACTGCAGGATTCCCAAAGACCTTCCTTCTAAAACCATGTAGCGAGATTATGTAGCTTTCAACTTATTCTCACACCTCATAAAAGCATACGCACTCTATGTTGTTTCTTTATGCCTTTCATTCTATTGTTTGCATTTCATGTCACATTTAACTTAATTTTAAAGAAATGTGGAGAACTGGTCAACCAAATAAGATAAAGCAAGTCGAACTAGAGAGGCATCCACCTCCATTTTCGTAGAAACAATAAAATCACAGGGTATGCAATCAAAATCTATGTTACATTAGCAGAGACATGGTTATGCATCCAATACAACTGCAGAACTATTACTTACAAGTGGATTTCATTTAGTAGGTTCTATTTGTATTTCGAAGGATCTGAACTCATACCCATATCAGACCTATTTGATATTAAATTACGCCAAATGAAGAGTCCATATAACATAGGTTTTGATCTCCTAATCACCTCCTAGGTCTATCTTAACATGAAAAGTCAGGCCATAACCTGCTACAGTATATATGGAAGGGGTGAAAAATAGGGAAATAAAATTGTACACAAAGCTACTAACTTCTACTAAGATATGCACAAAGGGAATTACCTGATTAAATTCACTTGCATTAAACAACTTTAACCGGGAAAGGGATATAAAGTCTGTCAATCCTCTACAAAATGCATTTGAGAAAGAAAGTATCTGCAATTAAGTGCTGGAAACAATAAGTCACTAATACCAGCAAAATGAGGATCTCAATGTAAGAGCACAAGTATCGGTACCTGCCGATTTAGTTCAAAATCTGCCATCAAGTGAACATATTGCAACATGTTCTCTTTTGTTATAGAAAAATACCAGCTAAGTATTTTTCTCTTTAGCATTGTCTTCTGCCTTCTTTAACTACTACTGGTCTGTATCTGTGTGGTTTGAAACCACTAATGTAACCTCTGTATCTGTCCTTGATTTTCTAAATTTATTTATTATGGCAAATAGGTATTTGTTAGTTTCATAGTTTTTGAATGACAAGAATTTAACAAAGAGTAAGTGACAAAATGAAAAAAAATTAGGGGCTAACATAAGGATTTCAATATGTATGTCTGCATAGATGTCACGACCCGAACTGATGCCCGGATCATAGACACGGGACAAGGAACCCCGAGAGGCCCTAAGTCGACCCATGGCATGAGCATACATCTAACCACATTCATTGTAAGCGGAAGACTGAACATAAGACATAGCGAAAACATAGCGTAACATAATATAACAAAACCGGCAGAATCAATTAGACATACATAAGTTGATTCCTATACTCCATCTGAAAGCCTCTACTCCAATGATAGGTTGATGGGACAACACCCCCAACTAACCCGAACATGTACTGAAACATAAAGTAACAACATGTCAATAAAATAGCCCTTGGAACATGAGGACTCACCAAGATGCTAAAGGCGAACTCTGAAATGATCTAGGGATAGGGGTGAACCTGAGAGCTGGGTCCTATATCATAAAATGATACAGAATAGAAAGTATGCGGTCAGTACGTGGAATGTACCGAGTATGCAAGGTAAGTAAAATGGATATTTAAAATATAATAAACTCATAAACGATCATAAGAGCAAGACATCATGCTCATATCGTAAACATCATTACATAATATAGGGCTTAAGGTTTTCAAAACATTCATAAAACAAACGTAATCATAATCATAAGAGAAAAAGCTTTATTAAACATGAATTGAGACAATATACATAAACATAATCATACATAAATCATGAAGATTCTTTTCACCAACATACCCCATATGAGCACACATGAAGTCCGACTTGTAAACCTAGTCGTGAGGCGTTCGTACCTTGACAAGGGTAGAACCATGAAAGTGTGATATTAACATGAAAAGGGCCATTCGGGCTGGGGACAGTCACAATGGAGGCCCAACATACCTACGGTGGAACGTAGTTTATGAGATCCGGGAAAAATCTGAGCCCCAAACCTACTTAGTGTTCGATAGTACTCCCAAAACATATATAGTGCTCATAATAATACATGCATGAGTTCATAGGCTAGTTAAATCATGATAATTGTAAACATGCTTGTATATACATGAACTAGCCATGAAACAAGGTCCATGAGTCGGCCAAAACATAATTCATGAACCATAAGGTTCATACATACTTGTAGACCATGCCTATAGCTTGAAATTCAAAAATCATGATGGGTGATTGATTAAATCCATATTTTAAATCATAATTCATGTTGGGCATGTAAATATCATTAATTGAAAAGTAGATCATAACCGATTCATCATGGGTCATGCATAATTAGTCTTATTTCAATAGAAATCAAAATTGATAACATTATAACTAATTTAAATGATAAAGCTAATCAAAACCCATAGACTATGATGAGATTCAAAATCACAAAGCCCAACAGCAAATCATTAGATTTTCATATAAGTCAACTTCAAAACCAATAAATTTTTGATAGAATTTTCATGAAATCGTAGAGAATAGGCATGGGTGTGAATGGAAGCACCCATTCGTGTCCTTACATACCTGGAATTAGATGAATCACACTCTCCCTTGAAAGCCCAAAAGGAATTGAGAAAAAAATTGAAGAAGGGAACCTTGAATCACCCTTTGATCACCTCTCTAACCTCTTGCATGCATGAATGAGGACTTAGAATAGATTATCCCTCTAAAAACCCACCTTTCATAGGCTAAAACGACGTAGTTTAGGCTTTAGGATATTTAAAATTTACGAAAAGGCCCTTACTAATTTGCAGAAAATAACTGTCAGGTGGTCCTAACGGAGGACCTAATGACTCGTCACTGGGGAAGTTGACTCGTCATGCTACTCGTCAAGTACACTATCTAACCTTGCCTTCTGGCATTGTGACGGGTCACCCCATGACTCGTCAGGAGTGACCACGACTCGTGGTCTCGTGGTCACTAATCATTGGGTACACTACCAACCCAATTTCCTTTAATTACTCCCCTTAACCACGGTTGACCTCACGAGTTGTGAGGACTAACCACGACTCGTGGTCAAACCCGTGGTGAGGTAGATCTCTAGTTCTTCACTAAACACTTGGCCCTTCCCCAACGAGTCACATAACGACTCGTGGGATATCCTGACCAGTGTCCCCACAACTTTTCCTATGCCTGGTGCCAAATTTTCAACTTTCCTCCGCTTCAACTCCTGGGTCTGATCTTTGGGTTCCCGGGGCATAACATTTTCTCCCCTTGGGAACATTCGTCCTTGAATGTTGGAAAACAAGTAGAAAACAAAAACATGCAATTATCATATTAAAATACTGATCATTCAAACCGAAACTTAACGGAATGACTACCTCCGATTCATAACACATATCTGAGCTGATCTCATATTTCACATACGCATCCATACATGTAAGAGAAACTTGAACACATGAACTGAATATGAAAACTAATAAAGTCATAGGGCAAAACTGATACCTCATAGCTAAGGCTATCCTTTACCCCAACACTGTCCATTGGGACTACTAGAGCTGGATCTCCCAAACATTTCTTCAAAAGCAATACATGAAACGAAGGATGCACGGAAGATAACTCTGATGGAAAGTCCAACTCATACGCTATCTTACCAACTCTTCTCATAACCCGATAGGGATCAACATAGCGGGGACTGAATTTTCCTTTCTTTTCAAACTGCATGACTCCTCTTATGGGAGACACCTTCAAAAATACCCAATCGTTCACCTCGAACTCTAACTCTCTCCTCCTCATATCAGCATATGACTTATGACAACTCTGAGCGGTTTTCAGCCTATCCCTTATCAATTGAACCTTCACTATAGCCTCATAAACCGAATCTTTCCCTATCATAGCTACCTCACCAACCTCAAACCATCCAATGAGCGATCTACACCTCCGCCCATAGAGAACCTCAAATGGTGCCATTTGGGTACTGGGGTGATAGCTGTTATTATAAGCAAAATCGATCATGGTCAAGTGATCATCCCAATTACTTTTGAAGTCCATGACACATGCTCTCAACATGTCCTCGAGATTTTGAATTTTTCGCTCCGCCTGACCATCCATTTGCAGATGAAATATTGTGTTGAGTTTAACCTGAGTCCCAAGCCCTTTTTGAAAAAACTGCCAAAACTGAGAGGTAAACTGAGTACCTTGGTCTGAGATAATAGAAAAGGGAACTCCATGTAATCGCACCAACTCTCGGATATACAGTCTGGCATAATCATCCGCGGAATCTATGGTTTTGATCGGTAGAAAGTGTGCAGCCTTGGTCAACCTGTCTACCACCACCCAAATAGAATCATAGTATTGGCGAGTACGAGGTAGGCCTGTAATAAAATCCATATTAATCTCTTCCCATTTCCGAGTGGGAATGCTAATATCCTAAAGTATGCCTCCCGGCCTTTGATGCTCGACTTTTACTTGCTGACAGTTTGGGCACTTGGTTACAAATTCTGCAATATCCTTCTTCATGCCATTCCACCAATATATTTCCCACAAATCATGATATATCTTGGTGGCACCTGGATGGATAGAATACCTGGACCCATGTGCCTCATGCAATATCCGGTCCCTCAAATTATCAACATCCGGAACACATAGACGACCTTGGTACCGCAGCACACCATCTCCCCCTTGAGAGAAGACCTCCATCTTCTAACTCCGAATGGTTTCCATCAGCTTTACCAAAATCGGATCCTCATCTTGTCTAGCTTTCACATCAGTCACCAAGGACGATTCTGATCCCTTTTGTACAACAACGCCTCCATTGTTCGAGTCAACCAATCTAACTCCCAACCTTGAAAGTTGATGGACACCTTTCACAAACTCCTTTCCCTCATCCACGTGGGACACACTCTCCATAGAGAGCCTACTAAGTGCGTCCTCTACCACATTAGCCTTACCGGGGTGGTAAAGGACACTCATGTCGTAGCCTTTAGTAGATCTAACCACCTCCTTTGCTAAAGATTGAGATCTTTATGTGTGAACACATATTGCAAGCTCTTGTGATGGGTGAATTCATCCACGTGGACCTATGCCAGTAATGTCGTCATATCTTTAATGCGAATACCACCGCGGCCAACTCAAGGTCATGGGTTGGGTAATTCTTCTCATGAACTTTCAACTGTCTTGAGGCATATGCTATCACTTTCCCATGCTGCATCAACACACACCCATGTCCGACTCTTGAAGCATCACAATACCCCACAAAACCATCGGTACCCTTGGTAGGGTCAACACTGGTGCTGAAGTGAATCGAGTCTTGAACTCTTGGAAGCTTTTCTCACAAGCCTCTGACCATTGGAACTTTACCTTCTTCTAAGTCAACTTGGTCAAAGGTGATGCAATGGAGGAGAAACCCTCAACAAACCTCTGATAGTATCCCGCTAAACCCAAGAAACTCCAAATGTCCAAAGGATTCACTGGTCTAGGCCAATTCTTCACCGCCTCGATTTTCTGAGAATCAACCTTTATGCCCTCACTCGATACCACATGGCCCAAAAATGCCACGGAGTTCAACCAAAACTCACACTTGCTGAACTTATCATACAACCGATGATCCTTGAGGGTCTGAAGCACTACTCTCAAGTGAGCGGCATGCTCTTCCTCGCTCCGAGAGTATATAAGCATGTCATTAATGAACACAATCATGAACATGTCCAAATATGCCTTGAACACCCTGTTCATTAGATCCATAAAAGCTACAGGGGAATTGGTTAGTCCAAAAGACATAAGAAAAAATTCGTAGTGACCATACAGAGTCCTGAAAGCGGTTTTTGGGATGTCACTCTCTCGAATCCCGAGCTAGTGATACCTGGATCTGGGGTCAATCTTGGAGAAACACTTGGCACCCTGAAGCTGGTCAAACAAATCATCGATCCTGGGTAAAGGATACTTGTTCTTAACGGTGATCGTGTTTAACTATCGATAGTCAATGCACATCCGAAGCAAACCATCCTTCTTCCGAACAAATAACACTGGTGCACCCCATGGAGACTTACTCGGCCTAATAAAGCCCTTATCCAATTGTTCCTTCAACTGATTTGTCAACTCTTTTAGATCGGCTGGAGCTATTCTGTAGCGAGGAATAGATATAGGTTGCATGTTGGGAAGAAGGTCAAAACCGAAATCAATCTCTCGCTCGGGAGGAACACCTGGCTAATCATCAGGAAAGACCTCTGGATACTCACGTACTACTGGAGCTGACCGGATAGTCAAGGTTTCGGACTCAGCATCCTTAACACTAACTAGATGGTATATGCAACCCTTAAAAATCATCTTCCTGGCCTTAAGGTAGGAAACTAATCGACCTACAGGCACAACTGAACTACCCTTCCATTCTAAGACTTTCTCATCCGAAAATCTGAATTCTACTACCCGGGTTTTACAACTAACTGAAGCATAGCATGCAAATAGTCAATCCATGCTGAGAATAACATCGAAATCAGTCATGGCTAACTCTATCAAATCTGCTGAGGTCACCTTATGAAGGACTAAGACTGGGCAACCTCTATACACCCGTCTAGCTAAAACTAAGTCACCTACTGGAGTGGAAACTGAGAAAGATTCTGACAAGACATCGGGACTGACTCCGAAGCTACTGTGTCACAAAAGACAAGGTAGCCCTCGGATCTAGCAAAGCATATACATAAATATAGAAAACTCGCAACATACTAGTGACCACATCCGAGGAGACCTCCTTCTCCTGATGGGGTGCTAAAGCATAAAACCTGTTTTAACTCTAAGCTCCGGCTGAACTGGTCGAGGCACCCTACTGAGGGGGACGTGCTATTGGAGCGGCAGAACTTGCTGCTGGCATACGGGCTCCATCGACCCCTGATCTAGTCGAAGGGCAATCCCTGAGTCTGTGTCTAAGTTTACCACACCCAAAGTAAGCATCCAAGCCACTAAACACCTCCTGGGGTGATTTTTGCCACACCCCGCACACATTGGAAAAATGCGCTCCACCTGCATGGTACCCTAGCCCCTCGACTCTAAAGCTCTGCTCCTCCGATCATCTCTGAATCTAGATGGATGCTAGCCGATAATGGGGCTGGAAAACTAGACCTGTGATAGGACTGCTAACGCTGTCCACCTCCTGACCTGACCTGAGAAGTCATGTATTTATCATTCCTGGCCCTCTTGGCCTCTTTTTGCCTTCGATATATCGACTCCATCTGCTGAAAACACAACACAATACGGGGAAAGTCGATATCCTAATGCAACATGGCGATCCTGCAATCCTTATCCAGATAGTCTGCCACCTCATGCACAAAATGACTCACCCGAGCCATCTGATCCACCACCAACTCTGGGGCGTACTTGGATAAACGGGTGTACTCCAATGTGTACTCCTGAATAGACATGTCACCCTATTTAAAATTAACAAACTCAACCGCCTTTTGCTCCCTCATCTCTCGAGGGAAGAATCGATCCAAGAATGTTGTGTGGAACTCTTCCCAACCGATAGGGCGTGCACCCACTGCCCTAGTATCCCTCCATTTCTTGAACCATATGTGAGCCACCCCCTTTAGCTGATAGGAGGCCTAGTCAACACACTCTCAATTGTTCACCCCCATAACCTGAATAATATTCAGAATCTCTTCGACTAAATTGTGTGGATCCTCATCCACCTTCGATCTTATGAACTCAGGAGGGCTCATCCTCAAGAAATCCCTTACCCTAGTTGCCGTCGCATTCCCATTCTGAGGGTAGTGCGCCACTGTCAGGTTATGAACTTGGGCATCCATGGCCTATGTGAGCATCTAAATCGCTGCCCTAAACTCAGCATGGGCAGCCAGCTTTGGTCGTGCTCCTCGTGAATGGGTGGGGCCGGCTGATGCCCATCATCATTGGCACTCTCATGATCATTGTCGTTACAATTTCTTCTGGCATTCACTCGGCATGGAGGCATGATTTTGCAAACGGCGAATAGCACAAATTAGAAGGATATGAAACACTTTTCATCGCACGACACAAATCATGAAAGAAGGGAACATTTTCTAAACGTCTCGTAGCCTCTTCTTCATAAGTGTGGCACGATTCACACCCATGAAAAATACTCTACTTAACGCGGCTTTCAAACACCCTAGAAACTTCAAACCTATTGCTATATACCAAGTTTGTCATGACCCGAACGGAGGCCCGAATCGTAGACACGAGACAAGGAACCCCGAGATGCCCCAAGTCGACCCATGGCATGAGAATATATCTAACCTCATTCATTGTAAGCAGAAGACTAAACATAAAACATAGCAGAAACATAGCATAACATAACATATTAAAACCGGCATAATCACTTCGACATACATAAGCTGAATCCTATACACCGTCTGAAAGCCTCTACTCCAATGATGGGTTGATGGGACAACACCCCAACTAGCCCGAACATGTACTTAAACATAAAGTAACAACATGAATATCAAATAGCCCTCGGAACATGAGGACTTACTAAGATGCTGAAAACAAAATCTGAGACGATCTAAGGATGCATGTGAACCTGAGAGCTGGGTCCTGTATCATGAAATGATATAGCATAGAAAGTATGCGGTCAGTACGTGGAATGTACCGAGTATTCAAGGTAAGTAAAACGGACATTTAAAATGTAATAAACTCGTAAATGATCATAAGAGTAGGATATTATGCTCGTATCATAAACATCGTAACATAACATAAGGCTCAAGATTTTCAAAACATTCGTAAAACAAACGTAATGATAATCATAAGAGAAAATCTTTATTAAAAATGACTTGAGACAATATACATAAACATAATCATGCATAAATCAAGAGGAACAGTGGGAGATTCTCTTAACCGACATACCTCATATGAGCACACATGAAGTCCGACTTATAAATCTAGTCAGGAGGCTGTTCGTACCTTGCCAAGAGTAGAACCATGAAAGTATGATATCACCATGAAAAGGGCCATTTGGGCCAGGGACAGTCACAATGGAGGTCCCAACATACCTACTGTGGCACGTAGTTTATGAGATCCGGAAAAAACCTGGGCCCCTAACCTACTCGGTGTTCGATACTACTCCCAAAACGCATATAGTGCTCATAATAATACATGCATGAGTTCATAGGATAGTTAAATCATGATAATTGTAAACATGCTTGTACATACATGAACTAGCTATCAAACAAGGCCTGTGAGTCAGTCAAAACATAATTCATGAATCATAAGGTTCATACATACTTGTAGACCATGCCTATAGCTTGAAATTCAAAAATCATGATGGGTTATTGATTAAATTCATATTTTAAATCATAATTCATGCTGGGCTTGTAAATGTCATTGATTGAAAAGCAGATCATAACTGATTCATCATGGGTCATGCATAATTAGGCTTATTTCAATAGAAATCAAAATCCATAACATTATAACTAATTTAAATCATAAAAGATTATCAAAACCCATAGACTATGATGCGATTCAAAAATCACAAAGCCCATTAGCAAATCATTAGATTTTCATATAAATCAACTTCAAACCCAATAAATTTTGGATAAAATTTTCATGAAATCGTAGAGAATGGGCATGGGTGTGAACGGAGCACCCATCTGTATCCTTACATACCTGAAATTAGCTGAATCTCACTCTCCCTTGAAAGCCCAAAAGGAATTGAAAAGAATTGAAGAAGGGAATCTTGAATCACCATTTGATCACCTCTCTAAACTCTTGCACGCATGAATGAGGACTTAGAATAGATTATCCCTTTAAAAACCCACCTTTCATAGGCTAAAACGATGTAGTTTAGTCTTTAGGACATTTAGAATTTATGAAAAGGCCCTTACTAATTAGCAGAAAATAACTGTTAGGTGGTCCTAAAGGACGACCTAACAACTCGTCACTAGGGAAGACGACTCGTCATGCTGCTCATCAAGTACACTGTCTAACCTTGCCTCCTGGACTCGTGACGGGTCATCCCATAATTTTTCAGGAGTGACCATGACTCGTGGTCACTAATCGTTGGGTACACTGCCAACCCAATTTCCTTTAATTACTCCCCTTGACCACGGCTGACCTCACGAGTCATGAGGACTGACCACGACTCGTGGTCAGACCCGTGGTGACTTAGATCTCCAGTTCTTCACTGAACAGTTGGCTCTTTCCCCAAGAGTCACATAACGACTTTTGGGCTGTCTTGACAAGTGTCCCAATGACTCGTCCTGTGCCTGGTGCCAAATTTTCAACTTTCCTCCGCTTCAACTTTCGGGTCGAATCTTTGGGTTCCCAGGGTATATTAATAGAAAATCAGTGCTACTTAAATCAATAAAGTTATAAAATCAAATGCCCTGACCAATCTAATTATTATTCTGAGTGTACTGGTAGCATTATCTTAGAGAAACATTTACAATGAAACTAAAGTCCCTTGTCCCTATTGCATATAATTTTTGTGTTGGTATATATCTCTCATTCGATGACCATTTAGTTGAAATAGTTCAAGACTTCAAGTTGCGTCTAGTATTTTGCTCAAGGTGAGCCAAAGATTCACCTAGAACTAATGTGTTTTTATAACAAATTCACATAGAATTACTGTATCAACATGATTAGTCTATGGCATGAAAAGGATTGACTTTTTATAAGAAGACTAGGACATTTATGGTACTAGTTGCTTACTGAAGAAGTATCTCTTTTCCTACATTAATATTTACTTCATTAGATACATAAAAAAGGCATACTGTGCCTCTGTGACCATTCCTAGATCCTGACATGGAATGATAGCAGAACTGAACCATTTAGCAACCTGATTTTAGGTTGATTGATGTTTTCGGGTTTCTTCTTATTCATGGCTGCTATGGGCATATTATGTTGGACCATTCTAATTTTATTTGGTGAACAATCTCAAAATGATAAATGCTGAGAGAAAATTTTGCCAAGTTCCTTAAATGTTAAACCTCAGTTTTTACCCTGATTTTCTGGCTTAGATTTGAAATTTGAGTCTCATGTAGTTTATCCTATCCACTTTTTTTCTCTTTCTAGATAATTGAATTCTAGGATTCCGTATATCGAAGGGATTTTAATTTTCTTTCTTAGATAGAGGTGCATTTGTTTTTTGGAAGTTGTTTCATTATTCCTTAATGAACAAAATCTTGTTAAGTGATTCCATGTTCTCGTATTCTTTTTATATTTCATTTACATAACCTAGAAAGTTGTGTTCAGCTAGTTAAGTGATTGCATGATTTCTTTTAACTTTATGTATTTCATTACTATCTATACAAGTAAAAGTTTTTCTGCATACTCAAGATTCAAGAAACATTTGATATTTGTCTTTTTCTCTAGTAATTGCTTGCTGGTTAGAGGTTAAATAATTTCCTAATTGCATCTTATGTGGTTTCTTGTTTGTGACTCAAATTAGCAAATTTTCATTGAATGCATCTGCTTCTATCACAACAACATTAGCTGCAGCTCTAATCCAAAATGGTCTGCGTGAAAATTTAGGTAGTCATTGTATTAGTATCTTTCAAATAAAATAAGTATGTACAAGCACTGCATTGACCCTCATCAGAATCTTACACATAGATCACTCACAAAGAAAAACATTCTTACTCTGGAACATTTTGACTGTTGAAAATATTTGTTGTGAATGCATGAGTGAAGCAGTTTTACCGTTTTAACCATGAATGTTGCACCAGTAGCAAAGGTGCAGTAACTACTTATGTCTTGAAGGTCTGTACATTATTTCTTATAACTTCTTTAGTTTCTTTAATAACACAGATTTGAAGCAGTTAGTGCTACTTTTCTAAAAATATATTTGTTACCTTTTCAAAAGAAAATTGTAGTAAAATCTATTAGAAGAAGTGTTCCAAGGAAAATTATTATATATTAGATGATAATAAATCAAACAGCTCTTTATAATCGATAATTCACTAATTCAAAGCAGCGAGATGGAAAAGTTTAGAAAATAAAGATGAAAAGCAGTGTTTGAAGAGATAAATACATAATGCAATTGAATTCATTGACAGAGAAGGAAAAAAGAAGATTCTAAGGCCACAAAAGTTTCTTTTACACTACGTTGATAGGTTCTGCCTTGTATCTGTAGCTTTTCTTGTCTCTTGATGGATTTGTTTCTTTATGAAAATTAAACTATATTGATAAGTTTTTCTTGTATTTTGTGGATAATTATGCGTATAGTGTTTGTGAATCGTTTCTATATATGGCAAGTTATGTAACTTTATGAGGTGGAATTATGTTTGTATAGCAAGCACGCCATCTGGTTTTTGTTGTACGACAATTTTATTTCCAGAAGTTCTTAGTAATTTCAAAAAAAAAAATTACTACAACATGGATTGCCTTGATTATTTTCTATATTCAGGGTCCACAATAAATAATTACTAACTAGAGCCTTAAGCAATCAAATTCTGAAAAACTACACCACTATTCCCAGCTTAATTATGATAAGAATGCCATTGCATATCGATTAGACCCAAGAATCAGGGGTTGATGTTTTATTCCAAGACTAATAAAATTCTCTTTTTTTTTGTTGCTAATAATATAAATTACGTTAATTAATTAGATAACAAGAATCTTTTATAGCATCAATAGCTTGTTCATCACATTTTATATCTTTTATACACCGCATTTGATATGTATCATTATTGACATACATTATTAACTAGCTTATAGAATGCATTATAGAGTAATTTCCCCAAGTATATGTTGATACAAAGGTTAAAGAAGATCTGGAAATGTGCTTAGAGAATTATAATATAGAGTAATCTGATGATAGTATCTTGATAAAATGTGCTTTTTTATCTGATTACTGGTGTTGCTCTGTAACTCTCTCTCTTCTTGATTTTTTTCATCTGGTCCATATGCCTTTTTTTTTGGATGTCTTGTACTAGGTATCCAATAGAAAAAACTATTTTTGACTTTGATTATATTGTGTGCTTGCTGTAAAAGTGAAACTTATTGTAGTGTGTGCTTGTTGTATATTTTAAACTATATAGTTTCCATGTATATTGAGATATAATTGGTCATTTCCAAAACAATATTCCTTTTCTGTCTCACAGTTTACCATAGCTCTTATATTTTGTAATTTTCTTGTCTCACATAGATTTCAATGGACACTCTAGATAGATATTGGATGAGTCTTAGAAGATGCACTGTTAAGTATATTATTGGAGTGAATGATTTTCTTGATAAGGCATTTGAACGAGCTTCTAAAGGAAATAAAATATCATATCCTTGCAAAAAGTGCATTTATCGTTATTGGTGTTGTAGAAATGTGGTGGAGGAGCACTTGGTTGTAAATGAATTTGTTGATAGATCTAACAATTGAATTTTTCACAGGGAAGGATTTTCCTCAAGGAATACAACATATCCAAGACATAATGATGAAGAGTCTAACATCCATGATGATATTGATGGACTAGTTCATAATATGTTTAAAAATATAGAGGGTGATGCAAGGCTTGAAGAAGGAGATCAGAGAGAGAGTATTTGAAGATGCAAAGAGATTTTTTAAATTAATGGAAGACGGAAAAAAAGTGTTATATCCCAGGTGTGAGAACTTCACCATGATGAGTTTCATCATTCGGTTATACTTGCTTAAATGACTGCATGGGTTGAGTAATATGGCCTTTAAAGATCTATTAGACTTTTTAAAAGAAGCATTTCCCTTTGTTGAACTACCCAAATCATTCAATAAGGCTAAAAACATGATAAAAGATTTGGGTCTCAGTTATGAAAAAATACATGCATGCCCTAACGATTGCATGCTCTTTTGGAAAGACAATGTAGAGGCAGATAATTGCTCCGAGTGTGGGTCTTCTAGATGGTCGAATGTTGGTGATGGCTCGACTAACGCAAGCTCTAAAATACTTGCAAAGCTTTTAAGGTACTTCCCCTAGCCAAGGCTTCAGAGACTATTTATGTGTTCTGAAACAACTGTTGCAATGAGATGGCATGCTAATGAATTACCTAATGATGGAAATATAAGACATCTTGCTGATGGAGAAGCTTGGAAGGATTTTGATTATTTTCATCCAAACGTAATGTTAGATTGGATCTTTCAAGTGATGGTTTCAATCCATTTCGAAACAATGAGCATTTCCCATAGCACATGGCCTATTATGTTGATGAATTATAATTTATCGCCATGGATATGCATGTAGCTAGAGTACATAATGTTATGAATGATCATTCCATGTCCCTCCTCTCCCGGAAAAGATATAGATGTGTACCTACAACAATTAATTGTTGAACTAAAGGAACTTTGGGAATTTATGGTAGAAACATATGAAGCTAATACAAAGGGAACATTTCAAATGTGTGCAACCTTATTATGGACAGTTAGCGATTTTCCAGCGCTAGCAATGCTTTCTAGATGGAGCGATTGGCATGCCCCACTTTTAACTATAACACATGATCTCAATATCTCAAATATAGTCGTAAGATGTGTTATTTAGGTCATCGGGCATTTGTTCCTCCTGATCATCCATTTCAAAGAGACAAAAGATCATTTAATGGTAAGGAGGATCATAGACCCACGCCTACACCCTTATCGGGCATAGAAGTGTTTGAAAAGTTACGTGATTTTACTAATGTTTTTGGGAAGGGACAAAAGAAAAGGCATCGAAACACCAAGGGTCCATGGAAGAAAAGATCCATCTTTTTTGAATTACCATATTAGGCACATAATAAGTTGAGGCATAATCTAGATGTGATGCATATTGACAAAAATATCTGTGACAGTTTGCTTGGGACTTTATTGAATATACCTGGGAGGTCAAAGGATCATGTTAATTCTTGTTATCTGTAACACCCCGAATCTTTCCTAGACCACACTCAGGCATTGCAAGAAAATCCAAAAGAAAAAAATCAGAAAAAATGCCTTAGAATGACTGAGACAACGACTCGTTGTCAGCTCAAATAACTCATTGTGTCTGTCATGGTCCGCAGGGCTTCATCTCTCGGGAATCCACAAGGCAAGGAATGACCCGTTGTGAGAAATAATGAGTCGTCCTATAAGTCATGGTTTTCCCAGCATAGAAATCCTTTTTAGGACCCCACGACTCAACCAACGAGTCGCTGTCAGAAACAATGACCCGCTGTGAGAGTCGTTGGCTGAAAACCCTGAAATCCCCTTCTAGTGACGACAAGTGAAAACAACAACTCATTTTTTCCCACAATGAGTCATTGTCATCACCTATCGTGTCAACTTAATCAGTTTCAGAAATCTTTCCAGTGAGTCTAACGACTGGACATGACGACCCGTTGGGTCTACCAATAAGTCGTTGTGTCACCCCTCACAAGGCTCTCCAAGTTTCCTCGTTTAGTGGCCACAGGAGGAACCAATGACCTGTTGGTTCAACCAACGAGTCGTGGTGATCCCCAGTGCCAAATCCAGTGTATCCTAGTCCCAGGCTGGAACCATCGAGAGGTCCCAAAGAGTCATGGTCATAACCAACGACTCGTTGAGTGACCCATTGGGACCCTGTTGGCTAGCTTTCAGATTTAATTTCTAGGGTTATTTTTGTAATTTTCCACCTATGTATTCCATAAACTATGTCATTTAAGTTTAAATTAAGGGAATTTAGAGGGATTAAATGGTTCTTCTTCCTCATTCACCACTCAGACCTTTAGAAAGTATCATGAAATTTCTCTCAAGAACTCTTAGAGCAAGAACTACGGCAGTCCACTTCTCCTCGGATTCTCAAGGAATTTCTTTGGTTTCTTTATCAAGTATGTGGAAATTCAACAAGGGAATAGTTCTTTCATTGTTTCTCCAAAATCTTCTCTATCTTCACTTTTAATTCTAGCCCTTAAACTTTCGAATGTGAAGAATTTATATGTCAGACTTCGTTTAATTCATGTGGAATAAATTTATATTAATTATAGATATTTTTCCACCTGTTTTCGACTATATTGATGCTTGTCCCTAGAAAGTGAATTCTAGCTCTAGCTCTTGAATGTATAAAAACTAGAGTCTTGCATAATTGATTAAAATTATCGAAATTTCTTTATTCTATCAGTGTTGGGGATTCCCATATTGTTAGTATGTATTGAAATCTTAGTCAAATTTAGTTCAATTTCAGTCAGAATGTTAGAATACTCAGTGTTATTCAGAAATGTCAATTGATTAGTTTGACTATAGTTAATCCTTGAGGTGTATGTGATACCTCCAGTTATCAGTATCAGATTTTAGTGGTTCTTTAGGCGGTCATGACACTTTCAGGTAAGCACCTCTGACCAGCCTTAGAACCCCAGCTTCAGATTATAGTTTGTTCTTTAGACGACTACGACGCTTTCATATAAGCAGCTCTGACCAGTCTTAGAACCCAGTTCTAGAATCCGATCCGATAAGACTTTCAAGGTACCCTAAAATAGTATCCCTAACTCAGTTGAAGTCTTGGGCACCAGTTTCGAGCTATCAGCTTAGTAGTCAGTCTAGGACTATCCAGTGGGAGTAGGACTTAGCACCGAGTGGACGGGGGTTCCCCTGCACCCAGGTTCCCAAAACTATGTTGCCACCATAGGTTACAATTATTAGCCTCATGGCCTAGAACTGTGATCATTCAATTCATGCCTTTATACCACGGCAAGGTATACTAGGTCCTACCAATAGGGTGTATACATCGGACTCCATATCTAACTCACGTGGTTATATATCGGTTATAGACTCTCCCACTAGTCTGCACAGTTCAATCTCTAATTAGTTAGTTTAGATTAGTTTAGTACAGTATTTTAGATTAGTATCTTAGATTTTAGGCATGTCCTTGACCATCAGACAGGGTCATTTAGACCATCTCAGTTTATTACAGTTATTCAGTTTTCAGCATTTTTAGTTGGTCATTGTATGTCTTTTCAGTTCAGTTATTTTATTCCTTGTGTATGGTTCTCTCACTTACTCAGTACATTCAAAGTACTAATGCATACCTTTTATGTTGTATCATTTTATGATACGGCGGCAGGTTCTCAGTCACAGCAGCGTTAGCCGACCTCGCTCAGACTTTCCCAACTGCATTATTGGTGAGTCCTCATTTTTCGGGGATGAGGATTATTTCCTTCAGTTCTATTTCTTTTATTTAGACTGAAAGTTAGCTAGGGGCTTGTCCTAGCAACTCATCAGTTGTAGTTGGCTTTAAGTCACAGACATAGTTTCAGACATTCAGCTTTGTTTCAATTATTTTTAAACTTTATGATTCAGCTTTATTTTCATAAATGTTTTATATTGTTATTTTAAAGCTTCCGCTATGTTTTACTCAGAATGCCGATATTATGATGGACCATGGGTTGAATTGGGTTTAGTTGTGACTCCAAGTACCGTTTCATCAGTTGTAGTTGGCTTTCAGTCACAGACATAGTTTCAGACCTTCAGCTTTGTGTCAGCTGTTTTTGAACTTTATGATTCAGCTTTATTTTCATAAATGTTTTATATTGCTATTTTAAAGCTTCCACTATGTTTTACTCAGAATGCCGATGTTATGATGGACCATGGGTTGACTTGGGTTTACTTGTGACTCCAAGTACCGTGTCCCGTCCAAGGTATAGACTCGGGGCTTGACAAACTTGATATCTGAAAGTCGGTTTGAGTAGAGTCCTTTTCATGGGTGTGTAGCGCACCACACTTATGACGGGGAGGCTACAAGATGTTATTAGGTAAAATTCCTTTTGTTCATACTCTTTATCGTGTGTTGAAATTCAATTCCATAAATTCTCTCCTAACTCATGCTCTATTTCATTTCAGTGTAATCATGCTTCCGCGACGTGGTAATGGAAGAAGGGCTAGTAACGCTTACCGACCTGCCCCACCAGCTCCAGCATCTCCTCAGGATGACTTAGTGTCCACTACAGAGTTTAAGGCGGCTATCTAGCTTCTCGCACAGACAATTACAAAACAAGTGAACCAGCAGGTGGTTTCGATCAACAATAATGGGTCCGTAACAGTTGCCCGAGTTCGGAACTTCACTCGGATGAACCCTTTGTTTTCCACGTATCTAAGGTGGGAGAGGACCCATAGGATTTCATCGATGAGATTAGAAATATCACTCAAAATATGAGTGTCAGTTCCTCAGAGAGTGCCAACTTGACTGCCTACCAGCTGAAAGGGGTAGCCCAGATCTGGTACGAATAATGGAAGGAGGGGAAACCAGCGGGAGCAGGGCCGGTGGAATGGGAGGAGTTCATTACAGCCTTCGTAGAAATATTCTTCCCTTGGGAGCTCAGGGAGGCAAAAGTGGCAGAATTCATGAACCTAAAACAAGGAAAGCGGATGGTAATAGAGTATGCACTGGAGTTCACCAGGTTGTCTAAATATGCTCCAGAGATGGTAGCCGAGCCAAGGGCTCATATGCTGAAATTTGTTAATGGATTGTCGAACTAGGTCCTTAAGGAGTGCAAGACTATAATTCTTATTAAGGACACCGATCTCTCCAACCTTATAGTCCATGCTCATCAAATTGAGATAGAAAAATTAAAAGATTTGGAGTGGGAGAACAAACGGGAAAGAACCAGCCAGTCAGATTATGGCCATCAGAGATCTGGCGGTAGTTGCTTCCCACATTAGCAGGAATAGGATAGGGCTCCAGCACCCACTTCAGCCAGTGCCCCGACTTTCCAGTCCTACAAGGATCGGAGGGGTGGAGCGTCTGGCTCACAATCCCAGAGTCATAGCACCAGTAACCGCTACAACTACCCAGCTTGCCCTAAGTTTGGCAAGAACCATCCAGGAGAATGCCTTAAGGGTCAAGCGGGTTGTTTTCGATATGGATAGCTTGGTCATCGGCTCAAAGAATGCCCGTCAGCAGAATAGGGGAGATCACAATCCACCGCTTTAGCCGCTCCAGAAGGCCGACCAGCTCAGCAGGCCAACACTTCAGGTATGGATGGAGGCCAGCGCCAAAATCATTTTTATGGTTTGACCTCTCGTCAGGATCAGGAAAGCTCACGTAATGTGGTCAAGGGTATGTTACGCCTTTTTCATCTAGATGTGTATGCCCTACTAGATCCAGGAGCCACACTTTCGTTTGTGACTCCCTATGTAGCAGTCCCGTTCGATATCAGTCCAGAGGTTCTCTCAGAAGCATTCTTAGTCTCCACCCAAGTTGGTGAATCAGTTAGAGCCAGCCAGGTGTATAGAAACTGCCTTGTCTCAATCTTCAATAAAGTCATTGTAGTTGATCTGGTAGAGTTAGACATGGTTGATTTTGACCTCATTCTTGGCATGGATTGGTTACACTCCGATTATGCCTCAATGGACTTCAAAACTAGGGTCGTCAGGTTTTAGTTCCCTAATGAGCCAGCTTTAGAGTGGGCTGGTAGTAGTTCAGCGCCTAAGGGTCGGTTTATTTCCCACCTTAAGGCCAGAAAGCTTATTTCCAAGGGGTGTATTTATAATCCAGTTCGCAACAAAGATTCCAGCTCTGAGACTCCAACTGTCCAGTCAGTCCCAGTTGTTAGCGAGTTCCCTGATGTGTTTCCTAAAAATCTTCCAGGAGTACCTCCTGAGCGGGAAATAGACTTTGATATAGACCTTCTCCCAAATACTCAGCCCATCTCCATCCCTCCTTACAGAATGGCTCCAATTGAGCTTAAGGAGTTGAAGGATAAGCTAAAAGACCTTCTAGACAAGGGTTTTATCAGACCCAGCATCTCTCCCTAGGGTGCTCCAGTACTATTCGTGTGAAAGATAGACGGTACCCTCAAAATGTGCATCAACTACTATAAGTTGCACAAGGTTACAGTCAAGAACAAGTATCCCCAACCCAGGATTGACAACTTGTTCGATTAGCTTTAGGGAGCCAGTTGTTTCTCTAAGATAGATCTCAGGTTGGGGTATCATTAGCTAAGAGTCAGAGAGTGTGAAATACTGAAAATAGCTTTCAAAATTCGGTATGGTCGCTACGAATTCGTGGTTATGTCCTTCTGACTGATAAATGCCGCCGCAGCTTTCATGGACCTGATGAACAGAGTCTTCAAGCAGTATCCAGATATGTTCGTCATTGTATTTATTGACGACATTCTGGTATACTCCAAGAATGAGGAAGAACATGCTAATCACCTGAGGATAGTGCTTCAGACGCTCAGAGACCGCCAATTGTTTGCAAAATTCAGCAAATGTGAATTTTGGAAGAAGTCCCTGACTTTCCTTGGTCACATGGTCTTGGGTGAGGGTATTCAGGTATATCCTCAAAAGATAACCATGGTGAGATACTGGCCCAAACCCACCTCCCCAACTGAAGTTAGAAGTTTCTTGGGCCTAGTCGGTTACTACCAACATTTTGTGGAAGGCTTTTCCTCTATAGCATCCCCTCTGACTAGGCTAACTCAGAAGAAGGTGAAATTTCAGTGGTCAGATGCATGTGAGAAGAGTTTCTAGGAGTTAAAAACTAGACTCACTACTGCTCCAGTGTTGACTTTGCCAGGAGGATCAGATGGATTTGCAGTGTATTGCGAGGCTTCCAGAGTTGGACTCGGTTGCATTTTGATGCAACAGGGAAAGGGATCACGCCTCTAGACAGCTCAAGGTTCATGAGAAGAACTATCCGACTCATGACTTGGAGTTGGAAGTGGTGGTGTTTTCATTCAAAATATGGAGACACTACCTGTACGGGGCTATCACGCCCCGAGTTTACACCCCGAACAGAACACGGTACTTGGAGTCACAAGTAACCCCAAGTCAACCCCTGGTCTATCATACACTGGCATTCTGAGTAACACATAAATATATACAGCGGAAGTTTAAAATATATATATGTGTGTGTGTGTGTGTGTGTGTGTAAACAATTGAGAGAGTAAATATGGTTCATAATATTTGATAATATTTTAACAAAGCTACAAGTCTGAAAAACCAAATTTGTGTCTGAAAGCCACTACAACTGATGTGTTGTTGGGACAAGCCCCCAGCTAACTCCAAATCTAAATAAAGGGAAAGAAGATGTAACTGAATTAAATAATCTCCGTCCTCGAAGAGTGAGTACTCACCAACTAGAACAGCTGAAGTCTTCAGAGAGTGATAGGCTAGCGAGGCTGAGACTGAGATCCTGCAGCTGTATCATAAAATGAAATAGCATAAAAGTATGCGCTAGTACTTTGAATGTACTAAGTAAGTGGAAGAAAACATAATACAATGGAATAAAAGTGTTGAACTGAAAAGACATGCAATGACCAACTAAAGCTACTGAACTGAATAACTGAAATAATTGAGATGGTATAAAAGGCCCTATCTGATGGCCAAGGACATGCTCTATTTTTGAGATACTGAACTGAACTGAGCTAACTAGGAGGAGAGTCTATAACCGACATAAAACCACGTGATCTAGACGTAGAGTCCGATGTATGCACCCCATCGGTAGGACCCAATATACCTTGCCAGGGTATAAAGGCATGAACTAGGTGATCACAAGAGTCTGGGGCCATCAGGCCAATAAAATTGAAACTTACAGGGCAACGTAGTTCTGGTAACCTGGGTGCATTGGAACCTCAGTCTACTCGGTGTTAAGTCCTACTCCCACTGGATAGTCCTAGACTTATTACAAAGTTGATAGCTCAAAACAGGGGCCCAATGCTAGTCAGGGATACATACCTGAAAGCACCCTAAGAGTCTTATCGGGCCAGATTCTAGAACTAGGTTCTAAGACTGGTCAGAGCTGCTTATCTGAAAGCGTCGTAACCACCTAAAGAACTAACTGTAATATGAAGTTGGGGTCCTAAGGCTAGTCAGAGTTGCTGGTCTAAAGTGTCATGACCTCCTAGTGGACCACTAAGAACTGAGTTCTGAATCTAATTCTAATAACTGGGAGGTACTACTTACACCTCGAGAATTTCTATAGTCAAACTGATCACCTGACATTTCTGACTGACACTGAGAATTCTAACGTTTTGGCTAAAACTAAACTGATAATAATATGATTAAATTTCAATGCTATTAACAACATGGGAGTCCCCAACACTAATTAAATCAAGCAAAATTTCGATATTCAAACACTATTGCAAAATTCAATATTTTCTAGTTTAAGAAATAGGGCTAAATCTCACTTCACAAGAATAAACATCATTTCAGTCACAAACTAGTGAAAAATATCTATAACTAACATGATGTAACATTCCACATGAATTAGACGAAGTACGACTAAAATTTCTTAACACTCGATTATTCCAGGGCTAGAATTGATAGAGAAAAGTAGGGAGGAATTTGGAGACACAAGGGAAGAATTATTGTCTTGTTGAATTCTCACATACCTAGTGAAGAAGCCCGAAGAATTTCCTTGAGAAATCGAGGAGAAAAGGATTGCCGTAGTTCTTGCTTTGAAATGCTATGAGAGAACTTTTACGTTGTTTTTTGAGAGTCTGAATGGGAGAATGAGGAAAGAAATCGTTTAACCACTCTAACAATCTAAAAATACTCTTAAAACGACGTAGTTTAGGGTCTAGGAGGTAGGAAAGTACTGAAAGACCCTCGAAAAACTCTCGGGGGAAACTGATCGACAGTCCTCATAGGGGACCTAACGGATCGTGGCCAGTGACCACAACTCGTGGTCCCAGTCGTGAGGTACACTGCCTTAAAACCCCTACTGGTCACCACGGGGGACCCAATCAGTCGTGGTTATCATGGTCACCTCTCGTGGTCTCCATTTCCCAAAAGTCCTTGGAATCCCCACTGGTGTCGTGGTGTCCCAAACGAGTTGTGGTGAGGACCCATTGGGTACACTGCCTAACTTTCCAACTCTTAAGAAAATCCTGACCAAGGGTCACCTAACGGGTTGTAGCATGGACCACGACTCGTGTGACTAGTCATTAGGTGCACTACCCCACTGCTTCCGGGCCTTAAATTTGCTCTTGACCACGAGTCATATCACGACTCGTGGTGTTGACCATGACTCGTGGTCACACCTGTGGTCACCTAAATTTCCAAAATTTTCAACTAAGTCTACAGTCCCCACCACGAGTCACTTAACAACTTATGGTCACCTCCCACGGGCCACAGAATGACTTATTCTGTGACTTGGTGCATATTTTTTAGTTTTCTCTTGTTTAAGTCTCGGGTATAGTCTTTGAGTTTCTGGGGCATTACAATATCTCCCCCTTGGGAACATTCGTCCTTGAATGTTGGAAAACATACAGGAAATCAGAGAATGGAAATCTTTATACACATATACTGATCATGGAAGCTGAAACTAGCAGAAATGACTACCTCTGAACTGGATCACAAGTATAAACTGAATTCACTAATCATGCACATATCATTTAAATGAAAGAAACTTAAACACACAAACTAAAAGCAGTTTTGGGGAGAAAATTGATACCTTAAACTGAAACTGAGTCAAAAGGGAACAAATGGCAGTATCTAACCATCATATCTGCTCTGGCCTCCCATGTAGCTCCCTCAACCTGCTGATTCCTCCACAAGACTTTGACCGAAGCTCCCTCCTTGTTCCTCAGCTTACGAACCTGACGGTCAAGGATCTGGACTAGGACCTCCTTGTATGAGACATTATCTTTCACTCTCACACTGTCCAATGGCACAATTGATGTTGGATCACCGATGCACTTCTTCAGTAGTGACACGTTGAATATTGGGTGCACAGACGCCAACTCTGAAGGTAATTCCAGCTCATAAGCTACCTTGCCAATTCGCCTTAGAATTCTGTAGGGTCCCACATATCTCGGGCTGAGCTTTCCCTTCTTCCCAAATCTCATCACCCCTTTCATGGGTGAAATTTTCAGATACACCCAGTCATCCACAACAAACTCCAATTCTTCTCCTCACATCAGCATATGATTTATGATGGCTCTAAGCTATTTTTCATCTTTCTCTGATGAGCTGTACATTTTGCATAGCTTCATAAACCGAGTCTGGCCCAATTATAGTAGCTTTACCAACCTCAAACCACCCAATAGGAGATCTGCACCTCCTACCATACAATGCCTAAAATGAGGCCATCTGGATACTAGAGTGGTAGTTCTTATTATATTCAAACTCGATAAGAGGCAAGTGGTCATCCCAACTGCCCTTGAAATTGATCATGCACGCTCTTAACATATCTTCTAGGGTCTGAATAGTCCACTCAACTTATCCATCTGTCTGCGGGTGAAAAGTTGTGCTGAGCTTGACCTGGGTACCAAGTCCCTTCTGAAAAGACTTCCAGAAATGTAAGTGAACTGGGTACCTCTGTCTGAAATAATGGATAATGGCACCCCATGAAGTATGACCAACTCCCGAATATAAATCCTAGCATAGTCCTCAGCTGAATCTTTAGTTTTAACTGGGAGGAAATGTGTTGACTTAGTCATCCGCTCTACTACTACCCAGATAGAATCATATTGCCTATGAGTTCGAAATAGACTCGTAATAAAGTCCATATTCACTTCTTCCCACTTCCACGTGGGTATGTTGATATCTTGGGTCATACCTCCCAGTCGCTGGTGTTCTAACTTGACTTACTGATAGTTCAGGCACTTAGCTACGAATTCACTGATGTCTCTCTTCATGCTGTTCCACCAGTAAATATCCCACAAATCACGATACATTTTAGTATCACCAGGGTGGATGGAGTATCTCGAGCTGTGTGCTTCAGCTAATATCTGCTATCTCAAGTCACCAACATCCAGTACACACAATCTACCCTAGTAACGGAGCACACCATCTCCCCCTTTAGAGAAAGCCTCAACCTCTTTCTGGAGAACCGCTTCCTTAAGTTTAAGTAAAATGGATATTCATCCTACTTGGACTTAACTTTAACAATCAAAGAAGAATTTGACCCGCATTGCATCACTACTCCACCCTCAGCTGAGTCAACCAACTCCCCTAACCGAGCTAATATGTGAATATCCTTTGTTAATTCCTTTTTGCCTTCCTCAACATGAGACACGCTACCCATAGACACTCTGCTTAGGGAATCATCCACCACATTGGCTTTGCCTGGGTGATATAGCATACTCATGTCATAATCCTTCAGGAGCTCTAACCACCTTCTCAGACGAAGAATTAGGTCCTTTTGATTGAATATATACTGAAGGCTCCTGTGATCAGTGAAAACATCCACATGAGCCCCATACAGATAGTGTCTCCATATTTTAAATGCAAACACCACCACTGCCAGCTCCAAGTCATGAGTTGGATAATTCTTCTCATGAACTTTGAGATGTCTTGAGGTGTAGGCTATCACCTTACCCCGCTGCATTAGTGCAATCGAGTGCAACTCTAGAAGCATCTCAATATACTACAAACTCATCTGATCCTTCTGGTAGGGTCAACACTAGAGTGATAGTGAGTCAAGTTTTTAACTCCAGGAAACTCTTCTCACACGCATCTGACCACTGGAATTTCACCTTCTTCTGAGTCGGCCTAGTCAGAGGAGATGTTATAGAAGAAAAGCCTTCCACAAAGTGTTGGTAACAACTGGCCAAATCCAAAAAACTTCTGATTTCGATTGGGAAGGTAGGTTTGGGCTAGTCTTTCACGGCTTTTATCTTTTGAGAATCAACTTGAATACCCTCACCCGAGACCACATGACCTGGGAAAGTCACGGACTTCAACCAGAACTAGCACTAACTGAACTTGGTGAACAGTTGGCAGTCTCTGAGGGTCTAAAGCACTATCCTCAGGTGATTAGAATGCTCTTTCCTCATTTCTGGACTATACCAGAATGTCGTCAAAAACACAATAATGAACATATCCAGATACTGCTTCAAGACTTTGTTCATCAGGTCCGTAAAGGCTACAGGGGAATTTGTTAGTCCGAAGGACATAACCACAAACTGGTGGTGACCATACCGAGTCCTGAAAGCCATTTTTGGTATGTCACACTCTCTAACTCTTAGTTGATGATACCCAGACCTGAGATCTATTTTGGAGAAACAACTGGCTCCCTGAAGTTGGTCAAACAAGTCATCAATTCTAAGTAAGGGATACTAATTCTTGACTATGACCTTGTTCAACTGACGGTAATCGATGCACGTTCTGAAGGTACCATCTTTATTTCACACGAATAGCACTGGAGCACCCCAGGGAGAGATGTTGGGTCTAATAAAACCCTTATCAAAAAGATCATTTAGCTGCTCCTTCAACTCCTTAAGTTCAGTCGAGGCCATTCTATAAGTAAGGATAGAGATGGGCTGAGTATATGGAATAAAGTCTATACCAAAGTCGATTTTCCATTCAAGAGGAACTCCAGGAAGATCTTCGAGGAACACATCTAGAAATTCGCTAACAACAGGGACTGACTGGATAGTTGGGGTCTCAGAGTTAGAATACTTGACCCAAACTAGATGGTAAATACATCCCTTAGCTATAAGCTTCCTGGCCTTAAGTTAGGAAATAAACCTACACTTGGGCGCTGAACTACTGCCAGTTAATTCTAGAGTTGGCTCATTAGGGACTGAAACCTAACAACCCTAGTTCTGCAGTCGACTGAGGCATAACCAGAGTGTAACCAATCCATTCCAAAAATGAGGTCAAAGTTGACCATTTCTAACTCTACAAGGTCAGCTGGAATGACTTTTCTGAAGATTGAGATTGGGCAATTTCTATACATCCGGTTGGCTATAACAGACTCACCAACTGGGGTGGAGACTGAAAATAGTTCTGAGAGGAACTCTGGACTGATATTAAACTGAACAACTATGTATGGAGTCACGAACAATAGTGTGGCCCCTAGATCTAGTAGGGAATATATATCTAGGTGGAAAAGATGTAACATACTCATGACCACATCCAGTGAGTTCTCCTGATCCTGAGGAGATGATAATGCATAAAAATGATTTTGCCGTTGACCGCCCTCCATACCTGATGTATTTGCCTGTTGAGTTGGTCCGCCTGCTAGAGCTACTGAAGTAGTGGATTCTGACCTTCCCCATCATACTGATGGGCATTCCTTAAGCCGTTGACCAAGCTGTCCACAACCAAAATAGCCCTCTCGACCCTGAAAACACTCTCTTGGGTGGTTCTTGCCACACTTGGGGAAAACTGGATACTATTACCAGCACTATAACTCTAGGACTGAGAGCCAGATTCTCTACCCATACGACCCTAGAGGGACCGAAAAGTAGGGGCGCTGGCTGAGCTAGGTGCTGGAGCCCTCTATTGCTGCTGTGGGCGGCTGCTACCACCAGACCTCTGGTGGCCATAACTTGATTATCCAGTCCTTTCCTGCTTGTTCTTTCGCTCCATGTCCCTCGATTTTTCTGCCTCAATCTGTTGGGCATAGACAATCAGGCTGGAAAGGTCGATATCCTTAATCAGCATCATTGTCCTACACTCCTTGAGGACAAAGTTCGACACCCTATTAACAAACTTCAGCATACGAGCCCTTGGCTCGGCCACTATCTCCGGATCGTATTTGGAAAACTTGGTGAACTCCAAAGCATATTCTTCTACTATCCGTTTTCCCTATCTCGGATTCTTGAACTCTGCTACCTTTGCCTCCCTAAGCTCCCGAGGGAAAAATCTATCCAAGAAGGCTATAGTGAACTCCTCCCATTCCACCGATCCTACTTTCGTTGGCCTCCCCTCCTTCCACTATTCATACCAAACTTGGGAAACCCCTTTCAGCTAGTAGGAAGCCAAGTCAGCACTCTCTAAGGGATTGACACCCATAATTCGGGTGATCTTTTTAATCTCATCCACAAATCCTTGTGGGTCCTCTCCCACCTTAGATTCATGAAAATCTGGAGGGTTCATCCGAGTTAAATCCCGCACTCGGGTAGCTGCTGCGGATCCATTGTTGTTGATTGGAACTACCTACTAGTTCACCTGGTTGGTAACAGTTTTAGCGAGCAGCTGAATGGCCGCCCTAAACTCTATGGTAGAAACTGAGTCGTCCTGAGGGGTTGCCGGGGCTAGTGGGATAGGTCGGTGAGCATTACCAGCCCTTCTTCCATTACCACGTTGTGGAGGCATGATTCACTGAAATGACACAAAGCACAAGTTAGGAGCATGATTCTGGAATTGAATTTCAACACACGATAAGGAGTATGAAATAAAGGGAATTTTTCTTATAACATCTCGTAGCCTCCTCGTCATAAGTGTGGAACGCTTCACACCCATAAAGAGGACTCTGCTCGATGCAGCATTTATACATTCGAGGATACACTAAACCTAGGGCTCTGATACAAAGTTTTCCACACCCCGAGTTTACACCCCGGACGGAACACAATACTTGGAGTCACAAGTAACCCAAAGTCAACCCCTGGTCTATCATATACTAGCATTCTGAGTAACATATAAATATATACAGTGGAAATTTAAAGCTATACATACATATATATATATATATATATATATATATAAACAATTGAGAGAATAAATCTGGTTCATAATATTTGAAAATATTTGAACAAAGCTACAAGTCTGAAAAACCAAATGTGTGTCTGAAAGCCATAACAACTGATGAGTTGTTGGGACAAGCCCTCAGCTAACTCCAAATCTAAATAAAAGGAAAGAATATGTAACTGAATTAAATAATCTCCTTCCTTGAAGAATGAGGACTCACTAACTAGAACAGCTGAAGTCTTCGGAGAGTGATCGACTAGCGAGGCTGAGACTTAGATCCTGCAACTGTATCATAAAATAATACAGCATAAAAGTATGTGTCAATACTTTGTATGTACTAAGTAAGTGGAAGAAAACATAACACAATGGAATAAAAGTGTTGAACTGAAAAGTCATGCAATGACCAACTAAAGCTATTTAACTGAATAACTGAAATAATTGAGACGGTCTAAATGACCCTTTCTGATGGTCAAGGACATGCCCTATTTCTTAGATACTGAACTAAACTGATCGAAAAATGAACTGAGATGACTAGTGGGAGAGTCTATAATCGACATATAACCACGTGAGCTAGACGTGGAGTCCGATGTATGCACCCCATCAGCCAATATACCTTGACAGGGTATAAAGGCATGAACTGAGTGATCACAAGAGGTTGGGTCCATCAGTCCAATAAAACTGAAACCTATAGTGGCAACGTAGTTTTGGGAACCTGGGTGCACTAGAACCCCGCGGAGGCATGATTCACTGCAACGACACAAAGCACAAGTTAGGAGCATGATTCTGGAATTGAATTTCAACACACGATAAGGAGTATGAAATAAAGGGAATTTTTCAAATAACATCTCGTAGCCTGCTCGTCATAAGTGTGGAACGCTTCACACCCTTGAAGAGGACTCTACTCGATGCGGCATTTAGACATTCGAGGATACTCTAAACCTAGGGCACTGATACAAAGTTTGTCACTCCCCGAGTTTAAACCCTGGACAGAACATGATACTTGGAGTCACAAGTAACCCAAAGTCAACCCCTGGTGTATCATATACTGGCATTCTATGTAACATATAAATATATACAGTGGAAATTAAAGAATATATATATATATGTGTGTGTGTGTGTGTGTATATATATATAAACAATTGAGAGAGTAAATCTGGTTCATAATATTTGAAAATATTTGAACAAAGCTACAAGTCTGAAAAATCAAATGTTTGTCCGAAAGCCACTACAACTGATGAGTTGCTGGGACAAGCCCTCAGCTAACTCCAAATCTAAATAAAAGGAAAGAAGATGTAACTGAATTAAATAATCTCCTTTCTTAAAGAATGAGGACTCACTAACTAGAATAGTTGAAGTCTTCGGAGAGTGATCAACTAGCGAGGCTAAGACTGAGATCCTACAGCTGTATCATAAAATGATACACATAAAAGTATGTGTCAGTACTTTGTATGTACTAAGTAAGTGGAAGAAAACATAACACAATGGAATAGTAGTGTTGAACTGAAAAGTCATGCAATGACCAACTAAAGCTATTGAACTGAATAACTAAAATAACATAGATGGTCTAAAAGACCCTGTATGATGGTCAAGGACATTCCCTATTTCTGAGATACTGAACCAAACTGATCTGAAACTGAACTGAGATGATTAGTGAGAGAGTCTATAATCGACATATAACCACGTGAGCTAGACGTAGAGTCCGATGTATGCACCCTATCACCCAATATACCTTGACAGGGTATAAAGGCATTAACTGAGTGATCACAAGAGTCTGGGTCCATCAGTCCAATAAAACTGAAACCTACAGTGGCAACGTAGTTCTAGAAACCTGGGTGCACTAGAACCCCGGTCCACTCGGTGCTAAGTCCTACTCCCACTAAATAGTCCTAGACTTATTAGTAAGATGATAGCTCAAAACTAGGGCCCAAGACTAGTCAGGGATACATACCTGAAAGCACCCTGAGAATCTTATCGGACCAGATTCTGGAACTGGGTTCTAAGACTGGTCAGAGCCACTTATCTGGAAGCGTTGTAACCATCTAAAGAACTAACTGTAATTTGAAGCTGAGGTCCTAAGGCTAGTCATAGTTGCTGGTCTAAAGTGTCATGACCGCCTAGTGGACCACTAAGAACTGAGTTCTGAATCTGATTCTGATAATTGGGAGATACTACTGACACCTCGTGAATTTCTATAATCAAACTGATCAGCTGAAATTTCTAACTGACACTGAGAATTCTAACATTTTGGCTAAAACTGAATTGATAATAATCTGATTTAATTTCATGCTACTAACAACATGGGAGTCCCCAACACTGATAAAATCAAGCAAAATTTCAATATTCAAACACTATTGCAAAATTCAAGATTTTCTAGTTTAAGAAATAGGGCTAAATGACACTTCAGAAGATTAAACATCATTTCAGTCACAAACTGGTGGAAAATATCTATAACTAACTAGAAGTAACATTCCATATGAATTAGACGAAGTATGACTAAAATTTCTTAACATTTGATATTCCAGGGCTAGAACTGATAGAGAAAAATAGGGAAGATTTTGGGGACACAAGGGAAGAATTATTCCCTCGTTGAATTCCCACATACCTTCTGAAGTAGCTCGAAGAATTTCCTTGAGAAACCGAGGATAAAAGGATTGCCCTAGTTCTTACTTTGAAATGCTATGAGAGAACTTCTACGTTGTTTTCTGAGAGTCTAAATGGGGAGAATGAGGAAAGAAACTGTTTAACCCCTCTAATAATCTAAAAATACTCTTAAAATGTCATAGTTTAGGGTCTATAAGGTAGGAAATTACTTAAAGACACTTGAAAAACTCGCAGTGAAAAACTGATCGAGAGTCTTCACGGGGGAACTAACGAGTCGTGGCCAGTGACCACGACTCGTGGTCCCAGTCATGAGGTACACTGCCTTAAAACCCCTACTAGTCACCACGGGGGACCCAATAGGTCGTGGTTGGTGACCACGACTCGTGGTCACCTCTCGTGGTCTCTATTGCCCAAAAGTCCCTAGAGTCACCACGGGTGACACCACAACTCATGGTGTCCCAAACAAATCGTGGTGAGGACCCATTGGGTACACTGCCTAAGTTTCCAACTCTTAAGCAAATCCTTTCCACGGGTCACCTCACAGGTCGTGACATGGACCACGACTCATGGTGACTAGTCGTTAGGTGCACTTCCCCACTTCTTCTGGGCCTTAAATTTTCTCTTGACCACGGGTCATATCACGACTCATGGTGTTGACCATGACTCATGGTCACACCCGTGATCACCTAAATTTCCAAAATTTTCAACTAAGTCTAGAGTCCCCACCACGCATCACTTAACGACTCGTGGTCACCTCCCTTGGGTCACGAAACGACTCGTCTTGTGACCTGGTGTAGATTTTTCAATTTTCTCTAACTTAAGTCTCGGGTCCAGTCTTTGAGTTTCTAGGGCATTACAGGGGCTCGCATGGATGTTTTCACCGATCACAAGAGCCTTTAGTATGTTTTTAGTCAGAAAGACCTAAATCCTCGTTAGAGAAGGTGGTTGGAGCTACTGAAGGACTATGGCATGAGCGTGTTGTATCACCCAGGTAAAGAAAATGTGGTGGTTGATGCCCTAAGCATAGTGTCTATGGGGAGCGTGGCTCATGTTGAAGAGAGCAAAAAGGAGCTGGCAAAGGATATACACCGATTAGCTCGGTTGGGTGTACAGTTTGTTGATACCGCTGAAGGTGGAGTAGTGGTGCAGAGTGGGTCAGACTCCTCGTTGGTAGTTGAAGTTAAGTCAAGGCAGGATGAAGATCCCATACTACTTAAATTGAACGAGGCGGTTCTTAGAAAGGAAGTAGAGGCTTTCTCCCAAGGGGGAGATGGTGTACTCTGTTACCAGGGTAGATTGTGCGTGTCGGGTGTGGGTGAGTCGAGATAGTAGATATTGGTTGAAGCACATAGTTTGAGATATTCCATCCACCCAGGTTCTACTAAGATGTACCATGATTGTCGGGATATTTACTAGTGGAATGGCATGAAGAGAGACATCGCAAAATTTGTAGCTAAGTGCCCGAACAACTAGCAAGTCAAACTAGAACACCAGAGACCGAGAGGTATGACTCAGGATATCAACATACCCACATGGAAGTGAGAATAAGTAAATATGGATTTTATTACAGGTCTACCTCGGACTCATCGACAACATGATTCAATCTGGGTGATAGTAGATCGGATGACTAAGTCAGCACAACTCCTCACATTTAAAACTACAGATTCAGCTGAATACTATGCTAGGCTTTATATCCAGGAGTTGGTCAGACTTCATGGGGTTCCCTTATCCATTATCTCGGATAGAGGTACCCAGTTCACCTCTCACTTCTTTAAGTCCTTTAAGAAGGGACTTGGTACCAAGGTCAAGCTCAACACAGCTTTTCACCCATAGATAGAGTTCTTTATCAACCACCATCTACTTTAGAGATCCCTATGGAAATCTTTTCCAAATACAAAAATTCAGATGGACAAGCTGAGCGGAATATTAAGACCCTAAAAGATATGTTGAGGGCGTGCGTAACTGATTTCAAGGGAAATTGAGATGATCAGTTGACTCTCATCGAGTTTGCATACAACAACAGCTACCATTCCAGTATCCAGATGGCCCCCTTTGAGGCATTGTATGGTAGGAGGTGTAGATCTCCTATCGGGTGGTTTAAGGTTGGTGAAGCTACTCTAATCGGGCCAGACTCAGTCCATGAGGCTATGCAAAAAGTAAAACTCATCCAAAAAAGATTGAAAATAGCAAAGAGCCTTCAGAAATCTTATGTTGATGTGAGGAGAAGAGAATTAGAGTTTGCAGTAGATGATTGGGTTTACCTAAAAATTCCACCCATGAAAGCGGTGATGAGATTTGAGAAGAAAGGAAAACTCAATCTGAGATATGTGGGACCCTACAGAATTCTGAAGTGAATTAGCAGTGTGGCATATGAGTTAGAACTACCTCCAGAGTTAACATCGGTTTACCCAGTATTCCATGTGTCACTATTGAAGAAGTCAATCAGTGATCCAGCCTCCTTTGTGTCACTAGACAGCATCGGAATAAAAGATAGTCTCTCGTACGAAGAGTTTCTAGTTCAGATCCTTGACCATCAAGTTTGTAAGTTGATAAATAAGGAAATCACTTCGGTGAAAATTTTGTGGGGGAACCAGCTAGTTGAAGGAGTCGCATGGGAAGTAGAAGCAGACATGATGGCCAGATACCCTTACTTATTCCCTTCTAGTTTGGTTTCGGCATCAGGTACTAAATTCCTCCTCAGTACTCTATTCAGTTCTGTACTCATCAGCTCTATTTAGATTTTCTATGTGCATTCTAGTTGCACCAGCTCTGTTAGTACGGTTAAGTCAGTTCGGAGTCAGCTACTCCTTCAGAAACCAGCTCATAGTCACGGTCTAGAAATCTCAGCTCTTTTCCTAGTTTTCCTGCAGCTTTAGTCTTCATTCAAGGACGGATGATCCCAAGGGGGAGATATTGTAACACCTCAAATCTTTCCTAGACCATACTCAGGCATTGCAAGAAAATCTAGAATAAAAACTAGAAAAAAATGCCTCAGAACGATTGAGACAACGAGTCGTGGTCAGCTCTAATGACTCATTGTATCAGTGTGATCAGCAGGGCTTGGTCTCTCGGGAACCCACGAGTCAAGGAACAACCCGTTGTGAGAAACAACAGGTCATCCTATCAGTCGTGGTTTCCCCAGCACAGAAATCCTTTCCAGGACCCCACGACTCAACCAATGAGTCATTTCTAGAAACAACAACCTGTGAGAGTCATTGGGTGAAAACCCTGAAATCCCCTTCTAGTGATGACGAGTGGAAACAATGACCTGTTTTTTCCCATAATGAGTCAATGTCATCACCCGTTGTTTCAACTAAAATATTTTTAGAAATCTTTCCAGTGAGCCTAACGAATGGACACAACCACCCATTGGGTCCACCAACGAGTAGTTGTGTCACTTGTCACCAGACTCTCCAGGGTTTCCTCGTTCAGTGGCCATGGGAGGAACCAATGACCCATTGGTTCAACAAACGAGTCATGGTGAGACCCATTTCCAAATATAGTATTTCCTAGTCCTAGGTAGTGGTACCAACGAGAGGTCCTAACGAGTCATGTCACAACCAACGACTCATTGAATGACCCGTTGGGACCCTGTCGGCCAATTTTTAAATTTAATTTACAGGATTATTTTTTGAAATTTCCCACCTATTTAGTCTATAAACTACGTTGTTTAAGTTTAAATTAAGGGAATTTAGACGTATTAAATGGTTCTTCTCCCTCATTCCCCACTCAGACCTTCAGAAAGCATCATAAAATTTCTCTCAGGAACTCTTAGAGAAAGAACTAGGGCAGTCTACTTCTCCTCGAATTCTCAAGGAATTTCTTTAGTTTTCTTTATCAGGTATGTAGGAATTCGACAAGGGAATAATTCTTCCCTTGAGTCCCCAAAATCTTCTCTATCTTCTCTATCAGTTCTAGTCCTGAAACTTTTGAAAGTGAAGAATTTATATGTCAGACTTTTAATTCATGTTGAATATTTATTTATGTTAATTGTATATATTTTTCCACCATTTTTTGACTATGTTGATGCTTGTCCTTGTAAAGTGAATTCTAGCCCTAGCTCTTGAATGTAAAAGAACTAGATTCTTGCATAATTGATTAATCATCGAAATTTCTTGATTCTATCAGTGTTGGGGATTCCCATATTTTTAGTATGTACTGAAATCTCATTCATATGTATGTTAGTTTAGTTTCAGTCAGAATGTTAGAATGCTCAGTGTTATTCAGAAATGTCAGCTGATCAGTTTGACTATAGTTAATCCTTGAGGTGTCCGCGATACCTCCCAGTTATTTGTATTAGACTTAGTATCATATTTTAGTGGTTCTTTAGGTGGTCATTTAGGCAAGCAGTTTTGACCAGCCTTAGGACCCCAGCTTCATATTACAGTTTGTTCTTTAGACGGTTATGACACTTCTAGATAAGTAGCTCTAAACAATCTTAGAACCCAGTTACAGAATCTAGTCTGATAAGACTTTCAGGGTACCCTCAGACAGTATCCTTGGCTCAGTTGAAGTCTTGGGCCACAGTTTTTAGCTATCAGCTTAGTAGTCAGTCTAGGACTATCCAGTGGGAGTAGGACTTAGCACCAAGCGGACCGGGGTTTCAGCGCACCCAGGTTCTCAAAACTAAGTTGCCACTGTAGGTTATATTTATTGGCCTCATGGACTAGAACTGTGATCACTCAGTTCATGCCTTTATACCCTGGCAAGGTATATTGGGTCCTATTGATGAGCTGTATACATCGGACTCCATATCTAACTCACGTGGTTATATGTCGGTTATAGACTCTACCACTAGTCTGCTCAGTTCAATCTCTAATTAGTTAGTTCAGATCACTTTAGTATAGTATTTTAGATTAGTATCTTAGATTTTGGGCATGTCCTTGACCATTAGACAAGGTCGTTTAGACCAACTCAGTTTATTACAGTTATTCAGTTTTCAGCATTTTCAGTTCGTCATTGTACGTCTTTTTAGTTCAATTATTTTATTCCTTGTGTATGGTTCTCTCACTTACTCAGTACATTTAAAGTACTGATGCATACCTTTTATGTTGTATCATTTTATGATAAAGCGGCAGGTTCTCAGTCACAACAGCGTTAGCCAACCTCGCTCAGACTTTCCCAGCTGCATCATTGGTGATTCCTCGTCTTTTGTGGATGAGGATTATTTCTTTCAGTTTTCTTTTATTTAGACTTGAAGTTAGTTGGGGGCTTGTCCCAGCAACTCATTGGTTGTAGTTGGATTTCAAACACAAACATAATTTCAGACCTTTAGCTTTGTTTCAGTTGTTTTTAAACTTTATGATTCAGCTTTATTTTCATAAATGTTTTATAATGTTATTTTAAATCTTCCGCTATCTTTTACTCAGAATGTCTGTGTTATGATGGACTATGAGTTGACTTGGGATTACTTGTGACTCCAAGTACCGTGTCCCGTTAGGGTATAGACTCAGGGCGTGACACTATGATGTGCAAGAAATGGGGATATGGAAGGATCTTCAACCAATAAAAGATAATATAAATGAAAATGTTTTTTTTGGCTAGATCTTGTTTCTCCATGAAACCAAAAGAAAAAAGATTGTTTCTCATCGACTTAAAAATGCCAAATTACCTAAAGGGTTTGCCTCAAAGATATCACGGCATGTGAAAGTGGAAGAGATGAAAATATCTGGATACAAGATCCATGATGCTCATTTTATAATGAATTACTTGCTCCAGGTTGCAGTTCGAAAAGGGTTTCCTAAGAATTTTTTTTCATGCCCCGGAAAGGGCTAAGAATAAGACCTAGGAGTTAAATTGGAAAAGTGCAGAAAACTGGCAAAAATATCTCATGACAGGAGACTTAACTACTCGTGGTGGGATACCACGAGTCGTCGAAGTGCTGTCATTGGGTGGAGGCCGGGGAAATCTTAGGAAGTGTTCATGAAGGATGGTTCTAATGAGTCGTTAGGTTTGGCAATGACTCGTTATGTTGGTCATTTGGAGGGAGGAGCTTTAGTTTTAAAAGGCTTTCCAGTGTATTAGATGGAAGGTCATGACGAGTCGCCGGGTGTGGTGACGAGTCATCACGTTGGTCATGGCATGAAGGTTAATAATTTAGGTAGACTTGACGAGTGCGCCTAACGAGTCATTTGGTGTAACAACGATTCGTCAGGTGAGTCGTGGATTCCAGTTCGTCCAGATTTTTTACGTTTTGCTCAGGGGTGTTTTGGTAAAATCCTATGCTCCTAGTTCTTAGTGATGTCATTTTGGGTATGTTTGAGGACATTTTTAAGGGTTCTTCTAGACATAAACCCCCATTCTCTCAATCTCTTTCTTCCTCCTCTCTTCTCAAAAATCCTAGGGTTTTCACCAAGGTGTTCTTCAAGCTTCAAGGGAGATTTTCGATCAGGACTTTCGTCTACCAGGTATTCGGGACTTTAACGAGGATATTCTTCCATCCTTGTGACCCAAAATGTTTTCAATAAGAATCTGATTTAATTTATTTAGAATATCATGATCTATGGTTTGAATAATGCGTAATTTCCTCTTCACTCTTTTTCTTAAATGCAAATAATTACTGCAATTATGGAATTTATTTGGGATGTTAATTTGATGGGTTGTTTGGAATATGGATCATATGTTGGGAATGCATGAGGATAACATGTTGTTCATAAATTGGCTTGAGTAAGGAATGGGTGTTGCTTATTGTTCAATTAATTTTCATAACCATGCATGAATTTGAAGAAATTGTGAAAATATAGGTTGAGTATGTATGGGTGTAGTATGTTCTTCCTAACCCGATTTAAGTGTTGAATGGGAATTGTTCATTTCTCCTTCGATTACTTTATAAATTCATATTACAATGGAAGTGTGGAAATATTGCATAATTAACCCTAGTGACATGATTTTGATATTGATGACAATGTTGGATTGACTAGGCGGTGTGGGCTTGAGTAATTGAGGTAAATTATGTGCCATCACCATGTTCTAGATTTAATTGATTGGGCATGACAAGATTTCATCTCCATTGTTGAACTACGAAGCTCGAGCGCATTCTATATTGCTTTTCCTTACTAAATTGTTTCTATAAAAATCACGAAATCTAAAACGCCCATGGCTAAAGAGTTCACAAAGGAGTGATTATGACAAGTGTGTGGAATGTTGTAGACCTAAATAAATGAAGTCATGTATCTTGATGGAGTATGAGTTGTATTTTATAACTAGGTATGATCTCATATTACATGTTGAATGAGATGAACTTGGAATTCAGAATGTCATGATAGTATATGCATAATGTGACTCTGTAGAATGCTCGTTAGCGTAAGATGCTCGAGATAGTTGTTGACCGGACTCCATGATGAGGTGAATTATGATGATAATACATGAAAATAATATTTCAACTGTTGGGCTTGATGTTATTAGAAAGTAGGCCCCATCCTGTTGATGAGAATGTTGTATGATGGAAAAATTAGTAAACGTCCTTGTCTCTAATTAGCTGTTGCAATTTAGATGATCGTTAGTCATTCGAGATTCTCATTAGAAGGAATGTCTCCCTAGTCTGTCGGGATTCTCGTTAGCAAGAACGTTTCCCTAGTCAGTCGGGATCCTCGTTAGAAAGAGTATTTCCCTAGCCTCTTGGAACTCACATCCCTAGCTACTAGCCATGCATGTTTCTCCTCTTTTGTTGGGACTAACATCCCTAGCTAGTTAGTGACTCGCTATATTAGAGCCTCCGTTCCCTTAGACAGTCAGGGACACTCATGATATCAGTCATGGCATGGCATCTCTGTATCATTATGATTACTATTTTTGCACATCATTGGACTTATACTATTGCATGTCCTTATAATATGATTATGACTATATGAATATGTGGATCTCACAGCAGGTTGTTGTATCTCATTTTGGTTTTGTTACTAATCCTGTGATTTATGGTACTCCGTACTTGTATATTTATGCTTATGAGTTATTTATTTATATTCCTACGTACTCAGTACATTCCAAGTACTGACCGCACGCCTCTTGTGCTATATCATTTCGTGATATAGATTCAGGCCTCCAGGTTCTACTGCGTGGCTAGATACGCTCCTTCCTCTCCCAGTTGTTACTGGTGAGTCCTCATCTTTCGAGGACATGACTTATATTCCCGTTTTATTTTGTTCTAGTTTTCAGACTTTGGGAGTTAGCTGGAGGCTTATCCCAACAACTCATCAGTTAGTAGAAGGCTTTTGGACTTGTCTAGACAGTTTCAGCTATGTATCTAAGTGTTATTAAATTGTCTTTATGGATCATATTAGATTCTTGTTATTTTCTTCCGCTTGATCATGATGTTTGATGTTTCTTATGTTAAGTGTGTGCGATGATTAGGCCATGGGTCGACCTGGAGCCTTTCGGGGTTCCTTGTCTCGTGTCTACGATCTAGGTGTACTCTCGTGTCATGAAAAACTTAGTATCAGAGCAAAGGTTTAGAGTGTCCTAGGGTGTCTGAAAGCCGCATTACTTAGAGTCTTCTTCATGGGTATGAAGCGTGCCACACTTATGACGAAGAGGCTATGAGACGTTTTAGGAATGTTCCCTTTCCTTCATGATTCTTATCATGCGTAGAGTATGAAGCTCTAAATAGTTCCTCCCCTAAATCGTTCTTTACGCGCTTGCAGATAATGCCTCCTAGACGAGCGAATGGAAGGAGACGTGGTAATGGCCACCAGCAGGTACCACCAGTCTAGGCAGACCTAGTGGATGATCACCTATTGAGTTCCAAGCGGCCTTTCAAATGTTGGCGCATGCCCTGACCGTTCAGATTAACCAGCAGGCAGTGGCCCGAGCTCCTCAAAATGGAAATGAAACAGCGGAAAGGATAAGAGATTTCCTTCGGATGAACCCACCCGAGTTCTTGGGGTCAAAGGTGGATGAGGACCCATATGAGTTTTTGTAGGAGATTCAGAAGATTACTCACATCATGGGAGTGACAGGGAATGAGAGTGCGGACTTAGCCTTCTACCAGTTAAAGGGAGTTGCTTCTATCTGGTATTGCCAGTGGAGAGACAGTCGGGGAATTGAAGCGGGTCCCATAGGTTGGGATGAATTTATGGCCGCGTTCTTGGATAGGTTTTTCCCTCGAGAATTGAAGGAGGAAAAGGCAGCAGAGTTCATTAACTTGAGACAAAATGACATGACTGTCTAGGAGTATGCGTTAGAGTTCACTCGGTTGTCTAAGTATGCGCCGGAAATGGTAGCCGACCAGCAGGCCCGAGTGAGTAGGTTCGTGAATGGAGTGTCAAACTCTTTGGTCAAAGAATGCAGGACTGCATGCTGCACCGGGACATAGACTTTCCATGCTTGGTAATATTTGCTCCACAAATGGACGAAGAACAGGTGAAAGAAAAAGAGAGAGAGACCAAGAGGGCCAGGACTGGAGACTTAGAATCCTCCCATCAAGGGTCAGGTACCGGATATCACTCACACCATCATCAGAGATCAGCAGCCCCAGCACCTTTGACAGTCAGTATTCCGTACAAGCCCAGAGTAAGGGAGATCACGTACCCATTGTGTATGAGCTGTGGAAAGCACCACTTGGGAGTTTGCATGGCTGCTCCCAGTTCTTAAGTGATGTCATTTTGGGTATGTTTGAGGATGTTTTTAAGGGTTCTTCTAGACCTAAACCCTCATTCTCTCAATCTCTTTCTTCCTCCTCTCCTCTCAAAAATCCTAGGGGTTTCACCAAGGTGTTCTTCAAGCTTCAAGAGAGATTTTCGATCGGGATTTTCATCTACCAGGTATGCGGGACTTCAACGAGGATATTCTTCCATCCTTGTGACCCAAAATGTTTTCAATAAGAATCCGATTTAATTTATTTAGAATATCATGATCTAGGGTTTTAATAATGGGTAATTTCTTCTTCACTCTTTTTCTTAAATGCAAATAATTACTGCAATTATGGAATTTATTTGGGATGTTAATTTGATGGGTTGTTTGGAATATGGATCATATGTTGGGAATGCATGAGGATAACATGTTGTTCTTAAATTGGCTTGATTAATGAATGGGTGTTGCTTATTTTTCAATTAATTTTCGTAGCCATGCATGAATATGAAGAAATTGTGAAAATATAGGTTGAGTATGTATGGGTGTAGTATGTTCTTCCTAACCCGATTAAAGTGTTGAATGGGAATTGTTCATTTCTCCGTTAATTACCATATAAATTCATGATTACGATGGAAGTGTGGAAATATTGCATAATTAACCCTAGTGACATGATTATGATATTGATGACCATGTTGGATTGACTAGGCGGTGTGGGCTTGAGTAATTGAAGTTATGTGCCATCACCATGTTCTAGATTTAATTGATTGAGCATGACAAGATTGCATCTCATTTGTTGAACTATGGAGCTCGGGCAAATTCTATGTTGTTTTTCCTTACAAAATTATTTCTATAAAAATCTTGGAATCTAAAACGCCCATGGCTAAAGAGATCACAAAGGAGTGATTATGATAAGTGTGTGGAATGTTGTAAACCTAAATAAACAAAGTCATGTATATTGATGGAGTCTGAGTTGTATTTTATAAACCAGGTATGATCTTATATTACATGTTTAAAGAGATGAACTTGGAATTCCGAATTTCGTGATAGTATATGCATAATGTGACTCTGTAGAATGCTCGTTAGCGTAAGATGCTCGAGATAGCTGTTGACTGGACTCCATGATGAGGTTAATTATGATGATAACGCATGAAAATGATATTTCAACTGTTGGGCTTGATGTTATTAGAAAGTAGCCCCCATCCTATTGATGAGAATGTTGTATGATGGAAAAATTAGTAAACGTCCTTGTCTCTGATTAGCTGTTGCAATTTAGATTATCGTTAGTCAGTCGGGATTCTCGTTAGCAAGAATGTCTCCCTAGTCAGTCGGGATTCTCGTTAGCAAGAACATTTCCCTAGTCAATCGGGATCCTCGTTAGCTAGAGTATTTCCCTAGTTTATCGGGACTCACATCCCTAGCTACTAGCCATGCATGTTTCTCCTCCTTCAGTCGGGATTGACATCCCTAGCTAGTTAGTGAATTGCTATATTAGAGCCTTCGTTCCCTTAGAAAGTCAGGGACCCTCAGGATATCAGTCATGGCATGGCATCTCTGTATCATTATGATTACTACTTTTGCGCATCATTAGACTTATACTATTGCATGTCCTTATAATATGATTATGTCTATATGAATATGTGGATCTCACACCAGGTTGTTGTATCTTATTTCGGTTGTGTTACTAATCCTGTGATTTATGGTACTCCCTGCTTGTATATTTATTCTTATGAGTTATTTATTTACGTTCCTTCACACTCAGTACATTCCAAATACTGACTGCACACCTCTTGTGCTATATCATTTCATGATATAGATTCAGGTCTTCAGGTTCAGCCGCATGGCTAGATACACTCCTTCCTCTCCCAGTTGCTAGTGGTGAGTCCTCATCTTCCGAGGACGTGATTTATATTCCCGTTTTATTTTTTTCCAATTTTTAGACTTTGGGAGTTTGCTGGGGGCTTGTTCCAGCAAATCATCAGTTAGTAGAAGGCTTTCGGACTTGTCTAGACAGTTTCAGCTATGTATCTAAGTGTTATTAAATTGTCTTTATAGATCATGTTAGATTCTTGTTAGTTTCTTCCGCTTGATCATGATGTTTGATGTTTCTTATGTTAAGTGTGTGTGATGGTTAGGCCATGGGTCGACCTGGAGCCTTTCAGGGTTCCTTGTCTTGTGTCTACGATTCGGGTGTACTCTCGGGTTCCTTGTCCTGTGCCTTGACAGTTTCATTAGACCTGATTAGGTTGGGGAACTTCTTTAAAGCCATATGTAGTAAGGTTATAAGGCGAGGAGATCTTGACGCAATGCAGGCTGAAATCAAAGAAATTGAATGTGAGCTTGAAAAGATCTTTCCTCCAACTTTTTTTTATATAATGGAACATTTGCCTATCCATTTGGTAGATGAAATTAAGTGGGGGGTCCAAATCATCTTCGTTGGATGTATCCCATTGAGAGGAACCTGTGTAAGTATAATGCCTTTGTCGTAATCGATATCATCCAGAAGCTTTAATAGCAGAGGTACCAAACTAAGTATGATGAGGTTGTTGACAAAGATTGAGATGATTTGTCACCTATGTTTCCTAAGATAGGGCATCCAATTGGAAATGGGAAAAAAAGGAAAGGCTTTTACCATGGATTTACAGCTATCTACTGAAGCCCATCGATATGTTCTATTCAATACTAGAGATGAACAAGTGGAGGATTTTATCAAGTAAGATATAAATATAGTAATTATCTATATTTTAAACTTCATTTATTTTGTTATTAGGAGGTACTTTAAACTTCAATTATAAATGCCTAATGATTGAATTTGAAATATTCATACTTGTAGGGAGCATAAAATTTTAATTGATAGAAATGCTAGATCAAATGCATAGACCAAAGCAAAGAGTCATAGTCGAGAATTCGGCAACTGGTTCAAAGAGAAAGTCAAAAATGTTCAAGTGCCCCATCATTTAATATGACTAGAAAAAGGCCTAATAGGGTGGCGTCCAAAAGATATACTTCATATTTCATTAATGGATACTGGTTTCATACATTAGAATGAGATTCATCACACAAGGCTCAAAATAGTGGTGTCACTTTATCTGCGGCAATTTGTCACGCCCCAAGTCTACACCCTAGACGGAATACGATACTTGGAGTAACAAGTAATCCCAAGTCACCGCTTGGTTTATAATACACTGGTATTCTGAGTAAAACATGCATAGAAGAAGCTTTGAAATAATACATAATAGCATTTATGAAAATTAAAATTTAAACATTAGAGATTTAAAATATATGGGAATCTGAAATCAAGTTTGTGTCTAAAAGCCATCTAACTGAGGAGTTGCTGGGACAATCGCCCAGCTAACTCTAAGTCTAACTAAAAATGATAAAGAAAACTGAAATGAATGAAATAACGCCCTCGGAATATGAGGACTCACACTGTTGCTGCTGATAGAGAGATTCGAATGAATCGGCTAACGGCACTGGGTCTAAGAACCTGCGGCTGTATATGGGTCAGTACTTTGAATGTACTGAGTAAGTGAGTGAAGAGTAATGATAAATATATAGGTAACTAAACTGAAAATACATGCAATAACCAACTGATAACTAAACTGAACAATCGGTAGTAAACTGAGATGGTCAAGATGACCCTGTCTGGTGATCAAAGACATGCCCTAAGTTTGAAAGTTCTGAGTCTGAGGTACTGTACTAAACTGAGCTGAGCTGCTAGGGCTGAAACTGAACTGAGCTGCTTATTCTGAAACTGGTCTGGACTGACTAGTGGGAGAGTTTATAACCGACATATAACCACGTGAGCTAGACGTGGAGTCCGATACATACACCCTACCGGTAGGACCCAATATACCTTGCCAAGGTATAAAGGCATGAACTAGGTGATCACAAAAGTCTGGGGCCAATTAGGCAAATAATTTGTAACTGTAACCTACGCTAGCAACATAGTTCTGGGAACCTGGGTGCGCTGGAACCCCGATCCACTCGGTGCTAAGTCCTACTCCCACTAGAAACCTATACTGAACTGCTAAGCTGATAGCTCAAAACTGGGGTCCAAGACTAGTCAGGGACATATAAATGAAAGTACCATGAGGTTCGCGGTCTGCTGCTTGGTATATATTATACACCGACACGCAAGTGTACGTGGTCAAACAAGTAATAAAGTGGCTAAGTAGCCAAGTATCGATCCAAGGAGGCTGCTCTAGATATGCAAAATTTCCTAGTTCACTATATTTCTATTCTATTTCTAACTATGCTAACAACTATCCAATCAAGAATTGAGGGAGTTTTGTTTCTAAACTAATTATATTCTAAACTTAACAACTATTATTTACGTTGAATTTAGACAATAGATATGCTCATGCCAAGGTTAAGAACAAGTAATGGAGTTGATAATCATGATAATTTGGTCATCCTCTTCTTCATATTGCTAGTCAAGAACGTTTGCCTAGAAATTAAAACTTCCGTATTTAATTTCACTTTAGAATCATAAACCATTCGTCTACATTTCTGTGATCAAATGAAATTTATGACCTAACACTACAATTCCGGTTCCTAAATTGACTAATACGGCTTTCAAGTATATTTCTATCAAGAAAGCACATCAAAACCCAATTTTCCCAAATCAAGTTAAGAACAATACCCTATTAATTCACAACTTTCCAATTTCATGCTCTCTCGAGTGAAATTGGACTTTTTAGATATACATTAATGGTGGCCAATCAAGAATGTAATAAGCACAAGAATTAATAGAACAACATGCAAGAAGAAGAAGAAACCATATCAATTATTACCACTAATCATTACACAAGTTCAAAACCTCAGCAAGAAAGGAATTAGCCACTCATTCTTGGATTAATCATCCTAGAATGAGTGTAAATCATGCATACAATTGAAGGAAAAGAAGAAGGGAAGAGAAGAAAACTCTTATCTTTTCTATTCTTCAACTGCCACAAAACCACGTTCCTCTCTCCACTTCTGAACTCTGCTCAAAACTAAAACTAAAAAAAGACTGCTTTAAAAATAACCTAAGTGTGCTATTTATACTAGTGGGAAATTTTTCCCGGAATAACAAGCATCGTGTCACGGAGGCCAACGCGGAGCACTGCCTCCGTGACACGGCGTGGACGCGGACCCTCTCTGGAAATTTCAGGGTCCGGATAATTGGCTTCAACGTGGCACGGAGGCCATCGCGGAGCCCTGTCTCCGTGCCACGGAGCTGTCGCGATGCCTCACTGGAATCTGCCAATTAATTTCCTCTCCAGGCAGTGTGCTACCGCGATGGCAGCGTGGCACGGCGCCATCGCGGAGCTAGTGTAAAATGTGCCATCCGAGGTCTTTTCCACGCTCGCATCCAAGTCCAACTCCGACATAGTTCCAACACGCATTTTTGCTCCTAAAAATCACATTATCCTGCAAAACAAATGCTAATCATGTTGGTTAGTATAAATTCGCATTTTATTACCAAATACATGATATTATATACACATTGCACAACAAACAAGGTAAAAATGGTACGTTTGAGTATCACTTGGGCATATAAATCTGCCCAAGATCACTTACCCCACACTTAAATCCTTGTTCGTCCTCGAACAACACATACACAAATCATGCACATCACATCTCAACCTTTGTCACTATGGTGCAACCATTTACGTTACGGTCATACCGATTATTCGATTTTTGCAAATCATCAAGAAAACATGCTTGGTCGTACAAGACAATGACCTTAATACATCGAGGCTTCCTAGACTTTTAAGAATTGATTCTTGATATCGGCAAACTCATGCAAAGCAACTAATCAAGAAATCCGACACGAAAAGCAATCTTTCATCAAGCATGTACCCTCACAACTCGAGAGAAACTTCCCCTCTTCTGTTCGTGCAGCACACAAACATGCAAGTAGGGGCATATAAAAATTAATTTCACTCTCTCTCCCAAAAGAATTCACATGCATCATGTCATGACCCATAGGCTTGCCCTTAGTGTATTACTCCACTAATATAAAGAAATGCAATGTAGGATCAAATAGGACTTTTAAATGGGTTGTAGCTGGGCTATGGATCTAGTATATATATTGGATTAGCCAATAACAGTTGCTAGCATCCTTAAGCGCCTTTTCAACTCATTCCCATCGACTCGTGGACATTGTTCCTCTCTTTTCTCTTTTTCTCCCATTCATGCTGGTTTACTTTCATACAGCCCATTTCATCAGGCACACTTGACACAAAACAGAGGGTTTTCATGTACCCTCACTTTCATTTAATTACAACTAGTGCCTCTTCAACATCATCTTTTCTTTTCTCACTTTGCTTTTCTTTTCTTTTCACTCTTTTCACTCTTTAACACTTCGGGAAACATTTTCTGTTCTTCATAAGCGCTTAAGAGCTTCTTATATACTTTCAGGCTAATGAAAAGAAGGTATAAAACTTAGTTCATACCATTCTAGACAAAAGAAAGAAATCGGCTAAAGGCTCAACGGGCTGACTAGGGTATACAACATATAAAAAGGTAGAATTTGACAAGAAAAAAAAATGGAACTAACGGTTAAAACAAAGAAATGCCTACATCCTTTCCAACACTCCACCTCCTTCATTTCGTTTTGTATACACACCAGGCAAGTTCTAGACAATTCACAATGACATGGAATAGCAAAACCTCACTCACACTTCATGCACATGCTCGAATCAAGACGCATTCACAGACTCTTTAATTAGTCAATTACATGAATTCAAGATTAAGCCTCAATCATAATGAACCAAATTCTATAGCCTAGGTAACTCAACATATTTACACAATTGCATGCTTTCAAACGAATCATTTTCACATTTCGAACATCAATTACAACACGCAACGAAATTTTAGCAACCATAAGCAACTACAGTTTATTGATGCAATCCACCAAAGAAACTAAAAAAAAAACATCTACTCCTATCGACTACATTTCCCTTAAGACGGTCGTCATCCATCCATCATAGAGAACGGTCACTACTATGACATCGGTTCAATGGGACTATTCTCGGTAAAAGAACCGAAAACAAACTCCGAGAAACCCAAAAATAAAACTTCAAAATTTTCGCAACACATCGATCATTTCGATAGAAAATATTTGCAAACTATGTTGATACATGCAAAATCTTTTCGCAAAAATTTTGAAAAATATCGATCATATCGATAGAGAAAAAAAAAATATTTACAAAATTTACAAAATATTTACAACGGCAACCATCCTTTCAAAACACACATCATTAGCCACAACACAAATATATACACATACATCACAAATCAGTTCACAACAACAGGGAAAACACAGACATACATAACGTCAACGAAGAATTATACAGCAAGTTTAGAGCCTATGACCCAGCACCTAACTACTCCCCACCCCACACTTAAATCGAACACTGTCCCCAGTGTTCACAACAATACAAAGCACAAAATTTTGGGTGGTGGAACTCCCTGCTTAGTCGAAATATTCGACTTCCTCATCCGGTGCTGCAGCCTCGTCGCCCATATCTGAATCAGCTCCATCGCCGTCATCGGACTCTACATCAGAGTGCTCACGACGTGTCTCCTCATCAGTAGGGACGTCGTCGTCAGTCGGCTCCACAAAGGCTGGCCCCACCTTGCATAAAGCTCTGGCGTTCTCGCCAAAGGGGTAGTCCAGCTCCAGCTGCCATAATTCATCCTCGGCGGCTGGTCTCCCACCTATCCGTAGCTGCAACATCTGCATGCCGAACATACGGGCCATATACTGGTCGTCACGAGCATGTCGCTCGCCCAGAGTCAGCACAGGTCCGTGTGTAGTGTCGGGGGCCTTGGTCTTTGTCACATCAAGGGCCCTCCGCTCCAACTGCGGAATGTAATCCAAAGCTTCTTCCTCGATGTCAAGGCCTCGGAGGAAGGTGGTGATGAGTCCGCCAAACCCGTATCTGTGGCCCTGGTGTAGTCTGGCTCTCTTCATGGCGGATATTATAACCGCCCCCACATTAATCTCAAGCCCTTTCATAAGGGCATACACCAGGCAGACACGGTCCCGGGTCACGTCTGTCATATGCACTCCCGGGATCAAACACGAACATACAATTTTTAGCCAGATTCTGGCCTCCCTGTTCATCTGCGAATAAGGCAGAGTCTGGTGATAACCCCTCTCTTTGTGTCTGCTCCATCGGGCTGTGGATCGAGCCCCACACAACGTACGTCTGATGTTGGCGTACGGTGGGGTGATATTGAGCTGGCGGAGAACGTGGGCGTCTGTGTCCCGCGCTCCAACGATGGCATTCAGCTGTTGGGGTTCCAAAGTGACAATCTGCCCTCTGATTTTAATAGTATGGCTCCTGATGGCCAGGTTCCAATTGGCATAAAATTCCCGGACCAAATGAAGGTTGCACTCCTTGGGCTCCTGAAAAATAAAACTGAGCCCAGCTGCCTCAATCCTCTGCACCATGCGAGGGAACTCCTGTGCAAGTGGTTCCCTTGCAATATATTCCTCCGGGAAGTACTTGTTCTCCTTATGCTTTGCGTACCATTTCTTCCCTTCATCGGTGACCCATCGTGTTCCGTATCGGCGGTGTTGACCGCGTGGAACAGCAGGTGCAGCTGGGACAGCAGTGCCCAGTCTCATTCTCTTTCTGCCGGTGCCTGAGGTTGAAGCACCCTTGCCTTTATCTTGTCGGCTAGCCATTGTACCTGTCAATTTACACAGACAAGCACAACGTTAAGCTAAAAACTTGTTAGCTTCGGCTAAGGTCGGGTTAAACAAAATTCACCCCACACTTAGTCTTTAACAATATTTACAACATTTTAGCAAGGATATCTCTATTTACACCCCAAACACGATCACTACAAACATGTTGCTTAGTACGTTCACAAAAATTCGACAGCATAACGTCTAGCGAACTACTCAGACTTCATACAGCTAACCTTATCCTACTATCGACAGCTATTCCCCCAGAGCACTTAGCAACAATAACCACAACAGAAATAAAAACAACAATACAAACATATTATATACAACTAATCTAAGCAATTCAACCAATTCACATATTATGCACTTTCCCACAAAAATTCGAGAATTAGTCGTCTTTCCACAATTATACAATAGTTACCACGACTTATCTCAACTACTAAACACACCCCGGCATCAATTTCATCAAACTATCAAGTTACCCACGTTAAATTCCAACAACCCAAGCCCTAGAACTCAATTCGACAATCAATATTGAATTATTCAATCAATCGATAAGTTCAAACGTCAACTACAATAATCCGAACTTAATCAATCACAAAATAATTCACATCATGTTTAATTTTTACCTAGGGTGATATATCTCACCTCACATGCTCAAAAGTGACAAAACTCGCCAAAAATTTGAGATAGAAGATGAAAACATACCTCGGATTTGAAGAACCGAAGAAACTTGACGTTTTCCTTGCCTATTAACGTGGCACGGAGCTTGGGGGTAGGGGAATGGGTGTTTGGTCGCGGAGGGTAGAGGGAATGGGGAAATTTGGGCGAAAATCGAGGGTTTATTTAAAAGAAACACGCGGGTCACCCGGAAACCCGGTGTGACCCGGCACTGGGATAAGGGCAACGTGTCACGGAGGGTAACGCGGAGTCCCTCCTCCGTGACACGGAGCCAACGCGTTGGCTTACTGGAATTAAAAAAAATTCCAGGTTTGCATTCAACGTGTCACGGAGGGTAACGCGGAGCGTTGCCTCCGTGACACGGCGCCAACGCGCCAGTGCTCTGTTTTTACCATCCAATTTTATTTTTCGTACCTTGCCTCGTTTCCTTGATTCCAAGTATTTTTCCTCCGGTATACCTGCAAATCACCTCACTAAACAAAAATTGGTTAAATTCATAGATTTCCCTACTAAAAATTAAAAATTACTAATTAAAATGCAAATCTAAACCTAGTCAAGAAAAAGAAAAGATAGTAAAATAGAAGAAAAACTTTACACTAAGGAAAAAGAAAGAGAAAAAAAAAATATTTTTTCACGGGTTGCCTCCCGTGCAGCGCCTGGTTTAACGTCGCGGCTCGACAGCCTTTAAGCTCACGTGTCTACTAGGGAGATGGACGATTTTTCCCGCTCATGGTCATCTCCCCAGTAGTTCTCAACCTTGTCTGGTGGCCTACCTAGTAACTCTCGGGAATCACTCAATCCATTTGCATTCCCATGATCGATCACGTTGATCACCGAGAGTTCCTTATAGACAGTCGGGAGCTTAGGTGCCTTGTACACGTCGAACACCTCAACCTTGTCGTGTGCTCGCATTGTGAGTTGACCCGCAGCTACATCGATCAATGCCTTTCCGGTTGCCAAAAAGGGTCATCCCAAAATAAATGGGACTTCTGCATCTGGTTCAAAATCCAGAACAATGAAATCTACCGGAAAAATGAGGGAGCCTACCTGCACTAGCACATCCTCAACAATGCCATCCGGCTTAGCTAAAGACCTGTCTGCTAGCTGCAAGATCACTGTTGTAGGTCTAGGACTCCCTAGCCCTAACTTTCTGAATACCGAAGATGGCATCAGATTTATACTTGCCCCCAAGTCGCATAACCCACGAGCTCGGATACTTTGCCCAATCGTCAGCTGGATAGTAAAACTTCTAGGATCCTTCAGTTTAGTGGGCAACCTGTTCTGAATACGGGATGTGCATTCCTCTGTTAAAGCCACCGTGGCATACTCAGTCAAGCGACTTTTGTTGGCCACGATGTGTTTGATATACTTTGCATATTTTGGCACACCCTGCAAGACATCAACAAGAGGTAAGTTAACATGTACCTGTTTAAGTACCTCCATGAATTTCTGGAAACACGCCTCCTCCTTGTGTTTCTTAAGTCGTTGAGGGAACGGGGGTGGAGGCCTTGTTGGTTCAGCTTCTTTGGTCTTCCCCGTATCTGAGGTTTGTTCTCCCTCAACATCTGCTGCTCCTGACTTCTGAGGCGGTCTTTCCGGTTCCACCTCCTTTAATTGTAAACCACTCCTCGTGGTCACTGGATTTACCTGTTTAGGATTGGGATCCGTGTCGCTAGGTAGTCCTCCCCTTGGTCTAGTATTTTGGGCACTAGCAAATTGCCCAAACTGATATTCAAGAGCCTTGGTTGCCAATTGATTGTTCTTTACTTCAGCTGCCAATTTGACATAGTCAGCCTGCAATTGTGCCTGGTTGGCAATCATGGTCTTGAACATTTCCTCAATAGTCGGTGATGGTGGTGGAGGAGGGGCATTGTGATTTCTGAACTGATTCTGATAGCCTTGTTGCCCTCCTTGGTTTCTGTGCATACCCTGCCCTGAACCTTGGCCTTGTTGATTGTTGCTACCCCACGAAAAATTCGGATGATTCCTCCAATTCGAGTTGTAGCCACCACCAAACTGCTGTTGATTCCTCTGTGCATTGCCCACAAAGTTGACAGAATCAGGATTTGCACCACAGCATTCAGCTGAATGCTCACTACTACCACACACTTCACACCACATCTGTTGGACTGCATTAACTGAGGCTGAAGGCTGGTTCAAATTCATAGTGCTGAAGTGAGTGTTTAACTGATTTTGCAAAGCAGCTATCTGTGCAGCGATAGCTGTGAATCCATCCACTTCGAACACTCCCGCTGCTTTCCTTGCGCCACCCCTTGAAGAATCTGCATTCCATTCCGGATTGCCTTGTGAGATTCGGTTGAGCAAAGTGTACAACTCTTCATAAGTCTTCTCCAGCGCTTGCCCTCCAGCTGCTGAGTCTAACAAAATTTTAGTGTGGGGTTCCAAACCCTCAATAAAAGTGTGGACCAACACCTCGTTTGACTGATGATGATGGGGACAGTCCCGCAACATGGACTTGAATCTTTCTCAGGCTTGATAAAGATTTTCTCCTTCCCTCTGTTTAAAACTTAGAATCTGACTTCTAAGTTTAGCTGTTTTACCTGAAGGGAAAAATCTGATCAAAAACTTCCTTGCAAGATCATCCCACGTTGATATAGAGTTGGGTGGTTCAGCTTTTAACCACCTCTTGGCTTCACCAAGTAAGGAAAATGGAAATAAGGTGAGCCGAACATAATCAGGTGACACTCCAGCGGGTATGTACGTGTCACTTATCTCCAAAAAGTTCTGGAGATGTTGTTGTGGATCTTCGTGAGGGAGACCGGTAAACTGCCCGCTCGTGTGCAAAAGTTGCACCATATTTTGCTTTAACTCAAATCTCCCCCCAGGCTCTGGTTTGCGGATGCTGGAATGTACATTATTAGCATGTGGGATTGCCACCTCGCGAACCGGCCTGGCTGCTACTTCCTCGGGCACTAACACTGCCCGTACAACTGGTGGATTGGGTTGCTCCATCATAGACTGTTTGAGCAACTGCAACTTCTTCCGAAGAGCTTCTCTACGTTGACTATGCAATTCACGTTCTGGCTCTAAGTAAGATTCCACCAGCTCCTTGTCCCTTGCCAGTGTTCACAGAAATAAAAATCTGCAAAATACAGGCTAAGACCAAGTTGTTAACACTTAAGAAAATAAAATACAAATACAGTAAATTTACACTAAACAAAATTTTACAAATCGCCTAGCCTCCCCGGCAACGGCGCCAAAAACATGTTCGCGGTCTGCTGCTCGGTATATATTATACACCGACACGCAAGTGTATGTGGTCAAACAAGTAATAAAGTGGCTAAGTAGCCAAGTATCGATCCAAGGAGGCTGCTCTAGATATGCAAAATTTCCTAGTTCACTATATTTCTATTCTATTTCTAACTATGCTAACAACTATCCAATCAAGAATTGAGGGAGTTTTGTTTCTAAACTAATTATATTCTAAACTTAACAACTATTATTTACGTTGAATTCAGATAATGGATATGCTCATGCCAAGGTTAAGAACAAGTAATGGAGTTGATAATCATGATAATTTGGTCATCCTCTTCTTCATATTGCTAGTCAAGAACGTTTGCCTAGAAATTAAAACTTCCGTATTTAATTTCACTTTAGAATCATAAACCATTCGTCTACATTTCTGTGATCAAACGAAATTTATGACCTAACACTACAATTCCGGTTCCTAAATTGACTAATACGGCTTTCAAGTATATTTCTATCAAGAAAGCACATCAAAACCCAATTTTCCCAAATCAAGTTAAGAACAATACCCTATTAATTCACAACTTTCCAATTTCATGCTCTCTCGAGTGAAATTGGACTTTTTAGATATACATTAATGGTGGCCAATCAAGAATGTAATAAGCACAAGAATTAATAGAACAACATGCAAGAAGAAGAAGAAACCATATCAATTATTACCACTAATCATTACACAAGTTCAAAACCTCAGCAAGAAAGGAATTAGCCACTCATTCTTGGATTAATCATCCTAGAATGAGTGTAAATCATGCATACAATTGAAGGAAAAGAAGAAGGGAAGAGAAGAAAACTCTTATCTTTTCTATTCTTCAACTGCCACAAAACCACGTTCCTCTCTCCACTTCTGAACTCTGCTCAAAACTAAAACTAAAAAAAGACTGCTTTAAAAATAACCTAAGTGTGCTATTTATACTAGTGGGAAATTTTTCCCGGAATAACAAGCAACGTGTCACGGAGGCCAACGCGGAGCACTGCCTCCGTGACACGGCGTGGACGCGGACCCTCTCTGGAAATTTCAGGGTCCGGATAATTGGCTTCAACGTGGCACGGAGGCCATCGCGGAGCCCTGTCTCCGTGCCACGGAGCTGTCGCGATGCCTCACTGGAATCTGCCAATTAATTTCCTCTCCAGGCAGTGTGCTACCGCGATGGCAGCGTGGCACGGCGCCATCGCGGAGCTAGTGTAAAATGTGCCATCCGAGGTCTTTTCCACGCTCGCATCCAAGTCCAACTCCGACATAGTTCCAACACGCATTTTTGCTCCTAAAAATCACATTATCCTGCAAAACAAATGCTAATCATGTTGGTTAGTATAAATTCGCATTTTATTACCAAATACATGATATTATATACACATTGCACAACAAACAAGGTAAAAATGGTACGTTTGAGTATCACTTGGGCATATAAATCTGCCCAAGATCAAGTCTTATCAGACCAGATTTTAAAATTGGGTTCTATAATGGTTAGAGCTACTTATCTGGAAGCATCGTAACCATCTAAGATCAACTGTAAACTAACTGGGATTCTGGGGCTGGTCAGAACTATAAAGGTATGTAAATGAAATGTCAAGACCAACTAATGGAACAATAAACTATAATATGATTTTGATTCTGATAACTGAGGGGCACCACTGACACCTCGAGAAATTCTATAGTCAAATTGATCATCTGACATTATTCTGGTTAACCGAAGGTTTACTAAGATCTGACTGAGGCTAGGCCGACAATTCTGAGTAATATAGAGTATATAGACTTTCTGACTAAATCTGACAAACATACATGTAACTGAATTTCTTAAACCTACAATTATTATAGGAGCCCCTAACTCTGAAAGATGCATGCAATTCTCAAGAATTCAATGCTTAAACAGGATTCTAATTTCTGACTTTCCAAGAGCTAGGGATAAATTTATAATTTACTGTAACAAGCATCATTTTAGTTACAAACTGGTGGAAAATAGCTATAATTAACATAGGATAGGATTCCACATGAATTAATCAAAGGAAGATAACAATATCTTCAAATTCGCAAACTCAGGGCTAGGACTGAAAGTGAACAAAGAGAGAGTTTTGAGGGACGAAAGGGGAGAACAATCTCCTTGCTGAATTCCCACATACCTATAGGATAAACCCTAGTGAGAATCCCTGCGAAAAACTGAGAAGAATATCAAACCCCTGCTCCTGATCTATGCTTTCAGAGAAGTTCTTACGTTCTATTCTTGAGGGAGTTGAGAGGAATGAATGGAAAGGGTTGTTCTACCCCTTTAATTCACTCCTATATGAACCAAAGAAAACGTGGTTTCAAGTTTAAAAAGATAGGAAAATACCAAAATACCCCTAGCATAAAGAACTAAAAACTGCCCGACCCTGAACAACGGATCTTAGGACGGGTCATTGGTTCAAACAACGACCCGTTGAAAGCTGTCGTTGGTTTTGGTTTCTGAAGATGACTTCACTGGAAAGACCCACAGGAGGATACAACGGTCTTTTAAACAAAGAATGGGCCATTGACACCTTCCATTAGAATAGGTAGGAAAACTGGGCATGGAGACAATGAGTCATCACAATGACTCATTGGAAGAACCAATGGGTCATTGTATCCACTCGTGGTCCACACTGCTGGGGTCTAGAACTGGACGACGGGTGGTAACAATGGCTCATAGGTAGTAACCATGGGTCGTTGTTCCCTCCCATTGACTCAGGGAAAGGTTCGGTAATCCTCTGAACTCGGGATTCAACGGACGATAGGACGTCTCGTTGTTAGGTTCAACGGTTCGCCATATGTCTCTTAGTTTCCCACTTGAAGAAACCTACTACAACCCACGACCCTCTACAATGGTCCATTGGTTCCACCAACTGTCCGTTGTGTGGGTCATCTGAGATAGAAAAATTTTCTGGTTTTTCCTATGGTTTTTCATGCAATGTCTAAATTTGGTCTAGGAAAGATTCAGGGTATTACAATATCTCCCCCTTGGGATCATTCGTCCTCAAATGAATACAAAAACTAGGAAAAGAGTTGTGATTTCAAAAATTGAGACTATGAACTGATTTTTGAAGGAGTAACTGGCTCCAAACTAACTTAACCGTACTAACAGAGCTGATCCAACTAGGATGCAACATAAGAAATCTAAATAGAGCTAATGAGTACGGAACTGAGTAGAGTACTGAGAAGGGATTTAGTACCTGATTCTAGAACTGAACTGGGAGAGAACAAGTGAGGGTATTTGTCCATCATGTCTGCTTCATCTTCCCATGTGGCTCCTTCAACTAGTTGATTCTTCCATAAAACATTGACCGAAACAATTTTATTTCTCAACTTACGAACCTGACAGTCAAGGATCTAAACTGGAACTTCTTCATAAGAGAGACTATCCTTTATCTCCACGTTGTCCAATGGCACCACTGAAGTTGGATCACCAACATACTTTTTCAGTAGCGACACAAAGAAGACTGGGTGCACGGCTGCTAACTCTGAAGGTAACTCCAACTCGTAAGCTATCTTACCAACCCGCCTCAAAATCCTGTAGGGTCCCACATATCTTGGACTTGATATTTCCCTTCTTCCCAAATCTCATCACCCCTTTTATGGGTGATATTCTCAAATAAACCCAGTCATCAACTGCAAACTCTAATTCTTTTCTCCTCACATCGGCATACGATTTCTGACGACTCTAAGTTGTTTTCAATCTATCCCAGATGAGTTGAACTTTCTGCATTGCCTCATGAACTGAGTCTGGCCCTATTAGAGTAGCTTCACCAACCTCAAACCACCCTATGGGATATCTGCACCTCCTACCATATAATGCCTCAAATGGGGCCATCTAAATGCTATAGTGGTAGTTGTTGCTATATGCAAACTCGATGAGAGGCAAGTGGTCATCCCAACTGCCCTTGAAATTGATCACACAAGCCCTCAACATATATTCTAGGGTCTGAATGGTCCACTCAGCTTGTCCATCGATCTGCGGGTGAAAGGCTGTGCTGAGCTTGACCTGGGTACCTAATCCTTTCTGAAAAGACTTCCAGAAGTGAGAGGTGAATTAGGTACCTATGTCTAAGATAATGGATAATGGCACTCCATAAAGTCTAACTAGTTCCCAGATATAAAGCCTAGCATAGTCCTCAGCTGAATCTGCGGTTTTGACTAGGAGGAAATATGCTGACTTAGTCATCCGATCTACTATCACCTAGATTGAATCATGTTGCCATGAGTCTGAGGTAGACCCGTAATGAAGTCCATGTTTACTTCTTCCCACTTCCATATGGGTATACTGATATCCTGAGTCATAGTCTCTGGTGTTCCACCTTAACTTGCTGGCAGTTCGGGCATTTGGCTACAAATTCAGCAATGTCTCTTTTCATGCTGAGAATAAGGTCAAAGTCGACCATGTCTAATTCTACAAGATTAGCTGGAATAACTTTTTTCAGGACTGAGACTGGGCAGTTTCTATACACCCGGCTTGCTCTAACTGACTCGCCAACTGGGGTGGGAGACTGAGAATGGTTCTGAGAGGACCTCTGGACTAATGTTGAACTCCTCCCACTCCACTGGTCCTTCTCTCGCTGGTCGCCCCTCCTTCCACTACTCATACCAAACCTGGGCTACCCCTTAAAGCTGGTAGCTGGCACTCTTGAAGGAGCCACACCCATAATACAGGAATTCTTGGGGGTCCTCCCCTATTTTGGATACCTGAAATGATGGAGGGTTCATTCGAGTGAAATCCCACACCCTCGCAGCTGCTGCAGATCCGTTGGTGTTCACCGGCACCACCTGCTGGTTCACTTGGTTGGTGACTGTTTGGGCCAGCAATTGGATGGCCGCCCTGAATTCAGCGGTAGATATGGAATCATCTTGAGGAGCTGCCAGGGCTGGTGGGGCAGGTCTGTTGGCATTACGGGCCCTTCTTCGGTTACCGCGTCTTAGAGGCATGGTTCACTGAAATGAAATAGAGCATGAGTTAGAAGAGCGTTTATGGAGTTGAAATTCAACACACGATAAGGAGTATGAACAAAAGGGAGTTTTCCTGATAACATCTTGTAGCCTCCTCATCATAAGTGTGGCGCATTTCACACCCATGAAAAGGACTCTACTCGATGTGGTTTTCAGACTGTCCGAGGATACTCTAAACCTTACTATGATACCAAGTTTTTCACGCCTCGAGTCTACATCCTGGACAGAACATGGTACTTGGAGTCATAAGTAACCCCAAGTCAACCCTTGGTCTATCATACACTGGTATTCTGAGTAAAACATGCATAGCAGAAGCTTTGAAATTATACATAATAGCATTTATGAAAATTAAAAAATAAACATTGAGATTTAAAATATCTGAGGATATAAAATCAAGTTTGTGTCTAAAAGCCATCTAACTGAGGAGTTGCTGGGACAATCGCCCAGCTAACTCTAAGTCTAACTGAAAATGATAAAGAAAACTGAAATAAATGAAATGACGCCCTCGAAATATAAGGACTCACACTACTGCTGCTGATAGAGAGACCCAAACGAATCGGTTAAGGCGCTGGGTCTGAGAACCTGCAACTGTATCATGAAATGATACAGCATAAAAGTATGCGTCAGTACTTTGAATATACTGAGTAAGTGAGAGAAGCATAATGATAAATATATAGATGACTGAACTGAAAAGACATGCAATGACCAACTGATAACTGAAATGAACAATCGGTAGTAAATTGAGATAGTCAAGTTGACCTTGTCTGTTGATCAAAGACATGCCTTAAGTTTGAAAGTTCTGAGTCTGAGGTACTATTTTAAACTGAGCTGAGCTGCTAGGGCTGAAACTGAACTGAGCTGCTTATTCTAAAACTGGATTGGATTGACTAGTGGGAGAGTCTATAACCACGTGAGTTAGACGTGGATTCCGATGTATACACCCCACCAGTAGGACCCAATATACTTGCCAGGTTATAAAGGCATGAAATGGGTGATCACAAAATTCTGGGGCCAATTAGGCCAATAATCTGTAATTGTAACCTACGCTAGCAACATAGTTCTGAGAACCTAGGTGCGCTGGAACCCCGGTCCACTCGGCGTTAAGTCCTACTCCCACTGGAAACCTATATTGAACTGCTAGGCTGATAGCTCGAAACTGGAGTCCAAGACTAGTCAGGGACATATAACTGAAAGTACCCTGAGAGTCTTATCAAACCATATTTTGAAATTGGGTTCTAGACTGGTTAGAGCTACATATCTGGAAGCGTCGTAACCGTCTAAGAACAACTATAAAATGAACTGGGGTCCTGGGGTTGGTCAGAGCTATAAATGTATATAAATGAAATGTCATGACTGCCTAATGGACCAATAAACTATAATCTGAGTCTGATTCCGATAATAGAGAGGCACCACTAAAACCTCGAGAAATTCTATAGTCAAACTGATCAGCTAACATTATTCTGGTTAACCCGAAGTTTGCTAAGATCTGGCTGAGGCTAAATCGACAATTCTGAGTAATACAGAGTATATAGACTTTCTAACTGAATCTGAAAAACATACATGTAACTAAATTTCTAATACCTACAATTACTATAGGAGCCCCTAACTTTGAAAGATGCATGCAATTCTCAAGAATTCATGCTTAAACAGGATTCTAATTTCTGACTTTCCAAGAGATAGGGCTAAATTTATAATTTACTATAACAAGCATCATTTTAGTTACAAAATGGTGGAAAATAGTTATAATTAACATAGGATAGGATTCCATATGAATTAAACGAAGGACGATAATAATATCTTCAAATTCGCAAACTCAGGGCTAAGACTGAAAGTGAATAGAGAGAGAGTTTTGGGGGACACATGGGGAGAACAATCTACTTGCAAAATTCCCACATACCTGTAGGAGAAACCCTAGTGAGAATCCCTAAGAAAAACTGAGAAGAATATCAAACCCTTGCTCCTGCTCTGTGCTTTCAGAGAAGTTCTTATGTTTTGTTCTTGAGGGAGTTGAGAGGAATGAATGGAAAGAGTCATTCAAACCCTTTAATTCCATCCTATAAAAACCTAAAATGACGTGGTTCCAAGTTTAAAATGCTGGGAAAATACTAAAATACACCTAGCAGAAAGAACTGAAAACTGCCCGACCCTGAACAACGGATCTTAGGACGGGTCATTGGTTCAAACAACAGCACGTTGAAAGTTGTCATTGGTTTTAGTTTCTAAAGATAACTTCACTAGAAAGACTAATGGGAGGATACAATGGTCTATTGGAACAAAGAATGGGTCGTTGACACCTTCCGTTAGAACAGGTAGGAAAACTGGGCGTGGAGACAACGCGTCATCACAATGACTCATTAGAAGAACCAATGGGTCATTGTATCCACTCATGGTCCACACTGCTGGGGTCTAGAACTCGATGACGGGTGGTAACAATGGCTCGTTGATAGTAACCACGGGCCGTTATTCCCACTCGTTGTCTCAGGTGAAGGTTCGGTAATCCTCTGAACTCGGGATTCAATGGACTACAGGACGGCTCAGTGTTAGGTTCAACAAGTCTTCTTATGTCTTGTTGTTTCCCACTTGAAGAAACCTGCTGCAACCCACGATGCTCTGCAATAGTCTGTTGGTTCCACCAACGGTCTGTTGTGTGGGTCGTCTGAAACAAAAAAAAATTCTAGTTTTTCCTATGATTTTTCATGCAACGTCTGAATTTGTTCTAGGAAAGTTTTGGGGTATTACACAACTAATAGTTTTTCTAGTGCTAGAGATTAGAATCCCATTGATGGAGATGTTATCTATTACATTGATTGATTGTTTCAATTATTTTAGTGTTGTATTTAGATGTGATTGGTTTCATAATGAAGTAGATGAATATGGGTTAACGCGTGTGTACTTCAAAAAATATGTAGTGTCCCTTTTGTGTTGGCATCTCAAGTGCATTAAGTTTTTTATGTGGAGGATCCAATTGAGAAGGATATTTACTATGCAAGGAATAAAATCCCTATTGATTTGTATGACTTGGAGGAAGAAAAATTTTCTAATATAGAAGACACATTTTGGAGGGAGCTTACTGAAGACATTTCCTTCAGATAGATTACCCGATGTTGACTTTAGATGGTCAAGAGAAGATACCCTATGGATGTTGTTGATATGCCATCTGATACACAATTTTTATAAGATACAACTATGGAAACATTGGAAGAGGAGGATGATAATACTGATAGGGATTTGATGGAAGAGGATTTTAAATAAGGAATTTCTGAACTTGTAAGTATGTATCATGTTTTAATTTGTTTTGAGTGAGTATAAATTTCCTTTCCTCATACTTATGACTATCCTTCTTATTTATATCTCTTTAATTCATTTTTCATTTTTGTTCTTTTTCCTTAGAATTCTGTTTTGACTTGCTTCAATATTACAGGTGATTTAATATATGATTTACGAGCTAGCTAGTGAATCATTTAGGGGAGTCTTGGATTCACTACTAACTGACTAGGGCTACTGGAAATTCTATGTTGCTCTAACTATCTTCAGCGTCGGCTTTTCAGGTTCTGCTTTTTTTCCTCTTCAAACCAAATTGATATACAAAGTCAAACAGATAAGAATCTTATCAGATGAGCTGTTATTATTAAAGTTCTTGAAGAAGATTCAAATTTAGAGATGTTATATGCAATATAACTGTCCTACCTAACTTGGACTCACTGTGGTAGTTGACATAACTGCTTATTATGTTATAATCAGTGTTGTAGCTAAGTGTACCGCAATGGGTTATAAAGTTTATGCTGTGATGTGAATTTTTTCTTTCATACTGAATTCATTTTTTTCCCTTAAGAAAACTATTCATAAAAGGTCAAATTTCTTTTGAGTGTACAAACTGTCATCAAATAAACTTTATGGTTGTTTGAAGACAATTATTTAGTCCAATGAAGAAACTCCATAGTGATTAGAATGTTCTAAAGTGAGATCATTAGCTGATAATGTTTAAATAATAATATACCATTAAAATATAAAGTTTATTGTTCTAAAGTGAAGGAAACATTCAATGTTTATAATAACTGTTCACATACTTGTTGCATGAAGAAGGCAAAATTACCTAAAACTTTGTATAACCAAATTTTTATAATTTTTTTAGAAATAAAGATCAGAAAAATATATGTATGGAAATCATATACATTATGTAGTTCATTTATTATTCTTATTTTATATGTTTGGTTTCTTGGTTTTCCTTTTTTTCTTTTTCTTTTTTTCATTCCTTGAATAGTATGCTCAGCTTTTTAGCTCAGTCCTTTTTTATGTTCCCATCTCTATAGTTCTTGTTCCCTTTTTCCATCAAAGAATAACATTTAGAGTATTGGGTACTGGATTTTTCATCTTCTTTCTTTGGTTTTCTCTTTTTTCTTCTCTTAAATGGTAGCCAAGCACAACCAGGTAACCCTTCTACTTAAATTTGTCTGCATAGTTACCTGTGAATATGTTTTTGGGCTTCTAGATTTACTTATTCTTTGCATTTCTATAGTTTTTGTTCATAGGTTTCTGATGTTCTGGACTGCACTTTTTTCTAAAAAGAAATTTGTTCTGATCTCTTACTAGTTTATTTTAAACTTTAAATGGCTTGTATTGATGTTCATATTGTACTTCTCTATAGTATATCTGCTGCAAAATGTGAATTTTAAAAGAATCTTAGTTTATGGTTCTAATGATACAAAGTGCATTTGACATTATGCCCAGTGAAGGGTGTGGCAGAATGGTAAAGTTTCTTTCACCCTTAGTCAGAGCTGAAGTCCTCTTCAGTAGGGAGTGCTCTTTAAACAAAAACTCCATCTATTGATTAAGGTAATTAATTTTACTTGAAATGGAAAAATGGAGAAAATAAATAGAAGAATAGGAGAAATGAAATGCTTTATTTGTCTCATTTATAGGTGTCATACTTTAAGGATGTAACTATACTTGAATGCACATTCATGGAATGTATGACTTGTGGGTGCTTATGGGTGATTATGATGTAATGAAGGTATCTTTTGCAAGTGATTCTATATTTTAATCACAATTTGAGAAGGATAAGTACTTCTATTCACAAATTAAATTCATAACTAATGATTAAATTGACCTCATATGGATATGGATGGTTGAACTTTTTAAAAGAAAATTAGATTAGGATATGGATTACAACTCATAGATGGAAGTTTGTTATTATATTATTAGAGGGAGCTCTACCAGTGAGAACTTCCAATAACAGTACTCCAAAGCTATAAACATCAGACTTTTGAGATAGCCTCTTGATTTCAGATATACAAGCCACCTCATTTTTGTCAAGCAACACATTGAATGATTTCACATTCCTATGTAGCGGTTTAATTTTTTCAGAATTACATTCATTAACTCAATCCTGTTATACAATGATTTTCTTCCTATTCACAAAGTCTGGCTACTAACATGGCAATTTTATATAGATCAATTATTAACTCAATCTTGTTTATACTGTGATTTTCTTCCTATGCTGTGATTTCATACTTTTTCATTTTCATTTTAGGTTGTATGTAGATCTGTTGTTTCTCCTGCCCTAGTTTTTCTGCCTGTAGTTTCACTGTCTCTGCCATTGCTGATGCTCTTGGCCAAATTCGTGAGTCCATAATAATTGAATCAGCTTGTTCGTACCATAATGTTGCTTCCCCTCCAATTACGAATTGAGCCTCCTTCTCGGTTTTGTAATGTTTGATCCATTATTCCAAGTTTGCATAATAACGTTTTGTGGAGAAAGAGGAGATGGATTGACTTTCACATAAGAACCAAAAGCACATCATCCTAAAGACTATCTCATTTCACTTTTGACAGATTTGGATACTCATCATGAATTAAGAGACATTAAAAACAAGAAAAGCAAAAGGTAAGAAATACGTGCAAGCTGGAACACTTTCATCTATGGCAAAGAAAAGAGTTTCGTCATTGACAGCAGCAAAGCATGTTAAATCTTTATAGTCAATACCTCAGAATTTTTCCACTATTGAAGTAGAAACTTTACAGGAAGAAGTGCAATAAGTTTGACAGAATTCTTCTCTAAAAACACAAGCTATACAGGAAAACAACAAGTGTCTCGGAATTCTTTCAGTCCTCTAGAAGCACAAGCTATATAGAAATAACTGCACCAAAATTCCTCCACTCTAAAAGTACAACCTATGCAGGAACAAGTGCAACAAATGCCTCAAAATTCTTCCTCTCTAAAAGCACAAGTTGTACAGGAATGAGTGCAGCCAGTGCCTCTGGATTCTTCCATTGTGGTAGCACAAGTTGCAGCGGAACGAGTGCAACAAGTACCATAGAGATACTTTCACTCTAGAAATAAATGATGTACATGACCAAGTGCAAGAAGCGTCACTAAATTCTGGAGAAAATAAACTACCTCAAGAACAAGGTAAGAACATATAAATTTACTTCTATATATTGAACCACATTTTGATTATAAAATCAACTAACATTGTTGATCTGTTGTTTAACTTTGCTTCATATTTTTGAATGTCCTTTGACTCAAAAAAGAAAATGAGGTAGTACAGTAATGCAAAGAGTACAAGGACGCACAGAGCATAAACTAATCTTACTGAATAAGTACAATCAACCTATTGGTCCTACAAAAGACAAGGTAACAGAGTTGGGTAGCTTCCTCGGTACATTGGTAAGGAATTTGATGTTTTGTCCTCTTCATATACATAATTAGAGGAATATCGACACCAAAATAGATATGTGGAATTATACCAAGTTTGGAGTTCCTACTTATCTAATTTTCATTTAAAACGTTTCTACTTTTTACTAACACAAGAATAAATTGTAGGAGAAATATGATATTCCTGATATTGCAGAAAAATAGACTTTGAAAGCAATTCAAGGTGCTTGGAGAAGGTATAAGAATAACTTGTATAATAATCACTTTAAATGTTAGGATAATGACGAACTTTGAATCGTAAAAAAGCCTGAAGATGTTTCAGAAATTGATTTTAAGGATTTTGCCGTATATTGGGAATTTGATGAATTCAAGGTATGATAATCTTCTCGTGTATTGGAAATTAGATGAATTCAAGGTATTATATATACCATGACTAACTTTAAGATCCCTCTGATTCATATGGATATCCTTCAATATTTCATAATTCGTTAACCCATTTATTTGCAGAAAATGAGCGAAACAAATCCCAAGAATTGAAAATAAATTGAAGAATATGCATACTACTGGTAAAACAAGTTTTGTTGTGATCCGTGATAATTTAGTGTGTTCTATGCTTTCTCACTAAAAATGAACTTGTTTTCGGTAAAAGATTTTGATATCAACCTTTATGTAATTTGGAAAAAGAGAGAATCCTCCAATGATCTATCCCTTAAAGAAATCTTTGTGGCTACAAGGTCAAGAAAACCTGGTCGAACATACAAGGACTCTAATGATGATACAATCAGTAAAATTGTATGAATTTTATTTAATTTCAAGTTTGTTGATATTGTTTATTTATTCTTATTGGCTTAGTTTTATTTACTTGAATTCTCTTCTCTTGACTTTGATTTATAGGTTGAAATGTAGAAAATACAAAGTCAACAAAGAGAAGATGGCAGTCAGTCGTCATTTGACGCATTTTCAGCAGTCATAGGACCTGAATATCCATGGTACATGAGATTGTATGGGCGAGGAGTTACCAAGTCTATCTTGAATGGGAAAGGACATTATAAATCATCTTCAAGTGCTACTGATGAGAGTATGCAAAAACAAAATGGAGGATATGGAAGAGTGGATGGTGGAAAAATTAGAACAACAAAAGGCAACCATACGCCAGGAAGTTACAATTGACATCCTTTCACAACTTAATTGTATTCACCTTGGACTTCAATTGCATGCTGACATGTTTGCAGCATTGTGTACTCAGTCACTGCAATAAGCTATTCAACCTGTCAATCGACCATCTGCGGGAAGCAACAATCAAGGTACTTTTCTTCCTCCTTTTCTTATTCCTCCCTTCTTCTTCGCTTGCTTGCTAAGAGGTTCTGCCATATTTTTTAGTTATTTTTTTCTTTTTTTTGGAGCTTGCTTGCTGGGGAGGTGCTGCTGAATTTTTTTCAGTTATTATTTTTTTGGCTAGAGTCTGTTCTTTCTTTGTTCTTCTGGATAATGAAATTGCATATACAGCATTAGTTGAACGAAATATTTATCCTATTAAGTTTAATTGTTAAGATTTTTAATAATGCAACTAGTAACACGTATACTAGATAAGTTGCACCTAGATGATAAAAGTCCAGTAACCAAAAAAAATATCAACTTAACTAAAAGCATCTCTAGCATACCTTCTGACAGCGTCCCATAGGGAAGTGTTCCTAATAGATGTACAAACGCCATTCCGGTTCCATCCGTCTGAAGCAGCTAATGAGAAATTATCTCAAAGTCTACTGGAGCAGGGCTTCAATCTCATCTCTTAAGTGTTGTATGGTTGTTGTTGGAGTTGCAAAAAAAGTTTAGTTCATTCAAGGTTAAGCTTTTATATATTACTAGTAAGTCTTTCTGGTAAAGTAGTTACTAAAACTATTTTTAAGGTTCATATGTGTTTGCCAAGATTTCACCTACTGCTACATAATAATCAGCAGAAAGATTATTACTCCTAATATATATGTTAAAGAGTTTCCAGTTTACACTCTATCTCTTCATATCATTCAATCAAAGAAAAGTACATTCATTTACTGGAATTTCTATCTCATTTTTGTGGCGCATTCAAGATTTGAAGTTTATGAATTATACGTCGGTACATATATCCAGAATTTGGCCCAAAACTACTACTAGGTTCTGTCAAACCCGTACTTTTCATGCTAGATCGACCCGTACCTACATTTTCTCTAACTTCACCCTTTCATTATCCATAAACCACAAGATTCTGAATGTATTTTCATTCCTTCAAACAGCTTTATGTTATATTTGTTGTGACTAGAAACTGTATTGGTATCAAACTGAGAAGTTGCTCAATTGTATCATCTAATTAATTATTAAAATTTTATTAATTTGATATCTAGTTGAAATAAATAACAAAGTGAAAAAAGTACTTGGAAAAAATCTTAAATATCATATATGTACAATAGACACCTCAGTAGTAGCTTTGGATAATTGTGTTGGTGAAGAACAATTGATCATGTGCTCTTCTTCTTGTCGTGGTTTTGGGGAGAGTGCAGCAGTACAGGCGGGATGTAATAATTGTGTTACATTTTTATCTAGTATGCATCTGATCTCCAAGATGTCTTTAATTCCTTCATTTCATAGTGTAGTTGGTTATCTTTAATTTAACTCTTTATTTTGTTCATAACTTTAATTTATCATCTTTTGTAGGTGGAGAAAATAGAAAAGGGAATGATGACAGCATTGAAGACCTTATAACTTGAGATAATTGGTTGGAAGTTATAGAAACTTCAAATGCACTAGCTCGACTCTTTTGTTTTCTGATATTTTGGAACTTGCTCTAGCTCGACTCTTTTGTTTATTGATGTTTTGAAACTTGTGCACTAAGCTAATTTTTTTTGCTTTCTATCTAACTGAAACTTGTAGTAACGGCTAAAACAGTTTTTTTGGGATACTTTCGCAATTTGGATATTATATATATGATTGCGATATTCTGAATTACATATATATGATTCGGTTTATTAATCATTTTCTTACGGGATTTATAGATTTTTTTAGTGTATTATATATATATATATATATATATATATATATGTGTGTGTGTATATATATATATAATTAATTAACTTGTAATAATTATTATATTTACAACCCAGGCTATATTATATATTATTGTTTTTCTATAAAAAAAGTCTTACAAAACCGTTACAATAGAAAAATAACTATTGCGGTATCCTTATGGAAAGTTGCTATAATGGATAAATTTGTTGCAATAACAGTTAGAACTGTTGCAATAACGTAGAAGAATTATTGCAAAAACCTCTATTGCAATGGGTTTTAATTGTAACCACTGGTGTAATAAAGTAGTCACTATAAAGGGTGAGGATAACCGTTGCTATAGAGGTCTCTATGACAACAGTTCCTAGAACTATTGCAAGATTTATTGCAATAGATCAATGGCAACGCGAGCGGATGTGACAGTCTTCAATTTGTTGCCTTTGGTATATGGCAACTGTTATTCAGCCTACTGCAATGCAGTTGGAACCGTTGCAGTAGGTCCAATTTCTAGTAGTGAAACCGCAATGTTAAGACTTGCCCGAATTCTTTACTTGCTTGAACCTAGAGAAATAGAAATTAGTAAAAGAGAATTACAACAAAGCCTTGATTTTTATGATCATTGTATAACTTGAGCTATAGTTGAAGGATAGTTAATTTGGAATAAATTTATAACGGTTCAATTGAAATCGCTCATGAGACCTAACCCGGTAATTGAGTATAGTCATTCAATAGGGACGAACCAATCGTTTGGATGAACCCTAGATATGAGTTCTACAAATAAGCATTGGAATTAATCATGAGTG